>CM052436.1:166633232-166797681 GCA_028533085.1 Varecia variegata | reverse complement strand
GCTAATTTTTTTCTATATATATATTTTAGTTGGCCAGATAATTTCTTTCTATTTTTAGTAGAGACGGGGTCTCGCTCTTGCTCAGGCTGGTCTCGAACTCCTGACCTCGAGCGATCCACCCGCCTCGGCCTCCCAGAGTGCTAGGGATTACAGGCGTGAGCCACCGCGGCCGGCCAACAAAAAACATTTCTAATGACTGATTAAATATAGGCAATGGCACCTATTTCCAGACTTACTGTGAAGCTACAGCAATCAAGCCAGTACGGCGCTGGTCTAGGAACAGGGTAGATAAGAAAGAGATCAATGCAGGGTGAGAACCAGGAAGGGACCCACGTGCATCCATTTTTTTCCAGCCAAGGGGCCAAGGCAATTCGGGAGATGGGGTAGAATGGTCAGTCTCTGCAACCATGGTGCCAGGACTGGGTGTCCACATGGGAAAAGGATGAACTGCAACCTGTACCTCATACGATCTGCAAAAATTACCTCAAAATGTATCATAGACCCAAACATAAAAGCTAAATCTGTACAAGTTCTTAGAAGGAAACAGAAAATATTAACATTACAACCTTGAGATAGGCCAAGAATTCTTAAAAGGATACAACACACTGACTGTAAAAGAAAAATTGATCAATTAAACCTTATTAAAACTAAAACAACTTCAAAAACCAATTTGAGAAAAGGAAAACACAAGCCACAGAATGGGAGAAAACATTCATACTATATACAACAAAGGACTTTTATCTAGAATATATTCAGAACTCCAATGACCTCAATACCAATAAACAATCCCATTTTTTAAACAAGCAAAAGATTTGAACAGAAACGTCACAAAAGATATATGAAGGGCTAGCAATACATAGTAAGATGTGTGACATCACTAGTCATCAGGGAAATGCAAATTAAAACCACAACAGGAGGTGTGATGGTTAATTTCATGTGTCAACTTGGCCACAGTACCCAGACATGCGTGGCCAAGTATTATTCTCAACGTGTCTGCGAGGGTGTTTCTGGATGAGATTACCATTTGAACTGGTACACTGAGTAAAGCAGACTGCCCTCTCCAACGTGGTGGGCCTCATCCTCAGGTAGGAGGAGTGCAACGGACCCCTCCTGCCTGACTTCTTGAGCTGCAACATTGGTCTTTTCTGGCCTTTGGACTCAGATTGAAACATTGGCTCTTTCAGGCCTCAAGCCTGCCAGCTCTCAGAACTTCCACCGCTAGCCCTCCTGGTTCTCAGGCCTCTGGACTCAGAGTGGAACTACACTTCAGCTCTCCTGGGTCTCTACCTCACCAGCTGCAGATCTTGAGATTTCTCCATGATCACATGAGCCAATTCCTTACCATAAATCTCTCTTTATACACACATAGACACAAACACACACGTCCTGTAGGTTCTGCTTCTCTGGAGAACCTTGGCACCAAGAATATTTCAAATTAAACAGGCCATCACCACGTGCTGTCGAAGCTGAGGAACACCTGGACTGTTGCTGGCAGTGGTTTAGATGATCCTTCTTAGAAAGAGTTTGGCAGTTTCTTAAAAAGATAAAGAGACACCTAGCAAATAAACTCAGCAATTTCACTCCCAAGAGAAATGAACATTTAATAACCACAAAGAGACTTGTACACAAATGCTCACAGCAGTTCCAAATGTTCAACACGGATGGGTAGGCACACTGCGGTGCACCCACACGAAGGACTCAGACTAGCCATCAAAGGCAGGACTCCTACTGGAGACACAGAAGCAGAGTGAAAGCAGCTGGGCACAGCAGTACACACGGGGTTCCATTCACACGGCATTCCAACAAAGGCAGGACCCACCTAGAGCAGTGGGGGCAACTTATTCCCCAGGTGATACTGGGCACAATGCGTGGAGGCATTTTTGATTTGTCACAACTGGCATGTGGCTTTGAACTGGCCAAACCACAAGAGGAAATTAAATGGAACAAAGAAAACCTTACCAATCCACCAAAAGAAATGAAAAAAAGATAAAAGCATATGAAATAGAAAACAAAATAAGATGGTGAGGAATAAGTCCACTGTATTAATAATCATCGTAAATGTGGATGGCCATGGAAACATGGTAACATCAGAATAAGTTTTTCCTTTTCAAAACATCACTCGGGAACAGTCAAAAAAAAAAGCATAAAGCCGCAGGTCAGTACCATCCAACAGAGCTGTAATAACAGTCACACGTGTACAATTTCAAGTTTTCTAGTGGTCACATTAGAAAGTAAAAAGAAACACCTAAAATTTCTTTTAACATATTTAACCCAATATATCCCAAATATTTTCGTTTGAACTCACAATCAATATAAATAATTATTAGATATTTTACATATTTTCCTTTGTACTAAATCTTTCAAAGCACATACTTTGGACCAGTAACGTTTCAAGTGCCCAACAGCCACGCAGGGCTCACAGCTGCTGTGCAGATGGTGCTGCTGCAGGAGTGTGACTGGTGAGGCTTGAGGGAATGAGACGTACACTGGCACTTGTGGGGGAGGGGGTGTTGACAGGAGCTCCCAAAACTGTGCCTCACCTCTCAACCCTGCTACTCTACTTCTATGGATCTATCCTAAAAACTAGCAGTACCTGTGTGCAGGGCTACACAGCATAGATACCCACCTGAACCTGGCCAGCACTGTGCATGGATATTCTTTAATCGTCTACTAAGCCAAATCATACAAAAAATGCTAATATGCCATCATTTTTAATTTTACTAATTTTTATTCATATAATTCACGTGCCATAAAATTTATCCTTTTAACGTGTACGATTTAGTGGTTTTTAGTATAATCACAAAGCTATGCAACAGTCACCACTATTTACTTCCAGAATATTTTCATCCACAAAGCCCATGCCCACTGTAGTTCCCCTAGACTCAGGCAATCAACTACCAACTGACTTTGTCTCTGTGGATCTATTCTGCACATGTCATATAAACGTTATTACGTTACACGTTACGTGGATTTTTGTACCTGGTTTTTCTCACTTAGCATAATGTTTTCAAGGTTCATCCACGTATCAATGCTCCGTTCCTTTTAGTGGCTGAATAGTATTCCACTGTATTAAGATACCTATTTGTTTATGCATTCGTAAGTTGGTGGACATTTTAGTTGCTTCTACTTTTTGGCTATTATGAATAACGAGGCTATGAACATTCTTATACAAGTTTTTGTGTGGATATATGTTTTCACTTCCCTTGGGGATATACCTAGGAATGGAATTGCTAGGTCATATAGTAACTCTATGTATAACTTTTTGAAGAACTGCCAGATTGTTCTCCAAGGTGGCTGCCCCAGTTTATATTCCCACCAGGACTGTATGTGAATTTCGGTTTCTTTACATCCATGCCCAACACCTGCTATTGTCCATCTTTCTGATTACAGCCATTCTAGTGGGTATGAAGTAGCATCTCATTGTGGTTATGGTTTGTATTTCCCTGATAACTAATGATGTCAAGCATCTTCTCATGTGTTTATTGGCCATTTGTATATCTTCTTTGCAGAAGTCTATTCAAATTGTTTGATCATTTTTAAATTTTTTTGCCATTTTATTATTTAAAACTCTTGTTCTTTGTATATTCTGAATACGAGACCCATATCAGACATAAGATTTACAAATATTTTCTCCATGTTCTTTGAGTAGTTGTTTTAGTCAGTTCAGGCTGCTGTAACAAATACCACAAACTGGGTGGCTCAAATAGCATTTATTTCTCACAGTTCTGGTGGCTAAAAGTCTGATATCAGGGTGCTAGCATGGTCAGGTTCTGGTGAGGGCCCCTTTCTTGGTCATGTCCTTGGTATATACGTGGAGAGAGAGCTCTGGTCTCTTCATCTCCTTATGAAGGCACAAATCCAATCATGGGGTCTCTAACCTCACAACTACATCTAAAGCCAATTACCTCCCATGGCCCCATCTCCAAATACTATCACATTGGTGATTAGAGTTTCAACATATGGATTTGTGGAGAACACCAACATTCAGCCCATAACTATAATCTTTTCACTTTCTTGACAGTGTCCTTTGAAACATAACCTTCTCATTTTAAATGAAGCCCAACTTATCTATTTTATTTTGGTTTATTGTGCTTTAGGCATTGTAAGAAACCACTGCTTAATCCAAAGTCAGGGAAATTTATACCTCTGTTTTCTTCTAAGAGCTTTATAATTTTAGGTCTTACATTTAGGTCTTTGATCCATTTTAAGTTAATTTTTACATATGGTGTGAGGTAGGGGATCCAAATTCACTATTTTGTTTGTGGAAAACTAGCTGTCTCAGCATTTGTTGGAACACTATGCTTTCCATATTCTCTTGGCACCCTTGCTAAAAATTACCATAAATGTGTGGGTTTATGTCTAGATTATCAACTCTATTCCATTGATCTATATGCCTATCCTTTTGCCAGCACCACATAGTCTTGATTACCATAGCTTTACAATAAGTTTTGAAATCAAGAAATATGAGTGGTACAACTTCGTTCTTTTTCAAGATTGTTTTGGCTACTCTGGGTTCCTTGCATTTCCACACAGATTTTAGAAATAGCTTGTCAATTTCTGCAAAAAAGCCAGCTGGGATTCTGATGGGAGTTATGTTGAATGAGTAGATCAATTTGGGGAGTACTGCTATCTTAACAATAGTAAGTCTTATTCCTAAGTATTTTACTATTTTTGGTGCTATTGTAAATTAAATTTTAATTTCCTTTTTGATCGTTCATTTCTAGGGTATAGAAATACAACTTATTTTTATATATTGATCTTATATTCTGCAACCTTGCTGAACTAGTTTATTAGTTCTAATTATTTGTGTGGGTGTATTCCTTAGGATTCCATATACAAGATCATCTACAAATAGAGTTTTACATCTTCCTTTCCAATCTGAAATGCCTTTTATTTCTTTTCTTGCCTAACTGTCCTACTTAAAACGACCAGGACGATGCTAAATGTGAGAATTGACATCCTTGTCTTGTTGCTGTTCTTAGGAGGAAAGATTTCAGTCTTTCACCATGCAGTATGATGTCAGCTGTGGGTTGTTCATAGATGCCCTTAGTAAGGTTGAGAAAGCTCCCTTTTATTCCTAGTTTGTTGAGTGTTTTTTTAATCATAAAAAGCTACTGGATTTTGTAAAGTGCTTCTTTTCTGTATCTATTGAGATGATCATATAGTTTTTGTCCTTTATTTTCTTAATATGGTATATTACATAAATTTTCACATGTTGAACCAACCTTGCATCTGTGAGGGAAAATCCCATTTAGTCATGATACCATAATCCTTTCTATATGTTGCCAGATTCAGTATGCTAATATTTTGTTGAGGATTTTAGCATATTCATTCATTCATAATGGAATACTGATCTGTGGTTTTCTTGTGATATATTTGTCTCATTTCAGGGTAATACACCAGAGAACAAGTTGGGAAATGTTCCCTCTTTTGTTTTTGGGAAAAGTTTATAAAGAGTTAGTGTTAATTTTTCTTTAAATGTTTAACAGAATTCACCAGTGAAAAAAACATCTGGTACTGGGCTTTTCTTTGTGAGAAGTTTTTTTGAATCTCTTTACATGTTACAGGCCTATTCAGTTATCATTTTCAACCTGCAAAAATAACAATTTTATATAGTTCAACTTAATACATTGGTCCTTCTACACATTTTCTGTTTGTGTCCCTTGTCCAACATTCCACAGAGAGGTCATGAATCTTTATCAATTTGAATCAGCTCTCCATGGTTCATATTTGGTGAATTTTTTTTTAAGTTTGTTACTTGCTTTTAAATTCTGGTCATATTTATCTGGTTATACCAAAGATTTAAATTTTTACTTATCAAATCTACTCAATTTTTCCTTGGTAATTTGTTGCATTACAGCTTTTCTCTGCATCATAGGATTTCTCTACTAAGTCAGCTGATGCTAAATTGTATTTCCTCCAGTACATTTTTCCCTTTCAGTGACTCACAAAAGTAATCCTTCCTGTTTTCATAATTGAAACAATCCGGCAAACACCGTAAGCTGAGACTTGTATAAAAACATCTGTACTTTCATCCAGTTCTATAGCAATCCTCCCACACTGTGTCACTTGCTTTAGTACGTGTTTCTTCAAATACTCTCCAATGTTTGCTGTCGATTTTCTGACAGTATTTGCTGACAAAAACATGCATTTTAGTTTGTCATCATGTTTTCAGCCATTTTTACCACAGCACAGGAAGGAAACATTTCCCCAATGACATAAGGCTTTTTGTCTTTCACAAGTAACCTCAGAAGAGATTTCTGAATTTTATGACAAAGCTAATCACATCTTCTGAAGTGCTGTATTGAGCCTTGAATGGCAGCACACGTCCGTCCACATCCTGGAAGAGGTCAGTCTCATGTTCTGGTGCATGGCATGGGACGGTCTTGCAAATCACAGTGGCTTCATGCTATCCTGAGCTAACCTCCCCAAGCACACACAGCACACACCCTGAGGGAAACTCACCAAGGACGAGAATCGTTCAAATCCCCTATTTTAAATGGGCGTCTTGAAAAACAGCACATTTCTGGTCAACTGCTAGGGCGATATGACGAGATTGATTTTTTAGCTGACAAAGCCTGTGGGAAGAGAGCTGTCAGCACCACCACGCTCTCCGCTCATGTGTTCCCACTAGCAGGGTCATCCTCAGGCTGCTGGTTCCCTGCACAGAACTTTTCATGTCACCGGTCCATTTTAGAAAGGGTAGTACAAGTAAAATGATATAAGTCAACATCCTTGGTCAGCTGGCATGTACAAACCGCAGCGTGGCACCAGCCACAAAGCCAGCACAATGGGCAGTACCAGGGTCATGCCTCCTCCTTTGGGACAGCTCACTGACCAGACACAACACACAAACCTCGAGCAGGCACCAGTGTCAGTTCACATACAGAACAGCAGCAAAGCTTACTTTCCCACTTTCAGATAAAATATTTAAATGGAAGCCAGCAGTTTTGCAACAAGGTCATTACTTCAGCAGTTTCACACCTGGCTCTGGTGTCTAGAGGGCTCAGCTCTTCTTGGTGCTCCCCTTTTTATAATTAAGAAATATTTTATCTAGCACAAAAAAGTAACATGACGTCATTACAATTTTCATACAGAAACATGATATCCTCTGCTAATGCCAGTCTTCCTTCAGGCCTTCACTAAAACATCAGTACTACAGTGTTCATTACCCTGCCTGCTAAGGTTAATTTTATTTCTGTTGTTAGGTTATTGTGAATGGATATTTCCCATCTGTTCTAACTGGTTATTCACAGAAACAGAACAGTGCCCAGTTACTATGTTGACTTTTCTTAATAGTTACTTACTTCTATATCAATTCTTACTGCTTGGGACAGAATTGCCAAAATAATATTTAACAATTCATCTGTTAATTGATAAAGTGTTTCTTCTCTGTCCTCCAAGAGAGCTTCTAATCCCAGTGGTCAGAAACATACAAAGAAGCCAAATACACTATGTCTGAGGGCTGCAATGGCTAAGGAGGGGGAGAGGAGAAGAAGAGAAGGTGGGGAGCTATGCCATGTGGACATCTGTGGGAAGAGCATTCTGGACAAAGTCAACAAGAGCAGAGGCTCTGGACCGCAGCACGCTGGCACAGCCTAGTAGCAGCAGAAAGGCTGCCATCACTAAGTACCCAACGGGAATGGAGAAGGCAGGGGCCAAGTCACGAAGGGACTGGGGTGGCTACTCTAAAAACCTTGACCTTTACCCCAAGTAAGACGGGAAGCTACCAGGTCAGAAGAATGGCATGACCTGGCGATCTATGGCTTCGGTAAGAAAAGACTGTAGTGGGCGTGGGCAGAGCAGGGGACCAGAAAAGAGGCTACTTCAATACCCCTGAGAGATGACAGTGTTTTCAGCCACAGAGGCAGCAGGAGAGAAGAGAGCAGCAGGTGGATTCTGTACACACTCTGAAGTTAGAGCGAAGAGGACATGCACATGGGTTGGATGTGTGAGAACAGAGGGGATGAGGCTAACTCCAAGGTCTGGCCTGAGTCAGTTGAGATGGAGGGGCTGCCCTTCCTAGAGAAAAGGAAGACATGGGAAATTGGTTTGGCAGGAGGCAGTTCAGATGAAAAGTAAAGATTTAAATATGTCAAGGTTACCTTCCAGAGACCCAAGTGAGTACCTCTTCTAGGCTACTGTACACAGGGTTCTGGGGTTGGGGAGAGATCAACTTGGGAGTCGTAAATATATCCAGAGGGTGCTTAAAGTCCGTGAGATCATATGAGATCACCAACACAGGGAGTATCAGCAGAGAGGGCCAGGGCCTGAGCCTGAGTCTGGGGCACTCCACCACTCAGAGGTCAAAACCACAAGGAGAGGCCAGCAAGGGAGAACAAGGGGTGACTGCAGCCTGGAGGGAAACAGGCAAGTATGGTGCCCTGGGAGCCAAACAGGAATGTGTTTCAAGGAGGGAGTGATCAGTGGTTGTAGCACTTTGAGAGGTCAAGATGAACACAGAGAAGCCATTCACACATTTGAACAGTGCTACTGGGTCACCTGGTAACCCGGCTACAGCACCGCAATGGGGCAATAACTGGGGCAAAACCACATGAGAAGCAATTCAAGAGACCCTGAGGGCCAGCTCAGAGAAAGGGTGACCTGTGGGTTAACTGGAAGACAGTGGTACCTGTGCATCTTTAAATCACGGTGGGGGGCAGAGAGCAGTGCATGAACAGAGAGGCTGGCCTTGGGCACAGTGCAGAAGACGCATCCCCAGTCACAGGAGGGAGACAGTGTGGGCAAGGGCAGGCCGTGGGCAAGGGCTGGCCATGTGCAGAGCATGAGGATGGGGGGAGGTGTTGGTGGTTTAAGGAAAAGGTGGGTACATGAAACAGTCCTTAGGGTACAGGGGGGTGAAAGGCCTCAAGAAATGTAGCTGTGCTGCTAGACAGTACGAAGTGCCCACTCCAGGTGAGCAATTGGGGGTTCCTCAGCAAGGGGCACAGCTTTTGCAGCCAGTGCAGGTGCCAGATGAAGCAGGGTTTCTGTGCTGGAACTCTATCAGCAAGAGCAATGGAAGGAGAGACGAGGAGGGGGCTGAGGCTATACCACAATGGCATGTGGGCCAAAAGGCTGACCACACCTCAATGACTGCACATGCCATGGAAAGCCCTCTGGAATGCAGCAAGTATACAAAAGTGAGATGCAAAGTTTTAAGGAACTTTCTAACCAGAGAGAGGAGAAATTCATTTAGCTATTTATTGTGACTCCTATGTGACAGGCATTTTTGGATGTGCCAGCCAGGACAACAATGACCAAAACAAAGCCCCTGTCTTTGCAGAGCACACATTCTAAAGGAGAGTCTGACAGAAGAAATACAAACAGATGTCAGCTATTCTGTTAAACTGTGATTAATCCTATAAAGAGAACAAAATAGGGTAAGGGACAAAGAGCAAGGGAACCACAAAATCCCAATTTTATTTAGGGCAGCAATGAGCCTACAAACAGGCCATATACCTTTTTTCAGGTTACTTTAAAGCTAGAAATGGCCAACCCCATGCTCTGGCCAACAAACTTAAGTGTAAATGCTCAAGAGAACTTATGGTAGGGCCCATGCAGGGAGCTGGTACAAATGGTGGGTGCCATTTCCTCCTTACCCTTCCCTGCTGGTGTGAAGGCTGGAGCCCCAGCAGCCATCGTGGGCTAAGGGGGAGCTTGAGGATGAGCATGAGAAACAGAGGAATCAAGAACACTCCCAGGGTTTTGGCCCCACTGAACAAGTGGCAGGAGGATATTGTTTTCAACTGAGATGGGAAGGCTAGGCTGAGCTCCAAGGCCAAGATCTGGTGCTCGGCTTTGCACATGGCATCTTTGATCCATCTCCCCAAAATGCAAAGAGAGAGCTCCATAGGTGGCTAGTGATGAGAGGTAGGAGTTCAGAGAGAGACCTGGCTGGAGGCAGAAATGCAGGGACACATGCCCTCTCAAGGGTTAGCTGGTGACATAACAGAGTGAGAAGACTAAGACTGTAGAAAACCGCAAAGGCATCTGAAGAGGACCTGCAATGAGGGGTGAGAGAGCCCAGGATGGCGTCAGGGAGCCCTGTGAAGGAAGTGTCTCAAGGGGCAGTGATTAATGGGGGACTGAACACTTTAGCAACATCAGGTCATCATGTCCTCAACAGGAACGTCTGGGTGGAGTGTTAGGGGCAAAAACCTGATTTAGAGAAAACAGGAAGAGAGACACGGGAGAATGGTCACACAGAAAGGGAGCAGGAGCTGCAGGAAAACATGGGCAAGGAAGCAGTTTAACTCAGGATGGGAAGAGTCAGAGCCACGTACACGCTGATGGAAGGACCCAGCCGATAGGGAGAAAGTGACAATGCAGGAGAGAGAAGGAGCCAACTGGTAGAGGGCAGGCAAGAAGGAACAGACACCGAGCACCAGGGGAATGCTGACAGGGTGCTGACCCACAGTGGACGCGGGAGCAGGCACAGGTTGGCAATAGCTGTGTAGTGCGTCATGGTGAGCGTGGAGTGGGAGAGAAGGTTTGAAAGAGGGGCAGGTGTGCAAGAGTCATTGGGAGCAGAGGAGGGAGATCGGACCAGAGACAGGCAGGCGCTATGGGTTCACAGTTGGGAACTCAAAGGCAGGCCATCAGCACATCTGGGTGTTCCTGTCCATTCAGCCACATTTGGCTGAATAATCACGAAGTACTTACTAAAACAGTGAGTAATTCTTTTTTTTCACGTTTTCAAAATAATGGTCCCTGAGTATGATGATTCTGAAACAACATACACCTAAAAATAATCAAGTTACCCCTGGCAGAAACTGCTTTGCGACACTTAGGTAAGCACCCAGATATCCCCACTCCACCTAAAGTCCCCAGGAGAATGGCACTCTGCCATGCTGCACCTCTGCAGATGGGGAAGTCTGCACGCTGTACACTGGCCAGCCTCCTCTTCCTTCTGCTGCCAGTGTGTCTCCTCGGGCTTGCCATACTGCTGACCCCCGCACACACAGGCCGTGTCCCCAGTCTAGGTACTCACTTGTCTCCCTTGTTAGAATCTCTCCGCATGGCTTTGGGAACATCCCCGGCTGTGTGTGTTTCCAATGGGACTGGGTGCCTACTGGAGGTGGGGTCTGCCCAGACTTCAACACAGCCCAGGCAGCTTCACTGCCCCCAAACCAACTCGCCTACCAACCAGCTCAAGTCACTGCACTCACCCAGGGAGGCCCACCCCTACCACCTCCTGCTGTCCAACACCCACTTTGATTTCATCAATATCTTAAAGAATCTGCAGTGCTTACTTGCTTAATGCCTCCCTCCCACCAGAGAGTAAGCTCCATTGAGACAGGGACCTTACTTGTCTTTTCACAACATTCCAGGGCCCTCAACAGCACCTGGCCCATGGAAGCTCTCGAACTGCCGCTGAAGGAGCACATGCAAGAAGGTGTGTGTGGGGGCTTTGGCATCAGGCAGCCCCAAGCAGGCACCCCACCTCTGCAGGCCCCTGGCTGTGCCATTGCTCAAGGCCCTGGGCCTCACTTCAGTACTGCCTCTAACCTAGCCTGTCCATGACAGACAATCAGGTATTACTAGAAAGTCCTTTCTTTTCCTCACTCAAAATGTGTTAAAAATAATACTTAAAAAAAAAACAAACCAAAAAACTACCCCATAGCTAGCAGGAAATCCCAGTCTACATCCTCATCTCAGCCTACATCTATCCCACTAGGAAGGCCCAGGCACAAGAGGCAAGACGTTTGCCAGTGCAGAGCATCCAGAAGCACATCAATGGACACTCCAGTCCAGGGCCAACACCAACAGGACACTACAGCCCAGGGTCAGATACCCAAAAGTGGTGCAAAAGATGAGAAAGAGCAGGAGCCAAGAGGGCACAAATGGTAGGCAGGGCTCTCCCAAGGAGAAGGAATTCCACCTGTGCTCTAGAGATTGGTAGGATTCCAGAAAGCAATGTGAGGCTACTTCAGATAAGAGCAGGCATGCTTTGAAGGTCTAACAAGGTTTTGAGCCTGGTAAGAGGAAGGGGATTATGGTTTATTAAGTGCCTGTGGGCAAGACAGAGGACCAGTGTCTTTAGTGAACACAACCACCTTCTGGGGAGGAATTGGCTCTACTATGTAAATCCAAACAATCTAAGGTGTGAAAAAGAAGACCTAGTCTACGGCTACTATCTAGGACACAACATAACCAGAATCAAACCCAACGTGTTTGTCTGTTAAGTCAAATGCTTCACAGTTACCAGTGTTTCTCACACTTAGAACACATGATCCTCCTAAACCCAGCCAAGACCAACTTAAGAAACTGCACTAAAAGTTATAATTTCAGGCATATACTTGGCACTCAACTTTCTATTACAAGTACTAACCCAGGCTTTGAAATTGCAGAACAGTACTTGCTCAATAAGACTGTTGTCATATTGAAAGCAGAAAATCTAAATATTCCTGTAGAGAATTCAAAGACACATGATACCCAGCTCAGGAACAACACACTCATGTTTTTCAGCCTGTCAACCTGTGAAGAAAGGACAGCATCACCGACTGAGCTATGAGAGAACAGAGCCATGGGCTGGGGCTCCAGGAGAGGCTGGAGGGCCCAGGTGAGATTCGAGGAGAGGATTCAGGATCCAGAGCCAGCTCTCCCAGTAACTAATGCCAGGCTCCTCCCCCTGGGCCACGCAGACTGTACCTGAATGTCTCCCAAGATACTATTTTACTTCAGGTATCTGAAGGAAAAAAAGTAAAAGTAAATATACCAAAATACTAATGAAATGATCTGTGCAGAATTTGGAGAGAAAAATAAATTACTTTCATAATTAGAAAAAAATTTTTAAATAATTAAAACAGGCTCCCAGTTAAAGAACTTGGACTATGCATCCAAATTTCTCCCCCTTCTGAGGGGCATAAACTACAACCTGACACCAGGCAGCATTCCATTCCAAAAAAGACTCACAGGGACAGGCAGAACAGAGGGCAAGACCTCATGAACCATACCTCTGTGCTCTTAAGAACACAGAAACAAGTTCCCTAAAGCAATATCCAATTCAGAGGTTCTCATGGGAATGATTTTGCCCTCAGGGGAACTGTCTAGGTACATTTTGGGGGCATGTTCTTGGCATTTGGTGGACAGAGGCCAGGGATGCTGCTAAACACAGCCCCCATGAGAAATAATCATCCAGCCCAAATGTTCACAGGCTGGCCCACCCACTGTGGTAGACATGGAAGCTCAGTGAGGAGAGATGTACACAAGGTCAGCACTTCATGGCTGTTCCATTCTCTTCCCACTTCACCAGGAAAATAAAAAGAGTATCTGCTAGGTACCCAGGAGCCCCACCACAAGCCATGAGGCTGTGAGGAAGCAGATATCACAAGGGTTACAGACCCTCTGAAGAGTGAGGAATCCCCCACCTGTCTGTGAAGGATTTACTTGGCAGGACAGCAGTTTAATTCTTACCAGGTGAAGATCTAGCCCAGAACATGCCAGTTCCTACTACCATATAGGAGAACACGCTCTTAAACTAGAGGAGCACAACATCTACCCTACACCTTCTAAAACCCCCACCCCTTCAGCCCTCACTTCCTTCTCTAACAACCACACTGCTGCACCTGCATTTGGACCCCTCCTTAAGACTGAATAGTACAGCTCTTGAGCTATCAGCTCTGCCAATGTTTGGTTTAATTATATATTAACAAATGCTTCTAATCAAGGATTCCTAGTCTGCCTATAAAACTTCCCTATTATCCACTAGGAATTACTCCTGAAAACATCTAGGAAAAAAAGTATTAACTTAGCAGTAATACAAGTGTCAACCGAATAAAGGAATGACACTGTATTTCTTTACTTGTATGGGTATCTGCATGACTCTTTTAATCAGAGGCTATGTAGTAACTCCAGAATGCCAATTACATTCACAATTATGAAACAACTGAGGACTTGAAGAAGAATCTTTTCCTGAGTCCTTCCATGTCCTTCCCTAGCTCATTCAATGAGCAATGAACAGATTTTTGGAAACCTTTCCTGTCTGGTGTTTCCCATATTCACCAGACAATACCAAAAATGACAAACCACCATAGTTCTGAGATTTTAAGTCTTCTTGTGTGTCAGTTGAAATGACAAGCCTGGAGGTGCATTGAGACTGAATGTCAGTGGTTAAAGGTTCCCCCACTAATGGCAGCATGGTATCACCACGGTGAGCCCTAGGGTCTTCATCTCTAAAGTAACAGTAACCCACCAATGTCATGAAACTGATATAAAAAATTAACCAGCTACAATTTAAGGGGGTCTAGCAAAGAGGCCTTTGGTAATGTCAGCAACACTCCCCATCCTTTCTTTGATCCAGTGCTGGGTATGCAAGTGCCAGGAAACATCACTGTGAAACCACTAGTTAATAAAGAGGAACAGAGCCTTGCTTCTGCTTTCCTATGAAGACCAACTGTACCAGGACACAGTCTGACTTCAAGAGTGATAACTACAACAGGTACCTGTTAGTAAGTGCCACCACAGCTCTAAGCCATGTATGGTCACTCATTTCACCCACAGGTGACACAAGTGCTGCCATTATTTACACACATTTGACAAGACTAAACAATCACCCCCGTGCTGCCTGTGGTCTACCAGTACGTGGTGAACAGAGGGGCAGTATTCAAACCCCAGCAGGCTGGCCCAGACCTGTGCCCTTCAGTCCGTTGCTAAACAGCCTTGGGGATGGGGGGACTCACAGCATCCTGGCCACACTGCAAACGCCACCACCTGTCACCGCTGAGATGACCGGGAAGACCAGGGTATTCTGGAAGGAGCGAAAAGCTACCCAGCCCTCCAGGAAAGGAATGCAGACTCATTAAAGCTCAGCCACAGCTCTCCCAGGAATGTTATGACCTTGATCACCGAAGGAACGTCTTCCCAGGTGCTTCATTTTAGTCAATCACCATCAAACCCTCTACTACTGAGTAAGAGCAAGTACGGGCTCCTTTTACTAAAAACACAAATTTCATTCTAATGGAATGCGACTTGGCTAAGTGACCACCCAAGGTCACGCAACTGGCAACCGAGTGGCAAGAGCTGTTTTTCAGGTTTGGTGACGCCCAGCTAAAAGGGTTCTCCATTAGGTCGTTAGGTCTCTCCTTACAGGTTCCCTAATTAGTGACCGGGAGCCAAACACATCCATACCTTCGAGCATTAAGCCTCTGGGAGGACAACTAGACACCAACCGCGAGTCAGGGGGCACTCTGGCGGGGCGTCCGCAACCCTGCAGCCCGTAAATTCCGGCGCCTATCCCGGCCCCCAAACATACCAGCCTGCCTACCGCCAGGGTTGTCGTTGGTTCGGTTCACGCTCTTTATAAAACGGAAGGACCCACAATCGGGCTCCGAGAGCGAAGCGAGGCGCCGGGCAGAGCCACACATCGACCGCACTGGCCGCAGCTGCCCGGCGCATAGCCCGCCGCCCCCGAGAGCCCGCCCCGTCTGGCCGCGCCCAGCCCCCGCTGTCCCCTGCCCACTGCCCGCTCCGGGCCGCCTCCCACGCCCGCGGACACACGCAGGAGGCGCAGCCGCCTTCCCCCCGGCCTGCGCTCCGCAGACGCGCACCTTGAGGGTCGGGTACTCCTGCACCTTCAGGGTCATGGAGAGCTGAGCGGCGGACTCCTGCACCGCCATCTTGGCTTGGCCAAAACATGAGCGGGCGGAGGGGACGCGCAGGCGCGCTGCACGCCGGGTAATGACGACGGCGCGCCCAGGCCGGGGCGGCGGGGAGCAGGAGGGCCGACGCACCAGCACCAATCGCGTCCGCCCAGTCGGCCGGGTGGCGGAAGAAGACGCAGACGAATCACTACCGGTCTTCCTCTTGCTCAGCCAATCGCAACAGCCCTGGCTGGCGCTTCCTCCTTGAATTCCCGGCCGGGTCCAGGCTGAAGGTGCCGGGGCCCGGGCAGGCTGCGGCGACAGCTAGTTGTGGCCTGCTGCGGGGTGGCGCCCGCGTCAAAGGGGCTGCGACTCGGGCGGACGGAGCCGGGCCCGAACGGCCTGGGGGACTTGGCGGTCCCGGCGCTGGGGGTCCACAAGGGGCGTGGCTGGGGAGCACTCGGGCTCCCCTGTGGCGGCAGTCCCGTGTGGAGATGGTGTCTCGTGGCGGCTGGACCCGTGGGGATCGTCTCCCATGACTGCCATTCCCTGTGGTAGGAGCGCTGACAACACGTCTCCTGGCCACCTGTGCGTGCAGCAGACTACTTTTCTTCGCCCCGTTTTCACTGTTGACAACGAGCAGCTGTAAATACAAAAGAAGCTTCGCTGGCTGGCCCGCCACTCACGTCCTGCTGTGCGGCCGGTTCCTAAGTTTTATGGAAGACAATTTTTCCACGGACCGACGTGGAAGGGTAGGAGCTCAGGCGGTGATGCACAGCCTGGTTCCTAACAGGCACGGACCGGTACCGGGCCGCAGCCCGGGGGTTAGGGACCGCAACGGTAGGGTTCTTGCGGTGATACGGCCCTGGCTGCCAGGGCAATACTTTAGTATGATTTCAACCACTTTACATTCTCATCCTTTCACATATCACCAGTCTCCTCTCCCCCCTTTTTAAAAATAAAAATGAGATTATGTTTTATTAATTAGGAAATGACTTCCAAGTCAAGCCATTTCTTGTGTTTCACATAACTCATTTCTAAACAATTTTTAAAATATTAGAGTTTTTTTCGTGAGGTGGGAGGGAACCTAAGGTGGCGTAGTAATGAATGGAGAACGTTTACTTGGAAGATGTACAGTTTAAATTGCTACACATCAGAAGTGGAATGCCAGAAACCTACCTTCATTTTTAGCGTATTTTTCTGTTTTGCCAGGCGCAGTTGCACGCACCTGTACTCCTTGGGAGGCTGAGGTGAGAGGATCGGAATTCAAGACCAGCCTGGGCAATATCGAGACTCCATCTCTAAAAAAACTAAAATAAGATAATAGAATGTTTGTTCCCAAGCAAGCAATGGGCTCACTGCCTGACTCACATAGAAGCCAATACCATGGTGCCAGCTTTTGAGAAAATAAAGTCTTTATTACAAGTCAACTGGCAAGAAGACAAAGGAGGCAGTGCTCAAATCTGTCTCCCCGAATTGGGGGCGGGGGTAGGTTTTATAGGTATGAGGCATGATCTGATTGGACCTTGCAATAGAGTTATACCAGGAGTATGATCCGACTCGATCATGTCATGGGGTGCCCACTTAATTTCGTCCCCATTTCTTGATTGGAGCACTTAGGTTCCACCTGTGGTTCATCTGGGCATGCTCGGTTAGATGACTTGCAACGGGGGTCTATGGCAACTGGACAACTCACCATTTTATTACACAAAGTTGAACAAGACTAGGCTGGTTTTGTGGTTACATATTTTTCTGTTTTATCAAGGAGTTCGGGGTTGAGGAGATAATTATTCCTCAAGTATGTGGCTGCACACTCCAGCCAGCCAGGTACTTTTAGACATTTTGAAGTATATTTTACAGTAAAGTGCACACATTTTAACAATGCAGCTCAATTAATTTTCACCTATGTATGACCACCATCCTGGTCAAGATTTAGGACATTTCCTGTGCCACAAAAGACTTCCTTGTCCCCTCCCAGTCTATATCCCCCAAGGGTAACCATCATTCTGACCTTCCTGCGGTAAATTAGTTTTCTTAAACTTTATGTAAATGTAGCTGTGCACCATGTGCTCTTGGTCACTTTCTTTCACCATCATGTCTGGTACTCGGCCACGTGTGGTCACAGTAATGTACAGTAGTGTTCTCTTTAAAGACTGCTCTTGTGTCACCAGGGATTCAAGATTAACCCAAAGAAAAGGATGCAGGTTTCATTTTCGTGGCAAAATGATCACAACCTAGTGCCATTTATAGTCAGGAATATTTAGGGATGATAAGATAGAGGTTTGCTTGTTGAAGAAGTGGTGTAAACCTCCTACAATCTGTTTGGTTCATTTATTCTAGGGTTTGTTTGTTTTTTGTATTTGAAGATAAAACTGCATTTGAATTATTTGGTCCTTTCTAAACAATCTATATTAGTGTAAAGAAGATACCTACTTAGTCATGTCCCACCCCAGATCCTGGATGGCTGGCCAGTTTGCCCAGAGGAAGACCATGCTGGGAACTTGGGTGTGTTTACTAGACCAGGCTTTGTGGGTTAGAACCTCTGGGCCCCTGGTTGGTGGACCCTGTGGGGTATGGTCACCCCTGAACTCTGGGGGACCTATGGTTCTGGGGCATGAGACTCCATTCTTTGAGGGAACCAAGTTGATGCCTCTTTTAAACAATTTTAAGTTATTGGGGTTTTTTTTCACCCCAGGGAGCATTCCCTTAGATATTGTAACCAGCCCCATTTAACAAATTTCAATGATCCCTATATAATCCTCTGACATAACTAACTACTTGAACTTTTAAGTTGTTTCCCAGAAATAGTGGATTTTCTACGAGACAAAGGAGCTGAGATTCTGAAGGCCCCTGAGCAGACTTCCTCATACCAAGACTCACCATCCCCCAAAACTGCCCCCAATGCAAGTAGCCCTGTGTTAGTTACACCACGACCTGCCCCAGGGCACGTAGCCCCTTCTTTAAAAGCCCATGATCTCCCTTAGTCAGAGAGACCAATTTGAGGCAGCTTCTCCTGTTCTCCAGGCAAGATGTCTTTTGAATTAAAGTTTCTTCCTTGGCAATCTTTGTTGTCTCAATAATTGGATCCTTGTGCAATGAGCAACTGGACCTAGACCACACCCTCTTTTGGTTTCGACAACATAAGCAGGAAGCTCGTGTGCTTTTCATTCTAGCAGAGTGTGTGGTGTTCATGTAACAGCCCGTCATTGGAGGGGACAGTCTTCCCAGTCTTGGACCCAGTACACGCCTCCTTTTTCCAAAATGAACAGTGCTTTGGGTGTGTTGCATTTTGGATACAGTATTTTCTGGAAGCTTACTTCCCTCTCAGATGGTAGACTGGGGAGAGTACCCAACAGCGCCCAGCACTCTAGCGCCCTGGTAGAAAAGATAGTGCCTGGCACCCTGGTGTCTCAGCAGCAGATGCCAGAGCCGCTCGGACACACATGGCATAGCTCAGGGCCTAGAATTTGTGGAAGAAAGAGGGCTCCAGCATGCGGGACATTTTAAGCCAGAGACCTGTAGCTTTTGGTGTATGGAAGAGGAGTGGGCTGGAGGCAGGTGCCCGGCGGTCAAAGAGCTATTCTCAGTCCAGGACAGAACCTTCCTTGTGGGAATTACCAAGTGTTTGCTTTCCATCCCTGGCCCTCAGTTTGGGATTTAGATAATTATCTAGGTAGAGGGAAAGGCTGCCTGCTGGTGACTGAGTGGTCACTGCTCTTCACAATGTAGAGAGAATCTCCATGTTTCTGTCTCACCCAGGGGAGACCAGCGAGTCCTGCCCCATTTCATGTGAACACAGCTCTTTGGGGAAGAAACTCTTCTATCAGAGCCTACTGCAGAGGCCTTGAGGGAGTGAGCCCCCAGGTCCTGCCGCCTGGGCAGCTGAAAGGCCCCTGCACGGCCAGGAGGTTATGTTTTAATGGCCATCTCAGATGCGAATGAGCCAGCTTTGGAAAAGTGTTTATCTTGGAAATTTGGCGTGCAAGTGAGGAGGCATGGGCGCCACGGGCACGGTGGGTGTGGTGCACAACTCCGGAGCAGCTCTAGACATCCTGCTGGCCTGGGTGGGAGCTCTGTGGAGAGGTCGGAAGCCCCCGGATGCTTCTGATTTGGCCTCTCTTTTTGAAGAAGCTGGTTCTGGAAAGTTTAGCTTCAATGAGAGTAATATTAATAATACACACAGCAAGAAGAAATCTGGGGCCAAAAGAAGATGTCCCTTCCCTTCACAGGTGGGCGGGAGTGAAGAAGGCCCCAGGCAGGTGGGTGGCTTTAAAGCTCGAATACCTTGGGACCCTCCTCTGTGAAAAAGCTGGCCCGCCTCGCCTTGCCCCATCTCGGGTCAGAGTTCAGGATTTGTGCTCTAACAGGCAAGAAGGAGTAGGAATACGTACTGACCTTGTTGAAATTAAGGTGAAATGGGAAGATTATACTTTTTTGATAATCCAAATACACTGTGGATACTATGGGCAGGCAAAATGTAGGCATCAGTGACCCTTGGATCAATAAATGAGTGAATTAATGAACAGGTTTTATTGTAGCTTTTAAATGCACATATATCAACTGATGTGTGACATTTCCACCTCCCCCTACATCTCTGATTTGGGATTAGGGGGTAGGGGCTCGGGTGGGCTCTGTGTCCTGATCCGAAGCATTGAGTATCGGTATTCTGCAGCGATATAAGATCCTTCGAGTCTTTGATAATTACAGATCAAGGAGAACTGGTAATTATCCAAATGAAAGCAGCTTGTCTCTGGTCTCCAAGGGTCGGCAGAAAGACCTCGTTCGTACTAGTGAGCTGTTTCACAGCACTAATGTTTGAACAGAGGCCTTTATGAACTCACGGACACATGTTGCTGAGGAGTTTTTAAATAAGATTCAAGTCATTTCATGTACATCTTTTTGTATTTTATATATTTCTATTTTTGGCATTGGAATAGCTCATGCACTTATTACTCTTCCCAGATTCCTTTCTTTCAGATGATCCATATCCATTCCTGGGAATGGTTTATGGGCATGTTCTGTGTGGTTAAAATAAGGAGATGATCAGAGTATGATTTCATGAGTCACAGGGTGTATTGCCACACTAAGAGAATTTTTTTTCTTAGATTCTCAATTCTTACAGAGGGGGAGGGGAATAACATGACCCAGCCTCGCAGGGAGCATACCAGTAGGGAAGGGACACTAACCACACAGTGCGTCCCAAAACTGTTAACATCTAGTCGCTCAGCCGGCCTCTGAGGAAGGTAAAGCCTGAGCTGTGCCTGTTAGAGCAGGAGCCCTGGAGACAGGGCTGAGACGGACGGGGCAGGCGTTACATTAAACGACCCTCAGACAGAAGCTGACCACAGGGGCTGTTAACTGCAGGAAAGAACCAGCTTCAACCAGCCTGTCAGCTCTCTCTGCTACCTTACATGAACCTTGGCCAATTACCACATCGTTTACATTGAGGTTTTAAAATTTCTCCATCCTTCAAATCACCATAACGGTTCTGAGACAACCATATAAAGTACGAAAATGGGAGGGAATCCAATTCTAGGAATTACTACCCAGATTCTTAGTAAAAGGCAATCCCTTGGCCCTGACTACTCCTCCCCTCAATCAGTAAGACTGCAAAAGATCTGAACGCTTTCTGCCCTTGCATCTGCCCGCTCTGCTCTCCCCATGAGAGTGTCCTCTCGCTTTCAATTTTCAAAAAGCTGTCACATGCTTGGCTTATGTGGTACAGCCTGAAATTCTTGTCCTAACCTTCACCAAGCACTTGGAAAAACCTCCACTCAGAGGCCACTAACATACTTTTAAATGAGCAGCTCTCAGGGGACGTCCCTCAAAGGTAGAGGACGGTGGAGGTTTTGCCGGGCTTTAAAGAGTGGCCTGAGGGCTCCCAGGGTGTGGCTCTGTCACAGCCTGAGTGTTGTCTTCAGAGGAACAGCTGGCAGAGTGCAGCCCGCCCCAGCCTGTGCTCTGTGTCTCTGCCAAACCCTCGAGTCCCTTCGTATTTTGAAGTCCAGGAGTTGAGGTCAGCAGGTCACATGTGGGGCCTGCTGAGGTGTGAGGGGCACGCCCCAGGGGAGAGCCACTCCACGCACATTCTCTGAAGGCAGAATGCTCCCAGTGCGTGCTGCAGCGAAATGTCACTCACGAGGCAGACTCTGGGTTTGGGATCATTTCACAGCTGCATGACAGGGTGTGTATTCAGGAGCCTGGAGGAACACTTGGCGACAAGTGTTTTCAGCCGACAGTGGCCCTGGTGGAGGCTAGTGCCCCACCCTGTCCTGTGTATCCTGGAGACACCTGGGCTGCTGGCTCCACGGGCCTCTCCCCAGGGTCCCTCGTGCCTTCGGGTTGTCTGTGGGTCTCTCCCTGTCTGTGCACCTGGCACAGAACTGGGCACAGGGCGGGAGGAGTTGGCCAGACTGAGCCCCAGATGGAAGGTTGCAAGTGATGGGAGTGAACTCAACCCCCCAGAGCCAGCAGAGGGGCAGCCAGGGAGGGTAGAGGGGAGGTGAGGGGGGCAGAGAGAGAGAGGCACAGAGGTGGGGAAGGCGTCACTCCTGGAATCCCAGGATTCCGCATTAACGTGCAGCACCTGGGGTGGGGGATG
Organism: Varecia variegata; assembly: GCA_028533085.1. Taxonomy (NCBI): domain Eukaryota; kingdom Metazoa; phylum Chordata; class Mammalia; order Primates; family Lemuridae; genus Varecia; species Varecia variegata. The sequence continues at coordinate 166,775,496 of CM052436.1, read as the reverse complement.
TCCACACCACAACCAACTCTGATTCTCAGACACCACCCAGTTCAATTCATGGTCTCCCAGAGTCAGCGCAGACCCAGCAGGTGAAGGGCAAGGCTGCCCCCGCTCCAGATGACCGCTGAAGCGGGTTGCCAAGGCTACCCACACCTCTGCAGACTACAGATTTGGGGGTTCCCATGAACTCTTCCTCAGGTTCAACAATTTGCTAGATCCACTGACCAAGCTCGGGGAAACACCTTACTTATGCGTACCAGTTTCTGATGAAGGATGAGACTCTGGAACAGCCAGGTGGATCACCGGGGCTTGGTAGCAGTACCAGGGGCAGGCGGCACCCACCAACCGGGAAGCACTCCTGAATCTCATTATTCAGGGACTTTTACATCTCAGTCTCCAGCTCTCCTCCCCTCCCCAAAGGTGGGGGTGGCTGGGGTGGGGCTCAGGTGTCCCACCCACTAATCTGGTGACAGCCCCATCCTGAAGCTGCCCAGCGCCCACCCTGCACCACCTTCTCCGCACAAGCTCAGGTGTGGTGGCAAAGGGCCCCTTATAACACCCAAAGACAGGCCCCTCACTCAGGAAATCCCAAGGGCTGTAGGCGCTCAGAGCCAGGAACCAGGGACAGAGACCACATGTATTTCTTACCGTGGGTCAACTGTCTGCCTGGACTAATGGGCTACACCAAGGGACAGGCTTTGGGGCACTGGTGGTTCCAGGAGCCCCTCCTGCAAGTGGGTCAGGCGGGCCCAGAGCAGAGGGGCCAGGCAGACCTCAGTGGTGTCTCCTGCACAGGTCCCTGCTGGGAGGACCCTTCCTCTGGCTCCTATGTCTGGACCTTGGGATGCGCTGTCCCAGCACTTCAAGTCCCCTGCTCTCGGCGGGCCACTCCCTCATGTTAGCTGATGGGCCACAGAGCATCCAGCACTTGAAGGGGACCCCATCAGGGTTGATGGTGATGACTTTGCCCTCACCTGGCCAGGCAGGTTTCCTGAGCCAGAATTGCCGCTGTGGTTATTTTAACTTGCACATCACAGGGGAGGTGGTTAACACCTGCCAATTCTGTTGAAAAACTTAATTCTTGAATGAAATCTACCTCACATCAGATGGTAAGACTTCACACATACTTGACTGTTTTATCAGTAAGAAAATAACATGACTTGATTTTCCCTTGAAATTATTTAGTAATACAACCTATAATTAGTTTCTATGATTAGCAGTAGAGATTGAATCCACCCAAACCACATAATTGTTATTTTCACAACATCCACTTAGAAATGTCTCCAAGGAAACGGCTCCAGGCTGCCTGGAAGGGGAGGCCCAGATGCCCCATGAGGCAGCCAGGTACCCAGGGACAGCCTCCCCAGTCCTGTTGGCCGAGGTTGTAGAAATTCCTTCTAGTAGGTGGTATGAGCCCTAAAATAAAAGTTGAGTAACTTTGTCTGGCACAGGACAAAATTAAGTGTCTTGGATCCAGAAGGACCATCCCATGTGCACAAGGTCGTCACTGGCAGAGGGCAGCCCATCTGGGGACCTGGGGCCAGGAAAATTTTGCTCCAGTGAGATATGTCTCCCCACCCCACTCTGTGGGCTGCTGTGATCCTGGCTAAAGAAATCAGGAATTTGTGCTTGTGTGTGCACACACGTGTGTATGTGTGTTTGTGTTTGTGCAAGTGTGTGGAAGTTTCTCCCCTCCACCAGGCAAAGCCCACCCGATAGGATGCAAAGGCTGTCATTGGAGAGGTTTGCATGAAGACACCCCACCATGGTTTTATTCTGGAAATGGGTGTTGGGAAGGAGAGGCAGTGACCAGGATAAGTGGATTGTCTGACGTGAGGCCATGGAGTCATTTAAAAAGGTTTTCTTTTTATTTGAGGGTCATATTAGTGGAATTAATCCACTATTTTCCTAACTTTAACAATTGATCTCAGGATATAATTAAAGAGGGTGCCTACAAAATACTCACTAAAATTGTTCCTGTATTAGGCCATGATGAAAATGTCAAAATATTGCAAACCGCAGAAACAGTACAGATGATGTTCTTGATCACGACGCACCCAAACTAGAATAAAACCAAGTGCTTCCACCCAGAAATGAAAAACTCCTCTCTCTAGTGTCACAGAGAAGACAGAAAAGGAGATTGCAGAATTTCTAGAAAACAGTAATAATGAAACCGTACCTATATCAGAGCTAATGGGATATTGCTACTGCTGTGCACGTGGGAAAGTTCATAGCTTTTAAGAGTTGTATTAATTATGGAAGGAAGAAATAAACAATGACCTATGCATTCTCCTCTAAATATGTAAAGGGGCAACAACAAGATAAAGCAAGCAGAAACAATAAAGATAAAATCAGAAATTAAAAGGTTAGAAAATTTTAAATGTAGAAGCTAATGTAAGTATAGAATATGATTGTTTAAAAAATAAAATAGATAACCCTACTAGCTGACCTAATTTTTTTTAAAAGCACAATGTCACAATATGGAAAATAACAAATGACAAATGAGAAACTGCCACAGAAATAAAAGGACTTAAAGGAATCACAAGAGATCTCTTCTTCCACTTCATGTGGTGAAGCATAAAATAAGCTTCTAGAACTGAGTGCAACCCTGCCTTGCACCGAGGCCAGCTCTCTGGGGCAGGGGAAGCAGTGCCGATGAGCTCCGTGTGGCTGTGCATGGCGTGGCGTCCACTGCATTGCTGACTTGTTGGCTGAGTGAGTGAAGGTGGTCGCATCACGTCGGTTTGCAGCCTGCCAGAAATGATAGCACAATCAATTTGCTTCCTACATTTAAAGCCATTGCTCAAAGCAGGCTAAATTACGATTTTTGTTTTTATGTGGAAATATAGCTTACGTACAGTAAAGTGCCCAGAGCTTAAACGTGCGGTGTGATGGGTCTTGGCAAACATAAAACTAGTGTTAACGTCACCACCTTCAGCATTTTGAACTCTCACCTCTGAAACTTCTGCAGTGATCTTTCTAGTCAATCCTTCCCACCAGAAACAACCACTGCTTACTTTCTATCTCTCCACATTAGTTTTTCTGCTCTAAAATTCACATAAATGAAATAAAAACTTCAGCTAAATTAAAATAAAAACTTCATACAATATGTACACTTCCTCATCTGCCTTCTATCATTGAACTTTAAGTTGGTGAGATTCACCCACGTCGTGTCCATCGGTCGTTCATTCCTTTTTATCTACCGCTGAGTATATTCCATTCTGTGGAGGCACCACAGTTTGTTTACCCATTTTCATGTCCCTGGGTGTTTGAGTTGTTTCCTGTTTGGGGCGACTACAAATAAGGCTGGTTGAATATTCCTATACATGTATTTTTGTGGACATTAGCCCTCACTTCTCTTGGGAATGTATCTAGCAGTGGGGTTGCTGGGTCACAGGAAAGGTGTAGTTTAACTTTACCAGAAACTGCTCTGCTGTTTTCCCAGGCGGTTGTACTGTTTCACACTCCCACCTGCAGGGTAGGACTACTCCAGTCACTCGGCATCCTCAGTCTTTTCCAATTGAGTCACTTTAGTGTATGTGCTTTAAATATGCATTTTACCTACTAATGATGGTTAGTACCTTTTCAGGTGCTGATTGGTTATTCACATACACTTGACCCTTGAACAATATAGGTTTGAACTTTAAGGGTCCATTTATATCAGGTTTTCTCCCACCTCTGCCACTCCTGAGACAGCAAGACCAACCCCTCCTCTGCCTCCTCTTCTGAATACTCAATGTGAAGACGATGAAGATGAAGGCCTTTATGATGATCCACTTCCATTTCATGAATAGTAAATATATTTTCTCTTCCTTATGAGTTTCTTAATAACATTTTCTTTTCTCCAGCTTTATTGTAAGAATACAATATATAATATTAAGTACATATAACAACAAAATATGTGTTAATCAACTGTTTATGTTATTGGTAAGGATTCTGGTCAACAGTAGGCTGTTAGTAGTTAAATTTGGGGGGAATCAAAAGTTATATGTGCGCCGGGTGCCGTGGCTCACGCCTGTAATCCTAGCATTCTGGGAGGCCGAGGTGGGAGGATTGCTTGAGCTCAGGAGTTCGAGACTAAAAAAACCAACCAAGCATGGTGGCTTACACCTGTAGTCCCAGCTACCTGGGAAGGCTGAAGCAGGAGGATTTCTTAGAGCCCAGGGGTGGGAGGTTGCAGTGAGCTATAATGATGCCACTGCACTCTACCCAGGGCAACAGAGTGAGACTCTGTCTCAACAAAAAATAAAAAATAAAAATAAGGAAACTGAGCATCCCTTAAGGAAAAGTTATATATGATTTTCCACTGCAAGGGGGTCAGTGTCCCTAACCCCCCAGTTGTTCAAGGGTCAACTGTATATATTTTTGTGAAATTCCTGTTCAAATGTTTTGTTATGTTTACATTGTGTTGTTTGTCTTTTTATTATTGATTTATAAGTGTTCTTTTGAAACCTTCATATATTGAGTTCTTCATATATTCTGGATACAAGTCTTTTGCGAGATACAGTCATATGTCACTTAACGACAGGGATACATTTTGAGAAATATGCCATTAGGCAATTTCATCCTTGTACTAACATCACAGAGGACACTTACACAGACCTAGATGGTACAGCCTACTACACACCCAGGCTATGTGGTCTAGCCTATTGCGCCTAAGGTACAAATCTGTACAACATGTTACTGTACTGAAAACTGTGGGTATTTATAACACAGTGGTAAGTATTTATGTCTAAACATATCTGAACATAGAAAAGGTACACTAAAAATATAGTATAAAAGATAAAAAATGGTACACCTGTATAGGGCACTTACCATGAATGAGGCTTAGAGGACTGGAAGTTGCTCTGGGTGGGTCAGGGAGTAAGTGGTGAGTGAATGTGAAGGCCCAGGACGCTACCGTGCGCTATAGTAATGTCCTAGGTACAGTGTACAAACACTATACACTTAGGCTACACTAAATTTATTTCTTTCTTCAATAATAAATTCACCTTCACTTACTATGACTTTTTTTTACTATATAGACTTTTTGGCTCTTTTGTAATAACACTTAGCTTAAAACAGAAACACCTTGTACAGCTGTACAAAAATATTTTCTTTCTTTATATCCTTATTCTATAAGCCTTTTTCTGTTTTAAAAATTTATTTATTTATTTTTTTCCTTTCTAAACTTTTTTGTTGAAAACTAAGACACAAAGCACACATTAGCCTGGGCCTACAGAGGGTCAGGATCATCAATATCACCGTCTTCCACCTCCACATCTGTTCCACTGGAAGGTCTTCAGGGGCAATAACACACATAGATAGAGCTGTCATCTCCTAGGATAACAATGCCTCCCTCTGCAATACCTCCTGAGGGACCACTGCAAACACGTGAGTAATGCATTGTGCTACAATTTAAGGATGGCTATGACGTCACTAGGCAACAGGAATTTTTCACTTCTGTTACAATCTTATGGGACCACTGTCATGTATGTGGTACATTGTTGACTAAAACGTCACTCTGTGGTGCATGACTGGACATGTTTTGTGATGTTTTCCTCCCATTCTTTGGCTTGCCTTATTATTTACCTAATTTGCCTTTCAATGAGCAGAAGATGCTGATTTTAATTAAGTCTATTTTTTTCTTTAATGGATCGTGCTTTTTGTTTCTCATCTAGGAAATCTTTGACCACTCCAAGATCCTAAAGCGCTCTCCTGCTGGAAGTTCAATAACTTTAGTTTTTACACTGAGTTCTATGATCTACCTTGAATTAATTTTGCAAATTGTATATTATAGCTGTCAAGTTTCATTTTTCCCCTCACATAGCTATCCAGTTGTTCCAGCAACATTTGTTTAAAACATTTCCTTTCTCCATGGAATTGCAGTGGCAGCTTTGTTGAAATTCCATTGATTACAATGTTTGTGCTGGTCTATCTTGGGACTCAGTTCTGTCCCATGGATGTACTTGTCTATCCCTGAACCGAACCATGCTGCCCTAATGGCTGTAGCTTTCTAATAAGTTTTGAAATTACACAACTTAGGTCTTCCAACTTTCTTCTTTTTCTCTTAAGATCGTCTTTGCTACTTCAGATCCTCTTCATTTCCACTTAAATTTTAAAATTGGTTTATCAACTTCTTAAAACAGTCCTTTTGGGATTTTGATTTAGATTGCATTGAATTTACAGACCAATGGGGGGAAATGGACATCTTAGTGGTATTGAGTCTTCTATACCACAAACATGGCATATTTTTTCCTATATTTAAACATTCTTTAATTTTTCTCAAAAGCCTTGTAGGCTTTAGTGTTGAGGTCTTGCACTTCCTTTTTAAAAATGTATTGCTAATTTTCATGGTGTTTGATAAATTGGTGTTGCTGTCACTATCACCTTTTTGCTGGCAGAGATAAGCACGGTTGGGAATCCCCATGGGCAGAGGGAGGGAGCACGCCAGCTCCTCTTGTCCCCTCAGTGCCGCAACCTCGCCTCTCCAGGGCTGGTAACCAAAGTTTCCTGAGCCATTTGTATTAGTTCTGTCTAATGCTAGGTAACAAATCATCCCAAAATGTAGTGGATTAAAACAACACATGTGTTATCTCCCAGTTTCCATGAGTCAGGAATTTGGGAGTGACTTGAGCTGGAGGTCCTGGGGGTGCTGTAAAGACACCAGCCAAAGCTCCCCATCTAGAGGACAGGCTAGAGCTGGAGGATCTGAGGCCCAGACGGAGCACCCCCAGGTGCAGTCTCTCCCCATTGCCACCTCCCCACACGGCTGCTGGGTGCAGTCCCCCCCCACGGTGGCTGGCTCCCCCTAGCATGAGCCATCCAAGAGTGAGCTGGGAGGAGGCCGCAGTGCTCCTTACATGCTTGTCATGAAATTCGAATTTTATAAATGAGTCACTAAGTGAAGCCCATGCTTAAGGAGGGAAGTAGGCTGCTCCTCTCTAAACGGGGGGTAGCAGAGAATTTGCGGACGTATTTTAAAACCACAGTGCCACTTTAGAGTTGGAGAAGCAGGGCAAGGCCCACACGATTCAGACAAGCACTGTCGTGAGCCAGGGTCTGCCTCTCTGGGCCTGGCAGGTGTCAAAACCTTTTCGTTGGGCCCTCTCACAGGTCCTCAGAAACTCGCCCTCCTCAGGGGTCTCCTCCTGCAGCTTCCGTGAAGCAGTGAGCTGCTTCTTTCTTCCAGCTGCTAAGGGTCTCCCGACTATCTGGTGACCCCCTGCACAGGCCTTGAAACAAACCTGGCCATTCTTCTCCATAGCCCTGCCTCCAGAGAGCTGTGTAGATGGCCGCTTCTCTGTCCTCTGCCAGTGGAGCAGCCAGTTGGCCACTTCTCAGGGAGAAGCAGGGACCGTCCACTGGTCCTCGAAGTGGAAGTGGGAAGGGGAATAAGTGAGCTCCGAGGCAGCCCCCCTCACACACCAGGGTGGGGCCCGAGCAGGCCTGCTCGGTGTTCTCATACCTCCCGGGGGTGGGCTCCTCAGTCAGAGCCCAGGGTTTGCATTCCTGGACGACCCCTCCACCTGCTTCGAGAACGCAGATGGATGAAATTATTCATAGAATTCCCTCATAATCCATAAGTGCTATAATTACTGCTGTTTCACTCTGAATGTTCATTGTTCTGTTTTTTATTTAAAAAAATACAGACTTGCCAGAAGTTTGCCTATTTTTTAAAAGACTCAATTCTTTTTTTTTTTTTTTTGAGACAGAGTCTCACTTTGCTGCCCGGGCTAGAGTGCCGTGGCGTCAGCCTCGATCACAGCAACCTCAAACTCCTGGGCTCAAGCAATCCTACTGCCTCAGCCTCCCAAATAGCTGGGACTACAGGCATGTGCCACCATGCCCAGCTCATTTTTTCTATATATATTTTTAGCTGTCCATATAATTTCTTTCTATTTTTTTTTTTTAGTAGAGACGGGGTCTCACTCTTGCTCAGGCTGGTCTCGAACTCCTGAGCACAAACAATCCGCCTGCCTCGGCCTCCCAAGTGCTAGGATTACAGGCATGAGCCACCGCGCCTGGCCTAAAAGACTCAATTCTATTTTATTTTAATTTGTTAAATTATATGAATGCGTTATTTTTATAGGTCAAAAACTATAGAACACCAGCAATTTTGGTGGGTTCAGCCTCATATTAATTGGTTTTGCCTTTTAACTTTCTAATTAATTTATTTTGCTAAAGTTATCTATAGCAATTACTTTATCGGTAATTATCACATGCGTAAGTGTTTGTGCCTTAGGCCCCAGCATACCCACCTTGGGAAATCTGTTCTACAGAAACTCCCCCAGGTGTGTGGAGACACTGACTGCAGCGTGGGCTGTGGCTCAGCGCAGGAGAGCCAGCCCACCACGCCTGGGCACGGGCAGTGCCATGGGGATGTCCTGCCACACGGTCACGGGAAGAGTAAAAAAATACATGTCTCGGCATGAAAAACTACCCCAAATATGTTATTAGGGGGGAAAAAGCAGGCTGTATGACAATCTGCATAGTATATGCAGCCCTTACCAGGCAGAAGAGTGGCCCCAAAAGACGGGTGTCCATCCCCAGAATCTCTGAGCATGACCTTATTGGAAATAGGACCTTTGCAAGTTAAGGGGTCACCCTGGATTTAGGGTAGGCCCTAAATTGAATGACTAGTGTCCTTTTAAGAGAAAAGAGAGGGAGATTTGCGACAGGCTGAGAGACCCTGTGAACTGGAGGCAGCAGCCACAAGCCAAGGAACGCCTAGGGCCACCCTGCGGTGGCAGAGAGGGGGACGAATTCTCCCTTAGGGCCTTTAGAAGCTTCCAGCACCTTGGTTTCCAACCTCTGGCCTACAGAATGCTGAGAGTGAATTTCTGTTGCTTTAAGACACTATTTTATGGTGCTTTGCCATAGCAGCCCTAGGGGAGTAGGATAAACAATAACAATATGGGGTCTGCACAAGAAACAAAGTTTATCTGGGGTTTTCTATCTTGTACTCTTTGGTAGTATCTGAGCTTTTATTAATTTTGTTTTTTCTATGTAATCAGAAAATGCAATAAAAATATCAAATGTTTGTAACAGGTGCCTGGAGTGATCTGTGCATAAGGGGACAGTGGTCCGATCAGGTCAGGGAGACCTGAGGATGGGGAGCCAGGCTGGGCTGGGCAGAGCAGGGCTGGGCAGTTTGGGGTGGGGGCCAGGTGTCACACCCAGGTGGCTGGTAGGGGTCACAGGTGGACTAGAGGCCAGGAGAGACCGAGTTTCATCCTGGACACCTCAGACACGTGTGGCACCAGAGGAAGCCATTTGGTCCAGAGTCCAGAGGCGGAGCTGGGCGTCCAGAGAGGGGCACCTCGGCAGAGAGGCCTGGCTCACGGACTGCAGGAAAGGGGAAAATCACTTCCAGGAAGTTTGGCCACAGAGGGGAGATTAGCATGGTGGTGGCTGGAAGGGTATGCAGCCAGGGGAGGAGCCTGAGTGTGTTGAGACGATGCCACCCAAGAGGAGGCAGCTGCAGGGATGGGCTGAGTTCAGGGTATGGGCTGGGGTCCCCAGGCAGGAAGCGTGGGGCGGGAGCCAGGCCGGAGAACCGAGCCTTCCCTCATTGGAGGTGGGTGAGATCCCTTGGTGAGCACCAGGGCCCTGCCCTGGGGTCCGCTGGTGGCCAGTCAGCCTTTACGAAGGCATCTGGAAAGCCTTCTTCTCTGGGAAATCATGACGAAGCCCGTGCTTGGCTAGGCCCAGGGGTTGAGGATCTGTTCCCGTTTGGAGGCAGCAGAGGATGCCTGAGATGGAGTCCTGCGGCAGCCCGGCCCCGCAGCAGCCTACTTGGGGGACCCTCCCACAGAGGCAGGCGGGCAGGAAGTGAGTGTTCCGACCTGTAAAAACGCCTGTTGTCTCCTGAGCCCAGGACAAATTTAATTTTATTTCCAGCAGTAAATGCTTCAGAGTCACTCCTGAGGGTTAGCTATCGAAGATTTTGACAAGCCAAAATAAGTGACTGGGGCAGAGATCTCAATCCATGGTTTAATAAGCCAAAGTTTGAGGACATGGCGGGGAAGAACACAGACCACAGATGGATCTGTGGTCTGTGTGCTCCAAAGAGGGATCTGGGAACTTCAGTATTTAAGGGGAGGGGCACACAGAAAAGAAAAGGAGGAGAGATTGAGGCAAATGGTTCCATTCTTGTGGGACCCAGGAAATCCACATTGTGCATAAGTGAATGTGTGACCAGAAAGGGAGTGAAGCAGACTCCGTTAAGTGGCTGTCTCCGGGAGGCTGGAGGAGGACTGATCTCATCTCCTCTCTGTTCTGCACCTGGGAAGACAAGCTGTCATCGACATACTTAGTGTGGAATTGAGCAGGCTGTAGTTACAATTTCATGTCCTTGTTCACGGGAGGCCAGCAAGGGGTTTCCTTGTGAACGATCTGTGGGGCAGTCCTTGCGGGTGCCTTTGCCAGCCCAGGGGACCCCGGCTGACGCACGCTGTCAGCACCAGCTGACAGGCAGCTGCAGGACTCAGCCGGGCTCCGCCTTCCCTTCGCACGAGATTTTCATTTTCCTTTACAGTTTCAACCATCACTCGTGAAGATCTGCCTGATTTTTCTTATAATGACTCAACTTTAGGTTCTTGAGAAAAATCTTTTTAAAAAGACAACTCACTTGTGTCTGCCCAAATCCCAGGCCCCAGTCCCCCACGGGGCCGCACTTCGCTTCCCGGGGCGGCCCTCCGCAGCCCTGACCGCAGCTGGGCTCGGGTCCTCAGCCTGAGTGGCGACCGCGGGACACAGAAGGTCCTGCTCTGCTGTCCATAGGGCTTGAGTTGGGTAACGAAGGCTGGAGGTTCGTCTTTTTCTCTGTGGCTACTAGGGTGGTTTGGAGCCTCCATCCCACCTAGATATCTTTAGAGGGGTCTCTGTTGTTGCTGGAGCCCCTGGATCTCCACTTGTGCCCGGCAGACCCAGCCAAGCCCGTGTGCCCCAGATGTCAGGTCTCATCCCCTGGCGAGGAAGCTGTGGGCTGTGCGCTTCCCTACTCTGCACCCCAGCTGGTACCAACTACCACACAGAGGGGCGACCCAGCAGGAACCGAGGGCCCCCTCCACAAGTGGACAAACAGGCTATTTACAGAGGTAAATTGAGGGTGTGCTCCCCGAAAACTGTGCTGAAAGTTGTGAGTGCTCCAGGCCAGAGGGGCAGGGAGAGCAGTGTTGCCAGAAGCCGGGGAGAGGGGCGGGGGAGACGGGCAGAGCGAACGCCCTGACCTCCTGCCCTCTACCTGCTGGGTCTGGCCTGGGTGGGACTGGGTGCCGCATGGAGGCCGGGTCAGACTCCTAACCAGGAGGACTGGGGCCAGACTCACAGGGTGAACAGAGAAGGACTCAAACAAATGTTTTAAAAAATGCTTAGAAGGACAGTGCCTCATGACCCAGCTGTGGTTAAAAAATGGATAAATGTCATATGTTAAGTGCACAAATATTGGTATTCTACATCAAAATATTTTCAATTCTGTAGATACTACAAAAATGGTAGTTAAACCCATAATAATGTATCTTCAAGAACTCAAAATAGGGATTTAATTTGTTATGCAATAATTTCTCATGATAGGAATACTGATAAAAATAATGAGATTTTAACATGAACAGCAGAGATGTTAGTGAAAATAATTTCTTACACGAGGAGATGGCTTTTAAAAAGTCATTACCTTCTGCATGGAAACAGTCCCAGGAGGGCCACTGAGCTTTGTGTTATTTGGGCAGCTGCTTTATAAAGCGCGTTTACGGTCACCGCCGGCCGCTTTCCTCCCTGGCTGCAGCAGAAAGTCTCATTTTGCAGTTTATCACAAAACGCCAGATGTACTCAGCATGTAATTTAATCTTATGCTTGGAGGCTTCAGCACTACTTGGTTATCATGAAATTATTCTTTTAATAAAAATGTATGCTTTGTGATCTGTATTTCATCAATTAGGGGCACCATTCTATCTGGTGCCACAGACTGCAGGCCTGTTGTCACACTTACTGGCCGGCTAGCGGCGTCTGTTCACGCCGCGCCATGCAGTTCTTGACTCTGGGTGGCACAGACATACATATCTTGATCTACAAAAGAAAATATTTGGAACTGCCAATTGTTAGCAATACTGTAATTACCACTGTTTCAATGTAGAAATCATGGCCAATAAACATTTTTTTTAAACAAGTACCTTTAATTCTCCTGGAAGGAGGCAAAGAGGTGACTGTTACCAGCAGGATGTTGGCACTGTCCTGAGAGTAATGACACAGTAGGAGTTTACAGGTGTCCTGTCAGCCGATGCCCTCGCCCTGCGGAGGGCCCCCTCCAACGGGGACCAGGCCGACCCACAGCCCAGAGCAGCCTCACAGCAGAACAGGAAGCCAAGGTGGGCGCCAGGCCTGTCAGAAGGAATTTGGGTCCGCAGTTTCACCGACTGGAGTTCAGTGAGCATCTTTGGGAGGGCAGAGCAAATTCTGGAGAAACCAGTCACGCATTTCTGGAAGAGTAGCTTCTAATTTTTTGTCTTTAAGTAGAAGGTGGATTTGACAGCAAAATTCTTTTGTTCAAATTTCTCACCTTGCTTACTTAATAAATGAGGGATCCTAGAATTTACTACATCGGTAAAGTAATATTTACCCATCAAATTAACCGTGATATGGATTTCTCCCCCGGATTTCGTGTTGTTTGTTTGCAGGGGAAATACAAGGGCAGAGCTCACAGGCACTTTATACACTCAGTTGACCAAAGCATCCACGAGGTAGGATGGTTCTTGCTGCTGCGTGTATTCAAATTCCACTTCCTGCCACTCTGGTGAAGTTTCCCTGAAGGTGGGCTGGGGGAGTTTGGTCCTTTGGGAGTGGGTGCTGGGATCACAGCCCCCTCTGGCCCCAGGAGAGGCCATCCTGGAGACCCTGACCTGCCCCTCCCACCTGCAGAAAGTGAGGCTCTGTTCCTCCCTTCCCTGTACCCACTCCAGTGGAGGTGGGGGCCCAGACCCAACGCAGCGGGGTGGGCGGTGAGGAGGGCCCCAGCTCTCGCCCCTTGGCCCCACCAATAGGCTTTGTGGCACCTGCATGGGAGCCTAGCATGGGGGCCCTGGTAGACAGCGACCTGGTGCCTGACTTTGACGTCTGTCCCCACAGGGTGTGAGGAACTGATGAATGACTTGGGGTCCTTCATTCTGCAGCAAGTGATAATACAGTCAGAGCTTTAAAAATGGATTATATATCTCTCATATTAGCAACTGCCATTGGAAACGAAAACTTAAAAATGCCATCCACAGTAGCAGCAAAAACAAGTCTTTGAAATGTATCTAAGCAAAGATGTACAAGACTTCAAGACATTTATGAGAGAAATTGAATGAGACCTAAATAAAAGGAAAAATATGCTTGAATTGGGTGGGTTTTTGTTTGTCTTTTAGTATTTTATTTTATCTCTTCTACTGACTTTTTAGCCATACTCCTTTTTGCCATTTTTAAGGGTAGCTCTAGAGATGACTGTACATACCTTTAACACATTGCTGTGTGTATTTGAAAAATATTATGCTACATCACCAAAAAAGAATCTTATCAAAGCATAATTTTGTTTCATTCCCTCCCACCCTTTGGGCTCCTGTTGTGTTATATTTTTTGCCTCCGTTTTACTATGAACCCAGCAGGGTGTCATTGTTACTTTTGCTTTAAGTGGGTGATAGTCTTAGAGGAAGAATATCTTTCTACATAGATTAATAGGTTCTCTCCTCTCTCTGGAATAAAGGCATCATGTATTTGCCCAAACACTTCATCTGTTGGTCTCTCAGCCCTTCACACAAATCCAGCCTTCCTGCGATTCAGCTCCCTCCAGCCTTGAAAGCGGCTTTCAGCATCTCTTGCAGTTCAGGTCTGCTGGAAATGAGCTCTTTTAGCTGAATATATCTTTATTCGCCTTCATGTTGAAGGATGTTTTTGCTGGATATAAGATTCTGAGGTGACATTTTTACTCGTTCAGCCCTTTAAAGATGTTGTCTGTCCTCCGGTCTTCATTGTTTCTGATCAAAACTCTTTTCTTGTTCCCCATTTTTGCATTGCTTCTTTTGTGCTTTTACTTTTATCTTTGAGTTTCAGCAGTTTCACTCTGAAGTGCTCAGGTGTGATCTTCTTTGTATTTATCCTTCTTCGGGTTCAATGAGCTTCTCTGGTTTGCAAGTTGAAGGCTTTCATCAGTTTTGGAAAATTGTTGACCATTTATCTCTTTAAACATTATTTCATTCCTTTGTCCCTCTCCTATAGCTCTGGGACCTGAGCTACGTGTTTCTTAGGCCAGTGGACGTAGTCCCACAGATCGCAGATGTCTTTTTTAAAAACTCATTTGCCTCACTACGTTTCAGTTTGGATGATTCCTATTTTCCTGTCTTTAAGTTTACTGGTTCTGTCCTCTGATATTAAGCTCATACAATTACTTCTTCATTCTGGATACCATATTACTCATTTCTAGAATTTCCATTTGGTTCTTTTTTTTTTTATAGTTCCCACCTATCTGCTGAAATTTCTCATTTGTTCATACATGTTGTCCACCTATTCTACTACATTCTCTGACATATTAATCATGGTCAAAGTCCCTTTCTGTTATCAATACAATTTTTGTGCCAATATCTCTAGGTCTGCTTCTAGTAACTGTTTTCTCTTGGCTGTGGGTCACATTTTCTTGCTTCTTCATGTGTCTTGTAATTTTTTTATTATATGCTGCTCATCATGGATAAAGACTAGTAGAGAAAGAAGTAAATGATATTTACCTACTAAAAAAGACATTCTCATTCTTTGTTCAGGCCACTCGTGTGCAGGAATGAACCAATCTAATCTGTAGTTGAGCTAGGTCGAAGCTCAGTTGTGGCTTTAATTAGACTCAGTTCACCATGAGCTATAAATATTTTGGAAGTGAAATAAGAATTTATCCTGCAGCAGGACTGGGGATCTGAGCACTGGTGAGAACATGAGGTCTCTTTAGACTTCACGGCCTGGCCACCAGCTTTCTCAACTGTGGGGTTTCTCTCTCTGCCTCATAGCCCAGCTGCTCACTGTTTGGGTCTCTGGTTGGTTTCCCGTCCCGCCCTCAGCTCTCTGTGCCTCAAGATCTCTCTCCCGGCCTCTTCTGTGACTCAGGATTTCAAGATTGCAGATGCCCAATCTTGAACTTCCAGGCTTCAGAAAGCTGTGGCATGTTCTCAGCAAAGGCCCCGCATCTGGGAGGGATGTCTTTTTTTTTTTTTTTTTTTGAGACAGAGTCTCACTCTGTTGCCCAGGCTAGAGTGCCATGGCATCAGCCTAGCTCACAGCAACCTCAAACTCCTGGGCTCAAGCGATCCTTCTGCCTCAGCCTCCCTAGTAGCCTCAGCCTCCCGGGCATGTGCCACCATGCCTGGCTAATTTTTCTATATATATTTTTAGCTGTCCATATAATTTCTTTCTATTTTTAGTAGAGACGAGGTCTCGCTCTTTCCCAGGCTGGTCTCAAACTCCTGAGCTCAAACAATCCGCCTGCCTCAGTCTCCCAGAGTGCCAGGATTACAGGCGTGAGCCACCGCGCCCGGCCTGGGAGGGATTTCTCACAGGTTTCTTCTCCTGCCCCAGCCTCCAGTGTGCTGTTCCCAGGCACTCAGGGAAGACATGTGGGAAAGAGTTGGAGGGTGAATCAGAATCTACTCTAGCCTGGGATCCTTGGGATCCTGACATTATGCCAGTCCACATGCAGTTGTTAAATGTTTGTTAAAATTTCTGCCTGGGTGTACTGAGGAAAGGCCATGTGAAGACATCAAGGGAAGGCAGCCATCTGAAAGTTGGGAAGAAGACTTTCACCAGAAACTGAATCAGCTGGAACCTTGACCTTGGATTTCCAGCCCCCAGAACTGTGAGGAAATACACTTCTGTTGTTTAAGCCACCCAGTCAATGGCATTTTGTTGGGACAGCACAAGTCAAGTGGACTAATACTCCCTCTCTCTCCTCTCCCTTAGAGACTCCAATCGTAGATATTATGGAGCTTCTTGAAGTCATCCCACAGTTCACTGATGCTCTGTTCATTTTTGTTTTCCCCATTCTGGAGTGTTTCTATTGCCATCTCCCAGTTCAATTCTCTTTTCCTCTGCAGTGTTTAATCCTCTGTTAATCTCATCCAGTGTACTTTTCATCTCAAGCACTGTAGTTTTCATCCGTAGAAGTTCAATTTGGGACTCTTTTGCATCTTCCATGTCTCTGCTCAACATTCTCAATCTGGCCTCTAACTTTAGCATGTGGAATATTGTTATAATACCTGTTTCAATCTCCTTGTCTACTCATTCTGTCACCTGTGACATCATCTGGGCCTGTTTCAGTTGATGAATTCCCCCCATTATGGACTGTATTTCCATGCCTTTTTGTCAGCCTGGTAATTTTTGATTAGGTGCCAGATATTGTGCATTTTTACCTTATTGGGTTTAGGTATTTTTATATTTCTTTAAATACACTTGAGCTTTCTTCTGGGATGCAGCTACATTACTTCAAGTCCATTTAATTCTTTAAGACTTACTTTTAAGCTTAGTTAGGTGGGCTCAGATAAGCCTCATTCTAGAGCTAATCTTTCCCCACTACCAAGGCAATACCTTTCTGGGAATCCATGGTATGTTGGCCTGTAACATCTCCTTCAACTTGGCATGGCAAGTTCTCTTAGAGAATGAAAAGAAATGTATAAAAAGAACTAAATGAGCAGGGGAGAAAAAAAAAATTGACCAGGCCTGGTGGTTCATGTCTGTAATCTTAGCACTCTGGGAGGCCGAAGTAGGAAGATCGCTTGAGCTCAGGAGTTTGAGACCAGCCTGAGCAAGAGTGAGGCCCTGTCTCTACGAAAAATAGAAAACTTAGCCAGGTGTGGTGGCACACACCTGTAGTCCCAGCTACACAGGAGGCTGAGGCAGGAGGATCACTTTAGCCCAGAAGTTTGAGGTTGCTGTGAGCTATTATGATACCACTGCACTCCAGCCAGACTCTGTCTAAAAGAAACAGTTCTGCCAATTTCCTTTTACCCCTGACTATGGAATATTCCTCCTCCTCCTCCTACTCTTCGGAAGTGCAAGCCACTATGGTCTCTTTTCTTCCAGGCTTGTTACTTTCTGGAATCTAGTTTGTCCAGGCTTCCTCACAGCTGCTACAGTTTGGATGTTTGTCCTCTTCAGACCTCATGTTGAAATTTGATCCCCAGTGTTAGAGGTGGGGCCTGATGGGAGGTGTCTGGGTCATGGCAGGTGGCTCCCTGATGAATAGATGAATGCCCTCCCTGGGGTGAGTGAGTTCTCACTCTATTAGATCACATGGAGCGGGCAGTTAAAAAGAGCCCAGCACCCTCCCCTTGCCATGTGATCTCTGCACACACCAGCTCCCTTCACCTCCCACCGTGACTGGAAGCTTCCTGAGGTCCTTGCCAGATCCAGGCGCCCAATCGTGAACTTTCCAAAATCGTCAGCCAAATAAAGCTTTTTCCTGTAAGTTACCCAGCCATGGGTATTCCTTTGTAGAAACACAAAGCAGACTAAGACCCTTATCCCTTTGATGAAGTTTAAAAAACAAAACCTATGAAGTGGCATATGCAGCTACTGCTCAGTGTCAGAGTCTGTGTGATGTCTCAGGAGCAGGTCGGTGTCCCTGGTGTCCTCTCATGAGCACCTATATCCTGCAGAGAGGCAGCGTCCGCTCTAACGCTGATTTTAATAAACAAGGGGAGAGGGAGGGGCAGTGTGTTAAAAACCCGTGGTTTTCATCTGTCAGTTGCTATGATGTCATAGCTGGTGCCCTGTAAGACACATTTAGTAAGAATAATATTCTGGTTGATTCTTTCAGACCGTTTAGTTTTAATGATTTTTTACTGCAATAAAAATAGATTTATTATCATCTGTAGTCGAGAGTCCCTTTTGCTTTCTGAGGATAACTATTCATTCTAGATTTTCCACATTTCACACTGTCGGTCCTTGAATTATGATCATATTTTCGTGCTAAATTGCCGACACACTCCGACAGGATTTTTTATTTTATTGACTTAAGTTCATAGACAGAATTTTAATTGGAAAATCCTTCTAGAGCACTAACAACAATTTAAAATTCCTTTGTAGAAAATATAATGAAACATAGAAGGAGTTAAAATAGACTCCCAGAGTTCTCTTTTCCAGGGAGGATTAAGAACTCCAATACTTAGGGTTCAACATTTTAATATATGAAACCCACAGCCCTATGGGAGAATTGCAATTGTGTGACACTGTGTGCTGATGTGGTGTGCACTGCATGAAAGGGAATGCATCAGCGCCAGCACTGTCCTTGGCATCAGGATACAGGCCCCTGCCCTGGGCCCACGGTCTGGCCTTGCCCACCCCACTGGGCAAGGGGCATACAGGGGCAAGGGGGACATGCTCCCTCCTTTCCAGACCGTGTGCCGGCAGTCTGCAACCTCGGAGTTCCCCACTAGCCGGTCTAGATCCAGTTCCCAGGGCCACAAGGCTTATTTGCTGCATCTGTTCCGAGGCTGCAGCACACAGCGGGTGTGCACACACATGAGTGTGAGGGTCAGTCAGCTGAGAGCTGCTTGTCAGTCCTGACTATGGACGGAGCTCGAGCCTGAGTGTCTGTCCCCATGCACGTGAGCTTACCCACAGGGCAAGAAGGAGCCAGGCCAAATGGTACAGGCCAGGGGTGGGTTTTCTCTGTGCTGTCATACTCACGCCTGCAATGCAGGGAGTTCTAGAATTCTCCATTTCACCTAGCCTTTGCAATCAGTATGGTGGGATACTTGCCGGGGTAGAAGGGTAGAACAGACTTGGCATTTATCAGCTTGATTATGACACTAAAGATCAGTCCGAGGCACGAACCCTCCTTGGTGACCTTGCTGGAGCCACATATGTGAGGGACCAGCCTGGCCTCAGACCCAGTTCTACACCCTTGGTCATCTCTGTGCCACCAACAAAGAATGAAAAGCACCTGCCCTAAGCCCACTGACGGGGGGAGATTCACATTGTTTCCAGGCGTTTACATATGGGACAGTTTAATGTTGGCAGCAAATGACAAGATTTTTTGTGTGAGTCTTCCTAATAGTGCAGTTAAAATAGAACTTCATCTCAAGTAAATAGTATTGTCCCAAAGATTTTCTTAATTTAGCTCAATAGAGGACTTGCCAAAAACCCTGTGCTTTCAAGTGGGTTCGTCTCCCGTTTGGATCATGCAGAGAGAAGCTACAGCTGGCATGAGATCCCAGCCCCGGCACATTGAGCGGGACAAGGTGTCCGTCCATGACAAAGCCATATATGCAGGGTGGCCCCTGAATGCCGAAGGAGCCGGAAGAACAAGGAACGAGGCAGACAAATCCAGTTTGTCGATATAGGATGGTTTATTAGGGGACTTACAGACAGAAGCGTGGTCTTGGGCATCCGCAGACAGCCAGGTCTCCGCAACGCAACTCCCCAGACCCATGGCTTATATCTTGGGGGAGAACTACACGTGTTCTGGAAGGAACATGCAGGTGGCTACGCCTCAGCCCGTGATGTATGCAGTGACATCGAGGGTGTTTTGGAGGAAAGGTGAAACTTACAGCGAATAGGTGTTCCCGCATGAAGAATAATACATCAGCGAGACATTTGGGAGGCGTTCCCGGTCTCGGGGTCAGGTAGATTAACATTTAAAATAAAGCCACTCTTGTCCCCACATGAGGGTAGCAATTACCTGTCTTCCCTCACTGGGTTTTGGCTTCTCCATTGGAACATGGATATAGCATCTGCCTCCCTGAGCACCTGAGGGTTAAGAGCGGCTATCTTAGCGGGAAGCAGCCTAAGGGAAACAGAGCAGGAATTTGAGTAAACGGTCTTCTCAGTTAAGACTCACTGAGTGCCCACTACAGGCCAGATTCTGGGGATGTGATAATGAATTCTATGCAGGACACAGAAGCCAGATTATGTACTTTCTACAAAGGGGATTTAATACAGGGGTTGGGGGTTACAACCACTGTAAGCACAGGATGGCAGGCGCTAGGCTGAGCCTCCTGGAGTGACAGCCCCAGAGAATGTGCCTGGCACGGTGCTGCCACCGGGACAGGGAGGAATGTGGGGATCAGAGAACAGTGCTGGGAATTCTAAATTCTAAAACACCTGCCTCGGTGTGGTTCTGGTGTCAGGGTTCGGATCCGCCAACCTGCTGCTTCTCATGCCTCCTGGCATGCACAGAGCTGGAGGATGTATGATGCTACCAAAGCCCCCACGTTTCTCTAAGACTTTGCTTTCCTACAGAAAACTGCTGAAAGCCACTTCTGCCTGCAAAGTTTTGTGCCATACCATGTTGCGGTGTGGCTGAGAGTATAGGCATGGCCCAGATGGTCTGGGCTTGCGAATCCCAGTCTCTTGTCCATCTGACACTGGACAGGTCACTTAACCTTCTGTGACTCAGTTTCCTCATCTGTGAAATGAGGATAATAACTTACCTCACAGGTTGCAGTGATCATTAAGTGAGATTAATATAAAGCTCCTAGAAGAGAGATTGATGCCATATGTACCTGCTATTATATTACCATCATCTTCAATTTGATATTTAATTGACAGAAACAAATTCATATCCAGAACTCCAGGTGCAATGGAGCCTGGGAAGTATAGTCATCAGCTTTCCAGCCTTTGCAATTAGAAGGCATATGAGGGGGAGGTGGACATGGATGCTGGGGCCAGTCCACCGTATCTATGTGGGATACCCTGGCAACCAACACAGTCGGGGTCACATCACCATGGCCTTGAATGGCGGAGAGCTAGGGCCAGCTACACAAATTGTGGAGCCCAGAGCAAGACAAAAATGCAGCTTCCTTGTTCAGATAGAAGGGGTACCATTAAGTACTAATGTAGGCTGGCACGGTGGCATGCTCCTTCCATCTTCCATCCTCACTACTTGGGAGGCTGAGGTGGGAGGCTCACTGGAGCCCAGGAGTTTGAGGTCTGCCTGGGCAGCACAGAAAGATCATATCTCAAAAAAAAAATAGCCCTAAAATATAAAGCTTTTTCCTTTCTTCTGTGGTCTCTCTCTCATTTTTAAATTTGCCATTTAATATCATTCTAAGTAAAGAAAAATAAAAGATTATTTGCATAAATTTTACTGTTCCTTTTTATATTGTGCAATGCCAGTTTTAAATGCAAATGTAGGAGCTTTAGCTCATATGCAGAACCACCAAAATTATAAAATTTGTATTTCCTAGCTCATAAGTGTGTATGTACTTTGTTCTTACCAGAACAGTGGAATGCCGCACAAAACTAATGCAACTGTTACCTCATTTCCAATATGTGCATATTCTACCAATACTCTTCCACTTACCGATGAACAAGGAATGTCTGGAAGGAAAAGGAACTATGGGTTGCCTTATCCTTGCCTTTCCTTCTCTACATCAGCTTTAGCACACATGGTGGCTAAGGGGGCAACTGCCAGGATTATCCTCTCTGTGTGATTACTTCTCAGTTGTGAGGACAAGGGCAGAGGTCATTCCCAAGTAGAAAAGTGGGGGTAAGTGGATAGGGGTGGGAAGGTGTGTCTGATTTCACTTCAGCGCAGCACACCAGCCTATGGGTGGAGCTGGCCCATACTCAGGGTCAACCCCCTACCTGCTAACACACAAGATTTATAAGATCCAGACCCTCATAACATAATATTTAAAATATCCAGGATATAACTGAAAAACACTCATTGTATCAAGAACTAGGTAAATGTCATCTTGAACAAGTTAGACAATCAAAAGACCCCAATGCTGAGAGGACACAGATGTTGGAAGTATCTGATGTGCATTTTGAAGTAGCCATCATAAAAATGCTTCAACAGGCAAGTACAAACACGTTTGAAATAAATTAAAAATATAAAGTCTCAGCAAAGGAATAGAAGATATAAAGAAGCAGTAAATGGAGAAAAAATACAATAACCGAAATTTTAAAAACTCAATGAATGAGCTCAAAAGTAGAATGGACCCCATCTGAACAACAGAGAGATAAAAGACAACAGCAAAAACAAAGAACCTTAGGTACCACCAGTGATATTAAAGCAAAAGATCTAACTTTTGTGTCATTGGAAAGAGTGGGGATGTAAACATATTTGAGAAAATAATGACTGACAATCACCCAAGTTTTCAAAACAAACAAATGAACAAACAACAAAACCCCTAAGATCCTATAATCCTAATGATTCAAGAAACTGAGCAAAACAAAAGAGGATAAACCCAAAGAAATATACACCAAGATACAAGGTATGGTCTAAATTTTGACACCCACAAAATTCATAGGTTGACCTATGAATCACAACCCCAAATGTGATGGTATTTGGAGATGGGGCCTTTGGGAGGTAGTTAGCCTTAGATGGGGTCATGAGGGTGGAGCTCCCATGATGGGACTACTGTCCTTAAAGGAAGAGACACCAGAGAGCTTGCACTGTCTCTCCCTACCACATGAGGACAGAGCAAGAAGGTGGCCATCCGCAAACCAGGAGGAGATCCCTCACCAGAACCCAACCGTGCTGCCACCTTGATCTTGGATTTCTACCATCCAGGACTTTGAGAAAATAAATTTCTAATGTTTCAGCCACACATGCTATGGTATTTTGTTACAGCAACCCATGCAGACTAAGACAACACATAATTATCAAACTATTGAAAACTAAAGACAAAGAAAAATCTTGAGAGCAGCAATAGAGAAATCCCATCTTGCCCATAGGGAAAAAAATCCCAACATTTGAAAGATGGCAGATTTCGCATTAGAAACCATGGAAGCTAGAGGAAGTGGCAAAACATTTGATCGTGCTAAAAGAAAAGCACTGTCAACCTACAATTCTATATCCATTGAAAATATCTTTAAAGAATAAGGAGGAAATCAAGACACTCTCAGATGTAGGAACACTAAAAGTTTGTCACCAGTAGAACCTTAAAAGAATGACTGATGAAGTTCTTGATAGGAAAGAAATTTTTAAAAAATGAATCATGGAATAACACAAAGGAAGAGAGAACAGAAATAGTTAAAATATTGGCAAATACAATAGGCTTTCCTTCCCACTCTAAATTTTTCAACATTATGTTTGATGAATGAAGTGAAGGACATATGTATGACAATTTTATTTTTGTTTTTTTTTATTTTTTATTTTTTTTTGAGACAGAGTCTCGCTTTGTTGCCCGGGCTAGAATGAGTGCCATGGCGTCAGCCTAGCTCACAGCAACCTCAAACTCCTGGACTTGAGCGATCCTCCTGCCTCAGCCTCCCGAGTAGCTGGGACTACAGGCATGCGCCACCATGCCCGGCTAATTTTTTCTATATACATTTTTAGTTGGCCAGATCATTTCTTTCTATTTTTTAGTAGAGACGGGGTCTTGCTCTTGCTCAGGCTGGTCTCGAACTCCTGAGCTCAAACAATCCGCCCGCCTCGGCCTCCCAAGTGCTAGGATTACAGGCGTGAGCCACCGCGCCCGGCCGACAATTTTATTATATATGGGGGAGGATACATGAACCCTAGGGCTGGTAAGGTTTCTACACTTCACTCAATCTGGTAAAATGTGACTTGTAAAATGTTAAAACCAGCATACTATGATAATTGAACATGTAATGCAATACTTAGAATAAACACTAAAAAACTGTACAAAGAGATACACTGAAATACACTGTAAATTAATCAAAATGGAATTCTAAAAAATGTTCAGGTCACCATAGGAAGGTAGGTAAAAACCCTCAGAGAAACAGAAAACAGAGAGAACAAGCAGACAACCAAAACTATTATGGCAGATTTAAGCCCTACAATATCAATAATTACATTAAATGTAAATGGTCTAAGTAAACTTAATAAGAGATAGGCAGAATGGATTAAAATACCTAAACCAGCTATATTCTGTCTACAAAAGATTCACTTCAAATATATCAATATAGGCAAGTTTAAAGTAAAGGGTAGAAAAGACATGTCCTATAAACATTGATCAAAAGAAAGCAGATGTGGCTACATTAATATATGATAAAATGGTCTTTGAAGCAAAGATAATTACCAGAGACAGAGAGGAACATTACATAATGATAAAAGGATGATTCAAACAAGATGACAGCAATCCTAAATGTTTGTGCAATAAATAACAATTCTGCAAAATACACGAAGCAAAAACTGATCGAGGGGGATGGGCCAAGATGGTGGATTAGAAGCCACCACACACTGCTGTCATGGAGAGAATCAAAAGTGGTGAGTGGATATTCACCTTTGGATCGATCATCTAAGAGAGCATTAGGAATCAGAGAGAGGCAAGGGAAGGCACCCAAAGCGACAGAGAGGGAAGTAGGGTGACCTACTTGGTAGGATCGGAGGTACCCAAGGAAGGCACCCACACATGGGGAAGGGACAGAGGAAAGAACTCCGGAGCTCCACACCTCCCATATGGACATTGCAATCCCAGCTGCGGGAGGGCCCCTCCACTGCTGCAGGCCTTTGGACTGATACAGGGAGCTTCCTGGAGACTGTGAGCAGCATTGCTCCAGAGAGAAGGTACAGCAGGGTCCCACCGGCTTGCAAACCCTGGGCACTGCCGCTTGTGCCAATTTGAGGTTCCCAGCCCCAAATTGCTTCATCTACCTGGGGGTCAGTTTCATTGCTGCCACCTCTTCATTGCCCCTGCTGGGCTTGGGAGGCCAGGCACTCTCATACAGCCCATGAGCAGGAGCCACACACCTCTGCAGCCAACGCAGGACAAGAAAGCAAGCACCCATGGCTCTAGTGCCTGCTGGCACTGCCTAGGTAGCCCTGCACAGTGACTGCTGCTGCAGGATCTGGGCAGAGCACACACCCACAGCCCCTGACACCTGCTACTGCCATTTGGATAGTGCAGCCACTGTCACTGCTGCCTGAGTAGTGCCACCACCAATGAACCTGGATGGGGTAAACGCCCATACTGTTGCCACCACCACTGCCATGGCCACCACTGCTGCCAGACCTGGGCGGGTGAACACCCAAAGCCCTGGCACCCACTGCTGCTGCCTAGGTAGCCCCACCAGCCACCACTGCTATTGGGGGACCTAGGCAGAGCAAACCCCCATGGCCACCTGCCTCCACAGAGAAGGACCCACCCTGACCCCATCTAAGCTTTCAGCAGTGGCCTGGGGACCTGCCTACCCCTCCACATGGATATCCCCCAGCACCTGCTTAGACTGTGACAACCACAGTGGAGAGGGAAGACACAGGAGAGTGTTGACAGCTCTCAGCGCATCCACCCCTCTCTTGCCTGGTGAATCTTCTGGAGTGGGACTCAAGCACACCATCCAAGGACCTCTCCCTCTGTTCACTAAGAAACTGAGTTCCCAGCAAAGGAAAACAAGTATACCACAAAGCTATCTATTTTGAGCTGAGAGAAGAGGTTCCAAGTGAGAAGAAACCAGCATAAGAACTCTGGCAACATGAAAAAAACAGGCTGCTTTGACACACCCAAAGGATCACACTAGCTCTCCAGCAATGGGCTCCAACCTAAAGGAAATTGTTGAAATGTCAGATATGGAATTCAGAATATGGATCACAAGTAAGATCAATGGGATTGATGAGACAGATGAAAACCAACACAAAGGAACCAAAGAAATAATTCAGGACGTGAATAAAAAATTCACTAAATAGATAGATAATCTAGGAAAAAATATAATAGATCTTCTGGAAATGAAAGAGCCATATAGGAAATTTCAAAATACAGTGGAAAATTTTAACAACAGACTAGACCAAGCAGAAGAAAAAATTTCAGAGGTTGAAAACAAGGCTTTTGAATTAACCAAGTCAGTCAAAAGTGAAGAAAAAAGAATCAAAAAGAATAAACAATCTCTCTGAGAAATAGGAAATTACATAAAGTGAACAAATAAATAAGAATCATAGGTATCCCTGAGGGAGAAGGGAAAAAAAGCAGAGCATGGAAAACGTATTTGAGGAAATAATAGAGAAAAACTTCCCTGGTATTGCTAGAAATTTAGACATCCAGATATTAATCCAAGAAGGTCATCAAACACCTCGGAGGTTCGTGGCAAATAGGATATCACCAAGACACATACTCATTAATCTGGCCAAAGTCAAAGTGAAGGAGAAAATCCTACAAGCTGCAAGATGAAAGCATCAAGTAACTTACAAAGGAAGACCCATCAGACTAATGGCAGACTTCTCAGCAGAAACTTTACAAGCCAGAAAAGGTTGGGATCCCATTTTTAGTATTCTTAAACAGAATAACTGTGAGCCAAGAATTTTGTATCCTGCAAAACCAAGTTTCATAAATAAAGGAAAAATAGAACCTTTCCCGGGCAAGCAAACACTAAAGGGATTTGTTACCACTAGACCTGCCCTGTAAGAAATGCTTAAAAGTGCTCTATACATGGAACAGAACAATCTATACCCACCAGTGTAAAAACACCTGAAGGTTAAAACTTGCAGCTCTTATAAAACAGCAACACAAGAGAGAAAACAAAGCAACTAGCTAACAATCAACATGATGACCAGAACAGTATCTCATATATTAACACTAACATTGAATGTAGATGGTTTAAATGCCCCACTTAAAATATATGGATTGGTAGAATGGATAAAAAAAAAAAACACAACCAAAATATATGCTGTTCCCAAGAAACCCATTTAATCACAAAGATTCTCATAGACTCAAGGTTAAGGAGTGGAAAAAAAGTCTATACAAATGGAAAACAAAAATAAGCAGTAATATTCTTAATTCACATAAAATAGAATTTAAATCAACAACAGTAAAAAAAAGATAGTCATTATATAATGATAAAGGGATCAATTCCGTAAGAAGATACAACAATCCTAAATATATATGCCCCTACCACACGAGCTCTCAGATTCATATAACAAATTCTACTAGATCTATGGAAAGAAATAAACAGCAACATCATAATAGCTGGGGACTTCCATATTACACTGACAGAACTAGACAGATTGAGGCAGAAAATAAACAAAGAAACACTGGACTTAATCAGGACTTTACAACAAATGGACCTAACAGAAATTTACAGAACATTCTACCCCAAAACTGCAGAATGTACATTCTTCTCTTCAGCACCATCAGCACATGGGACATTTTCCACGATAGATCATATGTTAGGCCACAAATAAAATATCAACAATTTTAGAAAAACTGAAATCACACCATACATCTTCTCAGACCACAGTGGGATAAAACTAAAGTCAACCCCAAGAGGAACTCTCAAAACTACACAAATACATGGAAATTAAACAACCTGCTGCTGAACGATCCTTGGGTAGATGATGAAATCAAGATGGAAAACCAGAAATTTTTCAAATTGAACAAAAAAGGCTACACAAACTCCCCAAATCTCTGGGATACAATAAAAGCAGTGCTAAGAGGGAAATTCATAGCACTAAATGCCTACATCAAAAAGACAGAAAGATCACATCTTAAGGAACTAGAAAAAGAACCAACCAAACCCAAAGCTAGAGAAGACAAGAAATAACAAAGATCAGAGAAGAACTAAATGAAATGAAAATCAAAGAAATATAGAGGATCAATGAAATAAAAAGTTAGCTTTTTGAAAATATCAACAAAATTGATAGACCACTAGCTAGATTAACCAGAAATAGAAGACAAGGGATTCAAATAAACTCAATCAGAAATGAAAAAGTAGACATTACAACTGATACCACAGAAATACAAAATATCATCCAAGACTACTATGAAAACCTAGAGGAAATGGGTAAATTTTTTGAAACACACAATCTTCCAAGCCTGAATCAGGAAGAAATAGAAATCCTGAACAGACCAATAATATGTAGTGATAGTGAGATTGAAACAGTAATAAAAAAAATCTCCCAACAACAAAAAAAGAAAAGCCTGGGACCAGATGGATTCACAGCTGAATTCTCTTAGATCTACAAAGAAGAACTGGTACCTATCCTACTGAAACTGTTCCATAATATCAAGAAGGAGAGAATCCTGCCTAATTCATTCTACGAAGCCAGTATCACCCTGACACCAAGGCCAGGAAAGGACACAACAACAATAGAAGAAAACTACAAACCAATCTCCCTCATGAACATAGATGCAAAATCCTCAACAAAATACTAGCAAACTAAATCCAACAATATATCAAAAAGATAATTGACCATGATTAAGTGGGTTTCATCCCAGGGATGCAAGGATAGTTCAACACATGCAAATCAATAAATGTGATTCACCACATAAACAGAATTTAAAAACAAAATCGATACCATCATCCCAATAGATACAGAAAAAGCATTCAATAAAATTCAGCATCCCTCTATGATAAAAAACCCTCAACAAACTAGGCATAAAAGGAACATATCTCAAAATAATAAAAGCCGTATGTGACAAACCGACAGCCAACATCATACTGAATGGGGAAAAGTTGAAAACAGTCCCTCTAAGAACTGGAACAAGACAAGGATGCCCACTGTCACCACTTCTACTCAACATAGTACTGGAAGTGCTAGGCAGAGCAATCAAGCAAGAGAAAGAAATAAAGGGCACCCAAATTAGGAAAGAGGAGGTCAAACTATCCCCATTTGTCAACAATATGATCTTATATCTGGAAAACCCTAAAGACGCCACCAAAAGACCCTAGAATTGATAAATTCAGTAAAGCCTCATGTTACAAAATTAATGTACACAAATCATTAGCATTTCTACACACTAATAACAGTCAAGCTGAGAGTCAAATCAAGAACTCAATACCATTTACAACAGCTGCAAAGAAAATAAAATACCTGGGAATATACTTAACCAAGGAGGTGAAAGATCTCTACAAGGAGAACTACAAAACACTGACGAAAGAAATCACAGATGACACCAACAAAAGGAAAAACATCCCATGTTCATGGATTGGAAGAATCAACATAGTTAAGAGGTTCGTACTACCCAAAGCAAATTACAGATTCAACACAATTCCCATCAAAATGCCAACATCATTTTTCACAGATCTAGAAAAAACAATTATAAACTTCATATGGAACCCAAAAAGAGCCTGAATAGCCAAAACAATCCTAAGCAAAAAGAACAAATCTGGAGGCATCACATTACCTCACTTCAAATTATACTACAAGGCTACAGTAACCAAAACAGCATGGTATTGGTAAAACACAGACTACACAGACAAATGTAACAGAATAGAGAACCCAGAAATAAAGCCTTATAGCTACAACCAACTGATTTTTGACAAAGCAGACAAAAACATACACTGGGGAAAGGACTCCCTATTCAATAAATGGTGCTGTGCTGGGAAAATTGGAGAGTCACATGCAGAAGAATGAAACTGGATGCCTATCTCTCACCATATACAAAAATTACCTTAAGATGTATGAGACCTACATGTAAGACCTGAAACCATAAAAATTCTAGAAGAAAACATAAGGAAAACTTATGTTTTCTTCTAGAAGGGGGAGATGTTGGTTCAAGGATGCAAAGTTTCAGTTAGACAGAAATTATTCCTCTAATTTCAGTTAGAAGAATAAGTTCAAGAGATCTGCTGTACAACATGGTGACTACGGGTAATAATAATGTATTGTATTCTTGAAAATTGCTAAGAGAGGAGATTTGAAGTGTTCTCACCAGACCAAAAAAATGATAAGGAAGGTAATGCATATGTTAACAAACTTGATTCAGCCATTCCACAATTGTATACATATTTTTAAATAACATGTTTTACATAATAAATATACACAATTACTATTTGCCAATTAAAATTAATTAATTAATTAAAATATTTTAGGTGTTTGTCCATTTTTGTTTCAAGCTTATTTACCTGTTGGTCATTTTGTTATTCCGCTGTTTTTTTCCGTGTGTATGTGTCTGACAACCCAGTGGTTTCCTTAATACCTTATCCACATTTCCAGGCATCTTCATGATGTATTTGTAGAATGCGAAGTAATGGTACCGTTTTATCTCGGCTGTGAATACTGAATGTACGGACCAACAGACTGAAGGCCTTTGGTTGCATTTCAGAGGCCCTGGGGCACGATGCGGCTGGCGTCAATCCCTGTGCAGGAGGAGGCAGAGTTGCCACTGGCCAGTGAGAGCTAACCCGAGGAGGGGACTGGGTGCAGTCTTCTTCCCAGTTTGTTCCAGTGTCACATAACTCAGAGTGGAGTTTTCTTTCATACACGGCTGGCACAAAGGAGACTCTCGTACATATTTAAATTGAATTAAAGTCCACTGACATGGAATCACATGAAGTCACACTCATCTAAAATGTTAATGGTTCTTTGTGAACTTGGTTTCCCCCAACACTAAGCTGTCCCATGTGACAGGCAAAAAGACTCCCCATGGGAGCTGAGGCTGGCACTAGTGGGCCCAGCACCAGGCCTCTGGCTTCCCCCCCAGGTGAGTGTATAGCAGCTCCCAGGACAGTCCCACCCACGGCAGGACACTGAGCACCTTCTGTGTGTAGGCACGTAGCCCTGGGACAAATGCGATGACCCTGGAGGCCTGAGGCATCCGCTTGGCGTGGGCAGAAGGTGGTTGTTGTGTGGGGACCTGGGGAGAGCCACGTGCAGAGCTGTGCGCACACAAAGCTGGGTCTTCTTCATGGGCAATGTGGTCACATTTGGCTGTGGGAATCACAGCTCCAGTCACCATGCATGGAGCGTGCAGGTAGAGTTCTGTGGCTGTAGCCCCAGCTGGGGAACGCAGCACCTAGAACGAGGCAGGAGCAGTGAGATAGGGAATGGGGCTGAACAGGACCCCGAGGAGGCACCGGCTGGGTGTGGGAGGGAGGCTGTGGGCAGTGGAGCTAGGAAGATGCTGCATCCCTGGCTGCTTCCATCTGCCTCTCATCCTTAGTGTGCCTGGAAAATTCTGTAGAGCTCTGCTCCAGCTACGTTATAAAATAACATTGTGGATGAAATGGGTCCTTAAGAGAAACTGCATTTCTCGACCCAACTGCCTGCCTACAGGGAGCCGAGCCTGTCGGACCCAAAGTCTCATGTAGAGTTTGCTGCACACACACTGTCCAGAGCCCTTTCCAACTCAGCAGGTCCTAGCCGGAGCTGTGGATACCATCCCCCCCCCGCCCCCCGCCGAGAAACCCGTCTGTTTTATTTACTCCACCTCAGTAAATCACAAGCTGACTCCAGCTGCAGAGGTTTCAGTGACCGGGAACCCTGTGTCCTGCTCCCCTTCAGCCCATCAGCAAGTCTCTAGGTCCTCCCGGCTGCTGCTCCCTGCCCTCCGGGGACCTTCCTTACCATGCCTGGTGTGAGAGTCACCCTTCCGCCCGGGCTTTGTTCCCGCTACACTGCCAGCTCCCAGAGAGCAGGGCTTCCTGCTCCCCCACCCCCAGGAGGTGACAGCTGTGCTGAGCCACAGGGAAGTAGAAGGACCACTATACATCTGTCCACTGTCCACACTCGCCTACACAGAGCTGACAGTAATTCTAGTGGGTCCCCGTCCTGTGCACTGCAATGACCACATCATCCCCTCTCAGCCGCTGGCATAATGCCCAAGCCCCAACCCTGCAAGCCCTGTCATGCAAGCTCCACTGTCACCTGGGCCTCTCCAGCTGTGTCCTTTGTTCCCTGCACCTATGTCTGGCCTTTGAGTTTGCTGCTCACTTTTCTGAAATGTTCTTTATTCAGACCTCTGCAGGGCTGCCCCTTCCCCCATCAGCGTCCCACGTGTGTTCCCTCGCCCCTTCCCCCATCAGGGTCCCCCGCCTCTGCCCCTCACTGGCGGGGCCTCACCACCCCCAAAGCTGTCAAGTTCCTCCCTGCTGCAGCCTCATGCAGGCACAAAGCTCCCCGCTAATGCCAGGGCACACCTGAGTCGCAGCGACAGCGAGGAAAGGAAGTAGGCACGCGTGCTTGGCCATGGGCGTGAGGACTGGCAGACCCACTTCTATCCCGCCAGAGGCTGAGTCTTAAGTCCACCTCTCAGTGCCCACAGGAGAGACAGCTTTCTTGGGTCAGACCATGACGCCCCCTCAAGAACCACTGAGCAAAACTAGAGTGAGTGTCTTAGAGCTGGTAGGAGTTTTAAGCATTATTCAATTTTCACACTATTGTTTTATAGATTGTGCAATTATCTGGACATTCCAGAGGCTCTAAGTAACTAAAGCACAAAGGATCACCCACAGGGAGTAAAGTACAATATTAACTTTCGGTCCCAGAAACATTCTCCAGTTCCTTCTGAGAAGTCTGGGTACAGGGGCAATGCCCCCGGCCACCAGGCCAGGAGGGTCCGATCTCTCCTGAAAGGAAAGACATATTGTGGGCTTCCAGGGCTGAGGGTGTCTTCGGCTTTCGGTTACTCAAAGAGAAGGCAGAGCTGAGCTCCCAGGGTTGTTGGGTACAAATCCCGCTCTTGGTAAAGGGAGTGGGAGAAGTTTTCCAATCTTTTTCTTCCAGGTGTTGAGTTTTCCTGGGATGGGACCGGACAGGGACAGCTTCACCAGGAGGTCATGTCTGTGCTGAGTCCCACAGGAGGGATGTCACTTCCTTAGGTGCCAGGGGCCCAGGCCGTGGGCTGGGGTGGGGACAGCCAGGGCAGGGCCCTCTCATTTGATGACCAGTTCTCTGATGGTAAATTCAGGGTCTTCAGGGCTGTGAACAAAAGTTCAGGGGAGTGCAGGAGTGAGGGTGGCCTGACCCTCACCCAGAGGCAGGAGCCTGTGACCTTGGTGCCTCTGGCCAG
This sequence comes from Varecia variegata, assembly GCA_028533085.1. Taxonomy (NCBI): domain Eukaryota; kingdom Metazoa; phylum Chordata; class Mammalia; order Primates; family Lemuridae; genus Varecia; species Varecia variegata. The sequence goes on along the minus strand of CM052436.1, from coordinate 166,742,887 downwards.
TCCTGAGGATGGAGAAGGCATCATGGCATGGGCATACTCAGAGCCAGGCATCAATCCTCACATCTCCATGGAACAGGTTCCCACCTCAAACAGACAGGGGTGGGGGAGCCGGAAGCTCTGCCCTCCAGGAGCTGAGAGTATAGCAGGAACCAAGCCCAGACAGAAGGATAACTCTTATACCAGGCATAAGAGTAAGGTGTCTGTGGGAAGAGCACGGGAGACAGCAGAAATAGCATGTGCAAAGGCCCTGTGGCGGATGGGAAGAAGGGCCACACGGCTGGACCATGGCAGGAAGGCAGGGGAAGGTAGAGGTGATCCAGGTCCAGGGCTCTCTGACTGTGCTCAGACGCTTGGGTTTCCTCTGTTGTGCTATGAGAAGCCATAACAGGCTTTGAGCAGGAGATAACAGAATCTGGTTTACCTTCCAGGGCCCTCACAGGGACAGACTGATGTGGGCAACCCTGGTGACACTGCAGGAAAGGCAATGGGGATGGGGGCAGCTGTGAGGCTGTGGGAACTAGAGGTGCCAAGGGGTGCCCTGGGTCTCTGCACGGGAGATGCCATGAAGGGACCAGAGAAGCTGGCTGGCCTTCCCCAGCTATGTTGCATGAGCAGCCCTGAGACGCGGGACAATGATGGGCTGGGGCCAGATAGACCCCAGGTCTGGAATGTTACTCTAGGAACCTTTCCCTTGGGACCCCTGTGCTTCTGTTCTCTAAGAGGTTTGCTAGTTCTCTCATCTTTCCCATATGCACGAGTGGATCCAATGTGGAAAGTATTTCCATACCGGGGTACTAAGCAGGGCTTAAAAGCGTTTGATACCTGTCATCTTTTATTGCATCTGCCCACCTTTCTCAGTGACTTGATTTTTAAAAACGTACAGATGACAAGATGGACTTGAGAATCCTCTGCTACCTTTGGCTGTTTTTAAGCTAAGGGGGCCACTATTTTGCCCTCTTCCCAGCCTGACAATCCCTGCGCAGAGGTCAGCTTTCCCACTCCAGGGACCCGGGGTTGGGCTCGGGACCTCCCCCCTCGCCCGGTCATCTCGTCCTTGGCCGCCAGGTTGGATCCCTGCCCAGGGGCTCCCAGGACCCTCCGGGCTAGGCCCTCTCCGGCCATGCCAGCCTCCTACCTGCCGAGACCCACCCACCCAGGGACGCCCCTGCTCTGTCCTCTCAGTGCCTGCGGCCATTCAAGCCGCAGCTCGTCCTGGGGGTCCCGGAGCCCGCAGACCACCGCCTGCACCTGCTGTGCCCTGCGCCCGCCAGGGACCTCGACCCCTAGCAGCCACGCCCAGGCGGCCGGCAGCCCCCAGGGCGCAGGGGGCTTGGCGCACGGTAGGCGCGGAGTGGGGTCTAAAGGGGCGCAGGCATAGGCAGGGCGCGGGGGGGCGCGGGACGCGGGAGGTGGCGGCGGGGGTCGCGGTTTGGCGGAGGCGCAGGGGGGCGTTGGGGCGGGGGCGCAGAGGCACGGGACCCAGTGGTGGGGGTCGCGGGACGCGGCAGGGAAAACGTTGGGGCGGAGGCGCAAGGGCGCAGCGGGCCGGGCGGGGCGCCCTCTGCCGTCCTCAGCCGCCCGCGTGCGTCCGGCACGGCGCTCCCGCCTGGAAACAGGAGACTAATCGGCGCAAGCCCCGCCCGCCGCCGCGCGCCGCCGCGTGTCCCCGCCCGCGCGGTCGGTCGGAGCGCGGCTCAGCGGCGCGGCGGCGGCTCGGCACGGCGGCGGCCGGGCGCAGGCGGGCGGGCGGAGCAGCGGACGGCGCCGAGGCCGCCCCACGCGCCGGGCTCGCGGCGGCGGAGCGCGCCGGACTCGTCGGGGCCCGCGGCCGCCCGCGCCTTTCAATGGGCAGCTCGCACTTGCTCAACAAGGGCCTGCCTCTCGGTAAGGCCGCGCGCGCGCATTTCCGGCCCGGCGGGGGCGGGGCGGGGGCGCGGGCGGGCGGGGGCAGGGGCGGGCCGAGCGCGCGCCCGCGGGGCCGCCGCCTTTGTGTGCGAGTGCGCGTGCGCGCCGGCGGCTGCGCGTCGCCGCGGGCGGGGGCGGGGTCGTGCGCATGCGCGAGCTGCGACGTGCCAGCGCGCGTGCGCCAATGTCCCGCCTGCCCCGCCCGCGGCCCGTGCAGGTGACACAAAGGGGCCTGCGGGCCTGGGGGCGACCCCTGTGGACCTCCGGCCCCACCCCAACCAGACCCCGGCCCCATCGGACCCTCATCCCTACCAGACCCTCAGCCCCACCCCAACCAAACCTCCCAGCCCAACCGGACCCCCGGCACCACCAGACCCCAGGACTGCCCCAGGCACCTTGGTCCTATTAGGCCTCAGCCCCACCTGGCCCCCGTCCCACTGGACCCCAATCTCTGGCCATGGCCCCGAGAGCTGACCTCTGGCTCCATCCCTGTCCAGTCCACCTGCTGGAGCCAGACCAGCCTGGGTGGTCAGTCTGACTTCTCAGCCTTGTGCGAGTTTCCTCCTGGTTACGTTCCTGGGAGAGTGGCACATGCTGCTGTGTGTTTCACCTGCTTCCTAGCTCACTGCACAAAATTAACTCCAAGTGACTTGCTTTGAAAGAAAGAAAGATCTGTTTTCTCAGCAGCTGGTTCTGTGGTGGCCGGGGAGGGAAGGTTGTGGCCCTCACACTGGGGGGTTGTCCCTGAAGAGCAGGCGCTCTGCTGCCCGTCCGTCATGGCTGTTCTTGTGCCTAGTTTTGGTAGCAGGGCTTGGATCACCATTTGAGTTATTTATCCATTTTTAAAAATACGTAGAATCTTAATTGTCCAGCCGGTGGGGAGGGCAGCCCTTCCCCTGACGGCCCTCAGCCAGGGACCCGAAGTAGCCATTGCACGTGGTCTCTGCTCCCGCACTCGCACTCTGCTCTGGGCCGCTGGCTCCCACCTTGATAATTCCGAGGGGGTTTGGACTCAGTTCTGCTTGTCACCAGGGCACTTTTCCCCCCGTTTGCTGTGTGCTTTTGCTGGCAGGAAGTGCAGCACTGGGGGGCCTGAGCCTGAGGGCTGAGGGCTAGGGAGGGAGTAGGCTCAGCTGGGCTGCCCCTGGACTGCTGACTCGGGGTTAGGCATTAGTTGTGGCCCTGGCCCTGGAAGCACCTTAGCCGGCCACTCTGCCTGCCGGTGGCCATTTTGCAGAGCCTGCCATGTCAGCTTGGGCCTTCCTCCTGGGAGGGGCGGTTCCAGGGTGTGGCAGGGGAGGGGCCGGGAGGGGCCCCTGGGTGGGTGAGGGGTTGTTCTGGCTTCCTCTTCCTGGCTGCCCCACCCTCCTGGAGGCTGTGCCCATCCTAGCTGAGAAGTCAGGGCCAGAGGCTCCTGGCTCCCCCCCCCCCCAAGGCCTGTGAGAGGGAGGAGGCCACCACTGCACCTGAGTGGGCCGGGTTGCAGGCTAGAAGTTTCTCTGACTCAGTGCCCAGCCCAGCCCTCTGCCTCTGGGCATGCCGCAGAGGGCTGCCTTGGAGCCAGTGCCATGTGTGGAAACTGAAGAAGCCAGCAACCTGGCCAGGGCCCAGACCCATTCTCGTGGTGATGGTTTCCTCGTGATCACTCAGGACAAAATGACATTCTAGCTAGGGAAGAGGGAAGGAGGTCAGGCTTCTTCCTGGTTCTGAACAGTCAGGAATGTGGTGAGTGAGTCAGGTTGTAAATGGGGCCCAGAGCCAGGACGGTGGGTGGGCCAGGGGCACAGGGTGGTCTGCTTCCTCTAGCCCAAGCCTTTCCTCCTCCAGGGCCCCCGTGTCTGTGCACCCCCCCCATGTCCCCTGGGTTCCCTGTTCACCGTGTGTATAAACACGTCAGAGCACATGTTCGGTATACAGGAGAGTGTAGAGAAGGACCCCCGCCCAGCCCCATGTTGGCATCTGGGGGCCCATGAGCTGTGTGCAGGCCAGCTCCCATGGGAGCAGTGTCCTCGCCGGGCTCCTGGAAGAGTGACCACAGTGGGCAAGAGTGCAGGTGTGGGTGCCCCACAGATTCTGGCTGTGTCCTGGCCAGGGTGTGCCCTCTTTGTGTCCCCATCTGCAACACGGGGTAACCGTGGTGATGGTTAAAGCCATGAGCACGTGTGGTGCGCAGGGCCGTGCTGGGCTATGCAGTGGGCACTGGGGGCAGCACTGTGCTCAGGAGCTGAGTGTTTACTGTAGTTACTGAGGACAGCTGCAGTCTCAGAGCCACCGCCACCCTTCGTCCAGAAGTTTGTCAGCGTTGCTCTGCCGGCCTGGGGGCTGTTAGGGAGGTGGGTTCCGGCTGGGACCCCGCCCGCCTCCTGCCCCCTGGTCTCCCTCCTCACGTGGCTGCTACTGTGTCTCACTCTGGGCCCAGCCTTGTCTGTTCCGCCAGAGCTGCAGGTGCCTCTTCTCTTTCTGTGGTTTTACCGCCTGTCTTTGGGCACATGTTTCAATTCGGTGTTGTCTATAAGGACATGCACTTGGGCTGCATCTGGCCTCCCACGGGCACCTCCGCCGACCACTCGAGCGCTCTTACGTTCTTCCCACTGCCTGGCCTTTTCTAGGGCCTCTGTCATGTCTCCAGTGTGCAGTTTCATCCTGTTCAGCCTTAACTAGGGCGGCTCGTGGGTTCCCTGGAATTCTGTGAGATGGGTACGTGGCTGGGGATGTCCCTCCTGGACACGTCAACCTGGGGACACTACAGTGGTGCGGAGTCCTGGCTGGGGTGCCCGGGCTGCGGGGGCTGGTCCTGCCACTCTGCTGAAGTCCTGGCGAGTGTCCTGAGTCAAGCCCTAGCCTGTGGGCCTGGGCCCACCTCAGGAGTGACTGGAGGTGCCGGCCCATGTGCCTCTGCCCGGGGCTGGGGCACCGCTGTCTGGACACTGATTGTCTGGCAAACTGTCACTTGGTACATGCTCAATACATGTGTGCTGGAGGAGCCCCTGTGGCAGAAGTGACCGCCTCCGCAGGAGGAAAGCCCCACGCTCAGAGAGAGCCAGTAACTCCCTCGGGGTCCCGTGGTGCGATTCCAGCCGGCTTGCACCAGCCCGGCAGTTTTTCAGGTTTTCCTCTGCCGACTGTTTGTCACCTGCCCTTTGAACCTCATGTGGCCAGCGCCCCAGGGTAGCCTGGACTGAGTTGTCGGCAGCTTGGTGTAGTGGTGCTGGGAAGTTTCAGCTGCACCACTGCGTGTCACTGAGGACCCATCTATGGGTAGGTCTGTGTGCCGCCGTGATCTGATGTTCCCTGTGGAGTGCCCAAGTCAAAGGCATGTTTGTTGTGCAGTTTTTTTTTGTAATCCTGTGGCGACTCCTTCTAGAAAGATTTGCAGTTTTTACTCTGCTTGTAGTGGAAGGGAGGACTTGTCTGGTGGTGCCGACAGGGCTGAGTGAGGCCTGGCTCAAAGCCCAGGGTGTCCAGGATGTGGGGGAGGCAGCCATTTGTGCCACCCTGGTCCTGCCGTTTAACCGTGTCACCTGAGGGAAAGCTTGCCGGCGCCTCTCGGGGTCCTCTGACCGTACCGGGCATCCGCAGCTGTGGGGCAAGAACTCGGTGGGGTGGACGTGTTCAGCCCTTGAGTGCTCCAGTGTCTGCCGCAGCGGCTGGCGCACCACTGCCCCGGGCAGGACGATCCCTGAGGTGCCGCCACATCACGGACCCCACACATGCATGGTCTCTGCCTCCAGGAAACTTTGGTGTTTCCCCCTTGAAGCCAGAAATCTCTCGGGTGGCCCATCGTCAGCTGAATATTAACCCGCGTCATCCCTCTGGGTGATCCCACAGCACCTCGGTCAGCCCCAGACCACTGCCAGCCCTCGTGGGCGGCGAAGCAGAGTGAGGACTGGCTGGCTGGGGGGAGGCTGGGACGGCAATGGACCCTTTCCGAAACCCCCCCAGGGTGGCCCTCGCCTCCCCAGGCCCGGCGTGGCTCATGCTGCCCATCTGTGCCATGGAGGCCTATTCTCCAGTGAGACATCTAAGTTTTGTGACTTCTACATCCTGTGGCATCTTCAGGATGTCCCATTTAGAAGGGCAGGGAGGGTGCGATGGCTCTAAATAACATGCCGCATCTTTCAGTAAGGATAAAGTTCTCATTTCCTGCGGGAGTTCTGAGGTGTCCAAAGCCCACAGGGTACCTGTGTATACCTGCACATAGATGCCTGGGGACATGTGAATCCAGGACATCCCTGGAGATTAGTCTCGGTGGCAAATCGTGCCTTTTAGCACAGTTTTTGTTCCATGTCTTCCCTGACCTGCAGTGCAAGCGCCAGCAGGCCCCGAGGAGTGGAGTGCCTCCCTGGTCACGGATGCTGTCCCCAGAAGTACCGTGTCTGTGTCAGGGTGACATTGGCAGTGTCTGTCCTGGTGGGGGTTTTCCGTGGCCCTGTGCTCTCTGCCCGGGGGCTCCACGTTGCCCTCGGGCTCCCTCGCCTTCTCTGGCCTGTTCCCTGCGGAAGCTCGGTTCCCTCCAGGCAGCAGGTGGCTCCATCTCGGCCCAGAAGGGTTCTGGGTCGGCTCCTACCCTGGGCAGCACAGCCAGGCCCTAGTCCTCGTGCCTCCACGCCTGGGCAGCCAAAGCAGACGGCTCATGAATGCCCAGGTGCTATTTCAGTGGGGACTAGCCAGCGGGACAGCTTTGTGAGCAGAGAAGGCTGCCTGGGCCAGTGCCAGCTTTCTAGCCCAGAGTAATACCTAGAGGGGGACGGGACAGGGCAAGGCCCTTCCGGTTGTAGGGGAGCTCTTCTGGGCAGTGGCATTAAGGAGGGGGTGGCAGGTGGCCCAAGGAGCTGGCCGCACAGTCTTGTGGGAAGCCTGTCCTGGCGGAGGGTCTGGCTGCAGGCAGGGGGAGGAGCTGCGCTGAGCTTGGTTTCATTCCCAGGATTGGGGATGCAGTTGGAGAGTCTCAAGCAGAGATATGATGTGCTTTGTCTTCTGCGAGGACAGGGAGAGGATGAGGCCATGGTAGGGGTGAGGGAGCTCTCGGGACCAGGGAGGCTGGAGGGACACGGGTTCTGATGAGCACTGAGCAGTACTGATGAGTATTGATGAGCACTGACTAGTTCTGGGCTAGACTGAGTCATATTGATGAGTATTGACTAGTACTGATGAGCTCTGACTAGTACCAGGCTACAGTGAGCTGTATTGATGAGTATTGATGAGCACTGACTAGTACTGGGCTAGAATAAGGTATATTGATGAGTACTGATGATCACTGACCAGTAGTGGGCTAGAGTGAGCTGTATTGATGAATATTGATGAGCACTGACCAGTAGTGGGCTAGAGTGAGCTGTATTGATGAATATTGATGAGCATTGACCAGTAGTGGGCTAGAATAAGCTGTATTGATGAGCACTGACCATTACTGGGCTAGAGTGAGCCGTATTGATGAGTATTGATGAGCATTGACCAGTACCGGGCTAGAGCAAACCGTATTGATGAGGTTGAACAAATGTGGAGGGTGCAGTGCTGTGTCTTCTGGCAGGGCTGGCTCTGGGGGCGGGGTGGGTACACTCACGCAGTTTTCTCTTGTCCTTTTAGTTTCTATTTCGTGAAGGGTATGGGTGTTGGGCATGCAGCCTAGCAGTGCAGGAGGCCTCAGCACAGGTCATGTGACGTGGCCTGGGAGCAGGATCGCTTCCTCCTGCATTAGGGTCAGCCCCTGTATGGAGCCCTCGTGCCAGGGTTGGGGAACAGGCACTTGGGCAGCTCAGGAACTCTCCCAAGGGCCGGGTGATTGGCGTTCACTCTACCCCCAACCTCCCAGCTGTATCCCTGACAGGTCTTGGCTGCCTGCTGGGCAGGAAGGCCCCCAGGTGCTCCTTGCCCTGTGTGTGTCTGAGTATCATGGCCCACGCCCTCAGCTCCCTGTGCTGAGCATTGTTTTGGGGAGAATCTATTGACTGTGGCTGGGACACTGCGTGCCGGGATGGCAGGTGGCACAGTGCAGGGCCCAGGTGGGCAAGCGTGGGTGGAACACTGGGGAGCTGGCATCCCGAGGCCCTGCCCCGGGCAGCCTCCTTGGAAGACCAGTATCCCTGCCTGGTCACAGAGCCCCCAGGAATTGGCAACATGGCATAGAAGCTTCCAGAACCAGCAGGCAGACCCACCTCTGCAGTTTCCTTGCCCCAGCCTAGGCAGCTGCACACTCTGTCCCTTCGGCTCCTAGTTCTTGGATGCTGGGGGTTCTGGGTGGGGCCAGAGGCCGTGAGGGTGGCTGCAGCCCCGGGAGCTATTCCCGTGTCCGGGTGACCTTGGGGGCCAGCCTCAGGCCTGGAACCATGAATGCAGGCTGGGCATCTAGCCCGTCTGTGGCAGGAGCCAGAGGCCCTTGGCCGTCAGCAGCCCTTGCGTTCCAGGTAGGTCCCATCGGGCAGCCTTGGGAGTAGCAGAGCAGCAAAAACATTCACTTTTTTGGTGGCGTTTCCTGGAGCTTGAGAGTTTTAGTCGGCCCTCGATGGTGTTTTAATGTGTCTCTTGTGTTTGATTTTTAGTAAGACTTTGAACCCGACGCAGGCTTCAGTGGTTGCCGTGGATCAGAAGCATGAGCGCTTTGGCTCGAGACAATTAAAGACGTGGGATGAGGCTCCGAGACAGGACGCGGTTCTGCCTGGGGATTCTGAAGATAAAAAGCTTTGAAAAGTCGAATTCATGGTCGTGGAAACCGAGCCCATATTAAGAAATGTCAGGTTGGTAGGGGTCCTGGAGTCTGAGCAGGTTGAAGCCGGTCTCTCTGCGAACATGTAAAGGAGGAACATTGGGGACGTGTTATCTCACTGTCCTTAATGTTGGGGGGCCTGGCTGTGTGGGTGTCAGGCCCTACTGCTGCCACAGCTTGTGTGCACTGGGCAGGGACACAGGTTGTCCCCCAAGGGGGGTTTCCCTCTGTTTCCGGTGGGCTGCCAGTAGCAGTCAGCAGAGCACAGCCTCGGTTAGGCCTTCACACAGCATCTGCTGTTGGCTTCTGTCGGGAAGGATCCCCAGAGAGGCGTGCAGGTGGGTGCTGAGGCCAGGTCTTGCCTGTAGTAGACCAGGGGTGGGGTCTTGGGGCCTTGCAGAGCCCCAGATGAAGGTGGGGAAATCCCAGCCACCTGCCACCCGGCCAGGGAACAGGAAGGGCAGGACTGCAGGTTGTGGTTGAGTTTGCTCCTTTTGCCCCTTCTGTGTTCTCAGGCGTTCGAAGTGCAGAGTCAGTGAACACAGTCCTAGGTTACAGTGCTGCTGCTGCAAGACTTAGTCCAGCACGGGTTAGTCACGCCTGGCCACCTCCCTGGGCATGTCCCCCGAGCCCACCAAGGGCCCAGGGAGATCCCTGGCTCGGTGGTCTGGGGCAGCTCTGTGGGTGGTGGTAGGAGGCACCACGTGGTGGGGCCTGGCACTCTTGTCTGCTCCCCCTGGACTGCAGGGCCCCTCCCCTTCCTTCCAATGAGGGACTGGGCCCTGGCCACACCAGCACCTGGGCGTCCTCCCCAGGCAGTTCTGACATGGCTGAGTTGTTTGCAGGTTGAAGCTGAGCACTGGGTTCCTGCCAGGTTGAGCCCCCAGGTCCACGGGTGAGGTGTCTGCTGCCTTGCCTGGGTGCAGGTTCAGGCACTCTGCTGAGGACCCTATGAGGTCTGGATGCGTGCATTATGTCTGTCCACGTTTGTCTCGTTAGAAACTAAAGCTGAGGAATGTAAGAGTAGGTATTTATCAATTCACTTAAAAATGCCAATAATAAACTCACTCCATGCTAAACACATGGCGTTCAGTGTGAGGTGTAACTCCTTTACAAGCCATGTTTGCACATGTACATGTCCCTGCCAGCTGGCACGGTGGAGACAGCTGGCCGTGTCCATAGAGGGTACCAAGCGTTGCACCGTGGTGGGCGCCCATCTAGAGAGAACTGGAGGGAAAGGCAAACCACCGGGTGCCAGCGCCTCCTCGTTTCAACTGTGCAGGTCCCACACCTGGGGAGCAGCTGGCCTGGGTGGGTCCCAGCACCTTGACCATTGGAGGAGGCGAGTGGGTGGAATGGCCAGTGTCTTTTCCTGGGACAAGCTGAAGCTTGTTGACCTCAGGGGAGGGGGTGTGTGTGTGGCGGCCAGCACAGGGGTATGGGCCCCACTGCGCCTGGAGCCTTGGCCTGGCAGCCTCAAACCCAAACCCAGCTGCGTTCTAGCTTTGGGCGGTCAGTGGAGACCGGTGCACCATCTCCAGCAGGCGTCCGCTCGGGCCTGGAAGCACCCTTGGTGACTGGTGCTGCACGTGGATGGCGGCTGTGTGCACAGCTGCGCCGGGCCTGCCCACAGGGCGTTGCTTTCCTCTGACGTGATCCCGAGAGGCGCTTTCCTGCTCCCCAGCTGCTGACAGCTCGGGCGCCAGCTGAACTCTGCACACCCACAGGCGGGCCAGGGCCTGAGACCCAGCTGAGCGTGGCGTGGCCACCAGGGGCAGCTGTCAGGATCTCCTGCGGCCGTGGTCTGTGGCAGAGCCTGCTCGGTCACTCTGCTTCTTGGTTGTTGCCCTGTGCCCTCTCACTGCCTCTCCTGCTGGCCGGCTGTCCTAGGGCTGCTCAGTCTCTGGGATGGGAGCGAGTCTGTGAGGCTCTGGGGAGTGGATGACTGGGCCTCTGCCCCAGCTCCGGTGCTGCCCGGCTGCCTGAGGTGTGGGGTGACAGTGGCCACAGTGCTGTCTGCCTGGCACAGGGAGGGTGGGCTCGTGCTACACCTTGAAGCCTTTATTTCTTCATCTGGATCCCGAGTGAGGTTTAGTTGTGTAACATTTAGAAAGAGTTGGTTTTTAATAATTCTCAATGTCTTGCTCTGGGAGGGTCAGGGGTTCCAAGGGTATTTTAATAGGGTTTAACCCTTTTCTCCCTTTGCAATGTTTCTTGCCTTTTCAAATCTACAAACAGAAACGGTGCCAGGCAAGGCTCTTGCGAAAGCACACTTGGGATCCGCCAGGTGGCATGGGCAGCCGCATCGGAGTGTTTCCCGAAGGCCCTTGTGTGTAATCTGCACATTCCCGTGTCCGCAGGGAGACCCTGCAGCTGGCGGAGCACAGCTCCCCACCTCCCAGAGCTGCCCCGAGGTCTCTGAGGGTCCCAAGCTCCTGCCCTGGGGGACAGTTGCCATCGGGCTGTGTCCATGCAGGTCTCAGTGAGCTGTAGCAAAGGCCAGGTTGTCTTTTCCACCAATTTTTAATTTACTTTTTACAAAGGTCCATGTGACTGGACATTCAGAGTAGAAGGTCCTCAGGGAGGGCCCTCTTGAGCCCCTGTGGGCGGTGGGCAGCAACGTAGCGGGCTTGGCCGGGGCTGCAGTGCTGCGGGAGCTGAGCCTTCTGCTCCTGTCTTGCAGGCGTCCGACCTCCGATCATGAACGGGCCCCTGCACCCACGGCCCCTGGTGGCGCTGCTTGATGGCCGGGACTGCACAGTGGAGATGCCCATCCTGAAGGACGTGGCCACCGTGGCCTTCTGTGACGCGCAATCCACACAGGAGATCCACGAGAAGGTAACACCCCACACCTTCACCTGGGCTGGCAGACCTTGACATGGGCATGAGAAGGGTTGCAGAGTGCCAGTGGGTCCTCGGGCTGTGGCCAAGCATGCATGTGGTGCTGGCCTCTGGCCACGGTCAGTCTGAGTGCCGCAGGGGACAGGAGCGGCCCCTGCCATAGTCAGCCCAGCCTTGTCAGGAGGTGGTGGCGGGACTTGGGGCTGGCTTCTTGGTTCATTTTCTTCATAGCCAATGTTTTCCCAGAAAGTGCATCCTTGGGATGTTGGCCCAGGTTGCTTGAGGCCAGAACGCTCTGCTTCCTCCTGGGCCTGGTCAACACCGTTCTTCACCCGGAGGTCTCAGCATTGCTGCAGCACCTCCCAGGCTCCTGTGCGCGCTGGGTAGCTTTCGAGCAGCTTTCACACTCCGTGTCTGGTCGGGGATCTCCAGGGCTCCCCAATGATGAGAAATAGGCGAGTCTGCACTACTTGTAGTCATGGCCCAGTGATTCGGGAACAGCCTTTCCACTGATGGCAGATGAAGAAGGGAGGCAAAGTTCTTTAAAAAGCTAACAAGCCACGAAGAGCTGACAGAACAGGACCAGTCGCAGGCTGCCACCAGGAGAGGCCCAGAACCTGTGGGAATGAACAGGCCACGCCAGCTTGGGCCTGGGCTATTTGCTGTTCTGGAAGAAGCCACTCAGAGGCTACGTTCTGCTTTTGGCAGCATCATGGGCTGGTGGAGGATGAAGACCCCTGGGAACACACCTTGGAGTCGGGAGCCAGACTCAGACACGCGCTGGCTCATGCTGCAGCAGCCTGTTAGCTCCCGAATCAGACCTGGAGCTTGGATCATGGGCGACCCCGCACTGCTGTGCCCCAGGTGCCTGGCAGGGACAGCCCTCTGCAGAGGAAGGTGCAGTGGGGGCACGTGCAGTCACAGGTAACCAGGCAGGCAAGGAGAGAAGACGCCGTGAGCCAAGCCCAGCAGGAGCAGACAGGCCAGCACGACCGCCAGGGGCTCCAGCTGCCGCCTCGGAACAACTGCCGACACCACAGCCGAAGAGATGAAAGCTGGTAACTGTACAAAGTAACGTAGCAGATCTAGAGGAGGAAAAATTACAAGATGCAATTACTAATTGCCAAAGCCAGAAGTAGGACTCGTGGGGCAGATTTCACAGCCATTTGGGCATCAGCAGCCAGAAGGGCGGGGAGGAGTCTCAGTCCAGACATGGCAGGGGGCAGAGGGGCAGGGGGACAGAGGGACAGAGGGCGGGGAGGAGGACGTGGTCAAGAACAGGCAGCTTTCACGGAAACCTGAGGGGGAACAAGGGTGGGAAGGGGCCAGGAAGCGAAATGTGGTGAGATCGAGGCAGAGGGTCTACGAAACTGACGGAGGAACACATGCAGTGAGTCTGTCGGGCACCTCCAGTGGGACAGCCGCTCTGGAAGGGCTTTGGCGGTTTCTTTCAGGGTTAAACGTGCTCTCTCTCAACACGGACCCGGCAGCCACGCTCCTAGGGAAGTGGCACTCACGTCTGCACAAACCTGCACATAGTGATTCACAGCAGATGCCGTGGAATCCTACTCAGCAAGGAAAGGAACAAACTTGATACTTGCAGCGCGTTGGGTGGGTCTCCGTGGCATTCTGCCAGTGAAAAAGACTAATTTCAAAGGGTTAGGTTGTGTTTCATTCCCTTCATTCTTGGAGGGAGGCGACAGTGTTGGGAAACAGTTGCCAGGGTGGGTTGAGGGAAGCGGGGGGCTCGGAAGAGTTAACGGGCTGTGCTTCTGTGTGGTCTTCGGACAGTTCTGTGTCCTGCCGTAGTGGTGGCTACTCAGATCAATGTGTGATAAGTTACAGAGGCCGGTACACGCACACGCACGCAAGGGAAAAACAGAGAAACCGAGCAAAGGGCATACCTGAGCCTTCATGGGGCACTGGCGTTGAGTTTGAACGGTGACCTGGTTCTGGACAAGGTCCTCGCAGGGAGTGGAGCAAGCACGCAGGAGACCTCTGGACTATTTCGGCAACCTCTTGTGAATCTTAAACGATTTCAAACTGAAAACAATATATGAAATGAAAAAGATATACAGATCGAAAATTTTCAAAATCATAAGTGATACTGAAGTTTTGCCAATACATTTGAAAACTAAGACAGAACAGATGTTTTCTTCTAAAATTATAACGTGTCAAAACTGCCTTAGGCCGGGCATGGTGGCACAGCCCTGTAGTCCCAGCTACACGGGAGGCTGAGGCAGGAGGGTCTCTGGAGCCAGGAGTTTGAGGCTGCAGTGAGTTATGATGATGCCACGGCACTCCAGCCGAGGTGACAGAGTGAGACTCTGTCTCTGTGTCCATGTAAGATGCAAATAAATAAGTGGACAGAGACCCTGGCTGGGGGATGAGGGCAGGGGCAGGGCCTCGGAGAGACAGCAGACTATCTCCACCTGACAGGCAGATAGCATCCTGTTTTATTCTTTGACTAAAAGAAATGTTAAGAACTGCTAATTCGTATCGCGGAGAGAGGTGCAGTAACGCCTCGTTGTACAGAGCAGATGCAGCGGAAAAGAATCATCAGAGAACTAGAAAGAGCCCTTGGAAATGAAAAATATGAGTGAAAATTTAATTGTAATAGGAAGCTTGGAGATAGTCAAGGAATCTCAGAGGAAAGCGTTGGAAGGGATGGGGAAAACTGAAATGGAAAGGCCTCCTGGGAGTTCCGTGCCGGAGTCCGCTGGTCCCGGCCGCGCCCTCGTGTCCCCGTAGCATGTAGTCCTGAGTAGGGACTTTGTTTCCCAAGCTTTCTTACCACTAGGTGTGGCCAAGTGACTAAGTTCCGACAAGGGAGAGGTAAGCAGAAGTTTTGTGTGCAGATCCCTCTTCCTTCTCTCTGCAGACTAGAAAACCGATGTGATGGGTGGAGCCTGGGCAGCTACCCTGGACTGTGAGGGGATGGGGAGCAGCGAGGCAGGAGCCTGGGACCACGGTGGCTGTGGAGATGTCTCCAGGCACTGGTGTGGGGGGAAATGGATCCCTACTACTCAGGAATTTCTGCTACTGGGAGCAGAAACTTCCCTCACAGCTGGTTGGATGTCGGGTGTTATCTGGGTGCTGTAGGACAGAAGGTGATGTTCTTAATGCAACAATATGATGAGGAAAACTCCAGAGCTAAGCGGGGATTTCAGCTCTCTTGCCGCAATCCTAGGAGGAACGTCAGAGGGCACCCGAGATGCTGTGCTGTTCAGGATCAGGAGACCGGACTGCCCGGCCCACAGTGCCAGCTTCAGAACTGCTGTGGGAAAACCACGCTGATTCCGGGATTGCCCATCTGATCAGACTGCCAAGCAGCTGGGAAGGAAGGCCTGGGGACCAGGAACGGTGCTTCCACCTCGGGGCCGGTGCAGGTGGGGCTGCAGGGCCTTTCTGGGAAGGGGCTTCTGAGGAGGCGAGTGGACCTGGGCAAAGCTGGGAGCATCTGCAGGCCGGGCGGGCTGGGAAGGCTGCCGGAAGGTCCCTGCTGTGTGGCGGTGCTGCGGATACGCAGGCAGTGGAATGGTACGAATCCAGGAAAAATGGTCCCCGGTGGTGGTGGTGGCCGGCATAGAGATGGGCTGCCATGGCTCTGACCTCGGCAGCGAGGCATAAGCCAAGAGGACAGAGACCCCGTCACCGTGTGGTGGCCCCTTGCCCAGCAGGCTGTGCTGCGCCCACCCGAGCCTCAGGGCGCCTCTAGACCCCGAGGAGGAACCGTCAGGCAGTGTCAGTGCCACAGTGGACAGGACAGGACCAGAAACAGCCCACCTGGTGGGACCGCTGGGATGGCCGTGGGGAGACAGCCACCTCAGGCTGCAGCGCTCTGTCTGGACTGATGGCCACGCGTTCGGCGAAGTTCTGAAAGTATGAGGAGAGAGTTGAAGGAGAGTGGGTTTGCCACCTTGAGGTCATAACAAAACAGAAGATACAATAAGTTATGTGGAAAGTGCGGCACTCGAAAGGAAAGGTCAGTCTGGTTAAATGACAGTTAGACACAATGACGTAGAAAAATAGCTATATTAAAACAATAAAAACAAGTGAGAGATGGGAGTTGGGTATTTTCAATTTGTGTAACAGCCTAAAGGTTAATATCTAAAATATTGAAAGACTCTCGCCAACAAATAGGAAAAAGAAAAATCACAACAGAAAACAGGCGAGGGAGGTGGTATTCGGGTACAAACAGTGCTCTCCATTAAGCACGCCCCCTCCCTGGTACTGCGGGTGCAGAAGTCACCCCCAGGTCAGAGCCGGGTAAGGCCTGCGCCAGCCACAGTGCAGTGCGAGCGCATTTCTCGGGCAGAAGCTGCCACTGCCAGGTTGTTTTTGGATGGTGCATTGACAGTTTCTGTGAAAATCTGAAGCATGTGACGTCTTCAGCCCAGCTCCACTGTCGTGAAGAAACATCCTGACGGGGGTGACATGATGTGAGCAGCAGTTTCAGAGAATAAGCCACACCCGTGCACATGTTTGGCAAGATAAGGACAGTGCAGGAGTGCGCAGTATAGGCAGGAGAGGCGGGTTGTGCAGCTGCACCTGCCACGTGCTTTCCACAGGGCAGGAGGTGCGTGTGCGGGGCCCTGGCCCGGCCTGCCGGGGGACATCTTGACCAGCCAAACTCCAGCGTCGGTTTGGGGTGGGTGGCCAGTGAGTGCGCTCAGAAACTGCTGCCACCGGGAGCGTCTAGAGGTTTGTTTCCATCCAAGTGGCAACTGACCCTCATTGGGCACTCCGCCTTCTCCAGGCCTGCTGTGAGCGTTCTGCGAGGCTGGGACCTGGTTACCCTGTGCTGGAGTTGAGCAGAGGGGGCAGGCCACCAGCCTGGCCACACAACTGGTGGAGGGTGGTTTCTAGGAGGCTACTGGTTCATGACCTAAAGGAACACACCTGGCTGCACCTATGTTCTACAGACTTACTCCCTGGGAAGTTGATGCAATACCTGGGGCTGGAGCAGCCACTTTATAACCATGAAGGGGAACATAGGGGACCTGCAAGGGGGATGGACCTACAGGCTGATGGAGCAGCCGAGGTGTCCTGGCCTGCAGACCTCTGGACAGCACAGCTGCCGTGTGGCAGAGCCCATGCTCCAGTGCCCTTTGTCCTGCAGCTGAGCACAGGCCAGCCTGGTGTGTGGCAGGGCTGTGGTATTGGCGTCTCTGAGTAGTGTTCAAATTCCTGCTCTGAGAACATCTTCACCCAGTACTATGTTATTAAAATATGTTCAGTAGAAAGAAGGGTAAGGACATGAAAAAAATTTATCAAGAAATGTATGTGGGCAAGTTATTAAAGCTGTGATAATGGATGCCAGCTCGCACTGGGCTTCTGGAGTGCCTGGCGCTGGCCAGAAGTCGACGGACCCTTGGTCAGTGCTGGTGGGAACCTCCAGCTGACTCACTAGTTTCTATTTCTAAGAACTTATCAATAAAGATTTTTATCACAGAAGCGCCAACATTGGAAGCAACCTGCAGGCCCCAGCAGCAGGGATGTTCACATAGACCCGATTGACCCTCAGTGTTGGGATATACTGTGGTGCTATTAAGAATCCAGTTTCTGAAGACTGTTGATGGCCAGTGTTAAATGCTCAGGATGAAAAGCAGGCTGTCACCTGCACACAAGCCCGGGAAGCATGGGTCTGTCTGTCCACCTATCTGCAGCCGGGACTCCTCTACACACGCGCTCAGTGAGGGGCCCACCGGTGCTCACATCTGCTACCAAGTCTGTCCCCGACTCCAGGGCTCCCTGGCAGCTGTCCATTTCTCCCCACTTCTAGTGTGCAAAGCCCCACCTGCCCATAGTGGGCGCCAGCACACCATCACCTACAAATCACTGGCCCCTCTACCTGCTGCTGAGGTGCCCAGGGTGTCCCCTCCCCGACGTTGTGGTCACCCTGTCTCCAGGCCACACAGCCCGGGGTGGCCTGGTCCAGCCTTGCCCCCACTGCCTGGCTGTGCACCAGCTGCCTGCTGCCTGCCTGTGTGCTTACATGCTCCTGGTCAGTCCCCTGTCCCTCTCGTGGGCTCTTGATTCGGCTCTGATGTTGGTGTCCTCACCCCGTTAGGTCTGGTTGAGCCGTGTGGCCTGAAGTCCTCCCAGGAGGCCAGGGCAGCTGTCAGCCCTATCTGTGAACCAACGTGAGCTACCTGCCCGACTGTGCGTCCCTGCAGAGGATGCCCTGCCTCCGAGAGCGGAGAGTTGCAGCTCTTCCAGTGCAGGGGTGGACTCTGGCAGTGCCCAGCCTTTCATTCCTTATGGAGAATGTCCTGGCAGGCCGGTGGCCACATACCCAGGCTCCCTGCTTTGTTGCCTAGACCCTGCATGCCGTGGTCCGTGTGGCCCCTGACAGCCAGGAGGAGGGAAGGGCGGCCGTGCCGGCCTCAAAGGGATGGATTGTGTCCAGCTAAGCGAGAGGGGACAGGCAGGCAGTCAGCGCCTCCGTGGGCTCCAGACCCCGGGATTCCCATATGCACACGTGGGCACAGCCTGGACTCGGGGCCCATCCCTGCAGAGTGCCCCCTCCGGAGCCTGTGTGCATGGGGCACAGCTGTGCACCACCCTCCTTGGGGCTCTTCCTTGACCTGTGAAACCACTTGAGGTCTGGTGGGTAGCCTGTGCCCCTTTCCTCACTCCCCACTGGGACATGGGCACCCCAGGAGCCACTGGCCCTCGGTGGGGCGGAGGCAGCTGTGACCATATGGCAACCAGCCTGGGATGGGGCGGGGAGGCCAGCGCAGCCCTGGTGCAGTCTCCTACGGAAACTGGAAACAAGAAATGCAATGGTCTCGAGAATTAGGCTGTGCGTGCTGGCTGTGCTGTGTGTGCCTGTGCCCCGTGCTCTGGGACGTCTGGTGTCACTGGACCTCGGGCCTCACGTCTCATCTGGGCCATTGTGAGCAGTGTTTCTAAGAAGGCTGCCGAGGGTCTTGGGGCCATGTTTGTACTTCTGTGGTTTTGTCCTCCTGGCTGGGGTGTCCTTGTGGCTGGGTTGCTCCTGTGTCCTCATCTCCTGGGGGTGAGGCTGAGCACATGTGAGTGGGGTGCGCCCAGCTGCCAAAGCTGAAGGAGACTGGCTTGGGCCTGGCAGTTGCTGAGCAGTGAGGGCCTGCAAGCACATGCCGTGGTGGAGGCTGCATGGAAGCTGCCAGAACCTCAGAGGCGGCCCTGGGGGAGGCATCCACACGGCCCACCCCTAGAGTCCGGGTTGGTTCTTGGGGTGCTAGAGGCTGAGGGCAATAGGCTAGTTTCCCAGTGTGGGCGCAGCCCAGCCTGAGCCAGCGCGGCGTCGGGGGCTGCGGACTGGCCCTGCGCTCAGCGCTGTGTTTTCTCCCTGCTCCAGGTCCTGAATGAGGCTGTGGGGGCCCTGATGTACCACACCATCACGCTGACCAGAGAGGACCTGGAGAAGTTCAAAGCCCTCCGAATAATTGTCCGGATTGGCAGTGGTTTTGACAACATCGACATCAAGTCGGCTGGGGACTTAGGTAGGGTGGTTCCGGGGCTTTCTCTGCCTGCGGCTTCCGTGCTGTGTCTCCACGGCGGGACCCTGTCATATTTGGCTTCATCTGTTGAGGTTCTGCTTTACGACAAGAATCCTGTTGCAGGCTTCCTGATTGGCTGAAGGTAGTTTGCAGTTCCCATCTGGGGCAGGGGTGAGGTGGCGGCAGCTTTTCTCAGAAAGCCGCGCTCCAGGGCACTGGTCCCGTGTCTTTTGGGCAGCACTTGACCCATCTGGCCCCTTGCTTGGCCCTAGAGTGAGGGACAGGGCTGCCAGCACATCCGTGTTAGGGGTTCATGGGTCTCTGTTCTCAAGACAGTGGGGAAGGCAGCGTGTGGTGCCCTGAGACATGCACATGTGCAGGCACACAGCACACGCAGTGCTCACACATGGTCCTCATGCGTGCACACTGAATCGAACAGCGATGCAGTGCTTAGCCGTCCCACGTTGAGTACGGCCTGCTGTTTGCTGTGACACCCTGTTCTGCTTAGCCTCCTTTCTGTTCCTTTTAGCTGGTAACAGGCTACTGGGGTGGGGCCGTGCTCTTCGAGGGCCCACGGTTGGCACACGCGTCTCTAGTGTCTGGCTTTGCTCTCTTTGGCTAGGATGCAGCTTAAGGTGTTGCAAGGTCAGACCACCTCGTTTCTGTGGGAAGCGCAGGTGGTGCTGGAAGTCACACCTTCGTTCTGGGGATTCTTTCGCGCCTGCACCAGCTGCCTGCCCATGCTGGCTGGCACTGCTGAAGCCTCGTGCTGGCCCCGTCCCCACCATGATCTGCAAGCAGCATCCCAGGGAGGGCCGCGGTGTTGGGTGGCAGACCTGGTGCTTTCTGCACAGGGGTCCCCCACTACGTGCCACCTCTGTATCCGTGTGGCTCCACAGGCCAGGGCCCTGTCCTGAGCCAGGACAGCCTGGTGCCTCGTCTCTTCAAGGCTTGGCCAGCAGGGGTCTGAAGTCCTGGGACCAGGTCCACCCCAGGTGGCAGTTTTGATCCCAGATTTCATGGGCCGCACGGCTGGGTCCTCTTTCAGACCCCCTCATTTCTGTTTAACGGCAGAGTGAGTTGCTCCTGGAGCGCCGTGCGGGAGCCTGTCCCGGATCCTGTCCTGGATCCTCAGCAGCCCCATATGTGCCACCCCCACGGCAGGCCCCACCCTGGCACATGGGACGGTTCATAGGACAGTACAGCCCGTCCTGGCCTCCTGGCACCTCATCACCAGGAGGGGGCCCTGGGGCAGGGCAAGTGAGGACGAGGGCAGAGAGGTGCCGGGGCCCAGGGGAGAGGTGGGGTTGAAAGGGGAAGGGTCGGCCCTGGGACAGGCAGGGGTCCACACGGACACTCTGGGCCCAGCTGTCGGGAGAAGCAGCACCGTGGCTCGGATGGAGCAGGAGCAAGACAGCTTCACCTTCACCTCCAGGTGCCTGGAGCTTCTGCTCAGGGCACAGCAGTGGCCCCACCTGGCCCGGGGCATCCTGGGAAGGCAGACAGTGGCTCCTCAGGAGGGTGGGGCACCAGGAGGTCCAGGCGGGAGGAATTGGGGGGCATGTCAGCTTCTGCTTGGCAACCTGCATGTCCCCAGCTCCCAAAGCCGTGTTTGGGGGGGGTGGTCAGGGCAGCCTCCCTGCCTGTCCCCCAGCCCCGTCTGCACACTGGGTGGTCACCGTGTGTGTGCTATGAAGTGTACTAGGAGTGGACATGGGCCCAACCCTGATGCATACAGGGCTGGTCAGTCACTCTGCTTTGCCACTGAGTCTGAGTGACACATGTTTGTTTCGTGGCCTCCCGGGGTGGCTATGGGGATGTGTTCTTTGGCTTCTCACTGGTGGAGGATCACACAAAAGACCAGCTCCAGCACTGGCAGCCCTGGGTGCTCAACCCGGAGGTCGGGGGCCCAGTGTGTGGTGACCGCCGTGTGTGTCCTGTGCCCACAGGCATCGCCGTCTGCAACGTGCCGGCAGCATCTGTGGAGGAGACGGCCGACTCGACCATGTGCCACATCCTGAACCTGTACCGGAGGACCACCTGGCTGCACCAGGCTCTGCGGGAAGGCACTCGGGTCCAGAGCGTCGAGCAGATCCGTGAAGTGGCTTCCGGAGCTGCCAGGATCCGTGGGGAGACCTTGGGCATCATTGGACTAGGTGCGTTAGGCAGCCCCGGCTCAGCACATGTGGCTCAGCCTGGAGCCCGCTATTGCTGCCCCTCAGCTCATGCTCAGATGAGGCCCGGGTGGGTTGTGGCTGCAGGAGTTGTCCCCAAGTCCCCAGAACAGGACTGAGGATGGACAGCGGGATAGGGGCCAGGGGAATGCCAGGCATGCTCCTTACACACACATGTCACACACAGCTCAATGCATGAACGTCACACACGGGCACGCATAGATGTCACAAATGGACACTGCACAGATGTCTCAGCACACAGGTGTCACATGGGTATCACACATGGACATCATTCGCAGATGTCTCAACCAACATGAGTGTCACATGGCCGGCAGATGTGGACGTCACTCTCGGGCACAGACACCAAATATGTACGGTCCTGCCCGAGCTCACCCTGGCAGCCCTGGAGCCTCCTCCCACCGTCCCCTGCTGGGCTCTGCCTGGCAGCTGCCCCGCTGGCCCCTGAGCCCTGTCCCCGGGTGGGGTCGGTTCACTTCCTCCACCTCCACTCACTTGCTCACTCGTTCGTTCATTCACTCACCCACCTGCTTGCTGTGCAGGCTCCTGTCCCGGGCCGGGCGCTGTTCTGGGTGCACACGTGCAGGCCCCCACATGGGAGTAGATAAGCCAGCTGTGTGTGCGTCCCGGGAACAGATGTGTCAGGGGAGAATGGAAACGGGAGGGGCCCGAGAGAGGTCCGCAGCGAGGGGCTCTGGAAGAGCATCTTGGGGGGCCAGTGGGGAGGTGACTGAGGGTTCACGAGGTAGGCATGGGCCCCTTTTCCGAAGACCACTGGGCACTACCTGAGACCACCATGGGCCGCCTGCCTCCCAGAGCACTGCGCCCCGAGGGCCGCCTGCCTGTGTGCCAGAGCGCCGGGCGGGCCCACAGCCACTTGCTGTGCCCCGGACTTGTCCTTGCCAGCCCCTCCGCATCTCCGTGCCCCCTGTGCGTGTCCAGGCAGCCCACCCACCGACCTCCCACCTCTCCTGCCGCCAGCATTTGGGGAACCGGGAGGGTGTCAGGTCGTCTCGGTGCTGAGGACGCCTACATCAGTCGAGGGCGTGCATGGGACCTGGTTTGTCTCTCACTGGATGTGCCTTTTACTGTCCTGCTGATGTCACTACACAGACCCAGGGGCTGGCCAGAGCCCTGGGTGTGTCCATCCCCCAAACCTCCACCAGTCTGAGGACTGGGTGGCTCCTGCCTCAGGGTTGCAGCCACCAGCCCCCAGCACGTGTGGTTTGTGGGAGGACAGGGTGGGGGCTGCCTGTGTCCTTGGGGTTGCCATGGGCTACGGGCTGGAGAGGCCTGGGGACCCGGCTCCCTGGGCTCTTGGTCACCGGCAGGCTGGCCCAGCCTTTCTCCTGTGGGGATTTCAGGATTCCCAGGAGTGTTTCCAGCCTCTACTCTCGTTAACTTCCTGTCAAGTCAGAGCCAGCCCGTGGGGGTGTGGTGAGGTGGGGGCCCTCGTGTGCCACATGCCTGCGGGGTGCTGCTGCTCCTCCTCAACTCCTGGCCCTTGGCGTGATCCTCTCTGCTCTGCCGTGACCTTACAGTGGCCCCACTGTAACCAGGTCAGAGCTCTCTCCTGGCATCTGGGGTGCCAAAGAGAACAAGCAGGTCCCGCTGTCCAAGGATGCTGGATGGCCCCTGCCCTGGCCACCTGCCGGGTACCCCTGACTGCAGAGCACCTGTGGGGACGCCTCCAGCCCTCTGGGCCTGTCTCCGAAGCCCCTGTCCACACCCTAGCAGAGCCCCGGGTGTGGCCATCCTCCCTGGGTACTGGCCCCTCACGCCCCCTCGGAGGCTCCCCCCAGCTCTCCTGCTCCTTCCCTTTGCACATCCTGTGTTTAGATTGTTCTTTGTATGGACTATGTATGATTAATTTTGCAATTGTCATTATGTGGTGGTTGCCTGTGAGTACAAGTAGTGACCATTTTGCGTGGCTTGCTGTATTGGCGTTACGCGGGCACAGTCAGGTGAAACAGCTGTTTCCTCTGTTGTGTGTGGGTTTACTAGTGCCCACGGTTGACATCTTATTCTTGGTTTTTTCTCCCTCCCTCCTTCCCTTCTTTCTGCAAAGCGCCCTATCTTAAGTGCACGCTGGAAAGCATCTTACATGTTTACACCCAAGGAACTACCACTAGGATTGACACAGCACATTCTTGCTAGCCCAGACAGTGTTCTTGTGCCCTTCTCTATTCAAAGCACTGCCTCTGGCCTGTGATAGCTGAAATCCTGGTTTCCAGCACCATAGGTTAGTTTTATCAGTTCTGCTGAAATTAAATTGTAGAGTATGTAACCTTTCATGTCTTTCTTCTGTCTTTTTGATGAATGGCATTTCATTATGTGAATATACCACAGTTCATTTATCCAGCCTTTTGTGGATGGACTTTTTGTTTTAAATTTTTGGCTATTACAAATAAAGCTACTATGAGCACATTTGTACAAGCCTTTTGTGCACATAATACTCATTTCTCTTGGATTTATACCCAGGAGTGGAATTGCTGAGTCACAGAGCAGAGCTTTAACTTGGAAGAAATTGCTAAGCCATTCTTCAGACAGTTATATGGCTTTGCACTCTCACCGGCAACACGGGAGTGTTCTGTAGTTCCATGTCCTTGTCAACACTTGAAACTGTCAGTCTTCACAATCTTAGCCATTCCAGCAGATATTTAGTGATACCTCATTTTTATTTAGGTCACTAAATATGAAATATCCAATTTCGAATCAAAAGTTTGTTATATCTTAAATAAGAAGCAGTACAATTAATAAAAATATGCATCTAAACTATTGACACAGTTTTGCCATCTTAACGGTAGCTTGTTTATGCCAGTAGCGAAGAGAGCGAGTGGCGATGAAATCATGGAAGGCGTTTTCCATAGCTTGTTGAGAATTGAATATTTCTCCTTGCAAGAAGAGAAGTGGTCCAAAGCCTGGAAGGGGTAGTCAGTTGGTGCATGGTCTGGTGAATACAGTGGATGACAGACAGTTTCCAAGTCCAGCTGCTGTAGCTTGAGCAGCATTGTGTGTGACATGTGGTTGACCATTGTCTTGCAAAAGGACTGGCCTGTCTTTATTGACCAATCTCAGCTGCTTAACCGCAAGCATCCTCATCATTTCATCCAATGGGTTGCAGTGGACATCTGCTGTAATCAATTGACCGGGTTTCATGAAGCTGTAGTGGATAATACCAGTGCTGGACCAAACAGACACCATTAGCTTTTTTTTTTTTTGATGAATATTCGGTTTTGGACTGTGTTTCAGCACTTCATCTTTATCCAGCCATTGTGCTGAACACTTGAGATTGTCAAAAAGAATCCATTTTTCATCACATATAACAATAGGGTGTAGAAATGGTTCACCCTTATGTCATGACAGCAAAGAAAGGCAAACTTCGAGACAATTTCTCTTCTGATGCTCATTTCATTCATGCAGAACCCATCTATGCAGCTTCGTTACCCTGCCCATTTGTTTCCAATGGTCCAATATTGTTGTAATAGTAACGTCAGACCTTGCTGCTAATTCACGTATAGGTTGAGATGGATTCGCCTCCACTACAGCTTTCAGCTCATCATTATCCACCTTGGTTTCAGGTCACCCATGTGGCTCATTTTCAAGATTAAAATCACCGGAATAGAGCTTCTCAAACCATCGACATACTGTGCATTCATTAGCCACATCCTTCCCAAACACTTCGTTGATATTTGGAGCTGTCTGAGCTGCATTGGTTCCACGATGGAACTCATATTTGAAAATAACATAAATTTTTGACTTAGCCATGGTTTCATAAAAATAGCCCTAAAAAAAATTTGAAAGATAATCACAAGCCAAAACGTGCATTTGAAGGACTGAGGATGTACCTTCACAATAAAAATAAAACAAGAAATGTCAAAGTGAAATGTCAGAGATATCAACTGTCAAACTTAGTGCTTAAGGAAATTAGACATTTCATACTTAACCTAATATTTTAATTTGTAGTTTCCTGATAACTAAGGGAAGTGAAACACCTTTTCATGCACTTCTCGGGCATTTGGAGCTCCTTTGTTGTGAAGTGAAGTGTACCCTTCAGGTGTTTTTCTTGTATTTGGGTGTCTTTTTAGTGTTGGCTTGTTTGAATTTCTTGTATAGCCTGCATCAAGTTTTTGTCAGATACCTGTGCACTGCAGATGTTTTCTCCCAGTCTGTGGCTTGACTTTTCACTTTCTTAACTTTCTATGATGAGAACGAGTTTTCAGTTTTGGTGAAGCCCAGTTTATCACTCATTTTTTTCTGGGTTAATGGCTTTTGTGTCCTAAGGAATCTCTGTCTACCCCAGGGCCATGAAGATATTCTGTTTTCTTCTAGAAGCTTCATAACTTTAGCTTTTACATATAGTTCTCGGGCGATCTAGAATTACAGTTTGTGCATGACGTGAGGTTGGAGTCAAGGTTCACTCTTCTCCACTGGGAGCAAGGTGCTCCTGCACCAGGTATTGGAGAGGTCGTCCTCTCTGTCGAGTTGCCTTGGCACTTGGCACCTTTGTTGAAAATCGTTGGCCACATAGGAAAAGGGTCTATCTTTGGGCTCTTCTGTTCCAGTGATCTATTTGTCTCCACTCTCACCAACTCCACCCGTCTTAACTGTAGTAAGTCTTGAAATCTGGTAGTTTATGTCCTTTCACTTTGTTCTTCAAGATCATGTTGGCTGTTGCGGTCCTGTGCATTTCCATTTCCAGTTTAGAATCAGCTTGTCAATTTATATTTTGTTGAGTCCGTATATCAGTTTGGGGAATGCTGACCTCTTAACAATATTGAGTCTTCCAGTACACAAACATGACATCTCTCCGTGTATTTTAATTTTTCTTACCAATGTTTGGTAATTACCAATGTAGAAGGTTTTCACATAGTTCACTAAATATATTGTTATGTATTTGGTATTTTTAATGCTATTATAAATGATATGTTGTAATTTTGTTTTCCAGGGTTTGGTTATTAGTATTAAAAAATACATTTGATTTTTGTTAACTGACCACATATCCCACAGTCTTCCAAATTCTAGTTTGTTGATTCGCTTAATTTTCTGCATACACTGTTCTGTCATCTGCATATAAACACAAGTTTACTTTTTCCTTTGTGATCTCTATGTCTTTTATTTCTTCATTTTTGCCTGTTTGCATTAGCTGTGGTTGCCAGTACAATGTTGAATAGAAGCAGTGAGTGTGGCATTATTGTCTTATTCCTGGCCTTGGAGAAAAATTTTCTGATATTTCTCCATTAAGTGTGATATTTGTCATTGGTCTTTTTTGTGGTCTAAATTTCTGTTGTTAATATTGCCACACTAGCTTTCTTTTGATTAGTGTTTGTGTGGCATATCTTTCTTCATCCTTTTACTTTCAACTGTGTCTTTTGTTAACAGCATATGGCTGGGTCTTCTTTATTCAATCTGACAATCTTTGCCTTTTAATTAAGAGTGTTTGTTTTATTTTTAATGTAATTACTGATATGTTTGGATTTCAGTCTGCCATGTTGCTCTGTATTTTCTGTTTGTCCTATCCTCTTTTCCTTTGTTTCTTTCCAGCTGCCTTTTATATTAATCAAATTTTTAAGAAATTATTCCATTTTATGTCCTTTATTGCTTTTTAATCTGTACTGTTCAGTAGTATTTTTTGTATTTAAAGATTATGATACACATTTTTATTAGTCTTCCTTGAGTTGTCAATATTAATACATATTCATGAAGAATGGAAGAACCTTAAAATAGTGTGGTGGTTCCTTTTACTTGCTCTTGTTCTTTATGCTGGAAGTGCCTGTTTTCTACTTCCATGTATAGTAGTCTTTTACAGAAGTTTGTCAGTGATTTTTTTTTTTTTTTTTAGTATTTACCTACATGTTTACCATTTCTTGTCATCTTTATCCCTTCCAAATCCTAGCTCCCATCTGGTACCATTGACCTGTGGCTTAAAGGATCTTTAGAAATGGGACTTACTAGTGACAAACTCTCAATTTTTGTTTGTCTAAAAATGTATTTTACCTTTATTTTTGAAGGGTATTCCCTCTTGGTATAGAATTCTAGGTGGACTTTGTCTTTCAGCACTTTACAGATGTCATTCCATTGTCCTCTGGCTTCCATTGTTTCTCAGTAGAAGTCAGCCATCATTTTTATTATTTTTACTCTGAATGGGGTATATCTGTTTTCTATGGCTGTTTTTAAGATCAGTTCTACATGTTTGGTTTTTAGCAGGTTGACTGTGACATTCCTGGGTATGCTTTTCTTTGTATTTACTGCTTGGAATTTTCTGAGCTTCTTGAGATCTGTGGGTTGAAGTCTTTTCATCAGTTTTGAAAATTTTCAGCTATTAGCTTCTCACATATTTCTTCTTTCCCATTTTCTTTGTTTCCTTTCCTTCTAGGACTCCATTTACACATATTTTAGACTATTTATTATTATCTTATAAGTCTCTGACAGTCTGTTCATTTTTCTTCTTTAAACTTTTTTTTTTTTTTCAATTCTTTTGTCTCTGCTTTAGTTTGGATAATGTCCACTGGCTTTGAGCTCCTGTTTTTGAGCTCACTCATCCTTTTCCTGCTGTTAGGCCCATCCAATGAATGCTTCATTTCAGATGTGATCTTTTAAGAATGGTCACTTCTCTTGTTTGTCAAGCAGCTTGGGTGAGCTGGGTTCAGGTAGGCTGGTGCTGGCCTGTAGCTCTAGGTAGCTCACACTCACCAGCAACTCCAGATGACATCTGGGCTTTCCGTTTAAACACCATGAGACAGCAGGGTCTCTTCCAGCTTTCTGCCCAGCCCCCAACTTTCTGGACTGTGGGAGAGCTCTTTTTTGTCTCTTTGTCTCTTTCCCTGCTCCTTCCTTTCCTACTCAGCCCTCAGCTCCCCCTGCATGCTCAGGAGAAACTGTGGGGGAGGTTGGCGGGCAGTGGGGCTGTCCCTGTGCCTGGGGAGCTTCTCTGGAGTTCAGGCTCCTGCAGGGTGTTCCCACCTGTGACTGGTCTGTTCTCACACCAGTTTTGTCCCTAGGGATAGAA
Source organism: Varecia variegata (assembly GCA_028533085.1). Taxonomy (NCBI): domain Eukaryota; kingdom Metazoa; phylum Chordata; class Mammalia; order Primates; family Lemuridae; genus Varecia; species Varecia variegata. The sequence continues at coordinate 166,714,750 of CM052436.1, read as the reverse complement.
CGGGCTCATCCCTTTCTAGAATTTAGTTAGTTTGGACCAAGTCCTTGGCTCTTCTGACTGGTGTACTAGCCCTGTCCCTAAGCCTGTTCCCCAGGGAGTGGCTGGAAGGGTACTTTTGGCCTTGAGCTGTGTCCTGCCTCCCCAGCCCTCCATCCCATTGCCTGGCTGCCTGGTCTCTTCAGCACTCAGGCTGCCGCCCTGGGGCATTTGCACTGGCTGTTCCTGGTGTCCTGCTCCCTTCCCGTCATCTTCATGTCTCCCATAGACTCTGCCTGCTCAGGGAGGCCTGCCCTGGCCACCCACCCAGCCTCCTCCCATGCTCCGTTCCTTCCAGAGCGGTTCCCTTCTCACGTGATGCAGGACAGATGACGTTTGTAGTCTGTGATGTCCTGTGTCCTTCTCAGCTGTGTCTGGCCTCCTTGAGTTGGACCAGGCATAGCCAATGTGCAGTGGGTATGTGCACCTCCCAGCCCTTCCCTGGGAAGGAGCCGGACCCAGCCCCACACCAGGGCCTCCAGCTCTGTGGTGCCTTGGACAGTGTGGCAGATGGGGGTGGGCACAGTGGGGCCATGGCTGGGACCTGAGGGGGCAGGCACACCTACCTGTGTTGGGCTTTCTCTGCCACCCCATCTAATGGGATGTGAACCCCACAGGGCACCCCTTGGTCCAGAGGTTCCCTTCCTGCCAGGATTGAGATGCCAAAGATGTGATGGGGGAACTTGGAAGTAGGCCAGAGGAGGGGCCCGGAGGAGTGAGCCCTGTGGCCTCAGTGTGCAGGGCATGTGCAGGCTGTGTGGACACCACTCGCTGCTCGTGTGGCACGCCGTGGACAGGCTGCAGGGGTGGTGTAGCAGGCAGTGGTGTGAGCCGGGGCCAAGGGGCTTTTGCCTCCTCTCCCCCTCCCCATGGCATGGTCCCACTCGGCAGATGGTGCCCAGCATCTGGGAGCATATGCCTTGGGCGGCATGTGTTTGTATACTGCAGCACTTGGTCACAGCCCCAGGGTCTGGGGTTGCTTCTTGGAGGACAGGCACACTGAGGCACGGGAGCCCCCTCAGATATCCTGGCTGGGGACATGCGTCTCATGCCGTGTCTCGACCCCACCAGGTCGTGTGGGTCAGGCGGTTGCGCTGCGGGCCAAGGCCTTCGGCTTCAATGTCCTCTTCTATGACCCATACCTGTCGGACGGTGTTGAGCGCGCCCTGGGGCTGCAGCGTGTGAGCACCCTGCAGGACCTCCTCTTCCACAGTGACTGCGTGACCCTGCACTGCGGCCTGAACGAGCACAACCACCACCTCATCAACGACTTCACCGTGAAGCAGGTGGGCATGGCTGGGACTACACGGGGCGCCCTCCATGGGGGCCTTCCCGCCCCACAGGGGCTCACGGGGTCGTAGGTGAGGCCAGAGGACTAGTCGCCCAGGGTCATCCTGCTCTGGCCAGCACTGGGCCAGGTGGTGGGTGACACACAGGCCCCTGCTGGTGCCCTGCCCTCTGTGGCAAAGTGGCCGGGGGGACAGCAGGTCCCTCCCAAACCCAGCTGCACCTGGGGGTGAGGTCCTGCCTTCCCTCAGCAGCACCTCAGGGTCCTCCAGCCCTGCTCTGGAAGCTCTGTCTGCACGGAGGCCTTTTCCTGCGTTCTGAGTTTTGCCCGGGGCTCCCCCGATGCTCTTCTGGCTATGGCAGGGGCAGAACCACGCACTTACCTTTAAATGCCAAATCCCCTTAAAGTTCCGTTGTCCTTGAAAATGGGGACAGATGCAGTGGCCTGAGGGTGTGGGGTTAGCTGATGTGCCCTTCAGTGCTGTGTCACCAGGTTAAGGTTTTAAATCCATAGCCAGAAATGTTTGCTCCAAAAAGTTAGCCTCGGCCTCAGTACGGTGCACTTGAAGCATGAGATCTCGGCCCTCACGTTTCCCCTCCAGTGGCTGGAGCCCAGGGCGGCGGCCTCCAGCTCCATGCCTGTCCCGTGGTCGTGTGCATGCACGTTGTGGTGTATGTGTCTGCAGGTACGTGTGCATCCATGTGTGTGCACGTGTGTGTCTGCGGGGCCACCTGCCTGCCCTCTCTGCCCCAGACCCCCACAGCTATGCGGAGGATGAGGCCGTACACCCGCCGCCCTTCCTCTGTTCACAGAGCCAGTGGGTTTGGAGTCTCTTAGGGGACAGGGCATGGCACATGGGTGCTGTTCAGAGTTGTGCCGTCCACAAGAATTGGGCATGAGGCTGCAACAGGTGGGAACTCACGAGGAAAAGCCATTCTGACCCAGGCGGCCAGCGCCCAACCACACGGCTGGGTGAACTTGCTTGGGATGAAATGGGGTTCACAGGAAACCCCTTACCACAAAGTGGGGGGAACCAACTCTAAGGGCCTTTTGTAAAAATAAAAAATGAGCCTGTGTTGGAATAAGGAGGGTTCCTCTGCAGCCCCTTAGAACAAAGGCTCCCTGGCAAGGTTGGCATGTTGACGACCACACCCTGGGGGCTCTGTCTGTCATCTCAGGGAGTTTGGGGTGTATTGTGAGGTTCTGAGCCCCCACCTAGCGGGCCATGCAGCAGTGCCGGGGCAGCAGGAAGCTGAGCCGTGAGTCGGAGCATCTGCTGCAGCCCATGCTTCTCCAGGACGGGCTGGGGCTGCGCGGCCTGCCCAGACCTTCCGTCCTAGAGCCAGGCTGCTCCCTCTCGCTCCCATGGCTGCCTGCTCTCTGCGCGGCGTCCCTGCCTGGCCTCCCTCCTTGCCCCAAGTTCCTCCCTCGTGGGTGGGAGGTGGTGCCGCTTGCAGAGGCGCCCCTGGAGTAGGTGAGGAGGCATCTGTGTTAACTACTCTGCATTGTCATTGTGTCTTCCCAGATGAGACAAGGGGCATTCCTGGTGAACACAGCCAGAGGCGGCCTGGTGGACGAGAAGGCACTGGCTCAGGCCCTGAAGGAGGGGCGGATCCGCGGCGCGGCCCTGGACGTGCACGAGTCGGAGCCCTTCAGGTGCCTCTGCTCTTCCTGGCCTGAGTGGTCCCCCAAGGTGGGCTGTGCCCACAGTCCTGCTAGGCTGTGACCTGGAGTTGGGGCGTCTCCCAGGCCTGGCAGTTCCTGGGCTCAGGCCTCTTGCTGGCCGCTGCATCGGAAAGAGCAGAGCCTCCAGGCGCCAGGCCTGCCTCGGCCATAGTGCTGCGAGGGGCCAGGAGCGTGTGAGACCCCCGCATCCACGAGCAATTTCCACGTGGGAAACCTGCCCTGGCCTCAGGCAGCCAAGGGCTCAGGATACAGCCGCGCTGGGCTCCACGTCCAGCCTGTGGCCACTCAGGGCTGACCTTCCTCCCGGGGCCTGGCTGAGGCTCGGTGGGTGGGCAGTGCTGTGGGCCAGGACGGTTCAGATCAGTGCCATGGGCACTTCCGGAGGCCCCCACAGCTGCAAAGCCCTTCTTGGGGGCCACACACCGGCCTGGGTTGGTGTTCAGCCCCTGAGGAGGCAGAGTGTGTGTGTGTGTGTGTGTGTGTGTGTGTGTGTGTGTGTGTGGAGGGGTGTCTGGGAGTCTGCAGCTCCTGGGGGCCGCAGACCCTTCTGCCAGACGCCTCCATGGAATCCCCCCACCCCCGCCACTGCCCGGAGTGCCTGGTGGGCACGGTGGTCCTGCTGCTCCTCTCAGCCTGCCTGGGCTGATGGGTCTGTGGCGTCCCAGGGCCCAGCCACCTCCGGGCCCACCACGGCCAGAGCGCCTGGGCCTCTCTCATCATGTTGTGCACTGTCCTTAGCTTTAGCCAGGGCCCCCTGAAGGATGCACCCAACCTCATCTGCACCCCTCACGCCGCATGGTACAGCGAACAGGCATCCATTGAGATGCGCGAGGAGGCGGCCCGGGAGATCCGGAGAGCCATCACAGGTGGGTGGCAGGTGGCCCGGTGGGCTGTGGGCGTCCTTCCTGCCACCACTTGGTGCTCTTGGAGGCTCTTTTGGAGGCACCCATCTGCCAGGCAGCTGAGGGGGCACCTCTCGTTCCACCAAGTCCGTTTTATGCCAGCACAGGGGATGTGGCCCTCGGGGTGAGAGCCGGGTTGGAGCCGTGCGTCGTGTCTTGCACGCGAAGACCTAGTGGGTCCAGCCCCGCACGCTGCTGCCTGGATTCCCAGGCTTAGCAGACAGGCCCTCAGCAAGCTGTGCTCCGTGGGGGTTCCCAGGCTGTGAGGGTGACGGTGCCCTGACAGACAGGACCTTGCTGTGCCTGAGGGAGCGAGCCCTGCAGCTGAGATGGGGAATGCGCAGCCAAGGGGCCCCTGCAGCCCGAGTGCCCGTGGAGTTCCTTCGTCCCTTCCTGGGGTCCCTTCGAAGTGGCAGCTGTCTTAACCTCTCTGCTGCATCTCCCAGGCCGGATCCCAGATAGCCTGAAAAACTGCGTCAACAAGGACCACCTGACGGCCGCCACCCACTGGGCCAGCATGGACCCAGCCGTTGTGCACCCCGAGCTCAATGGGGCCGCCTACAGGTGAGTGGAAGGGGCACGGGGAAGCCTCTGTCATGGCCCTTGGCCGAGGGCTGCTCTGGCCCTATGGTGGGACCCACTTGGGCCCTGCTGCGCGTGGAGGATCAGGGCGGAATGGTGCAGGCCCCTTAACTGGAGGCCCATCAGGACCAGGGCCTCTGGGAAGGAGTGTGGGCTGGGGTGGCCATCAGGGCCTGGTGAATGCAAGACCACTGGGCAGAGACCACCGCTGGCCAGGGCCCTGGGTGAGGCCTCACGGCTCCCTGTACCAGGGAGTGGCTCACGCGGGTGGCCAGCATCTGTGCTGGTGAGTCTCGCTGCCCACTGCCAGTTCTCCGCGGAAGCAGCCACCTGCCACTCTGGCCTCCCTGGGTGTCACGCCTCGGTGAGTGGCAAATGGGCATCACATGCAGACCCCCTCTCCCAGCAGGTACCCCCCGGGCGTGGTGGGTGTGGCCCCCACTGGCATCCCGGCCGCTGTAGAAGGCATTGTCCCCAGCGCCATGTCCCTGTCCCACGGCCTGCCCCCTGTGGCCCACCCACCCCACGCCCCTTCTCCTGGCCAAACTGTCAAGCCCGAGGCGGATAGAGACCACGCAAGCGACCAGTTGTAGCCCGGGAAGAGCTCGCCAGGCCCAGCGCCTGGGCAGAGGGCCCTGCATCCCTCGGACTGGAGCGGGCAGAGGCGGCGCCTTCGTGGTGGCTGCAGCACTCCAGAGACTGGTCCGGGCTGTGTGGGAGCAGGGGCGGCGCTGGCCCTCCCCGTGTCCACTGTAGTTGTCCCGTCCCGTGGGCTGGCTCACTGTCCTGTGTCCTTTGCGTTCCTCGTTAAGCAAAAGAAGTTAGTAGTTAATTCTATCATGAATGTTCTTGTCTGTGTACAGTTTTTAGAACATTACAAAGGATTTGTTTGCTTAGCTGTCAACAAAAAGAAAACCTGAGGGAGCATTCAGCAAATGGATTTGAGATTATTTTTTCTTTTTATATGTTGGAACGTGCCCCGGAATGAGGCAGTTGGCAAACTTCTCAGGACAATGAATCCTTCCCATATTTCTTTTTATGCCACACAGTGCATTGTTTTTTCTACCTGCTTGTCTTATTTTTAGAATAATTTAGAAAAACAAAAGCTGTTTTTCCTAATTTTGGCATGAACCCCCTTGTTCCAAATGGAGATGGCATCACAAGGCAGCTCAGAGAGAGGAGCATGTGGGTGACGCACAAGTGTGCTCTCTGCCCATCGACGTCTGTCCTGCGGGATACGGAGGGACGGCAGCGTCCCCACCTGCACCGGTGCCGTCCTGCTGATGTGTTAGGCTAGCAATATTTTGGTTAAAATCATGTTTGTGACCGTAACCATTTGTATGAATTATTTTAAAGAAATAAAAATCCCAGAAAGAGCCAACGTGCCTAGCATCTGTTGTAGTGACTTTGTCTCATGAGGACACTGGTGGCTCTTAGTCCTGCGGGGCCTGAACTCAGCCTCCGGGAAGCAGGCAGCCCGGGGAGACCGAGGAGAAGGGCAGAGGCAGGCTGGCGGGTCCCTGTGTGTGTCGGGCCTGTCCCTCTGCGTCTGAGGGAGGGAAGAGTGTGCTGGGTGAGGCCATAGGTTGCGAGTGCTGTTTTCTGCTTGGACAATGGCCTGACTGGCCATTGTCCTGTCCCATGGAGTGTCCCGCCCTTCCCTTTTTGCATACCTCCCTCAGGCAGGCCTGCAACCTGGGAAGGCACAGGGGGGAGGAGGACAGATAGATGTCAAGTCCTCTGCAGATGGACATGGGAAGCTGCCAAGACCAGTGGTTAGACAACCTACAGAAATGTGCAAAAAGGCCAAAAGGGGTCATTCCTTCCCTGAGCTCAAGGTCAACCTGCTTGTGTCCTCATGTCCTCGTTAGAAAATCCCAGCCTCCTGGTTCTCAGGAGCTTCCTTTGGAAGCCCAGTCAGTGCCCGTCTGCAGAGTCCCTTGCACCTCCTCGGGGCCACTACTGAGGGACACATCAGGGGTCTCATCGCCCTATTCAGAGCCCTCCCTGGCACCCACGGCACTCAGTGGGCAGTCAAGCTCTCCCTGCGTCGTCCTCACCCCACTGGCCTCCCAGTGCAGTCTGACTCTGACTCTCCCAGGTGCAGCCCAGGCATCACCTGCGTGGCCTCCACGTGTGGCTGCACTTGCTCATCTCTCTCCTTGGATGGACGGTGGACTGCCTAGGGCAGGGTGGGGCCTCGTCCGCCCCCAGAGGCTGGCCAGCGCCAGTAAGAGTTGCCTGGGCTGCCCCCAAGCCACCACTGCAGTGCCCGGGGGGTCACGTCTCAGGTTCTCCAATGGCTTCACGAAGTTTCCTCTTCCGCCTTCATTCCGCTTTTCGGGGCAGCTTTGTGCCGCCGAGGCTGGCTCTTCAGTGGTCTTTCCACACGGTTCTGCCAGGGTCACACAGCCTCCAAATACCTATTTGCTTCTGGTGACAATGCCTTAGTTTTGTCCGTGCACCTGAATGAGTGTTGGCTGGGCACAGAATTCCAGATCAGGAGCCGTTTCCTCCCACTGTGCCCACGTCAGCCTGTCATCTTCCAGCTTCTGTCCTGGAGAAGCCAGTGTCTGCCCAGCCACTGCCCCCCGGGGTCTCTCCATTCCCAACAGGGATCTTCCCAGTAGCCCGTGCCCACGTGTGGTTCCATTTTTATTTATCCTCCCAAGAACTCATGGCACTTCCTGAATTGGCAAACTCGTGTCATGCTGGTCATGCTGATCGCAGAGCCAGGCCCAGGGCCCTGCAGAGCCGTGACCTGAGACAGGGTGTTACCCACAGGGCAGGGCCGGGACGAGCTCTGCGGGAGTGCGAGGTGCCACAGGTCGGGGGTGGGAGGACATGGGCAGGCGGAGCAGATGGCGCAGCTGCGATGTGTGGGCACTTGCCGTGGGCAGGCAGAGCCCTGAGTGTTCCCGGGTCACACGGGTCCTCAAAACAGCCCCACAACTAAACGTTTGACTTGAAACTTAGAAGAAAACTTAGAGCCTTTATTAAATACAAATATTACAAAGAGTAAAGGCTAAAATTTAGATTTATGCATACCTTACACAACTAGAAAAACGACAGGATAAAATTTTATGAGATTACATGAACTTTGATACAAAGTCCCTAAGTGAAAAAATTACCACACACACACCCCAGAGGAGCGTTCCAGATGGCTCAGACCCCTGCAGGGCAGATCCAGGTGACACGCGGGTGCTGAGGGGATGTGAGACCCCTCCCTAGGACCCTCCCCTGGATGCTGCGTCAGCCCCCACTGTGGTCTGGAGCAGAGGAGAAGGTGGGACGCTCTCTTTGGGCCCCCACCCCCTCTCCGTCAGGTGTGGCCGCTGGCCCCAGTCTCAGGCAGCCAGCCCGAGGGCAGCCCCACCCAGCAGGTGGGTGCCACTGCCCGACAAACACAACCAGCCCGTCTCTGCCCCGAGGCGGCCCAGGCTGGGGGAGAAGGGCGGGCTCTGGGTGCCTGTTGTATTAATAGCTCAGCCGGCCTTGCCCACTCGGGTGTGGGTGTGAGAGGTGACTCCCAGGGTCTCAGGCTGGAAGGGTGGCTGTGGACGGGCCATGGGAAGACCAGGAGTTCCGCCCTGACCTCTGGCCTGAGCCCTGGGCAGGGTCCCAGGCCCTGGTCCGCCCTCAGGACAGCAGGGGGGAGCTGGCCTCCCTCCCCTGGAGCTGGGCGCCCTCCTGGCCCCACCCCTCCCGCCAGGCCGGGCCGGGGCACCAGGAATGTGCTCTGGACACAGGCCCGAGGCCTCACACTCAGTCTCAGTGTTTCCAAGTCAGACGTTTACTTTCCCCTGAGGAGAGGCAGGCGGCCAGGGAGCCTGAGCCGAAGTATGGCTGTGAATTGAGATGTAAGGACCAAAAAAGCCATCAGAACAGTGTTCGGAGCCGTAACATGAGTCTTCCATTGGCCTCCTCCACTGTTTGAAGGTGGGGCCGTCCTAGGAGGGGCCCCACCCGCAAGGCCCCCGGAGGGTGCCCGGGACAGGGGTCGGCGGGAGGCAGAGGGGAGGCTCCCTGCTTCAGCCTTGGTCTCCTCATCTGTGAAATGGGCATCAAAGTTTGTCTCCCCAGAGTCTAACATACCGGAGGGCGTGGCCAAACCTCTAAGGCAAGAACGGAGTAAGAGGTTTGAATATCGTCATCTGTACAGAAAACCCAAGAAAATCAGCAAACGACTAGAACGAATCAGAAGACTGTCAAGGCTGCGGTGCACAAGCACCTGGGCCGGGAGCTGCAAACTGCTTTACCCAGTGACCGCAGGGCACTGGAACGTGCCCTGCTCTCTTCTGTCCCCCACAGCCATCTTCCGTTTTCTTTGCATGAGACACGGGGTGTGACCCGCTACGCTGACTCCAAAACGAATGGACGCAACGGGCCAGGACCTGGCACCACCCAGCCCAGCAGCAGGTGCAGGGAGCAGCCTGGGGGCCAGCAGACCGGGTGCTGAGCTCTGAGCGGGGCCGTCAGAGTGATGAGACGGTCGGGTTTGTGGCTGGGAGTGTCCGCATTGTACAATACACATTTTCTCCAAATTAACATAGAATTTCATCATAATCCCAGTCAGAATTCCAGCAGTTTATTTTTAACAAATTCAACAGTTTTACCCCCAAATTTACATGGAACAACAAAGCGCTTATAAAACTAAGGCACAGTGACATTCTGGTTCTGACGTGGAGGTGGACAGGGAGGTGGTTGGGCTGAGGAACAGAGTGGGCCCGTGCGTGATGCGCTTGTAAGCGGATGTTGGCCTGCGTGTGTGGCCTTGAGGCGTGGCTGGGGGGCACAGATCCAGGCCCTGCACCCTTTGGTGGGGGACACAAGAGCTGGTGTGCACGAGGCAGCTCCAGAGGCCGGGTGGCTCATTCAACAGGATGGCAAAAGCACAAACCAAGAGGCCAAAAAAGGACTCACGCTCGTGCCGTGGCTGTGTCTCAAGAGAGGCGGGCAGCTAGGACTGCGATGGCTGCACAGCAGGGCGCAGCCCTCCAGCCGTGCTCAGGGCCGGTGGTCAGCACGGACAAGGCTGAGCCCCTGGAGCAGGGGTGAAGAGGAGGCTCCAGGCCTGGGGCAGGGCTGGGGCTGGGAGAGCCCCACGGCAGGCCTACCCTCAGGCCACTGTGCTGCTGGAGATGTCCTCTCCCCTGGCTGGCAGACACCTGAGCTGTGGCCTCCAGCAGTCCTCCCTCTGGGCAGGGGACAGGGCGGAGCCAGGCCCTCCTGGGCCCACCCCAGGATGGCCCCCGCCCCCCACTGCAGGCCCAGAATGGGCCCCAAGGAGGCTGGGAAGCACCTGCTGCCCCTGCCCTCGGCTGCCCTCGGCCAGAGCCCAGCTGGACTTGCAGAATTGGTTTTCCAGCAAAAAACAACATCAGCAGAGAAGACTCGAAAGGCCGGCCAGCTGCACAGTCTCTTCCAGGCCTTCTTCCCTGCTGCTGGCGCTCCCCACGGCAAAGAAACCATCTGGCCCCTGGGCCTCATGCCCGGCGCCTGGAGGAGGCCCTCCGGCCCCTCTGGCCAGCACCGCCCCCACCCCGCAGGCCCCACGGGCCTCTCCCCGTCTCACCTCAGCCTGGAGCCCCGGCCGCCTCGCTGGCAGCCTGAGCAAGATGGGTTGGCCTGGCCGGTGCCAACGCCCAGTCAGTCCACCTCTGCTCCCTGACCACTCACCTGGATGGCACGGCCACCGCCCGCCCCCAACTTTCTGACAGCAGCCCAAGGGCTTCATACATAGGACGAAGTGACCAGTGAGCCAAGGCCCCAGGGGGTCACACTGTCACCCCCAGCCTTGGCTGGTGAGGGGGAGGGTGCAGTGCCTGACAGAAGTGCAGCCCCCTGATGGTGCGGGGGCCCTGCAGACCCCACACCCACAGCTCTCTGGCCTCTATCCCTTGTAGGGGGCCTGGGGTGGTATGGTCTCAATGCGTGAGCACTTGGGTTTTAACATGTCACATGCCCACCATGGCAGGTGCAGAGGAACAACAGGACAGAGGGGCCAAGAGGCTGGGAGCTCTCCTGGGGCCCAGGCCCAGGGACCACCATTCTCGCTCTGGGTGGCCAGATGCTTTGTTCTGGGCACCTTGGCACAGAGCAGCCCAGCTGTCTCGGGGACACCAGGCCCTGGCACCCCGACTCTTGCCCCGGGCCTCCCCTTACCCTGAAGCTGCATGGCCTGGGGTTCGTCCATCGTTCGTGCTGCCCCTGCTGCCCCAAGACTGCGTCTGCCTCAGGGCCCGCAGGCCAGTCTGGGTCCATGCAGGAGAAGAACACGGACTGACCCAGGAGACCCATCTGTGCAGTGGGTGGCCACACGCCCCCTGTGGTGCCCAGTGTCTGCACAGTGGTCAGCACCACGCTGAGCTCAGAAGAAGCCTCTTCTCTTCCAAGGCCTCACTGGGCCTGCAGGTCACTGTCCCCCGCTGAGCCTGCTGCCCTCCACTGGGCACACCCAGCCCTCCTGCAGAGGACTGGACATGTCTCAGACCACCCAGGGAGGCATTTGCTGATGGTACAGTGGGTCCATGCCCTGGGCCCCCGGCCCCTTCCATCTCTTCCACAGCCCTTCCCATCTGCTGGTCTCTGGCCCCCATGACCGGAACATGGCGCCCAGGGAGGGCACTTTGGTCTGCGTGTTCATGTCTATGTCCCCCACCTCCAGGCACCCCACACTGCTGATCTGGGAGGCAAGAGTGAGGAACTGGTGAGTGGGGATGGATCAGGCCTGCCCGGTGCCCAGCGGTAGGGGTGTCCTCACATCAGCTGCACCTCACATCTGGGGCCATGCACCAGCCCAGTGACATGGCTGCTGGCCTCTGCCCTGGCAAGCTGTTGGGGGACAAGGCTGGGTGACAGCCCTGGCCAGCAGGGGGTGACCAGTGGGTAGGGAGGACACATGGCCAGGTGCTCCAGGGGAGAAAGGAGTGACTGGCACTGCCCAAGCCTGGGCAGAGCCCTGTCTAGTCCTGGAGGCTGGACCAGCCCAGCCCTCAGCCCTGGGTGCCCTGAGAGGCGGCCGAGGACTAGCCACTGCCCCCTGGCTCCTGAGGTGGAACGCAGGCATCCTCTCACTCATGGCCCATGCTGGCCTGGGGAAGGGTAGGGCCACCCTGACACCCCAGCCCCGTGCTGGGGGGAGGAATGTGGGCAGGAGGAACCGACACTCGGAGTAAGCCATATGCTGGGCGCAGACCTCCCCGCCCGGCAGGCACAGGCTCCGCTGCCCCCTCCTCCCAGCTGGAGGGAGACAGAGGCTGGGAGGGGTCCAGGAAAGCTGGGGGCTGGGGAGTCAGGGGTGGAGTGTTACTTCCTGCATCAGGGACCCCACTCCCTTTGGAGACCCCAATCCCTGAGCCTCCCATGCCATCAGATGGAGGATGCTGAGTTGTCAGCTGAGGGGCTCTGCTGGCCCAGGGACCTGGGTGGGCATTTGTGGGTGGGGTGTCCTGGTGAGCAGGGACAGGCATACCAGGAGGGGCTGGTGGCGCAGAGACGCCAGTGTCTCCCTGATTAACACCAGATGTCCCCCCACCAGCACCCCACCCTCTCAGAGGTGCCGTCCCACAGGCACCGCCGGCAAATACCGCGGGGGCTGGAGATGAGTCAGCTCCGACCAAGCCTCTGGGGATAGTGGGTGCTGGGGGCTGGGCTCCCCGAGTGAGACCCTGAATCCCACCACCCACTGAGTACCCCCAGGTGCCAGGTGCCACGCTGTCTCAACAAAACCCACAGCTCGGCCGGGCGTGGTGGCTCACGCCTGTAATCCTAGCACTCTGGGAGGCCGAGGGGGGTGGATTGCTCAAGGTCAGGAGTTCGAGACCAGACTGAGCAAGAGCGAGACCCCGTCTCTACTAAAAATAGAAAGAAATTATCTGGCCAACTAAAATATATATATAGAAAAAAATTAGCCGGGCATGGTGGTGCACGCCTGTAGTCCCAGCTACTCGGGAGGCTGAGGCAGAAGGATTGCTTGAGCCCAGGAGTTTGAGGTTGCTGTGAGCTAGGCTGAAGCCACGGCACTCACTCTAGCCCGGGCAACAGAGCGAGACTCTGTCTCAAAAAAAAAACCCCAAAACAAACCCCACAGCTCCACAGGGAGCACCAAAGTTTTGGTAAAGACGTGGACCCAGGGAGCAGGCATTGGCCCAGGGGTGGAGCTTCTCAGAGAAGGCCCCAACTCTGAGGTGCCCCCACGGCGAGCCCAGCACGACCTCCTGTATCCAGCTGCCCAGAGTGCGGCCCCTTCCCTAGGACCTCAGCCGGAGCTGCTGCTGTCTCCATCTCGGCATCAGCAGTCCGTGTGCCCCCAGGGGCTATGCCCAGAGCACGGCCCAGGCAGCACTGGGGTCACTGGGGCCCTGCCTTAGCCCCAGTGGCAGGGCAGGTGTCACCTGGCCAAGAGCCCCAGGAAGACACATGCTGCCGCCACTTTGAGCAGGCCTCAGAAAAACTATTAGAAGACAAAGGTGGATTTAGGAGGGTGGCTATGCACAAAATTAATATCCAGAAATTGGTATCTTTCAAATTCAAACACTTCCAAACAGAAGAGCTGGAGAAGAGAAGGCCCCGTCTACCACATAGGCACAGCTGCGTAGGAGCAGACGGCCAGAGCTGTGTGGACAACCCTGAGGCCCAGCATCACAATGGCTCGTCCCGCTTGGGTGGGACACTCCGCTGCACCGCGGCACCATCCCAGCCTGAGCCAGCCTATGACACCGCAGGGCAAACGAAGACACCCAAGAACTTCTCCATAACTGGGTAAATTGGTTGTAAATTTAATGTGGAGCCATGAACAAGTAAGAAAGCTAAGGAAATTCTGGAATAAAAGAGCAATAAGGGAAACTGTCTCTACCAGATCTTAACATATACTGAGAGGCCACCACTGGCCACCCCTGTGTGGTGCTGGGGTGTGGACAGAGGGTAAGTAGACTTGCATTCACAAGGCATGATGTCACTGTGAAGGTGACATTTCAAATCTGTAGGGGAAGGGGAAGTAGTTAAATAAATAGTACCAGGCCACCCACTCTTAGGTCTGTACCTACAGCCTTGTGGCAGAGGTGGCTGGTGCCCATCAGACACTCCAGATACTCCAGACACTCCCTTCACGGCGGGGTAGGCCACGTGGTTACTTCTGGCCGATGACAGTGAGCGGGAGTGATGTGTCCCATCCACAGGTGGGCCAGTAAAAACCAACGCGCTTAAGAACTCTCACAGCTCAACAATGAAAAGATAAACAACTGAATTTAAAATGAGCAAGGATTTGAACAGACTTTTTTTCAAAGAATTTATACAACAGGCCAACAAGCTCATGAAGGGGTGCTCAATGTCAGCCATCAGGGAGTGCAATCGAAACCACAATGACACGCCACTTCACACCACTAGGATGGCTGTGACCAAAATAACCAGTGTCAGGGAGGAGAAACTGGAGCCCTGTTACGCTGCTGGTGGGAATGAGTGGCAGTTCTTCCAAGGTTAAACGGAATTGCCACACAACCAGCAATTCCACCCCTAGGTAATGCCCAAGAGAATCAAAAACGTGTCTACACAAAAGCTTATATGCAAATGTCCACAGCAGCATTGTTCACAATAGCCAAAAAGTGGACACAGCTGATGTCCATAGATAAACAAACTGTGGCTTTTCCATACAGTGGAATATTATTCATCCATAGAAAGGAATGAAGTTCTGACTCAGGCTACAAAGTGGATGAGCCTTGAAAACATGCTGAGTTAAAGAAGTCTGACAGGGAAGGGTGCATATCACATGATCAAATGTCCAGCAGGCAAATTCACAGACACAGAAAGGAGGCTGCTGGTGCCAGGGGTTGGGGAAGGAGGCCAGGAGGTGGGGGAACGGGGAGAGTCTTAGTCTGTTCCTGATGCTATAACAAAATGCTGCGGACTGGGTAACGTATAAACAACAGACATCTACTGCTCATGGTTCTGGAGGCTGGCAGTCCCAGACCAAGGCACCGGCTGGTGAGGCCTGCTCCATCAGGCAAGTTTTCTTGCTGTGGCTGCCTCACCTGGAGAAGGCAGAAGGGCAAAGGGTGTAGCAGTTCCCTCTAGCCCTTTTATAAGGGGCTTGAGCGCAGAATAATTTCAGGGGATGGGCCCCTGGGGCAGCCTTGGGACCCCAGGGCTCCCTGCCTGCCTGGGTCTTTGCTCCCAGCACCACTCGGCTCACACAGGCCCAGGTGTGGCTTGACCTGCAGCTCCAGAGGGTGCAAGCAGTAAGCCATGGCGGCATCCACGTGGCACTAATTCCGCAGACACACAGAGTGCACAAGTTTTGAGGCCATGGTGGCCTCCACCCAGATTTCAAAGGATGTCACCAACAGCCCTGGGGCCTAGGCCAGGAATTGCCACAAGGGCAGAGCTGTTCCAGAGTCCTCACCAGGGCAATGCCTAGTAGAGCTGTAGGAGTGGGGACCCCTGCGACCCCAGAACTGCAGAACCACAGCGAGGCCCCAGCCCGTGAGAGCTGTTGGGTGGGCTGAGCCCAGCAGAGCCCATGGTGGGGCTTCCCGGGGCCTTAGGGCCACCCTGGCTCCAGAGCATCTGGAGGGTGGGACTTGGAGTCAAGGAAGATGATCCCCCAGCCCTAGGACTTGCTGTCGTCTGACCTGTGGGGCTTCAGGCTTACCTGGGACCAAGTGCCCTTTCTCCTTGCCTAGTTCTCCCTTTGGAAGGGGAATGTCTATCCTATCCTGTCCCACCACTGCATCTCGGAATGCGTGACTGGAGGGGAGTTACCTGGAGACGGAGCTGCCTTGAGTCTCACCTGCATTTGATCCAGGGGAGATTGGACTTGGACTTCCAAGGTGGTACTGGGATGAGGGGAGACTCTGGGGCTATTGGGATGGTGAATGTATTTAGTGAGTGAGACGGACATGCATTTTGGGGGCCAGGGTGCAATGCTGTGCTGTGAATGCTTTTGTCCCCTCCAAGACTCATGTGGAAACTCAATCCCCAAAGCAACAGTGCGGGGAGGTGGGGCCTAATGGGAATTTAGGAAGGGATCGATGCCACTGTGAAAAGGGTTGTGCGGGTGTGCAAGGTGTCATCTTGGAGGAAGAGGAGGATGGCCTCGCCCGACACTGACCCTGCCAGGGACTTAGACTTCCCAGCCTCGAGAAAGGGGGAAAACAAACTTCTATTTATAGATGACAGCCTGTGGGGTTCTGTTACAGCAGCACGAAACAAACTGAGACACATTTATTCAAACCATAGCAGGGAGTGGCTGCAAACAGGCACAGGGTTTCTTTTGGGGGTGACGAGAATGTTCTGGGATGAGACAATGGTGATTGCATGACATTGTTAATCTACTAAAAACCTCTGAACCGTACACTTTAAAAGAGTTACTTTTATGGCCTATGAATTATATCTCAATAAAGCTATTTTTTCAGAACAGCCAGTGTGCTTCCCGCGTCTCTCTTGCTGGCAGCTGTGGAGGCCTGGGGACAGCCACACCAGGAAAACGGAAAGTGTGCCTGTCCCCAGTAAGGCAGACGCTCCCCGGGGAGGGTGCGGCGGGGCAGTCTCCCCGGTGACTGTGGGGTTCCTCTGCCCTTCCTCCTGTCACCACCTGCTCTCGCAGGGCCTCCTCCCTCCCATGTGTGTTGCTGGGCTGTTGCTGACCTCTGGTCACGAGCACCCCCTGGACCGCTAGCACGCGCGGGGCCCCGGCCAGAGGGCTGCGCCTAGGGCTGGGCAGCGCCAGAAGCAAGTGGGCTGGGGGCTGCCGGGGTCTTTCGCGCAGCTGGCGGAAGGGGTGCTCTAGCAGGCAAGGGTGGTCCACACTGCAGCAGAAGGCCAGCGGAGTGGGGAGCGGAGCCCCAGCATCCCCCCGTCCAGGCCCACCCCAGACATCCCGAGGTGGAGACAGTGAGTCGCCTGCTGCCCCGGCTTGAGTGGCTGCTGCCCCCGAAGGAGCCCCATCCTTCGTCCACTGGCCACATCCTGATGGGGTGTGGCGGGCTGGTGGCCTGCATGTGGCTGGTGGGGAGCCTGGGTCCAGCTGCTGTGGGAGGCAGGGGCATCCACACGGCCTCCCAGGCAGACCTTACAGAGGTGGCCACAAGCCTCAGTCTGGGGGGGAGGCAGGGCTGGGACAGGCCATGCAGGAGGGATTGGAACCTTCCAGAATATCGGGCGTGCAGATGCATGACCGGCAGGACCCAAGAAGGAGCTGGAACACCTCAGTCCAGGGCAGAAGCATCACCTGAGGCTTAGATTAGTGGTGAGGGAGGTGTCCATGCCTGGCTGGTGGCACTGAGGGTCTGCCTGGGGAGCTGAGGGTCACCGCAAAGGCAGACACCAGAGGGGTCGAGAGCCTTTGAGGGGTGCCCCTCCCCACCCTGCTCCTTCTTGGCGATGTCCACACAGCAGGCGGGGGTGTCCACACCTGGCTGCAGCGGCTGTAGCCCCGGCTGCCTGCTGGAAAGGAAGGAGCCTGGCAGCTCAGCTGTGAGGGGAGCAGCTGTCACAGGGGCCGCCTGGGGAAGCACATTCCCAGAGCAGTTAGCTCATGGTTTACACATTCCTGCCATGTCATGAGAGCTCAGAGCTGGACGCTTGGTCCTCAGGGGCGTGGAGCCACCCCTGCCCACACTAGAAGCTTCCCTTAGGGCCCTTGGGGCCATTTGGGCTCTGGACACCCAGGGCTGCTCGCTGTATGGTTGAGCCCCCTCCTAGCAGGGGCCACGTGGCTCCCAGACCCCCTCTGGCTCTGCTCACTCCAGGATGCGTCATTCACTTACAACCTAATCAAACCACCAGCTCCCCGCTGACTTTAAATTCCACCTTTGTAATTCATAAGCTCCTCGGGGTTCTGGACTCTGGACGATTTACAATCCCTGTCGGAGGCACATGGATTGGACCTCGCTGGTGGTAAGTATGTGGTGATGCCTGGAAAGAGCACTCTTGAAGCAGCCAACATCTTCAGTGCTTACCAGGCACCCGCTGCCGTTGTGGGCACTTCTCATGTTAACTCACTCCCAGCATCCCCATTGCCAGAAGTGGAAACTGAGGCCCAGAGAGGCTAAGTCACTGTCCAAGGTCACTGGTAACTGGCAGAGCCAGGATTTGAACCAGGGCCCATGCCGACCCTCTTTCTCACTTTTCACGTACTATGCACTTACTCTTCCACAGTAACTTTAAGGTGATTTCATCAAATTTGCAAGTTGGGATTCTAACTGGAAGTGAACACTCCCTCATCAGGAGAACGAACGTCTACAGGGTTCGGTCCTTCCAAGAACATGCAGAGCCTCCGCTTTTTCAGCCTTTCTGTTGGACATATGCTGAGTTCATGGTTCTTCTCAAGTCAAATCCCCATCTGTTTTGTCAAAAGTATTGCATGGTTTTTCCCATTGTGGGAAGACCAGGCCTGGTCCCTTCTCCTGTGGTAATGGTGCCCTCCCCATGCATGTGGCGAGATGGCATTCCAGTCAGGCCAGACCCTGACCAAGTGCCAACCACGAGAATGCAAATGGGGCAACAGGGGCCACTTAAGACGTGGTCTTAGGAAATGTGGCACCTGCCTCTCCCACTCTTTGCCCCTCTTGAGGGCTGGATGTGGATGCAAATGGGGCAACAGGGGCCACTTAAGACGTGGTCTTAGGAAATGTGGCACCTGCCTCTCCTACTCTTTGCCCCTCTTGAGGGCTGGATGTGGGCATTTCTGTAGCCTAGCTTACCCTGCAGCCAGCAATGACACCCCTAAAGGCTGGAGGGGAAGTGAGATGGAAGCAACCTGGTCCCAAAACATGTGGCAACAAGAACACCCACCCAGCTGTTTGCCCCCCACCCAGCTGTTTGCCCCCCATCCCGTGTTCCTGCGGTCCCGGACGGTGGAGCTGGGCAGTACAGCTCTCAGCCTGCGCCCTCACCGCACAGCCGCTGTGGGGCATGGAATATGTTTACTGTTTTTATCTCCAAGTGCTGATTGCTAGAGGAGTGGAAAGTTGCTAATTTTTGTATATTCATCTTATATTAAATTTTCTTACTGATTTTTAGTTTTTAAACTCAGGTATAGGGGAGTGTCTAGGTTTATAATCATGTCATCAGCAAAAATAAATCATTTTATCTATTTTTTCTGATGTTTATATCATTATTTGATTTTCTTATCTTATTGTATTTGCTAGAACCTCCGTGACAATGTTGAATAATAATGACAATGGCAGGTATCATTAGTCATTCCTGCATTTGTTGAAACAGTTTGTTTTCCATGTAGAATGATCTTGGCCACTGTTACACGTAGAGCTTTTCATATTTTTTTCTATTTTAATTAGTGTTGTTATTAATAATGATTGCTGGACTTGGTCAAATTTCTGTGTCTATTGCTTTGGTTCTCTGAATTTTCTGTGCTTATTTGATAATGAAATGACTTAATCATTGAGCTTCTCTACATCTACTTGGTCATAATACATAATTCTGCAGATATTTTATTGGGTTCTATTTGCTAATGTCTTATTTAGATATTTTTTGCATTTTCATTTAAAAGTGATATTTGTCTATAGTTTTCTCTTTTTGTTCTACATCAGGTTTTTACATTAAATCATACTGGTTTCATGAGATGAATTACAGAGTTTTCCATATTTTTATGCCTTGGAAAGGTTAAAATAACACTGGGATGACTTTTTTCCCAACTTAAAATTAGATCATACTCAGCTGTGAACATCTGTTCCTGGTGTTTTCCTTTATTTGTTCATTTTTAATCAGCTTTCCAGTGTCTTGTAACCACGTATTCATGTTTTCCTCTCATTTGAAATTATTTTGGCAATTTATATCCACTAGAAAATTACCTGTTTGCTTCAGGATCCAAACAGCTGCCCAGATTATCAAGTGGTGTCATGAATCTTTCCCTTACTTAGGTCTCCTTTCTTATGCCTAACCATCTGTGGGTTTCTAAATTTCAATATACTCAAATTCTAAATCGAAATAGTCACGTCTATTTTATTGATTTTAGAAGAAACAATCATTTTTCCTTTTTACCTGTTTTCTATTATACTTCATTAATTTCTGGCTTTATCTTCATAATTCCCTTTCTACTTCTTAAAATGTATCTTATTGCTTTCATTCTACTTTCTTAAGATGGGCACAAACCCTCGTGTTTGTTCTTTCCTGTGAAAATAACAGATGCGTTGGAGGCTCTGAGCACTGCGGTGGCTGAGCCCCCAGCTCTGGTTAGACATTTATATTCTCACGGCTTTCAGAGAGCCACGTGCAGGTTTGATTCCCTGTTTGTCTAAGGGTTACCGGGAATATGTTCTTTAGTTTCTGAGTGGTTAAGTTTTGAGAGGAAGGGAAGGCACTTTTTATTTATTTTAAATTTTTTTGGATTATAATAAACTCATTTAAATTACTCTACTTTTTAGTTCATGGAGGTTTTCTTAGCAGCCAATAAATAACAGACACGGACTTATAAAAAGTGCTATCTTTTCTCTACGAGGAATGTGAAGATCAAGTCTACATCTGTTTGCATTTTTCTGTTGCCACAGACCCAGCTGTGAAGAGACACAGCGAGTGCTCCTGCAGCTGTGCATTCCTCAAGTCCCCTGTGTGTTAACTTTCAGTCAGCTTCGTGTGTTAGCGCCTGTGTTGTGTGGCACGCAGAGGTTTGTGACTTACATCCTGGTCATTCCCAGCAACCGGCTGTCCCGTCTAGCGCGCACATCACTCTGCGTTGACGTTCAGCGCAGCTCCCGGCTCAGCCCGCTTCCTCTCCTCTCAGCCTCATGTTGCATCAGTCTCATATCCTCTGTTTTGGTCATGGTCAGTTGGCTGCTTTTTCCAGCATTTTCGCTGGATAGGGTATATGGACAACACATGCTCTAGTATCTGCTTTCATGCTCACAGGTGGCATTTCTGGGCTGGCATTGGCTGCCTGGGGTAGAGTCTTCTCCCTCCATGATCCATGGATGACATTTCACTATCCCCTGCTTCTTGGGGTGCAGTTGAGAACTCCAGGCCTCATTAACATGTTCTCTCTGGAAGTAACATGCTCTTTCTGCCAGCAAGCACACACACACATCTTTGCACCTGGCCGCACCACCCACCCGTGGGGTTTAGCAGGCGAGGAGACAGGCAGGGGCCCAAACGGGCCTCACGGCAGGCAGCAGCTGTGGAAACAGCGGTGGCGCTCTGCTCAGCGCACCCTTGGCATGCTCTCAAGGGCTCATGGGTCTTGGATGGCTCAGCTGTGCGCCCTCCTGTGCCCTTTCCCACAGCTATTTTCACAGCCTAATGGAAGAGGTGAGAAGTTCCCACTGAGCGCACATGGCCCTAGACCCCTGTGCTATCAATGGAGGACACACAGCTGTGACAAGCTGGGATTTCTCCTGGTCCCTCTGACCCCAGAACTCAAGGCCTCCTCTGGGTGTGCCCAGTAAGAGAAGTTAGAGAAGGCGGTGCCTTCCCAACAACCCTGGCCAAGCCCTGCTCAGCGCTGGGCACCCTGATAGACACGATTCATGTCACAGACAAGGAGGCAGAGGCGAGTCGGGGAGGAGGGGATAGATTGAGCATGGGCAGCCTCCAGCCTCCATGTGCCTCCTCAGGGGCGAGGGCGCTAGGAACGCCTCACATCCCTCTCTTGCATTGGTCACAGGACCCCAGTTCAGGCCACCATAGTGAGGGGGGAACCACTGACTGCAACAAGTGGGGTGGAGGGCCTCTCCAGTGCCAGACCAGCTGGAACCAGCACTGTGCCAGCCCAGCCCTGCTTCCCCTGGAAAGTGACCCCTACGGGGTGGGAAGGATGATGAGGGTGCTGGAACAGGACCAAAGGAACAGAAGCCCCCTCCCCTCCCAGGCTCATGGGGCCTGATGACTCTCTGTGGCCAGGGATGTCCTAGATGTAGCATCCTGATGGCTCCCAGGCCCACCCTTCCCTTTACAGAGGGTGGGACTCCCTGGGGTGGGGGTGGACAGGGTGTCTCCCCTCCCCAGGGGGTCAATCTTGGGGATGACATCTCCCAGGCCTGTTGGGTGCAGACAGAGCCACAACGTGGCTTCTGATGTGACACCTGAGAAGGACCAGCATCCTTCGTCACTCCAACTTCGGGGAAACAGCAAACCCAAGCCTCAGGACATCCCACACCAGGCCTGACCCTTAAGGTCACAAAGGACTAGCAAAGCCCAAGGACCTGTGCCAGACTCGGGGGGTAACAGGTCCCGGAACAGGCCATTAGTGGAAAAACTGCTGAAATCTGAGTGAGGTCTGGAGCTTCCTTCATAATACGGTACCAGTGTTAATATCCTGGTTTTGACCATTGCACTGGGACTGAAGTGTTAACACTGGAGGAAGCTGAGTGAAGCATATATGGGAATTCTACTGATTTTGCAACTTTTTAGAGTCTAAAATAATTTTAGAAATAATTATTTTTAAAGCATCTTGGCGGTAGAGTTGGTTGGGGATGCAGTGTTTGGGATCTGTTTGTGGGAGCCTTGTCCCTGGAGGCCCTCCAGGCTGGCGGGCACCCCCCGCGCCCCGCCCCCCGCTGCTTGGCTCTGCCCAGAAGACATCTGAGCCCACCTCAGCTTACCAAGGGGGGCCACCCACCACGCGGGGCTGAGGGTGCCACCTGGCCTTGTCCTGACACAGGCCCCATCCCTGCACAGGCCAGAGGAGACAGTCTGGGGGTGGGCACCCCTCACCCATATTCCCTTTTAGGTGGTTGAGGTGGGAGGGAGATCTTTTCTGAAGTCATTAAGAACAAAACTTATTTTCTATGCTTTAAAACTTCCTTTAGAAATTCCTAGCAGGAAGGGCCGTCAGTGCCCCACCAAGTACAGTGTGTCAACAGCTGCCACAGGGGTGTCCCTGGGCCTCGGGTCCCATCCAGTCTTTACCCCCTCTGCGTGCTGAGCACTGCCATAGTGATTTTGCTCAGAGTCCATGGCCACCAGGGTCCTGCACAGCGCATGGCTCCAGGAATGCCCTTTGCATTTGGAGCCCCGGAGTGATGCCTGGAACCTGCAGGGGTGGGGGAGGTCGGGCACCTGCAGCCTGAGCAGGGGAGGGCTCTGGGAGGTGCAGGCGCTGACAGGCAGTCGTGGGCTTCCCACTGTCTGAGGGGCAAGGGGCTGCCAGGTCCGCCAAGCTGTGCGTGGTCTGTTGGGGCACCCACCAAGAGGCCAGGAGGCTCGGTCCAGTTGCCTCTGGGGAAGAAATGAGCAGGGCAGAGTGAAGCACCTTCTTTGGGATGGACCACACACCAGCCTGACCTGGTCCTGGGATCGCAGCTGGAACCAAGTGACAGACTGGGAGAATGAACTACTGGGCAGTCCCTGGAGCTGGCCTCAGAGACAGCCAGGGACTGGGCTATGTCCAGGGCTCCCTCCCCGCCCGCTGAGCAGGAGCTGGTAGCTGGAACGTCCTCCCCACAGCCTTGAGCCTCTTCCCAGCAGCCCCGGGGCTGAGTGTTTTTCCTTCCATGGCTCTGGCTCGGGCCAGGCAGGCAAACGCTGACCTACATTCCCCCTGCACCCAGCGGAAAGTAGGCCGCCAGCGCGGCTGTAGCCAGGGCATCTGGGCCCAGGCTGGGGGCCTGCTCACATTTTCCAGGCTGGGAAGCAGGTCCTGGACGGGAGGGAGGGAGGCCTCCCTCAGTGCTCTGGCCTGGCTGGGCCAGCAGGGGGGCTGGGCAGACTCTGCCAGTAGGAGGAGGGGAGGTGGGGTGGCGGGGGAGGAGTGAAGGTGGCGGAGGGGTGCTCTGAGCGCCCCTCCCCCGGCACTCCTGCTGGGCTGCTCTGATCCCTGCCTGGCCTTTCCAGGCTTTTCTTCCCACTGGGGCTGGTTCTGGGCCCCCCACCCTCAGGGTTGGCTCCTTTAACCACCTTTGAAAGTGGCCCCTTTGTTGGGGACCCTCCAGCTGAACCCTCTGAGTTGATCCTTTTTCCTGCACCCTGACTGATACTGGGGAGCCTGCACCACCTCCCCAAAGACACAGGCCTGGGACAGACCTAGACACTGCACCGCACTGAAGACCCTGGAAGGGCCCCGTCCACCTTCCTGGGGTTGGAGAGGGGGAGGCTGGTGGCAGCCCAGGCTTCAGGGCCCCAGCTGTTTCTTGTCCCCAAGATTCCTCAAGGGGCCAACAAGTCCACCCTGGTGCTCACGGTTGCAGGGTGCTTGCAGGGTGCGTGAGGACATAGGACAGTGGCTCGGGTTCCGGGAGCTACCCAGGCTCCGTCCGCAGGAGGCAGGGGCAATGGCCATGCTGCTGCCCTCATACTTGTCCCATCACCAGGGTGGGGCAGGTCCCACGAGAGGAGGGTCCACGCTGCTGCTGGGAGGGTCTGGGGATGCAGACTTGGCAGGAGCACATCAACCTCTCTCCCTGAGGAGGGAGCCAGCCACTCCCACGTCCTCCGTCCGCTCCTGCCGCTCTCCCCACCCAAGATGGGGGCTCTGAGGAGAAGGCCAGGCCCTCCCTGCAGAATAGCTGGGTGGAGGATGGATGGGAGGGGCATGGAGTGATGAGGGTGTGGGGTGAGGGGCACGGGGTCGGCTTGGCCAGGGCTGATGAGGGGCTGCCACACCTTCCAGTACCCACCGAGCTGCTGAACAGACAGGCAGGTCGGGCACTCTCTGCAGAACCTGGGGCCACCATTAGTTGATGCACCCTCAAGAGCAGCTGTGGGTCCTCCTTGGACACAGGCCGTGAGTGTACCATGCCTGCATGCACTGGGCATGGCATGTGTGCACCTGTGTGTGGGATGTGTGCATGGCACCGTGAACATGCATGTCAGGTGTGCACACGTGTGTGCACGTATATGGGTGTGTCAGGGCCTAGTGGGTGCCCAGATGTCTCCATCCCGTGCCCCTCTGTGCCAGATGAGGTGGGAGCAGCAAAGAGACCCCAGCAGCCTCCGCACCTCCACACAGTGCTGGGCTCCAGTGGGGCTGGCCCTGCCCCAAAGGCATCAGGCTGGTGGCAGAGCCCAGCCTGAGGGCTGGAGTCCCAGCTGCAGCCTGGGCAAGCCTCCCTCCCAAGTGGCATCTCCCTGCTGACAGTGTACGCGAGGGCAGGTGCTGGACGGAATGGGATGGGACTGGCCCGGGAGCAGAGGCTCCCAGGGGGAGAGCTGTGCCACCACCCCCCCTTCCCCAGTATCCAGGCTGTAAGTCTGTGTTAAAGAGATTAGGAAGGAAGCAGAGGTGCGTCCCAAGCTTGATCCTCTCCGCCCTGGAGGTGCCTCCTGCTTTGTCCCCTTTGCTAGCTCCCCCTGGCCACCCTGGGCAGAGGTTCTTCAGCCTCCTCACCCTAATGCATATCCACGAACTGCAGCCCAGGCCCATTTGCAGCAAAGGACTTTTTTCATCTTGGAGATGCAATAATAGCATCTTGGATAACAAGAGCAAGCAAATCCACTGGGAAGAAGAAAATCTGAAAATTAAAGCATAACCCCTAAATTATGAGTCCCCTTCCTGGGACCCACAGCCAACCCCACCAGCCAGCGAGGGGCTGCCAAAGCTGGACCCTGGAGGCTGACTCAGAGCTTGGACGGAGTCCCGTGCTCAGCAAAGCCGCCTGGCTGGCCTGCAGGGTCACAAGGAGAGGGATTATCTCTGTGCTAAAGCATGTCGGGGCTGAGGGCCATCTGGGGAGCCCCGCCCCATCCCACATTCCACAGAGAGAGAAACTGAGGCCTTGAGAGGGTGTGGCCCACACAGGATCATGCACACAGGGAGCTGCAGAAGGGCCTAGAATTCTCACCCCTGACTCTGGCTCAGGGCTCCCTCTGGCCATCCTCACTGAGGAGAAGCAGACAGGGAGTGCCCACGTGGCACCCCTCTGCCCCATGAGAGCCCTGGAAACAGGGGCCCCAGCTTGGGGTTGCTTGGAGGCCCAGGTGCACAGGCCCACAGGGAAGGGTTGGCTGTCTCGGGAGCCCCTGTACCCGGGATGCAGAATGTAGGAATTGCTGCAAACTTTGGTGACTCGTGGGAGCTTCCTGCACCCTCCATCCACCGGGATCCAAATCTCTGCCTAGAATGTATGTCAGGGAAGCCTTCTAACTGTGGCTTCTGCATCCCCTCCAGGCAGTGTGTACACAGCCCAAGGTGGCCTCCCTCCTTGCAGAGCTCTCTCCTGCCCCCACACCTTGCCAGTGGATTTCAGAGCTGGGTTCCAAGACACCAAGCTCTGTCTGATGGGATCCCAGAGGGTGTAAGAGGAGGGGTGCCCTCACCCCTCAGAGGAGGCACTCCAGGCACAGATGTCAGGTAAATAACATCTCTGGGCTCTAGCACTTTCGGAGACCAAGGCAAGAGGATCATTTGAGCCCAGGAGTTTGAGGTTGCAGTGAGCTATGATGACACCATTGCACTGTAGCCTGGGTGACAGAGGGAGACTGTTTAACCAAAAAAAAAAAAAAAAAGCTGAGAGGCCAACCCTTCAGCCAGGTCTGTCTACCCCTGTGGGCCAAAACCCATGGCTTTTACTTTTAGGTCTTGGATAAATTTTGAGTTAATTTTTGTATATGGTGTGAGGTAGGAATCTGAATTCATTCTTTTCCAAGTGGATATCCAGTTGTCTCAGCACCATTTGTTGAAGAGGCTATTCTTTTCTCCAGTGAATGATCTTGGCACCTTGTTGAAACTAATTGACCATAAATGTAGGGATTTATTTCTAGACTCTGAATTCTATTCCATTGGTCTATATGTCCATCCCTAAGCCACACTGTCTTGATTACTGTAGCTTTGAAGTCATTTTTGAGATTGGTAAATGTGAATCCTCCAACTTAGTTCTTCTTTTATAAGGCAGTTTTGGCGGCCGGGCGCGATGGCTCATGCCTGTAATCCTGGCACTCTGGGAGGCCGAGGCGGGCAGATCATTTGAGCTCAGGAGTTCGAGACCAGTCTGAGCAAGAATGAGACCCCGTCTCTACTAAAAATAGAAAGAAATTATATGGACATCTAAAAATATATATATAGAAAAAATTAGCTGGGTATGGTGGCACATGCCTGTAGTCCCAGCTACTCAGGAGGCTGAGGCAGTAGGATCACTTGAGCCCAGGAGTTTGAGGTTGCTGTGAGCGAGGCTGACACCATGGCACTCTAGCCTGGGCAACAGAGAGAGACTCTGTCTCAAAAAAAAAAAAAAAAAAAAAAAAAGGCAGTTTTTGCTAACTGCAATACCATGTTAATTTTAGAATCAGCCGTTTCATTTCTAAAAAAAAAAAAGCATTTGGAATTTTGATAAGGACTGCATCAGATCTGTAGATGAATTTGGGGAATATTGCCATCTTAATATTAATTCTTTAAATTGATGAACACAAAATGTCTTTCCATTTATTCAGGTCTTCTTTAATTTCTTCTAACAATGTTTTGTAGTTTTTAGCGTACAAGTCTTGCACTTCTTTGGTTAAATTTATTCCTAAGTATTTTATTCTTTTTGATGCTATTATATGGAATTGTTTTCCCAATTTCATTTCCAGTTTGATCATTGTTAGTGTATAGAAATACAACTGATTTTCGTATGTTAATCTTGTATCTGCAACCTTGCTGAACTCATTTATTAGCTCCAATACTTTTTGTATGGATTTCTTAGGATTTGTATGTATGAAATCATGTCATCTGCAAATAGAAATAGTTTTACTTCTTCCTTGCCAACATGGCTGCCTTTAATTTCATTTTCTTGATTAATAATCGCTGTGGCTCAGACATCCAGCACAGTGTTGAATAGGCATCATGGGAGCCGGCATCCTTGTCTTGTTGCTGACCTTAGGGGGAAAACTTTCAATCTTTCACCATTAAGTATGATGTTAGCTGTGGTTTTTTTCATAGATGCCCTTTATCAGGTTGAGAAAGTTCCTTTCTACTCTTAGTTTGCTAAGTATTTTTGTAATGAAAGAATGTTGAATTTCATCAAATGCTTCTTCTGCCTTTATTCAAATGATCGCACAGATTTGTCTTTTATTTATTAATCTGGTGTATTATGTTGATTGTTTTTCATGTTGAACCAAACCTGCATCATTGCTTATAATCTTTTAAAAATATATTGTTGGATTCAGTTTGCTGATGTTTTGTTGAACATTTTTGTATCTATATTTGTAAGAGATATTGGTCTTAGGTTTCATTCCTTGCTATGATTTTTGTCTAGTTTTGGTATCAGGGTAATATTGGCTTCACAAAATGAGTTAGGAACTATTCCCTTTTCTATTTTTTTGGAAGAGTTTAAGAAGGATTTGTGTTAATTCTCCTCCAAACACTTGGTAAAATTCACCAGTGAATCTATCTGAACCTGGGCTTTTCTTTGTGGAAAGTTTTTTTGATTTATAATTGCTACTTCAATCTCTGTGTTTGTATTAGCTCTATTCACATTTTCTATTTCTTCTTGAGTCAATTTCAATAGCTTGTGCCCTAGGAACTTGTCCATTTCGTCTAGATTATCTAATTTGTGGGTATCTAGTTGTTCCTAGGATTCTCTCACAAATCTTTTTGTTCGGGAGGTTATTTAGTAATGTCTCCTATTTCATTCCTGACTTTAGTAATTTGAGTCTTCTTTCTTTTTTTTCTTGATCTAGCTGTTCAATTTTCTTGATCTTTTCAAAGAATTGACTTTTGTTTTCATTGATTTCTTTCAATTATTTTTCTATTTTTGTTTACTCTCTTAAATCATTTGGAAAACAAAAAAGTGGAGTTATAAGCCATCATTACTATAATATTAACTTTTATAATTGCTGATGTATTTACTTTTATTGAATTCTTTATTTCTTTATACAACTTCAAGTTACCGTCTAGTGTCTTTTCATTTCACCCTGTAGCACATCCTTGAGCATTTCTTGCAGGGCAGACCTAATGGTAATAAACTCCCTCGCCCATTGTTTATTTAATGTCTTAATTTCTCTCTCACTTTTGAAGAACAGTTTTTCTGGTTGACAGTTTTGTTCCTAAACAGTCAGTATATATCAGCCCACTCCCTTCTGGCTTCCAAAGTTGTTTTTTTTTTTAACAAGATATCTGCTGATAGTCTTATTGACAATCCCTTGTATGTGATGGGTCACTTCTCTTACTGCTTTCAGGATTCTGTCTTATCTGTCTTTCAAAAGTTTGATTATAATATGTCTTTGTATGGGTGACTGTGAGTTTATCATACTTGGGGTTCTTTGAACTTCTTGGATGTTAATATACATGTCTTTCATCAGATTTGGGAAGCTTTCAGCTATTATTTTTTCAAACGTTCTCCTTCCCTTTTCTGTCTCTTCTCCTTCTGGACTCCCACATGCATATCTTGGTCTTCTTTATGGTGTCCACAAGTCACCATAAAGGCTTTGTTCACTTTTCTTCAGTACTTTTTCTGTTTCTTAGACTCAGTAATTTCCATTATCCTATATTAAGTTCACTGATTTTTTTCTTCTACCTACTCAAATCTGCCTTTGAATCCCTCTAGTAAATTTTATTTCCATTATTGTACTTTTCAGCTCCAGAATTTCTTTGTGGTTTCTTTTTAGGTTTTATATGTCTTTATTGGTATTTCCATTTTATTCATTCATCATTTTATTGACTTTCTCCACATCTTTCTCTAGTCCTCTGAGCATCTTTCAGGTAGTTATTTTAAAGTCTTTGTCTAGTAGATCTGTCGTCAGGTCTTTTTTAGAGACAGTTTCTGTTGATTTACATTTTTTTCCTTTAAATGGACCATACTTTCCTGTTTCTTTGTATGCCTTTTGATTTTTTTCTTGAAAACTGGATATTTGAATCTAATAATATCATAACCCTGGTAATCAGGTTCTGCCCCGTCCACAAGTTTTGTTATTTTTGTTATTGGTTTTGTTGTTATTTTTGTAGGCTTTCTCTGTGCCAAGGAGCAACCTTAAGTGCAAATTTAAGGTCTCCTCGGTCTTTTCGGAGCCTGTGCCTTTCCCTGGCATTTGATATCACTTTTTAATTTTCCCTGTATATGCAGTCATTTTTTAATGTCTTAGTCTTTAAGACTAAGCTCCCCCAAAGGGAAAAAGAGACAAATTAAGTTGGAGAGGGCACAGGCCCTTTAAATCCCTTGGAAATCACTTCAGCTAGGGCAGTGGGTGGTGGGGGGGGCGGGGGGGGGGCTTGCAACAACGGGAGAAGTAAAACAATGGCCACCTGCCTCTTTGTCTACACCTGTTATCAGAATAACAATCAGTGATAAGAACACAGACCCAAAATATCTGAAGGACAGGGTCTGTTTTTGCCGCCCTGGCTTCTGCAAACTGTGTGCAAACTGCTCCAGGAACATAACTACAGCTGCCTGCCTTCAGGCTGCGGTGGTAGTGGTTGGCAGCTGCTACTGTGCCAAAAATAACTGTACTTTATCATCCAAGCTTTCCTGGAAGTTGTAATCCTTCAATAGACTCCAAAATAGTTACATTCTGCCAGTGCAATTGTTGTAGGTAGACAGATTCCTGATGCTTCCCACTCCACCATCTTCCCAGAATCTTCCTATACTGTCTTTTATATCTATGTCATTGCCTTTACCAGTGCTCTTTATTCTTTCATGTGGTTTTAAGTTACTGTCTTGTGTCCTTTCACTTCAGTCTAAAGTACTCCCTTTAGTATTTCTTGAAGGGCAGGTTCCTAGTGATAAATTTTCATTTTGATTACTTGAGAATGTCTTAATTTCTCCTTTGTTACTGAGGATAGTCTTTTCATTATAGACTTCTTGGTTGACAGTATTCCCCATCCCCCCACCCCAGCCCTTTGAGTATGTCATCCCACTGCCTACTGGCCTCCATGGTTTCTGGTGGAAAGTCAGGTGTTAATCTAACTGAGGATGCCCTATATGTGATGAATTGGTTCTCTCTTGCTGCTTTCAATATTCTCTTTGTACCTGGATTTGACCATTTGATAATGATGTTTCTCAGAGTGGAGGATATTTCTTTGCATGTTCCATACTTGGACTTGCTTAAGCTTCTTGGATGTGTAGATTAATGTTTTTCATTAACTTTGGGAAGTTTCAGTCATTATTTCTTCTAATAATTTTCCTGCCCCTTTATCTCCCTCCTCTCCTTCTGGAACTTCAATTATGCATTTGTTAATATGTTTAATGGTGTTCCACAGGTCTCTGAGTCTCTCTTCAGTTTTAGTTTTCTTCTTTTTTATTTTCTTTCTCTGACTGGATAATTTCAATTGACCTATTTCCTTTTTACTTGCTTTTTATTCCTTCTGCTCAAATATTCTTCCTGAGACCATCTAGTGAATTTTTAAATTTCGTTATTATACTTTTCAACTCCAGAATATATATTTTGTTCTCCTCTATCATTTCTATCCTTTACTGATATTCTCTATTTGGTGAAACATCACTCTCATACTTTAATTATTTAGATATGTTTTTCTTTAGTTCCTTGAACATATTTAAGAGAGTTAATTTAAAGTCTTTGTCTAGTATGTCCAGCATCTGGGCTTCCTCAGTGACAGTTACTATTGATTGCTTTCTTCCACATGTATGGGGCATACTTTCTTGTGTTTTTGTGTGTCTCATAATTTTTGTTGAAAAAACAGACATTTTAAATAATATAATGTGGCAACTCTGGAAACCAGATTCTCCCATCTCCTCAGGGTTTGCTGCTCTTGATGCTTGCTGTAGTTGTTTAGCAACTTTTCTGAATTAATTCTGTAAAATCTCTATTCTTTGCCATGTGTGGCCATTAAGTCTCTCCTCAGTTATTAATAGATAAGCGGTCAGTTAATAACTGGACAGAGATTTCCTTAAATGTCCAGAACTAGTAAGTCTCCTAATTTTTGTTTTGGGGCTCTGTGAATGTGTTGGGGCATGCTTTCAACACTTAGTGAGGCAGTTAACAACTCTGCATTAGCTCTCACTCCCTGCTTGCACAGAACCTCAATGTCAGTCAGAGGTAAGAGCTTAGGGCCTTCTTGGGTCTTTTTTGAGCATGTACACAGCTCTGGGAATGTGTGTGGCCTTCTAGATTCCCAGGAATATGTTGGAATTTTTCACAGCTCCCCGTGGACATCCCATTTCCCACCTTTTTCTTTTAAATGTTTTTGGTTAATCTATGATTTGCTCCAATTATTAGCTACCACTTTGGGCAACTGCAAAGTTCATCAGTTAACTGCAATTGTTTTCAACAATAATCCCTGGGGAAAGGCCTTTCACACTGGGTGAGCTCTGAATCCAGTCAAGTACAGACAGTTTTGCAAGTGGGGTCTTCTAGGGAACCACCAGCTAGGTCAAATAATGACAACTTTCTGGAAATGAGGCTTTGAAAGAGCCCCTGCCCCATTCTGTTCAACCCAGTGGCTGCCAGGCTATTGGTTTTTGCCACGAATGCAGGCTGTTAATTCTCAAGGCTATTACAGAACTGGAGAGTGGGGGGTGGGCCTAGGGCAATTTAAAACACCACAAAGTTTGCTGTTCTTATCAAGGTTCAGCCTGTTTTCTTGATAAAGTAAAATAACTCTCC
Source organism: Varecia variegata (assembly GCA_028533085.1). NCBI lineage: Eukaryota > Metazoa > Chordata > Mammalia > Primates > Lemuridae > Varecia > Varecia variegata. The sequence continues at coordinate 166,682,839 of CM052436.1, read as the reverse complement.
ATAGATTGCTGTGAGACTTTGGTTGATTTCAAGAGTACTGAAAAAGTTTACTCTGACATTTTTGCCAGTTTTCTCACTGCTTTGATGAAGAGAGTTTTCAGAGGTCCTTCCTCTGCCATTTTTGCTGAGGTCCTGGTATCTTAATTTGGATGAATAAAGACACTTTGGAAAATGCTACTGAAAATGGACAGGCCCATATTTAAGACAGGTGGACTGTTGCACAGAGGAGGAAAAAATCAGTATTTATAGTCAGATGGTAGCAGTGGATTCTTTTCCCAGCTCTGTGGCCCACCAGTTGTGGCCAGGCCTCCTCTCTAATGTGCAACTGGAGGATTTACTGTGATACTTGGTGGGAGTGCTGCATTCAGGACCCTCCTTCAAGCCAGTCGTGATGCAGTGGTCATGCTTCCAGAGGGTGAGCTGGCCATGCAAGGTCCCTGCTCAGCATTAGCTCAGTAAGTTGGGGAGGATCAAGTGGGAGTGGGCGCTGTATTGGGCTGTGACTCAGCACCTGTTCCCATCCACCTTCCAGTTGCCTCCCTGGACTGCAGAGGCTGCAAAGCTGAGTCCAAGACCTTAGAAACTAACCTGCTTCAGGCTCTGCCCACCAGGAGTGCTCAGAGAAACCTGATCCTGGAACGGAGGTAAGCAGGAGGAAGGGGGCCAGTGCGAGGCAGCTGTTTGCTACTGTGGGTGGCAGCTCCTGAGCAGGACCAGCAGCCAGTCCTGCTGTGCAGCTTTGGAAGTTGTCCTTGGAAGTGCAAGGCAGAGTCTTTCTTCAACCCTCCTCACAATTCTATAAGCCACTTAACACCCTGTCATAAATCCCTGTCTGCTTATAGTAGCTAGAGTAGATTTTTTTCTCTACAGGAGCCCTGATTGAAAATAAAGCCATGACGTGGCAGGTGCTCCTCTGGCTAGGGGTCTGGGGGTATTCTCCCTGAGACCTGTAGGACTGGAAGAAGCCAACTGGGAAGAGTTATTATTTAGGAAGAGGCCGCTGCAAGGGCAAGGCCCTGGGATATGAGAAAAGTGGGGTGTCCCAGCACAGGGAGCATAGTGAGGTGCTGAAGAGGAAGGGGAGTGGGCTAGGGAGAGCCAGGGGCTGCCTAGCCCCATTTCTGGGAACACCACAGCTCAAAGATTGAAGCAGCCTGTAGCAAGCAGGAGTGTGCAGAGACTGTGGTGTCTGGCAGGAGTGAGGCCCTTCGGTACGTGTCTGTGGGTGAGCACAGGAGCAGATGAGTTGTGCCTGTGTGGGCTGGCATATGTGGGTAACTGCATGTGAGTTTTTAAATTTGTGGCAGGGTCCCCCTGGGAGCCAGATACCGATGCCTGGCGTTTGTTCTAGAGGAAACAGCCTGCCCCACGAGTGGGAACTCTCAGTCTGAGTCAGCAGATGTGGCTGGGAGCCTTGGCTCTGCCCCATCAGGCCTGGGGTCCTGTGCCACGCCCCAGGGAGGGGCACAGGCAAGCCCTGAAGAGCTGTTGTTAGGCCAGACCTAGAGGGCCCCTCGGCTAGCTAGAACCAAGCGGCAAAGAAGGCCTTCCCCCTCCCAGCTGGAACCCCAGCACTCTGGGGGCATCATGGGTTCTGGGGGTGGAACAGGGTGTGGCTGGGAGGCAGGGAGCACTCACCGAGCATGGCTGTGTGCTGCCTTCTCTGAGCAGCTCACAGACAGACTCATGGAAACCCCACACCCGCCTGCTCAGATCCAATTTAAGCAGCACAAACTCCAACCTCCCATTCCCAGTTGGGAAGGGAACTTTATAGCACCTTGTGGTCATCCAAAAGTCCAACATTAGCAACTCATTTTAGTTAACAGACACCTTTTAAAAATTGCCAACACCCTGGGAGTGCTGGGCCCATCCATTACTCACACTGTCCTCTCCACTAGCCTGAGCTACAGCAGGCATGGGGCAGTCAGGGACTAGTCAGTGACTAGGGGAGGCCTGCGGGGCCATTGGAGACAGGGGCTGGGTGTGGACAGGACTGCTGTCCCAGCTGCAGCCACAGCCCTGTGCCACACTCCCCTGGAAACCACCTTGAGGTGAATGACTAGGAGTGACCTCCAGGAAGGCCTTGTCCTCAGAGGACACTGAGTGTTCTCTAGTGAGGACACCAGTGTCAACCAACTAACTAAACACTTATTGAGTAACAGAGTCCAGTCTACACAATGTATCCTCTCCACCTCCAGCCCAGCGCAGCCTCAGGTCTATTGGGGTCACTTCTTTGGCCCCATCTATGAGAAGCAAGAGGTGTTCACTACATGTTTAATGAATGGGTGAAGGTACTGTGGGAGCACTCCTTCCTGTGTACACACAGAAACCCTTCTGTGTGGGGGAATACCTTGTAGAGTGCTACCTCATGTGATCCTCAGCAGGGGAAAGGACACAGCAGCCAAGTTTAAAGAGGAGGAGTCTGAGGGACAGAGAGATTCCCAGTGAGTCCATAAAAGCATGGACTCAAGCAAGCTGATTGACTCCTTAACTGGCTGGGGTCCTTGCCTGAGCGCAGAAACAGCTCCACCTGAGACCCCAGCCCAACACAACCCAAGGGGCTGTGGGATCCAGAAATTAAGCCCACCTTTCCCCAGGCCGCCCTCTCTGCCCTTCTCTGAGCAGAGCAAAGAACCCTTCCTATGTCCCACAAAACTTCTCAGGTATGCTTTTGAGGGGGGCACTCCCACCCCCAAAGGAAGTTCCTCCCTGGCCACTCTCCTATCTGGCCCTCCAACCAGCCCAGCACCCTGCTGGGGCAGCCCCAGGCAAATCAGCTGTGGCCCTGCCTGGAGGTGCCCCAGGCCTGCAATCGCCACCAGCTGCACATCATAGCTGGAGCCCCGGGTTGCAAAGCCTTCCTGAGGTGGGTGTCAGGGGTGGGGGCTAAGAGGAGAGAGATTCCAGATGCCACTCAGGCTGTGTTTAAGCTATCCTTGGCCTCCTGTAACATGAGGTGAGCCCTGAGGCTGCTGTCACTGCTGGATCTGGGGTGAGATCCAGACTGCACCTGAGTGAACCCCAGCACAGAGCGGCCTGCAGCATCTCTGGCTCCCCAGCACGAGATTTTCCCAGCCCATCTACTTCCTTCCCTCCAACTCAGAATCAGCCATGTCTCCAAGGAGCCCAAGTGCCTTTCAGTGGGGAGTGGTGCTTAGAAACCTAGGTCTGGGGCCAGGCATGCTCACCGCTATGGGCGTGTCACTGCTCCTAGGCTCTTTCAGCTGACACAGCGAGGGAAGGATGGTGTGCACCCTCACACGCACATGCACATACATCTCCACCATCTAACTTGGAAAGCACAAGCTCACACTGACCTGCAGTTCCTCTGCAACAATGCACAGCTCACCGCACCTGCCCTTTCCCTCATCTGTGACTCCATCTTCAACGGTCCACGGGCACGCATGGTTCGGTCCTAGAACACACAGAGTAGTTGCAGATCTGTTAACCCATGCCTCTGTGCGAAAAGAACCTGTGAATCAGAGTCCTGTGTCTGTTTGGAACAGCAGTTGCCCACGTGTGCTGTGGGGACCCCTGGAGGTCCTTCCAGGGGGTGGTGAGGTCAAAGCCATTTCCACAAGAGCACCCTTTTCCCCCCATGCTCTGATGGGTATATGGTGCAGTTTTCAGAGGCTGCGGCCACAGCCACAACTTTCTGACAAGGCTGTCAAGGACGCCTCCCTTTTCCAACCACATAGCCATGCAAAGCGGAATTCTCTTCATACACTTCCACTAACATGACACATTTTATCAGATTAAACGTAGACACAGATATGAGAGCCCAGCTTCTACTAAGCCAGACAATAAAAAGATTTGCAGAAATGGAGAACCATTGCCACTTTTCTCACTGAGGTTTTTTATTTTGAAAAATATGGTGGTTTTCCATAAAACATTATGCTATTTATGTTAACATGAAATAGCCTTATTTGCTATTTTTAAGTGAATAAGTTTTCTGGACATTTCTGTTGTGATTTAGAATAGGCTAAGTATCGACAGGTATAACCTATACAAACAAAAGTTCTTTGGGGTCCTCAATGCCTTTTAAGGGTGTGAAGGAATCCTCAGATCAAAACGTTTGCGAAGTGCTGAGTTGGAATTTGCCTTTGGCCTGAGGACCTGGAGTCTAAATACTGTATTCAGAGCTACCTCTCTGTGGTTGTGCTGTTTATTTGAAATATAGGTTAGGTCATTTGTTTTTGTTTACATTCTATCCTTTTTGATTCTATTCATTTTCCCTCTCTCTGAATATGTGAAACATTAACAGGGTTCCCCAAATCAGAATGTATTTTCTGTAAGGTTAGAAGCTCCCTGGGTAATTCTGCTGAGTAGAGGCCTGGGAATGATTGAGTAAGACGGTCTCCACTCTCCTTCCTCCCTCCTGGTCTCCAGATCCCATGACTGGGGATCTATAAATACTCTCCTGCCATTGAGCCGGATAAACTTCAGAATTCGTTAGCATGTCCCAAAGACAGGCAGGGGCTGGAGCCCCCTCCCCTGGGGTGAGACGGGCAGCTGCTGGTGGAGAGGGCTGTGCTAGCCCTGCCTGGGGTCCTGGAGAGGGTGGCCCCTGCCTCCCTGAGCACAGCCCACTCTGACTCCCCATCTGGGAGGGATGGCCTGCAGATGCCATCTGGCTGGCTCGCAGGGCAGACCACTCTGCTGTTCTGCGCAGTTTCAGGCCACAAAGGGAAAGAGGCTGAAATCCAGGGCCCCTAGGGCCAGAGTTGCCCTAGCCGGAAGCCCCAGGGCTTCCCCAGCCCACTGCTGACACAGGTCAGGGCCACTCCCTGCCCAGGAAGGTGTAGCGCTGGCTTTAATTCAGATAAGGTGCAAACAAGAACCCTGCAGCCCCCATGCCCTGGGCTGTTCCCCTGTCTAGGAGCACAGAGCTTCCTTTAGCACCAAGGGGAGGGGGGGACACCAGGAAGGGGCTTGAGGGAAAAGGAGAGAGAGGAAGAGGGAGGGAGATAGAGGAGGGAGGAGTGTGGAGGGAGGGACTGACGGACAAAGAAAGGGGTGCGGCAGTGGCGGGAGGGGAGGGGTGATCCAGCCTGGGAGAATGTTAGCTCTGCAGTCAGAGCTGCTGGGAGGTGAGAGTCATCCGCACTGGGACAGACCTCCCTTCTCTTCCTTCCTCCCGAGTCCTGTCGGCCCTCTCTAGAGGCCAGGCAGTGGAGCACCCTGCCAGGAAGAGCTGGAGCCTCTCACTGGGACAGCTGGGACCGGCCAGCTGCCCCCGACCCTCCACTGCCTGCCCTCCCGCTGCTCCTGCCTGGTGAGTACAGCGTGGTCTTCCTCCCCTGGGCGCACAGACCCAGAGATGGTCGGGGCCTCCTGGCGCTTTTCCCTGGGCCAGAAACCTGCAACACCCCACGAGGGAGACCCACCCTGGGACGGGCCACACCCCGAGCTTTGCTAATCTAGTCCTGGGCACAGCTAGTCGCTCAAGTTTACCCGCTAGGGCCCTGGTTCCCTCCAGGGCGGAGGCACAGTGGAGAGCCTCCCCAGCCGTGCCCAGACCAGCCCAGAGAGCTGTAAGGCCGCCAGCTGGCCACTGCCGCTCACTCGGGTGCACAGTGATCCTCCAGCCTGTCACCCTGCCAGTCACCCTTTGGTTCTTGCAGGCAGATGGGCAAATCTAGCCTTCACTTCCCCAGGATGGGGGTCTCCAGAACCAGCAGGGAAGTTTTGCAGAGCAGGGAGGGATGTGCAGGCACCTCGGGGCCACCCTCAGAGCCCCCAGCACCCACAGTGCCGCCTGGGAGCCCTTTCTGGTCTCAACCCCGGGGACTGGCGCGTCGCAGGGAGCGTCTGGAAAGGGTGCCAGCGCGTTGCCGCGCTCCCCCTCTGCTCCTAGGTGATGGAAAACCCAAGCCTGGCCTCCACCCTGGGCAGGGCTCTCTGGACTCTCCTCCTGGCCACACTCAGCTCCACCACTGGCCAGCCTTTTGGGGGAGAGTCCGTCTGCACGGCCAGGCCCCTGGCCAAATACAGCATAACCTTCACGGGCAAGTGGAGTCAGACGGCCTTCCCCAAGCAGTATCCGCTGTTCCGGCCCCCTGCGCAGTGGTCTTCACTGCTGGGTAAGTGAAGCCCCTCCCCCAGCCCCAGTTCAGGGCATGTTCAGCAGTGACCCTACTCCACCCAGGAGGCTGCAGCATGGGGACATTTTCACCCCAGCAGCTGCACAGCACTCTGCAGTTTGGAGGGCACTCACATCAAAGAGGCATCAATGCAAGAAATACTTGCTAAGTGCCTACTGCATGCGGGCGGGTGGTGTTCTGGGCTCTGGCGATGTGGTGGGGGCAGGGTGGCAGAGTCTGGGAGGCCTGGCTGGACACTGGTCACACCAGCAGGTATCTAGGCAGTGTGCAGCCACAAGATGTCACGGTCTGCATCTGCCAGGGATCGACGGGTTTCCCTGCCTTGCAGCCAAGGGAGCTCTGGGAAGGAGGGACGTGGTGGCCACTCAGGGTGGCCAGCCGGGATCCGAGCCTGGGGCCCTGCTGACTCTCACTTTTGGCTGCTCACTCGGCCGGGTCGTCCCACAGGGGCTGCTCACAGCTCTGACTACAGCATGTGGAGGAAGAACGAGTATGTCAGCAATGGGCTGCGGGACTTTGCAGAGCGAGGGGAGGCCTGGGCCCTGATGAGGGAGATTGAGGCCGCTGGGGAGAAGCTCCAGAGCGTGCACGGGGTGTTCTCGGCCCCCGCCGTCCCCAGCGGCACCGGGCAGACCTCCACGGAGCTGGAGGTCCACTCCAGGCACTCGCTGGTGAGTGCAGTCCAGCAGGGGCGGGCGGTCACTGGGTGCGTGGCCTGGGCAAGTGGCTGAGCTGTGGCTGCACTCAGGTGTCCTTCGTGGTGCGCATAGTCCCCAGCCCTGACTGGTTTGTGGGCATCGACAGTCTGGACCTGTGCGAGGGAGGCCGCTGGAAGGAGCAGGTGGCCGTGGACCTTTACCCACATGACGCTGGGACAGACAGCGGCTTCACTTTCTCCTCCCCCAACTTTGCCACCATCCCACAGGACACAGTAACTGAGGTGAGTGACTGACAGCCCCCGCCACCTTCGGTCACTTGTGCTGTGCCTGACACTGCCCACTCTGGGAAGACCGGAGCCACGCACCTCTGCCTGGCAGAGGTGGCTCTGCTTCTGGTGCCCGGCAGTGAGCAGGGCAGCAGTCCTGCCCTATCACAGGGAGGAGGCCATCATGGGGGGTCTGGACTTTTACTGCCTCAGTTTCCAAGCCCACACTTCTGGGGCTGCATTAAGGTGTGCATGTGACCATGCCTGGCACGTGAGTGCAGTGCATCAAGCGCTGTCCTCACGGATGTCTCAGCTAACCCTGTGATGCCACACACCAGGCGGAGGGCATGGCCAGCCCACCCCTAGGGCTGTGCGGGTTTGTGTGTCACTCAGAGGAGCCCAGGTTGGGGGCTGTTTTCTGGCACCGCCCTGCTGGACATTAGGTACTGGCCCCAGTGGGGACAGCACACACAAGAAGGTAGGCTTCTCAGACCCCGGTGCCAAGCCCCTCTTCCTCCACCCCAGATAACGTCCTCCTCGCCCAGTCACCCGGCGAACTCCTTCTATTACCCGAGGCTGAAGTCCCTCCCTCCCATCGCCAGGGTGACCCTGGTGCGGCTCCGGCAGGGCCCCAGGACCTTCATCCCCCCCGCCCCAGGCCTTGCCAGCAGGGACAACGAGATTGTTGACAGCCTCTCAGGTAACCGCCAAGCTTCCCAGCCCCACACTGCAGGGGCTAGCCTAGAACACTGGTGATGGGGAGGGGCAGGCTCAGGAGGCCTGCAAGGTGCCCCGAGCCCCCCACACTGATGACTCCTGGGGGCTTGGAAGGTGCCCCGAGCCCACATGATGCCAGGGCCCAAGGCACTCGGATTCGGAGGGAAACTCAATGCACCTCCGGCCACGTCCTGTGGGGGAGAAGCCACAGCTCAGAATTGTGTGTTCTGCCCTGTGGGGCACATGTCCCCTGGTAGCACGGGGTGGGCCCCCAGCTCTGGCTCAGACACCCCCTGTGGCAGCACACATGGTGACCCTCCTCTGTGCCAGGCACTTTGCAGTGTGCAGGTGAGTCTTATCCCCAACATAGTCCCTCTGAGGAGGACGTCACTGTGTGGGTCACATGGACCCAAGTCTCTGAGCAACTTCAAATGGGAGGTTCACAGCATTCACTGCAAGATAATTTAGAAGATTTAGGGTGGTTGACTCAAACACTGAACTGAGGATTTAACTGCCACACTATTTGCAGTTGGAAGCATCTTACGTTACGACAGCCTAGAATTGAATAATGAAAAGAGCTCAGAGTATCTGAGGGCAATGTCCCATCAGAAATGTGCCCGCAGGTAACCTGTATGTCACAGCCAACAGGGACAGAGGTGAGGACTTTCGCTAAAGCAGATCCTGTATGTCCCCTCCCTGCAGAGAGAGCAGAGGTTATTGGCGGAGGCACCAGTGCCCACAGGGTGAAGGCCGTGCTGCAGGGGCTCCTGTGGCGGATCTCGAACCCAATCCCACCACAGCCAGCTCGGGGTTCTGCCAACAGGCGCCTTGGCGTAGGGGTACTCCAGGGGTACTGTCTAGCAGTACTGCCACGGCTGAATGACAGCCACCGGCTCCCAAGCACCCACCTGCGGCTCCTGGAGTCTCCTGGGTCCTGGGACAGTGCTCCTTGGCACTGGGTCTCCCAGTCTCACCTGCTGCAGACACTGGAGGGGCAGGATGAGCTTCCTGTCTGCAGAGAGGCCCCCAAGATGAGAGGACTTAATTCAAAAGGCCACACAAATGTTTCCTGTGGAAGAATTGGAGTCAACCAAAACCTAGCAGGCCAAGGAGGCTCGTTAGCCATGGGCCCAGCTGTCTTCTGCCTTGCTGGCTGGAGTTCAGGGAGGCTCAGGGCCACCTCACACACCACCAGCCTCTCAGGCGGGCCTCAACTGGACTCCAGGGTCAGGTCAGGTGGGAGGCAGCGAGCTCCTCACGGCTGACCGGAACCACACTCCAGGCCAGAGGCTGTGCCCAGCACAGGGTCCTTCCTCCTTGTCTGAGTCAGAGCTGGCCTCTCTGCAGGCCCTGGATGGCAGTGCTGCCCCTGTCCAGCTTGGGCAGCATGTCCTTGCTCAATTGTCTGAGTGGATGCGCCATTCCAGGTGGACACACACAAGTCTTTCATCCGATGGGCAAACACTTCTGAGCACTAGACATGTGCCACAGACAAGACACAGTCTGGTGGGAAGAACTACTTGTGGGCAGATGGTCCAGAGAGGTGCCATTTGCTCCGTTCCAGGGGGCGCCCAGCCACAGTGGGCAGGAGAGCATGTGGCCAGCACCTCGGCCAGGAGAAGGATAAAGTCAGCTGTGGCCAAGCAGGAAGGGTGCTGCAGGGGGAGAGTGTGGGGGTCAGTGCCCTGAGCTGAGTGGGGAACAGGATGTAGAGAGGACAGGGCAGGAGGCACACAGAGCTGGCTGTGCTGGCTGGGGACCTTATGGTGAGAATACCAACCAAAGAGCTGGCACCAGCCGGGCAGGGTAGAGCCAAGCCCTTTCTCTACACAGCACTCTGGATGTCTGAGGGGCACTGCCTGACCACACGTGCCCCTGTGCCCCATGCACCCCAGGTGCTCTGAGCTCCCCGCCTGCTCCGCTTCCCTGTGCCCTGGCAGCTTCCTCCCCAGCACCACCATAGCCTCAATGTGGGGAGGGAACTGGGTCTCCACTGCTACACTTGGCCTAGCATGTGGTGGGGGCTTCCTGCTGACATGTGGGACACCCCTGTCCTCCACCTCCTCTCGGGGACCTGCAGGGCTTGGAGGTCGGTGTGTGAAGCGTGCTGCAGCCCCAGGGCCCTGCGGCTGCTCACTGACTCCTCACCACAGCCAGGGAGCTGGGACGTGGCTTGGGGCCTCCCAGCTACCACGTGGCATTGGGGGCTCAACTGTCCCCTCCCAGGCTGGCTGCCCTTGCTTCTGGGGTCCTTGCAGACCTGCCCCACCTTGTTCCAGGCGCCCTGGCCCCTCCGCTGCACTCTTAGGAGTCTCATTCTTCAGCTGCCACAGAGATGGTCACAGGAGCTGGCAGGGTGCGTGAGGAGAGTCCAGTGGAGCCACTGCCCTGTTGCTGACCAAAGACATCACTCTGTCCTCATGTGCACAGCAGGGGCAAAATTGATGATGGACACAGATCGGACACAGGAAAACAAGAACGACGATACTGAAAATGAGCCTCACGGAGGGACAAGGTCCCACAACCAAACAGCTCAGCCCAGTGCCCAGCACATCTTCAGAAACCATCTGTATTAGGATAAATGCAGCAGGCGGGGTCTCTTGTCAGAACAGGGTCTGCACAGGAGCATCCTCCGCTCTTCCTGGGGTGTCCCAAAGCCCAAGACACCAGATCGGGCAACGGATCCAGCTCTCACTGCAGACCCACATGACTCGAAGCGTTGGTTGTTTATAGGCGGTTGCATGTGCTGACCTCCAACCTGTGGCTTCCTCTGTGGTTGTGTCTCTTTGAGCCCCAGAGGGTGGCAGTCCTTGGGGGAGTCCCCTCTGTTTCCACCAAGAGCCTCCTCCACGGGTGTTCACATGTCACACGTCGGTCTCTCTTGTGCTTGGTGCAGGTCCAGAGACGCCGCTGGACTGCGAGGTCTCCCTGTGGTCATCCTGGGGGCTGTGCGCAGGCCCCTGCGGGAACCTGGGAGCCAAGACCAGAACTCGCTATGTCCGCGTGCAGCCTGCCAACAACGGGACCCCCTGCCCCGAGCTGGAAGAAGAGGCTGAGTGTGTCCCTGATAACTGTGTCTAAGACCAGAGCCCTACCGCCCCTGGGGCCCCCTTGAATCTTGGGGTGCTCAGGTCAGGGACGCAGGGGGCTCCATGCAGTCTTGAGCGTGCAGGTGGCTGAGGACTCAGGAAGTGCCCTCTGGCGGCAGGGAAGGGAAATCTGAAACAGGCTCCTTGCTCTGTCTCTCCTCTTAGGGCACCCTACCCTGCGCACTCAGACTCCTCACGAGGCTCTGCTCTAAACTTGGTCCCACTGTAATTTATTGCTGCTCGGGGAAGGCTGTCTTTTGTGCAGACAGCACCTGCACCAGTGCCCAGGTAATACGACTTCTCTGGTGCAGGAGCTGGCACCCACACGGCTGTGAGATACCTCAGACCCGGCACCAGCATCCGAGCAGGGGCAACAGTGCGAGAAGCAAACACAGTGGGGGCAGTTTTGGGAACCTCACTTGGCATTTTCATGTTACCGATCTCTTTGTGTTTGAATAAAGACTATCTGTTCCTGACAAATGTCATCAGTGTCCTCGAGCCTCTCTGTTTGAGTGGGCGTTAACAGGGGACACACATTCGATAGGCACCTGGCAATCTGGGCAAGGGGGAACGGGTGCACCGTCCCCACAATGGGCCAGCGTGAGCTTCATGGGTGTCAGGAGACACCACACGCCATCGGGGCAATACAGGGGCAGCAGGCGTACCCCACAGGCCTAGTGTTCACAGTGAGGCCCCAGGAGCAAGCGAGAAGCTCAGAGGCACAGCCAGGCGAACCCTCTTGGTGCCCTCTGCGAGGGAGCAGCTCTGCCTTGAAGCCAATGAGACCCAGAGCCCTGGTGACCAGCCTGCAGCAGATGCCCCCTGGGGACCTGAGCTTGGGCCAGCCTCCAGACGCTCCTAAGGGGCCCACTTTGATATGAGTGGCCATTTGCAGAGGGCGAGGTCCTCAGGGTCCCAGCGACCAGCCTGGGCCGTGCAGTTTGAAAACAGATGTGCAGGGGATGGCTCTTCTCCCCAGCCCCCTCCCAACAACTCAGCTCCTCGCTCCAAGGCGACCCCGGCAAAGTACCCTTCCTCCTGAAGGCTAAGACCCTCCAGCCCCAATGATTCTAGAATCAGATCCCAGGCCCAGATCCCACCACCTGCGTTCCCTCAGACGCCAAGCCCAGCTCCCACCACTCTGCGTCCATCCCCTCCCACTACCCTTGAAAACTCCTGAGCATAAGCCCAAGCTCACAAGTGTATGAATTCTGAGGTTATGTGAAGATCTGAAAAACCTCTGATTAAAATTTTTCCTAACATTTTCTGGGCCAGTGGTGCTGAGGCACATGGAAGAAAGACCCTCAATCCTGCCTGCAGATCACACTGTGCACTCAGGACTCACAGGGTTCCCCAGGAAATGAACTCACCATCAGAACCCTCCAAACACACGTAACACCAGCTCTGATACCCCTAAATCTGTGGAGTTTGCAAACTACAAATCAGACTCACTGAGCCATCGAAGTTGGGGTAATTAGACATGGGATCTGGGGGAGCAGGCTGACTGTGTTAACCCAACCAGGAGTGCAAAATCCAAAGTGTGCCAGAGCAACACACAGATAATGGAGTCAAACGTGAACAGGTGGACTGGACACTCCAGTCAAAGGACAAAGACTGTGAGATCAGATTCACAAGACCCTGTGCTATCACAGAGCCTGTAACATCCCTTAATAACACTAAAAGGTGGCCAGATGCAATGGCTCACACCTGAAATCCCAGCATTTTGGGAGTCTGAGGTGGGAGGATCTCTTGAGGCCAGGAATTCGAGACCATCCTGGACAACACAGTGAGACCCTGTCTCTACAAAAATCACAAAAATTAGCTGGGCATGGTGGCATGTGCCTGTTGTCTCAGCTACTCACACATTGACATGGAGGTGCCTTCATGGACGTCACCAGGGCCCACATCTGGAGGACTGTCCCGTTGTGTTAGGCACTGAGATTTGAGGGAGACAGGTGATGAAAGAAAACCAATGAAGGAATCTACATCAGGAATCTAGCTGGTGCCCTGGAGGAGAGGGGACAGAACGCTGTTGTACTCTTAGGAAGGTGGCTTGCACACCCACTGACAAGCCCACATCTGAGCAGAGGGTGCACGGGACTCAGGGCTGTGGCCCTACACAGCCAGTCCCCTGCCCCCGCTGCTCACCAGCAGATCTCGCACGGCTTCCCCTTTGCCTCTTCCAGGACTCTAAACTCTGGGTAGACGCACCATCTGAGACACTGTCCTTTTCATAAGATGTAGGGGAGGACTCTTACTTCCTCCCCCCACTTGTAAAAATAAGCAAACAAAAACACTGAACTGAGGCTGGAACAAGGAGGAGCTGGGATCAGGCCAAAGAAAACAAGCTCAAGAGCAGCTGACGGATGCAGGGCTCCGGAGGGCTGCTGCCAGCATGGGCCAGCAGCACAGGCAGAGGTGACCCTGGTACCCCACGCTGAGTAGGACCCTCAAGGTGGGAGGTGCCCCTTCTCAGTGGGAAGTCCGGAAGCAATGTTCTCTACAGGAAGCTTCCCAACCACTAATGTGAGCCCCAGTGCCACCCAACCCCCAACAATCAAAATCAAGCTGTGAACACAACACAGAGATCAAATAAATAAGAAAACAAGTCACTATAATTGAAAGTCAGCAGGAAAAACCCAAACAGATTCAGACATCCAAGATCACAGATCTTGTCAGAAACAGAATACAGAACAGGTAGAACAAAAGTGACCAATCAACAAGGGACAATTATTAATAGAAACAGATAAATTCAGAAAGGAAAAACTACGAAATGACAAATCCTTAGTGGGTTAGTTAAAGAGCTAATTAGCATAGCTGGAGACAGAATTAGTGAGCTGGAAGACATAGCTGAAGATATCACCCAGACTGCAGCACAGAGAGACAAAGAAGACAGAACATTTCAAAAAGATATGGAAGATAAAATGAAAAGTTCTAAGTGTTTTAAATCAGAGACTCTAAAGGAGATAATAGAATGGAGAAGAGATAATCTTTAAAGAGAAAAGAGTTCAAATTTACAGAACTGGATAAAATAAAAAGGTATCTCTGGAAATAGAAAGCACAATATATATCCCAAAAAGGAAAGATAAAAGTAATCCATGCCCCTGTACAGCATATTGAAACTGATAAACACCAAACACAAAGAGAAGACCCTCAAAGGACTCCGAGGAAAAGAACAGGTGCCTATAAAGGAACATGTATTGAATGACAGCAGCTTCTAAGCAGCAGCAAAGGGAGTAGGACACAGTCAGATAACACGTTTTTAATTTTGACTTTTTAATTTTGACAGAAATTAACTGTCAACCCAGAGTTATGAACTCAGCAACATCTGTCAAGAATGAGGGCAAAACAGACATTTTCAGATTAACAAGAGTTTAGTACCAAGAGAACTACACTGAGAAAACCTCTAAAGGATGTGCTTCAGGATGGAGTAAAATTATCCCAGAAGGATGATCTGAGATACGAGGAACAATAATGCATTAAAAAAAACTTTCAAATAATAAAAGCACAAATTCCCTAAGGATGGACAAAAATAAAAGGTATAAATTTCCCTTTAAAAATTGCTTTAGCTGCATACCACAAATGAAATACATTTTGATTGTAGTTCAGTTAAAGTACTTCCTATCTTTCCTGTGATTTCTTTGATGCATACTTTATATTAAAATGTGTTTAATTTCCAAATATTTGGAATTTTTTCATATGTTTTGCTACTGATTTCTATTTCAATTAAGTTGTGATCAGGAATATATTCTGTATGATTTCAATACTTTTAAATTTATTGATACTTTTTTATAGCCCAGGATAAGGCCTGTCCTGGCAAATATTCCATATGCATTAGAAAAGATTGTGCATTAGAAAAGATTGTGCATTCTGTCATGGCTGAGTGCTCTGTTCCATTAATGTTAGTTGGGTCAAGATGGGTCACATCGGTTGACAGTGTTGTTCAGGTCTCCTCTGTCCTTACTCATTTTCCTTATTTCTTCTATTATTAACAGATGAGTGTTGAAATCTCCCACTATAATTGCAGGTTTATCTCTTTTCTCCTTCAGTTCTGGCAATTTTTGTTTCATGAATTTGTAAGTTTTATTTATAGGTACATATACATTTAAGATGATTCCCTTTTATCTTTATTAAATGTTTATCTCCAGTAATATTCTTTATTTGGAAGTCTACTTTGTCTGATATTATAATAATATACGCACTCCAATTTCTTGGATTAGGGTTTAAGTGGCATATCTTTTTCCATTCTTTTACTTTTAACCTACCTTGTCTTTATATTTAAAGCTTAGTTCTTGTAAATAACATTTTGTTGGGTATTTGTTTTTTACCCATCTGATAATCTATGCCTTTTACATCACTTACATTTAATGGACCTATCATATAGTTAGGTGTAAATCTACCATTTTCATTTTTATTCTATTTGTCCCATCTATTCTTTGTTTCTTTTCTTGCATATGATTTTATTTTGAGCCATGCAAATGTTTTACATAATCAAAAAATAAAAATAAACTGAACTAAAACAAAGAGACAAAATGACCAAACCCTAAATATTGAAAACAAACTGATACAATGAACCATATTTTTTAAGAAAAGAAAACAATTACTTCAGTAAGTTTAAATGACATTTTTGTGCATATATCGCTGGTGAAATACTAAAGATAAAGAAAATGACAAAGAAATCTTAGATGGCACTTAGTAGTCTTTTTGATATTAGCAATATTGGTATGGTTCTGTGGAAACTATTACAGGCACACCCCATTTTATTGTGCTTTGCTTTATTGCACCTCACAAATATTGCATTTTTTACAAATTGAAAGTTTGTGGCAACCCTGCATTGATCAAGTCTGTTGGCACTATTTTTCCAACAGCATGTGCTTACTTCATATCTCTGTGTACATTTTGGTAATTATTACATATTTCAAACTTTATTATTATTATATCTGTTATGGTGATCTGTGGTCAGTGATATTTGTGGTTACTATCATAATTATTTGGGGGAACCATGAATTGTGACCATATAAGACAGCAAACTTAATCAATAAAGGTGTGTTCTCACTGTTCCCCTGACCGGCCATTGCCTCATCTCTTTCCCTCCCCTCAGGCCTCCCTATTCCCTGAGATACAACAATATTGAAATTATGCCAATTATAAACCTTATAATGGTCTGTAAGTGTTCAAATGAAAGGAAGAGTTGCATGTCTCTCTCTTTAAATCAAAAGCTAGAATTGATGAAGCTTAGTGAGGAAGGCATGTTAAAAGCTGAGATAGGCCAAAAGCTAAGCCTCTTACACCAAACAGTTAGCTAAGTTGTGAATGCAAAGGAATAGTTCTTGAAGGAAATTAAAAGTGTTACTCCAGTGAACACATGAATGATAAGAAAGTGAATCAGCCTTATTGCTGATATGAAGAAAGGGTTGGTGGTCTGGATAGAATACCAAACCAGCCATAACATTCCCTTAAGCCAAAGTCTAATCCTAATCAGCAAGACCCTGACTCTCTTCAATTCTGAGAGAGGGGAGGAAGCTGCAGAAGAGAAGTTAAAAGATAGCAGAGGTTGGTTCATGAGGTTTAAGGGAAGAAGCCATCTCCATAACATACAAGTGCAAGGTGAAGCAGCAAGTGCTGATGGAGAAGCTGCAGCAAGTTACCCAGAAGTTCCAACTAAGATCACTGATGAAGGTTGGCTAAACCAAATAATAGATTTTCAATATAGACAACACAGCCTTATATTGGAAGAAGATGCCATCTAGGACTTTCATAGCTAGAGAGGAGAAGTCAATGCCTGCCTTCAAAACTTCAAAGGATAGGCTGACTCTTATTAGGGGCTGATGCAGCTGGTAACTGTTAAGTTGAAGCCAATGTTCTTTTACCATTTCAAAAACCGTAGGGCTCTTAAGAATTACACTGAATCTACTCTGCCTGTGCTCTATGCATGGAACAACAAAACCTGGATGACAGCACATTTTTTTATAGCATGGTTCACTGAATATTTTAAGCCCACTGTTGAGACCTACTGCTTAGAAGAAAAAGATTCCTTTCAAAATACTACTGCTCATTGACAATGCACCTGATCACCTAAGAGCTTTGATGGAGTTGTACAAAGAGATTAATGTTGCTTTCATGCCTGCGAACACCATACCCATTCTATAGCCCACAGATCAGAAGTAATTTCAACTCTCAAGTCTTATTATTTAAGAAGTTCATGTTGTAAGGCTATAGCTGCCATAGATACTGATTCCTCTGATGGATTTGGGCAAAGTAAATTGAAAACCTTCTGGAATGAATTCAATATTCTAGATGCCATTAAGAATATTTATGAGATGGGCACAGTGGCTCACACCTATAATCCTAGCACTCTGGGAGCCCAAGGCATGAGTATTGCTTGAGCTCAGGAGTTTGAGACCAGCCTAAGCAAGAGTGAGACCCATCTCTACAAAAAATAGAAAAAAGTTAGCCAGGTGTGGTGGCACACACCTGTAATCCCAGCTACTTGGGAGGGTGAGGCAGGAGGATCACTTGAGCCCAGGAGTTTGAGGTTGCTGTGAGTTACAATGATGCCACCACACTCTAGCCTGGGTGACAGAGCAAGACTCTGTCTCCAAAAAAACAAAAAAAAAAAGCATATTTGTGATTCATGGAAGGACATCAAATTATCAACATTAACAGGAGTTTGAAAGAAGTAAATTCCAGTCCTCATGGATAACTTTGAGAGGTGCAAGACTTTAGTGTAGGAAGTAGCTTTAGATGTGGTGGAACTAGCAAGAGAATAAGGAATTAGAAGTGGAGCCTGAGGATGTGACTGAATTGCTGCTATTTCTTGATTGAAATTGAATGGATGAAGAGTTGCTTCTTATTGATGAGCAAAGAAAGTGGTTTCTTGAGATGGCATTCCAGGTGAAGATGCATTGAATGTTGTTGAAATGACAATAAAGGATTTAAAATATTACATAAACTTAGTTGATAAAGAATTGGCAGGGTTTGAGAGGATTAACTCCAATTTTGAAAGAAGTTCTACTGTAGGTAAAATGCCATCAAACAGCATTGAACGCCACAGAGAAATCTTTCATGCAAAGAAGAGTCAATCGATGGGGCAAACTCCACTGTTGTCTTATTTTAAGGAATTGCCACAGCCACCCCACTCTTCAGCAACCACCACCCTGATCAGTCAGCAGCCATCAACATTGAGGCAAGACTCTTGGCCAGCAAAAAAGATTACGACTCCCTGGAGGCTCAGATGATCATTAGCATTTTTAGCAATAAAGTATTTTTCATTAAGGTATGTACATTGTTCTTATAGATGTAATGGTATTATTGCACACTTAATAGACTACAGCAGAGAGTAAACATAACTTTTATATGAACTGGGAAACCAAAAAATTCATGTGATAAGCTTTATCACAATATTTGCTTTATTGTGGTGGTCTGGAACTGAACCTGCAGTATCTCCAAGGTGTGCCTGTATAGGTAAATTGAAGGATAAAGTAAATGAGTAATTATGTGAATGCCATTATGAATAGATTTTTAGCATAAAGGAAATAAATGTATATAATCAAAGAAATTAAATAAAACTCTTTAGTCTTAAATTTCAATTAGAAATAAGAATATGAACTCATATTTTAATTGAAAAATAAGCAAATAAAAAAATACTTCCAGGCTAGGCATAGTGGCTCACGCCTATAATCCTAGCACTCTGGGAGGCCAAGGCAGGAGGATCGTTTGAGGCCAGGAGTTTGAGACCAGCCTTGGAAACATAGAGAAACCCTTGTACCTACAAAAGAAAAAAATAATAGCCAGGCATGGTAGTGCACGCCTGTAGTCCCAGCTACTCGGGAGGCTGAGGCAGGAGGATCTCTTGAGCCCAGGAGTTCGAGGCTGCAGTGAGCTATGATAATGCCACTGCACTCTAGCCTAGGTAACAGAGTGAGAGCTTGTCTGAAAAAAAAAAAAAAGCAAAATTAAAAAGAACAAAGAGATAAAGAAAGAGAATAATGACTGCAATATATCAGAAGAACATTAAATATATAACAATTCATGAATTCATAATGATACTTTAAAGAAACCTACAGGAGGTTATTAGGGCACTAACATACTAACTTTGAAAACTGGTTAATTCTAGGGAAAGAATCAGCATGTAGCCTGCCTTTCCTGTACAAATTATTTCGGGGTAACCAACCAGTTAATGAGACAAAATTTTCTTTGCAGCAACTACTAAGGAAGTAGTGGATTAAGGGAGAAAGCATAAGTGGAGCCTTGGTCACTCCAAGCAGGACAAGTGGACACTGATTTCTGTTGTGAGGCAATAGGACACACGTGCCAGTTACTCTAGCATGGAAGTCTGAGCCCTGCTAACCCCCTAGCTCCACAACCCAGTGTCAGGGAAACAGGAGGAAGAGGCAGCGAGCCCCTTGCCACTGGCAGTGTGGTCCTTGCAGTAGCATCACACATGTCCACCTAGCCTTGGTGAGCAAACTGGTTGAATCAACCACACCTGAGGGTTCTTTCTCCTACACCTGCCATGTAAGTCACCATAAGCCAATGACCCAATGTTGCTAACAAATTACTGGGATAAAGAAGGCTGGTGTGGGGAAGAGATTTAACAGATATCACAGCCAATGCGATGTGTGAGTCCTGATTAGGTACTGATTCAAATACATCAACTGTAAAAGAGATCTTTTAAGGCAATCAGAGAAATATGACCATGAACTGGGTGTTAAATGATGGTAAGGAATTGTTATTAATTTTGTTAGGTGACATAACAGCTTGGTGGTTGTTTTCAAAAAAAAAAAAATCCTCACCAGTTAGAGAGGAATATTGAAGTACTGAGAGGTGAAAATGACCTCAGATCCAGAATCTGCTTTAACATACTCCAGGGGGAAAAGAAAGTGTGTATTGGTTAAATGAATGAAACAAGTTTGGGGTTCATCACACAATTCTCTAGTTTTGTGTGCTCAAAATTTTCTACAATAACAGAATTGTTTTAGCTGTGAGTGAAGATAAGTGTAGACAGCACATCTGGATGCCCCTTCAAGATGTCAGGCTACAGAGTAATAATATAAACATTTAGATAGTGCGTACCACTATGTGCCAGGGGCTGTTCTTAGCACTTTACACATATCATTTGATCTTTACAACCACTCAGTAAGGTAGGTTCTATTATTATCTCAGTTTTATAGATGAGGAAACTGAGTCAGAGAGCAATTAAGGAACTCGTCCAGGGTCCCAAAGGAGGTAAGTGGCAGAGGAGGGGAGGCAGACTGTGGCCCCAGAGTCCAGGCTTGTAAATGTCATGTTGCTGGGTGTCTTGAGAGGAAAGCCTCCAGGGACAGGGAGCCTGGGGCGGAGGGATGAGCTCGTAAGAAGGGACAGACGCTTCTGAGGAGGAATGAGAAGGAGCTCCAAAGGCAGGGTCAGATGTAGGCGGGAGGGAGGCCTAAGGGCAGGCCACGGATAGAGACAGCTGCAGAAGGCCATGTGCCTGCTGACCCTCTGCAGGTACTAGGACTGGATCCTGCCGCAGCTCCCGCGGCACCAGGAAAGCCAACAGCTGCACTCTGTACTAAACGCACAGAGCCAAGGACTTCCCCTCTATGTCATCCAATCCCTACAGCAATGCTGTGGGGGTGTGCTGCCATCACTCCTCTGCTTTATAGGTGGCAGCCCTGAGGTCTGCTCACTTGTCCATACCCACACCACTAAAAAGCGATATAGTCCAACCACCCTGGCCTGCGGATACCAATCTCTTGCTCCAAGGCATGATGATGCATTTTTCCTACTTTTCCACATGTTTCAAGAGTGTTCATGATTGCTTATCGAAGCATTCCCATGATAGTACACATTTATCCAAAAAAATAAAAAGAATGTTTGCAAAAACTGGCGAAGCCCACGCAAGGCTGCAGTCCAGTTAGTTGAACTCTGCCAGTCACACAGTCACCTTAGCTATGTGAGACGTTCCATGGGGGAAGCTGGGTGATAGGTGCACAGGCCCTCTCTGTACTATTTTTGCAACTTTTTGTGAGTCTGCAAATATTTCAACATAAAAAGTTTAAAAAGAAAACACTAGATGCCAGAGCTGAAAGGACCAAATGGAACACTAAGTGATTTTAACTCCCCTTTTCTTGGGGAAACTGAGATGTGGAGACTCCCATCAGCGCTCTTGCCTCTTCCCAGTCCAGAAGCTAGCTGCCTCTTCCTCCTTCCCACACAAGTCCCCCTCTTCTACGCCACCCTCCATTTTTCATCCTCTCTCACCTCCTGCCAAGCAGTGGAAACCACCAGATAAACGGCCATTTCCGCTTGGTCACAGAGGCACAGCCAGCACTCTCCAGCACTGACATCTGCCATGCTTGGTGCTTTGGGGTTTCCTCCGGAGCTTCTTCCTGGGCTGTAAGGTCAGTCGTCCCATCAGAACACTTCAAAGTCTTTAAAAAGGGGCAGATCAGAAGGAACTTTGATGTCATCATGCTTGGAAAGGCCCCAAGGTTCAGATGCCTTTTTATCTTGTTCACTGGGATTTGCTGCAAATACCTGCCCAGGTGCAGATGCCATATGTCACTTCTCACAAAAATCAATTTTACAAAAGTCCAATGAAATAAAAACACTCAATAAGCAGCGTCACTTGCAACTGATCCATTTCAGAGAAAGTACCACCAGGAGTGGCTAAAGCAACAGAAATGGAAATGTTAACATTTCTTTTATGTTTTGGTTTTTCATTTTCAACTGCTTTTTATTTCCATGTAGGAGAACGAGAGGAGAAATGCATAATAGAAGACATTCCAAGTGACACATTGATAACAGGTAGGTAAAATGAACTCTGTTGAATGTTGAACTCAAGATGTCGTTTTATGGTATTATGCTAATCTCTTGAAGTCTGTATTATTTGGCAGTGAGTATAATGCTGTATAGTTTTCTCTTGATAGTTTATCAAGTTATGCAAACTTAATGTGAAAAAAGCCTTAAGAGTGAATAGAACAGGGAACCTGGACACGACACCCCAGAATCCAAACTTGATTTGTTTTGTGGCTGAACACTAAAAACATGCACAGCACAAGTCGTGGTGTCTTCTGAACCTCAGTCTCCTGAAGCCCCACAGGGGAAGAGCGCTGAAGGGAAGCATGCGAGTGCCGACCTGAGACTCCTCCCCAGGCAAACTGCCCAGAAAACCTGCTACCACCACAGTGACTTCTGCGCATTTCCCGCACTGCCACCAAGCACGTCCCCACGGAGCTGTGCTTAACTCACCTTCTGAGAAAGAAACAAATGTCCGTGGTTTCAGAATTGCATGGAAAAATCCAGTGTGATATTTAACATTCAAGTCAACATCAACATCAAACTTCCTGATTTCAAAGCAAAAAAAGAAGAGGAAGAGCTGGGCGCGGTGGCTCACGCCTGTAATCCTAGCACTCTGGGAGGCTGAGGCACGAGGATTGCTTGAAGTCTGGAGTTTGAGACCAGCCTGAGCAAGAGTGAAACCCCATCTCTATGAAAAAAAAAAAATAGAAAAAAAATTAGCCAGGTGCAGTGGCACGCTTCTGTAGTACCAGGTACTCAGGAGGCTAAGGCAGGAGGATTGCTTGAGCTCAGCAGTTTGAGGTTGCAGTAATCTACGATGATACCACTGTACTCTAGCCTGGGTAACAGAGCAAGAGTCTACCTCAAAAAGGAAAAAAAAAAAAAGAAGAAGAAGAAGAGGAAGAATCTAAACCTAGTGGTATTCTCTATAAGCACAGATTACATATTTTTATATTCTATTCAATCTCATAGTGTTGAATTCTCCTTTCATTTTGTCTTGGCCATTACATTTGAGTGTTCCATCACAACAAGTAATGACTCATCCTGCAAAAAATCAAATAAATGCAGCCAGCATGGGGGCAAAGAGACAGTGAGATAGAGTTTTAGGATGAGTACAGTAGGAAAAAGCACATGGAGGAGGACTGAGTGGTACCAGAAACCTCCTGTTGTTATGACCACTGTGGGAAGAGGACACATCTGAGACTGTGGCGTCTGAACAAGACTGCCTGAATCCAAACCCCAGCTCCGCCACCTGATAACTGTGTGCCTTTGGGCAAGCTACTAACCTCTCTGTTTCTTCATTTGTAAAAAGCGATGATAATAATGACAATAGCACCTATTTATTTTGTTTATGATGACAAATTAATATTCACAAAGCTTTTAGAACCTGACCCAGCACACAGAAAGTACTGTGCTTGCTCAATATGTGCCTTGAGCCTAACTGCATCACCCCAGGGGAAGCTTGGCCTCCTGGGTGAACAGCCTTGTTGCAGCTGGCTGGTTTCCTAGTAACTTGGGAATTTTACAGCCTGCATTTGAAGGGGCAGAGGAAGAGGAAGATGGAAGAGAGTGGCCTGCTGCCTCATAACCCACCAGCTAGACTGACGTGGCCTGGACCCACTGGGACGTCTCGGCGAGCTGGAGAGTCACCTGAGCCACTGGTGGTGTCTGGGGCAGGAAGGCAAATGCAGCTGGACAGCGATCTGACAGCCGTGTTGAGGAGGGGGCTCAGTCTAGTCCGGCTGGAAGCCTGGGCCCCCGAGGCGCCTCCCTCCCCTGCCACCGCCACAGTCCATGTCCCCTTGGACACTGCCTTCCATCTCCTCCCGCCTCCATCCCCGTCCTGTCCTTCCCTGATTCTCATTGTGCCCCACAGCCTCGGTCTCTGCTCTTCCCACTCTGCCCTCTCCCTAGCCGTCACCCTCAGGCAATTATTTAGATTTAGAGATTAGCTACTTAAAATGTACTGTTACAGGAAAACTCTGGAAAAACGTCAGTCCACATGTTTTAATTTTTCTTTAAAAAAGGACAGCAGACTGTGGTCTTGGAAGTAGTTTTGTGGGTCTGGCCCTCTTGTGGGTCGAGCCCTTGCACTGCCCGACTGCTCCTGTGCCTCTGCACTCATGCCCTGCGGGCCGATCACCCCGTCTTCCCAGAACAGCCACAGCCCACCACTGTCCATGGCGCAGGAAGTACATTCCCACAACTTCTATCCACTCATCCTCGCTCTGTCATCTGGGTCCACTCAAAATAAATCTAAATTTTTTTCACCTGAAAGTCTTTCATAACTTTGAAGTCAGTGATTCCACCCACCCCAGAGTTCGCTTTTCCAGGCTCACTTTCCTCAACTGCAGAGAGCATGGCTTCAAGTCCGCTTGTGCAACATGCACTGATGCAGTGTCTAGTCTGGGCAGGCTCTGAGCTGAGGACTAGAGACCCAGAAGGTGCAGGACAGGCAAGGTTTCTGACCCTGCTCCTGGCTCCAGTCAGCAGAGAAGACACTGGACCACGGCGCTAGCACGTAACCCCAGAAAGAAGAAGGCATTGCCGGCTGATCCAGGCACCAGCCGTGAGGAGGCCTACGGAAAAAGCAACCGAGGCAGGATGGGGAAGGCTCTGGAAAAACAGGGGCGCATAAAAGAATAGAAGATTATCATTCAGATATGGAAAAACTGAGGACATAATATGGGCAAATAGTATAAGGAGAGAAAAGCAAACCAAACTCATCAAGGCCAATTAAACAAACAACCACAAGTTAAGTCGTGGTCCAAATAGGATGCTAACTAAAATGGGACACAACTTTCCATGGATTGGAGTGGAAAGGAGCATGGTGGGGAGAGCCAGGACTCAGCCTTCTTCCTGGCTACTGTGGTCGACCAGCAGGCCACTGGGGCTTGGGCCCTGTGCTGGGGTCACAGGGATGGGGGCTTGTGGGTGGGAGGGCATCCTGGGTCCCCTTTCCAGTTTCATGTCACTCACACATGTGGCCATTTGGCTGTGTTAGCATGGATGCTGCTGATTTAAACGCATAGGACAGAAGCAGCTCTTTGAAGGCACAAATTCTGTGCTCTCCACCTTTGTGTTGCCCAGGCTGCTACAGGCCCTGGCACAGGGGCGTGCTGCTTTTGATCTGAACTGAATTGACCGGTTTCAGGATAAAGCTGTGGTTTTGAGATCCCACGCTGAGATGGATCCATTAATTGGTCTTCAATTATAATCATGCAACCAGATGTAGATTCATCTAACTTCTCGACTTGGCTGAAAAATATAACAAAAAACTGTTTCTGAAGTCCATTTCCATAATATCCACAGTGTTTCTAAGTTCTACCAGTGTAGCCTTCCCCAACAAAAAGCGGATTAAAACTAGTGTGGCACAACTTGCTCTTTGCCAAGTCGTGAAGCTCACTGCTGTCCTTTCATAGCACTCAGAAACAGTCTGGCAGTTGCCCAGAACTTAATTTCAAGCTCCCTTGACAACTGAAGGTTGCTTTTTCACTCATGTTTATTCCACTCTTTTTCTTTCATCTCCCTTTCTCTCTTCTTCCTTCTCTTCCCATCTGCCTTTATCTCTATATTTAGCAAGTATCTATGATCACCTTTGAGTCATTGTTCTAGACTCTAGGGGTTCAAAATTGAAACAAAGTAACAGAGTGTTGCCTTTAGGGTGCTTATATTCTGGTGGAGAGAAAAAGACAGCACCTAATAAGTGAGCAAGTTGTGTGCCATCCCAGGGTTGAGTGCACCGGAGACTGTTCCAGCAGGCAGGGCACAGGAAGCCGCCAGCGCAGACAGAAAAGGCCTCCCGGAAAAGCAGCATCAGGGCCAAGACCTATGGGTCAGCGGAGGCCCAGAGGTGTGTCTGAGGAAACAGGAGGCTCAGTGAGGCTGGAGCCAGCTGGAGGAAAATTCTAGAAAGTGAGGGTGGAGGGGCAGGGTTGCAGGGCCTTGGTCAATGGTACGTGTAGACTTTGGCTCTGACTCTGAGTGAGATAAAAAACCTTAGGAAGACTTTTAGTACAATCAACACGTACATGGCCCTCAAGGCTGCAGTGGTGAGAAAAGCCAGTAGTGGGGTCAGGGCAGAAGGCAGAAGTAGAGGAATTGAGGGGTGGGGAGCTCCTGTCATCATCCAGGAAAGAGGATGGTGCTTAGATCGGGGAGCTATTGTCAGGAGATGTTCCATAGGTGGAATTGGGATTTAAAAATAGAGGAGTAAAGATGACCCCAGGTTTTGGGGCCTAAGTAACTGGAAGAAGAGTTTAAGGAGAAGACTGTAGGCCGTGGTGTGGGTCAGGGTTAGGAGTTCATTCCTGGATGATTACATCTGGCTGCCTGTGGGCATCTGTCTAGTCCATTTTGTGCTGCTATAACAGAATACCACAGATTGGGTAGTTTAGAAAAGAAATTCATTTTTCACAATTCTGGAGGCTGGGAAGTCCAGGATTGATGGATTTGTACAGCAGCTGTTTGGAGGCTCTGGAGTATAGTCAACCCTTGGAGAAGGGAATGACATCCATGAGCTCCATGATCATCCTGATGTTTTCCATTCAGAATTCCAAATTGTAGATTAGGGTAACAAAGTATGAGAGAAAGCACTAAGGAAAGAGAAGTCAGAGTCCAGGACTACCAGGGAGGCTAGGAAATGAAGGAGAAAGCAGGAATAGGGAGCCTAAAGATCTGCACAAAATCTTTCTCAAATAATCAGCTGATGCCTAAGCCCTGTGAAAGTAGAGACAGACTCAAAACAAACAAACTAAAACAATTAGCAGAAAATAGCAACTGGGAAGCCAAAGAACTGGACAGAGAT
The DNA here is from genome assembly GCA_028533085.1 of Varecia variegata. Classification (NCBI taxonomy): domain Eukaryota; kingdom Metazoa; phylum Chordata; class Mammalia; order Primates; family Lemuridae; genus Varecia; species Varecia variegata. Next base: position 166,656,409 of record CM052436.1, on the reverse strand, counting down.
TTCATTGGCTGTGTGGATCTGGGGGAAGGTGAAGACCCAACAAGGTGAAGGGACCTTGGGAAACACCCTAGACTTTCAGGCAAAGCCCTATGAGGGCCACACTCCAGGAATAAGATCAGGCCCAGGAAAGAGGATCACATCCTAGGCATGGTTATGTTTTAGGAGTAAGGACAAACTGTGGCAGACCCACCCTGCTTGCTAAGGCAAAACAGCCCTCCTGGGATGCAGGGAACATCATCCAAAGCCTGTACAATATTCAGCATTCAATCAAAATTATGAGGTAGGCTTTAAAAGAAGATTGAATGATTAGAAACCAAAAGGTAAAACAGGCAATAGAAAGAGATACATAGGTGATTCAGAGAGAGACTCTAAAATCATTGTTACTATGTTAGAGAGAATAGAGAAATGGATGGGCAAGATAGAAGAGAAGATAGAGTCTCAACCATTGCGATCTCTTTTTTAAAAACCAAGTGGACATTTTGGAACTGAAAAATATTATATCTGAAATTAAGAACTAATTGTATGGATTCAACAAAACACTGGGAAAAGGAGATTAGTGAAGGAGCCTGGATCTATAAACTAAAAGAGACCTCAATGGAAAAAAAGAATGAAAAGACCAGAAAAGAATGTAAGAGACAAGAGGGAGACAAATGATCTAACATATATGTAACTGCAGCCCCAGAAGGAGAGATGAGAGAGAACAGAGGAAAGGCAACATTCAAAGATATAGTGTCCAAAAATTTTTGAAAATTTATGAAAGACATCAACCCAGAGATTCAAGGAACTCAGAGTACCTCAAAGAGGATAAATATAAGGAAAAACACATCTATCTACATCATTGGCACACTACTGAAAACCAAACACAGAGAGAAAATAATTTAAAATAGCCAAAGGGGAAAAAAGACACAATTACTTCAGGGGCAGTAAGAATGACAACTTCTCAACAGAAACTATGCATCTTCAAAGATGCTGAAAGGAAAGAAAAAAAATTACTGTACCTTTGCAATATATTTTGCAATCAGGAGGTGTGATGTCCCCAGCTTTGCTCTTCTTTTTTTTATTATTTTTCTTAAATTTTTTTTATTTCAGCATATTATGGGGGTACAAATGTTTAGGTTACGTATATTGCCCCTGCCCCACCTGAGTCAGAGCTTCAAACGTGTCCATCTCCCAGATGGTGCAGGCCGCACCCATTACATGTGTATATACCCATCCCCTCCTCCCCCTCCAATCTGCCAGACACCCAGTGAATGTTACCACTATATGTGCACTTAAGTATTGATCAGTTAAAACCAATTTGATGGTGAGTACATGTGGTGCTTATCTTTCCATTCTTAGGATACTTCACTTAGTAGAGTGGGTTCCAGCTCTATCCAGGATAATACAAGAGGTGCTGTATCACCATTGTTTTTTGTAGCTGAGTAGAACTCCATGGTATACATATACCACATCTTATTGATCCACTCATGCATTGATGGGCATTTGAGTTGTTTCTACATCTTTGCAATAGTGAATTGTGCTGCTATAAACATTAGAGTGCAGATGTCTTTTTTATAGAATGTCTTTTGTTCTTTTGGGTAGATGCCCAGAAATGGGATTGCTGGATCAAATGGTAGTTCTACTTGTAACTCTTTGAGGTATTTCCATATTGCTTTCCACAGAGGTTGTACTAGTTTGCAGTCCCACCAGCAGTGTATGAGTATTCCTATCTCTCCAAAACCACACCAACATTTATTGTTTTGGGACTTTTTGATAAAGGCCATTCTCACTGAAGATAAGTGATATCTCATTGTGGTTTTGATTTGCATTTCCCTGATGATTAGAGATGTTGAGCATTTTTTCATATGTTTGTTAGCCATTAGTCTATCTTCTTTTGAAAAGTTTCTGTTCATGTCCTTTGCCCACTTTTTGATAGGGTTGTTTGATTTTTTCTTGCTGATTTTCCTGAGTTCTACACAGATTCTAGTTATCAGCCCTTTATCAGATGTGTAACATGTGAATATTTTCTCCCATTCTGTAGATTGTCTGTTTGCTTTCATGGTAGTTTCCTTGGCTGTGCAAAAGCTTTTTAATTTGATCAGGTCCCATTTATTTACTTTTGTTGTTGCTGTGATTGCCTTTGGGGTCTTTTTCATAAATTCTTTGCCTAGGCCAATGTCTATAAGAGTTTTTCCAACATTTTCTTCTAGAATTCTTATAGTTTCATGCCTTAGGTTTAAGTCTATTATCCACTGTGAGTTGATTTTTGTGAGAGGTGAAAAGTGCGGATCCTGTTTCAGTCTTCTACATGTGGCTATCCAGTTTTCCCAGCACGATTTATTGAATAAGGATTCTTTTTCCCAGCGTATGTTTTTGTCTGCTTTGTCAGAGATTAGATGGCTATATGAGGATGGTTTTATATCTGTGTTCTTAGTTCTGTTCCACTGGTCTATATCTCTGTTCTTGTGCCAGTATCATGCTGTTTTAGTTACTATAGCCTTGCAGTATAGCTTGAAGTCTGGCAAATCGATGCCTCCCCATTTGTTCTTTTTGCTTAAGCTCGCTTTTTCTATATAGGGTCTTCTCTGGTTCCATATGAAGTGTAGAATTATTTTTTCTAGATCTGCAAAAAATGATGTTGGTGTTTTCATAGGGATAGCATTGAATCTGTAGGTTACTTTGGGCAGTATAGACATTTTAACAATGTTGATTCTGCTGACCCATGAGCATGGTATAGTTTTCCACCTGTTTACATCCTCTGCTATTTCCTTTCTCAGTGTTTCGTAACTCTCCCTGTAGAGGTCTTTTACCTCCTTAGTTAAATATATTCCTAGGTACTTGATTTTCTTTGTTGCTATTGTGAAGGGTACTGAGTCTTTGATTTGGTTCCCAGTTTGACTGTTGTTGGCATAGAAGAATGCTACTGATTTCTGTACATTGATTTTGTAACCCAAGACTTTGCTCAATTTGTTTATCAATTCCAGTAGTCTCATGGCAGAATCTTTGGGGTTTTCTAGATATAAGATCATATCATCAGCAAAGAGAGATAGTTTGACCTTTTCTGCCCCCATTTGGATGCCCTTGATTTCCTTCTCTTGTCTGATTTCTCTGGCTAGGACTTCCAGCACTATGTTGAATAGAAGTGGTGATAGAGGGCAACCTTATCTGGTTCCAGTTCTAAGTGGGAATGCTTTCAATTTTTCCCCATTCAGTATGATGTTGGCTGTGGGTTTTTCATATGTGGCTTGTACCATTTTTAGGTAAGTCCTGTCTATGTCTATTTTGTTAAGCATTCTTATAACAGGATGTTGAATTTTGTTGAATGCTTTTTCTGTGTCTATTGAGAGGATCATATGGTCTTTGTTTTTGCTTCTATTTATGTAATGAATTACATTTATAGATTTGCATATGTTGAACCATCCCTGCATCTCTGGGATGAAGCCCATTTGGTCATGATGGATTTTTTTTATAAGCATTTGAATTCGGTTTGCTGGGATTTTGCTGAGAATTTTTGCATCTGTAATCATAAGGGATATCGGTCTGTAGTTTCCTTTTTTGTTGCAGACTTTCTCGGTTTTGGTATCAGGGTGATGTTGGCTTCATAAAATGTGTTGGGGAGGATTCCTTCCTTCTCGATCTTGTGGAATAATTTCTGCAGGATAGGCACCAGTTCTTCTTTGTAGGTCTAGTAAAATTCGGGTGTGAAACCATCTGGTCTGAGACTTTGCTTCTTAGGAAGGTTTTTTATTGCTGTTTCAATTTTGGTACTTGATGTTGGTCTGTTCAGGAATTCTATTTCTTCCTGATTGAGCCTAGCGAGGCTGTGTGTTTCTAAGAATTTGTCCATTTCCTCTACATTTTCCAGTTTATGTGCATAGAGGTTTTTATAGTGTTCATAAATGATATTTTGTATTTCTGTGGCACCAGTTGTAATTTCTCCTTCTTCATTCCTGATATAGTTTATTAGAGTTCTTTCTTTTCTGCTTCTCGTTAATCTAGCCAGAGGGGTGTCAATTTTGTTTATTTTTTCAAAGAACCAACTTTTTGTTTTATTAATCTTCTGTATAGTTTTTTTATTATCAATTTCATTTAGTTCTGCTCTGATCTTTGTTATTTCTTTTCTTTTGCTGTATTTAGGGTCGGTTTGCTAATTCTTTTCCAGTTATTTGAGATGATTAATTAGATTGTTTATTTCTGATCTTTCTGTCTTTTGGATGTAGGCATTTATGGATATAAATTTTCATGTCAGGACTGCTTTAGCTGTGTCCCACAGATTTTGACAACTAGTGTCCCCTTTGTCATTTAGTTCAAAGAATCTTTTGGTTTCCAACTTGATTTCCTCCTTAATGAAATAATTGTTCAGCAGAAGGTTGTTTAGTTTCCTTGACTTAGTGTAGAGATGAGAGTTTCTGTTAGAGTTGATTTCTAATTTTATTCCACTGTGGTCTGAGAAGATGCATGGTATAATTTCTATTTTTTTAAATTTTTTGAGACATGCTTTGTGGCCTAGGATATGGACAATCTTAGAGAATGTCCAATGAGCTGATGAGAAAAACGTATATTCAGTGGTTTTGGGGTATAAGGTTCTGTAAATGTCAGTCAGGCCCATTTGTTCTAGAGTTCTGTTTAAGTCCATTGTTTGTTTATTTTCTGTTTGGAGGATCTGTCCTGTTCTGTCAGAGGAAGGTTAAAGTCTCTAGCTATTATGGTGTTACTGTTTATCATTTTGTTTAGATCAAGTACGATTTGCTTTATGAATCTGGATGCAATTGAGTTAGGTGCATAAATATTTAGAATTGTTATATCTTCTTGTTGAATTATATCCTTCACCATTATATAGTGACCCTCTTTGTCTTTCATCACTTTTGTTGATTTAAAGACGAAGTTATCTGAAATCAGAACCACCACATCAGCTTTCTTTTGGCTTCTGTTTGCTTGAAATATTGTTTTCCATCCCTTCACCTTGAGTCTGAATGCATCCTTGTGAGTTAGATGTGTTTCCTGAAGATGGCAGATACTTGGCTTGTGTGTATTTATCCATTTGCCCAGCATATGTCTCTTTAGTGGACAACTCAAGCCATTCACAGTTATTGAGAGAATTGATAAGTGGGGTAGATTTCTGCTCATCCTGTTGAGTTGAACTTTGTTGCTTTGTTTTCTATCTTGAGTCATTCTGGTGTCTGGCCTTTGACCTTTAGCTTTTGGATGATTTTATATTCATGAGTGTTTATTGTGCTGATCCATGTGTAAAACTGTTTTGAGTACTTCCTGGAGAGCAGGTCTTGTCTTGATGAATTCCCTCAGTCTTTGCTTGTCTGAGAAGGTCTTTATTGCTTCTTCATATACAAAACGTAGTTTTGCAGGGTATAAGGTTCTAGGGTGGGCATTATTCTGTTCGAGAAGAGTGAGAATGGGCCCCCAGTCTCTTCTTGCTTGTAAGGTCTCAGTTGAGAAGCCTGCTGTTATCAGATGGGTTTTCTTTTGTAGGTTACCTGCTTCTTTCGCCTTACAGCTCATAGGGGGCCTCTTTGGTGGTTATTTTGGTCAGTCTGATGACTGCGTGTCATGGTGTCTTCCTGTTTGTGATGAATCTCCCAGGAGTCCTTTGAGCTTCTTGTACCTGGATATCTAGATGTCTAGCAAGGCCTGGGAAATTTTCCTCTATTATATCCTCAAATAGCTTATCCAACCCTTGTGTATTTTCTTCACCTCAGGGATGCCTATGATTCTCACATTAGGCTTCTTCACATAATCCCACATTTCTTGTAGGCTGTGCTCTTTTCTCTTATTTCTCTGCTCTATCTCTGTGACTGACTTATTTAATTGAAAGGTGTTATCTTCAGTCTCTGAGATTCTTTCTTCTGTTTGATCTACTCTGTTCTTGAGGCTTTCCACTGTGTTTTGTAATTCCTTGAATAAAGTCTTCATTTCCGGAGTTTGGTTTGATTTTTCTTTAATATTTCAATTTCTTTAGTGAATTTTTCATCCAAGTCCTGGATTTTGTGTGTGTGTGTGGTTTCTTTGTGTTGGTTATCCATTTTTTCTTGCATACATTTAGTTTTCTTACAATCCATGTTTAAAATTCTTCTGTCATTTTAGGGTTCTGAATTTGGTTGATGTCCATTGCTAGAGAGCTGGTGTCCCCCTTTGGGAGTGTGCTTTCCGTTTGATCCTTCATACTTTTAGAGTTCTTTTGCTGATTCCTTCCCATCTGGATCAGCTGTTGCTTCTTACCTTTGGATTTTCATTTGGATAATGACATGCCCTGTTTCGTCTCTGAGCCAGTAGGTGGTGTTTGTGGGTGAGATCTGGCCATACCCTATACGATGAGTCAGTAGATGCAGTAAAAGGGTTGCAGAATGACCTCCCTGTCAGTAGGTGGCGCTTGCTGGGAGGGACAGGCTGCAATGTTGTTTTTGGGTCCTGTAACCAGCTCTTATTCCTCTGGAGAGGCACTCTAGTGCCTCAGGTGGTAGGTGTGGCCCTAAGACTTCTAGGTGTGCCCTTATTGTCCACCCCAGTGGGGGCAGGTGGGGGAGTGAGTCTGGGCAGAGCTGGGTTGGGTGAGCCTGCCCTCAAGCTCCGCAAATGCTGTTAGTGAGGGTCAAAGGTCTGTTCTCTGCTTCTGGGCAAAGCTGCCAGGGAGAAGCTGAAATGGCCCCACTTGGCCAAAAAGTCTGCATGTGGGGGTGGGGCTGTCTGAGACCTGTAGTCTGGAGCAGGCCTTGCTCCTTTCCACCCTCCCCTATTCCACAGTTTCTCCCAGGCCTCTGCCAGCAGGCAGGACCTCAAGCCAGTGGATCTCCCCTGGCTGTGATGCAGGCCTGGAGGTTCCCTGCCCAGGATCGCAGCCTGGGCTGGGTGCACGGCCTTCCCATGGGAAGAAGGTTGCCCCTCAAGCATGCTGATCTGCCCCTGAAGGCACACACACCTCAGTAGGCTCGTTCACAAATATCCCTTCTGTGCCCTGGGGCATTGTGATCAAGACCTTGGTGTACGGGATCTGGTCTGCAGGCCTGTCCCCTGGGCCCTGGAGATCAATCCCTGGCCCTGCCAGTGAGAGGAGTGCTGGTCTCAAGTCACCCACGGGGTGCCCAAGCTGGATGGATGTCTCTCCTCTTTGGGATTTGCCCCACTCTCTTGGAGTCACCAGGCAAGCAGCACCTGGGAGGGCTGGCAGGCAGGAAGCTCACATTCTGAGTACCTCCCAGTCTGCTATTGGGCCCCAAAAGGAAAGGTCCCATTCCCTGCAAGTGCCTCTGGGTGGTGGCTAAATTGTCTCTCTTGGCAGCATGGGTAGGGAAGGGGAAGGGGAGAATGAAGCAATATAGCGCCTGCTGATCAGCTCGGGTCTGCAGGCTGGAAGGCACCCCGAGGGAGCTGGGAGCCTGGTGCCCTATCCTCAAGAGGCTCACCACTCACTGGTGGCGGCTGTCTCTGGGCTGATGTTGGCAGGTCTCTCCAACTGCTGAGGAGCCCACCAGCAGTCTGAGATGCAAGGGAGGGGAAATTTAACTGCTCCACCTACTCTTGTCGCTGGTCTCCAAGTCTCTCAGGGGCCTTTCTGCTTCCAGTTCTCCTCCACAACTTCTTCCCATGGAGTCTCCTGTAGTTTCAGGCACCCTTCCTTCCAACCCTTGTCTGATCTAAGTTTGTCTGCCTGTTTATTTTTTTTTCACTGTCTTCTAAAATCTGTCTTTCTTGCAGAGATACTCTGGCTGGCAGTTTTTCTCGTCCGTCATCTTGCCTCTCCTCTGCTCTTCTTTCTCAAGACTGATTTGGCTATTTGTGGTCTTGTGTGGTTCCAGGTGAATTTTAGGATTGTTTTTCATTTCTATAAAAAACTATCACAGGAATTTTGATAGCAATTGCATTGAATTTGTAGATTACATTGGGTAGTATAGACATTTTAACTATATTAAGTCTTCCAATCCATGAACACAAGACATCTTTCTTTGTATTTGTGTCTTCTTTAATTTCTCTCATCAATGTTCTATAGTCTTTCACATCCTTCATTAAGTCTATTCCTAAGTATTTTATACTTTTTGGTGTTATTGTAAATGGGATTCTTTTCCTTATTTCCTTTTCTGATAGTTCATTGTTAGTGTATAGAAATCCATCAGATTTTTTATGTTGATTTTGTATCCTGCAACTTTACTGAACTCATTTGTTAGTTTTAAGTTTTTTATGTAGTCTTTAAGGTTTTCTTTCTATAAAATCATGTCATCTGCAAACAAGGACAATTTTACTTCTTCTATTCCTATTTGGATGCCTTTTTTAAATAAAAAAGCACTCTTTTTCTTGCCTAATTGCTCTGGCTAGGACTTCCAGTGTTATGTTGGATAAAAGGGGTGAAAGCAGGCATCTTTGCTTTGTTCCTGATCTTAGAGGATAAGCTTTGTTTTTCATTAGTGAACATAATGTCAGCTGTGGACATTTCATAGATTGCCTTTATTATGTTGAAATACTCTCCTACTATTCCTAGTTTGTTGAGAATTTTTGTCATGAAATGATGTTGAATTTTGTCAAATACTTTTTCTACATCTATTGATACAATCATGTGATTTTTATCCTTTATTCTGTTAATGTGGTATATCATATTAATTGAATTTTGTATGTCAAACTATCCTTACATCCGAGGGATAAATCCCACCTGGTCATGGTGTATGATCCTTTTAATGTGCCTTTCCATTTGTTTTGCTAGCATTTTGTTGATGATTTTTGCATCCATATTAATCAGGAATATTGGGCTGGGTGCAGTAGCTCATGCCTGTAATCCTAGCACTTTGCGAGTCTGAGGCAGGAGGATTGCTTGAGGTCAAGAGTTTGAGACCAGCCTGAGCAACATAGCGAGACCCCATCTCTACAAAAAAGTAGAAAAATTAGCCAGGTGTGGTGGTACACACCTATAGTTCCAGCCACTCAGGAGGCTGAGGAAGGAGAATCACTCGAGCCTAGAAATTTGAGGTTGCAATGAGCTATGATCATGCCACTGCTCTCATGCCTGGGCAACAAAGTGAGACTCTGTTTTCCAAAAAAAAAAAAAAAAAAGTAATATTAGCCTATAGTTTTCTTTTCTTGTAGTGTCTTTGTCTGGCTTTGGTATCAGGGTAATAGTCATAAAATGAATTTGGAAGTGCTACCTTCTCTTCAATTTTTTGAAAAAGCTTGAGAAGGATTGGTGATAATTCTTCTATAAATGTTTGGTTGAAGAAGCCATATGGTCCTGGGCTTTTTTTTTAATTGGGAGGTGTTTGATTACTGATTCAATCTCTATATTAGTTAAGGGTCTGTTCAGACTTTCTATTTCATCATGATTCAGTCTTAGTAGATTGCAGCTTCTAGGAATTTATCCATTTCTTCTAAGTTATTTACTTTGTTGGCATGTAATTATTCATTTTAGTCTTTTATGGTCATTTTTATTTCTATGGCATCAGCTTTAATGTGTCCTCTTTCATTCTGATTTTATTTGAGTGCTCTCTCTTTTTTTTTAGTCTAGATTCCCTGATTTCGAGACACATTACAAAGCTACAGTAATCAAAACAGTATGGTACTAGCATACAGACAGATAGACCAATGGAACAGAATAAGGAACCCAGAAATAAATCCACACATACATGGTCAATTGATCTTTGACAAAGGTGATAAGAACACACATGGGGGAAAGGACAGTCTCTTCAACATATGGTGTTGGGAAAACTGGACATCCACATGTAAGAGAATGAAACTGGACCCTTACTTCACAACCTACACAAAACTCAACTGAAAATAGAGTAAAGACTTAAATGTAAGATCTGAAACTGTAAAACTTCTAGAAGAAAACATAAGAAAAAGCTTCATGACATTAGTTTTGGCAATAATTTCATGGATATGTTACCAAAACCACAGGTAACAAAAGCAAAAATTGAGACATGAGACTACATCAAACTAAAAGTCTTCTGCATAGCAAAGGAAACAATCAACACAGTGAAAAGGCAACCAACAGAATAGGAGACAATATTTGTAAACCATATATCTGACAAGGGGTGAAGCTCCAAAATATATAAGGAATTCCTAAAATTCAATAGCAAAAAAAACTAATAACCCAATTTAAAAATGGGCTAAGGACTTGAATAGACATTTCTCTAAAGAAGATATGCAAATGACCAGCAGGGACATGAAAAAAAAATTGCTCAATGCCACTAGCCATAGGAAAATGCAAATCAAAACCACAATGAAAGATCACCTCTTGTCTTTTGGGGTGGCTATTATTCAAAAAAAAGGAATTGGCAAGGATGTGGAGAAATTGGAACACTTGTACACTGTTGGTGGGAATGCAAACTGGTACAGCTGCTCTGGAAAACAGCACGGAACTTCCTCTAAAACTTAAAAACAGAACTATCATATGATCCAGCAATCTCACGCTGGGTATTTATCCCAAGGAAATTGAAATCAAGACGTCAAAGAGATATTAGCACCCTCCCCATGTTCATAGCAGCACTATTTATAATAATAAAGATGTGGAAATAATCTATATGTCCATCGACAGATGTATGAATAAAACATGTGGCATATACATAAAATGAAGTCAATGGAATATTATTTAGCCTTTAAGAAAGGAAATTTTGTGATCTGAAACAACATGGATGAACCTTAAGGATACTATGCTAAGTGAAATAGCCAGTCACAGAAAAACAAATATTGCATGATTCCACTTACAAGGTGGTTATCTAAAATAGTCAAATTCATAGAATCAAAGAGTGCAAGGGTGGTTTTCAAGGGCTGAAGGGAGGGGAAAATGAAGAGTTACTAAATAACAAGCATAAGATAAATAAGTTCTAGAGGTCTGTTGTACAACATCATACCTATAGTCAACAATACTGTATTGTACACTTAAAATTGTGTTGAGACCATAGATCTCAAGTGTTCTTACCATAATAAAATAAATTAATAAAGTTTTTTAAAAAGAAAGGAAATACAAACCTAGATTTCTAGATTTCTGTACTCAGTGAAAATATTCTTCAGAGATGAAAGTGAAATAAAGTTGTTTTTACACATGCAAAAGCTCAGAGAGTCTGTCAACAGCACATCTGCACTACCAAAATACTGAAGGGAGCTCTTCAAGATGAAAGGAAATAAAGAAAAAAATTAAAAATTAATAACACAATTGACTTGTGGAGTTTACAGCACATGTAGAAGTAAGATATATGACAACAATAGCACAAAGGAGGAGAGTAGGTAAATGGAGTTAAACTGTTGAAAGATTCTTGAAATGGTTCAGCAAGTGATAAATATACTAATCTATTTTTTTCTCTTAACAAGGCCCATCACTTCAGAATAAATATACTAATTTGAAGAATGTAATACAAGGATATATATTTTTATCACTAAGGCAATCAATAAAAGAATTCTGTACTAAAAGAATGTAAAACTAATATGCTAATAGAGAAAAAATAGAAAAACAAAATACTTGATTAATCCAAAAAAGGCAAAAAAGAGGAATAAAGAAACAGGGAAAAAATAAGACAAATGAAAAGCAAATAGTAATATAGTAGGTTTAAACCAAACTCTATTCTACATTACATGAAGTATAAATAGAAAAACATTCCATTTAAAAGGCCAACATTGTCAGACTGGATTTTAAAAAACAACTACATGCTGTTTCCAAAAGAATATTTTAAATATAAGAAAAGACTGAAAGTAAAATAATGACATATCATGCAAATATGAACAAATAGAAAGACACTATAGTAAAAGTAAACTTTAAGCAAATAAATGCTACTAGAGTTAAAGTGGTACCCAAATCACCAACGTTGGGTTTAATAATAGAAAGATGTTTTGGGGGTGTTTTCTACTCAACTGTTATGAACTTCATTTAAATGAATTTTTTTTTGAGACAGTCTTGCTGTGTCAGCCTGGCCATTTAAAAGAATTTTGAGCATGGTGGACCATCAATTAATTTTCTATTCTTGTCAATATTTTTCCTTTTAACTATGACTGTATCTTTAATCATCAGTCATTACTTTGATGTGCCAAATAATGTAATAACATACTCCAAAATATAATTCTTAAACATTTCTTTTAAAAAATCCCTTTAATGGAAAATTTCATTGCATATTTATACTTTTTCTGTTCATGATATGTTGCAAGTCCCTATGTCAAAAGCCAGGACCTGGCTCCGTTCATGGGTTTACAATGTGAATACGTTACGACTGCTGCGGGGCAGGTTCTTTGGAGCCTGGCACACCTGTGTTGCCTGTGTCAACAAACAGCTCTGTGTTTTCACCTCCCTGACTCACTGAACTATTGAAAAACCTTCCGCTGCCTGTGATAGCCCTTGCCTTTTACTTAGTGCACACTTGATCGTAAGTGCAAGTGTCGAACACTACTTAGTTAAGAAGTGCTAATTAAGAACATGCTTATATTTAATTTTTAAATCATTGTTAATCTGAAAAAACAAATTAAAAAAATTTGGGAATTTGTGGGGACCTGAGACTATGTACCAGATCTCTACTTCAGGAAGAGCACACACCAGCTATGTCCTGTTTCTCCTTTCACAGTTCTTAGGACCAACAGAGTCCATCAAAATACCCGTCTAGAAAGTTCAAGAGGAATGCCCTCAGAGTAGGTCATCAAAATCTACCTAAAAGTTTGTTTTTTCTCATTATGACTAAAAATAGTCTGCAAGGAATTTGAAGAATTGGCCTCTGTCTTCCCCAAGTGGAGGTAGCTCAGAGAACCGTAGAAGAATAGAGAATAGGCTTTGGAGACAAAGAGACAGGCTTTGAAATCCGCCTTTATTGCCCAATAGCTGGGTGACATTGAGCTCTATTTCTTTACTTGTAAACTACAGACAATATCTGCCTTGGAGCAGCAAAGTGCTTGGCATGCCCTTGACATGCTGCAGGTGTGCTATCAATGTTAGTTCCCACCCTTGTGGACTCTGTCTAGCCTTGTTAGCTTGGCCTCTGAGTATGTGAGCAAAGCCTGCTAGAGAAGCAGGTGTGGCTCTCACTCGGGCTCAAACCCCTCCCTGCAAGGAAGAGAAATTGCCTGAGAAGCAAAGAGGCTTGTATTCCCTGACTGGAAGCTGAAAGAAAGACAATATAGGACTCGTGCACCTGTAAACTGTGCCAGTCAAGGGCACTGTAGCCAAACCCAGGATACAAAATCCTTGCTCTGTAAACTTGCTTGGAAACTGTTAAGCCAAATATATTCTGTATTTTTTACCTTGTTTCTCTTAGTTCTTAATAGTAAATTCCAGATTGTCTTGAATAAAAAAGTGATAAAGCATCTTTGATGGTATGTTGCCGGCGGCAGTGGAGGGGGGGGGGTGGTGAAGAAAAGAGACACAGGGAAAACAGTAGTGGCAACTGTGCACATCACTACTGCCCACCCAGTGAGTTGACAACAACTTTCTGGAGTATTTTTTTTTTAAAAACAAGGCTGTTAGTTCCTTATAAAAAGCAAGAACTGATAAAAAGGGAGAAGTGCCATGAAGCATAGTGGTTGTAAAGTGGGAGACTGTTCACTAAAAGAAAACATTTAGAATTCAAAACCAATAAGCAAAGACAAATCTGCTCCTGGATGCTCCCTTTCAAAGGGTTCCCTGACGTGACTCAAGCACTTTGCCAAAGTACCCATGGTTTTGATTGCCTGTCTTGTTTGTTTTTCAAAGTACAAGTCTTTTTAGAGATTAGAAGAGGAAGGCACCAAGTTAAATGGGTATCATCTCACTCATCATTCCGCTGGGGCAACCATCCCATGCATGTCTGCATGGGAGACCTCGTGGGCTAGGTTGGGTTGGGTGCTCTCCAAAACAGACTCTGAGTCAAGCATTCAAGTGCAAGTGATTTGCCAAGGAAATGCTCCTAGGAGAAGGAAGGGGAAGAAGCCAGGCGATGGTTTGATTTCAGTTTAACCCCAGATGCATCCTAAGGCCTGGGTGAGCTCAGGAGCATGAGATAACTCAGACATATGATCCAGCAATTCCTTTCCTAGATCAATACCCAAAAGAATTGAAAGCAGGGACTCAAACAGATAATTGTATACCAGTGTTCATAGCAGCATTATTTACTACAGCCAAAAGGTGGAAACAACCCAAGTGTGCATCAGTAGATGAATGGATAAACAAAATGTGGTGTAGACATACAGTGGAATATTATTCACCCATAAAAGGGAAGGAAATTCTGTTACATGCTACAACATGGATTAACCTTGGAAATATCATGCTAAGTGAAATAAGCCAGATGCAAAACATAATATTGTATGACTCCACTTATACAAGGTACCTAGAATAGTCAAATTCATAGAGACAAAAAGTGGCATACGGGATATCAGGAGCTGGGGAGCTATTGCTTAAGTGGATACAGAGCTTCTATTTGGGAAGATGAAAACATTCTGGAAATGGATGGTAGTGACTGTGGCACAACAATGTGAATATACTTAAGGTCACTGAACTGTACACTTAAAATAGTTAAAATGGTAAAATTTATATTATGTATATTTTCTAATATATTTTCTAAAACATTTAATTTTCTAAAACATTTAAAAAAAACGATCGGGTAAGATATACCACAGAGTTTGTCCCTCCTCTGGCAGAGGAGCTGGGCGTCTGTTGGCGCACACCGTTCATCGGCTATTGGCTCAGGTGAGGAGCCGGTCCTCAGGCACAGACTCTCCCTGGTCTCTGTGAGGGAACCTGGCTCCAAGGGCTGAGGCAACCCTCTAAGGTTGCAGGCCACAGCCAAGCATGCCACACCAGGGTGGGCACACAGAGCAGGACAAGGGATCGACAGTGCCCACCATAGCCGTGTGAGCAGGGATCATGGCAGCCATCTTCCCTGTGGCCAAGGAAACCTGTTTCTACCTCAGCAGTGCTACTGATTTCTGGAGACACCTAGCCTTGCCACAGGCCCTTTGCAAATACCTATGGTTGCTGAAGATGCTAGCTTGAGAAAAGTGCCCTTTTAATTCTTTCTCTTCAGTGATGAAAAAATGACAAATACCTAGGAAAAAATGTAAAGGTAAACATGTGCACAAACTAAAAACAACAAACCAGCAATAGAGGGGTATCCTGTGTTCACAGACTAGAAAAATGGGCAAAAGATTAACAGATGCTGTATAGGAGAGGAGCCCAGAGTGGCTGGGAAGTAGATGAGAAGGTGCTCAAGTTTATTAATCATCAGAAAGACACAAAGCAAAGCCATTGAGATGCTACTACACACCCACCAAGCACCAAAATGAGAAAGATGGAACACAACAAGTGTACAAGCAGGTGTGGAGCTCTTACACCTTTTGGGCTATCAACAGGCACTGCCATTTTGGTATCTTACTGAGTTTAAACCCAGGCACACCCTATGGCCAGAGAAGCAGGGAATATCCAACTGAAAGGCATGCATTTGTTCACCAAAAGACTTACATGGGAATCATCACAGTAGCAATATTTGTAATAGCCAAAAACTGGACACTGCCCAAATGCCCATCAATAGACAAAGGAGAAAAAAGTTGACTATTCAAAAAATGGAATATTAAACAGCAGTGACAATGAATGATCTGCACATAACAACATAGATCAATCTCACAGACATAGTGTTGATTAAAATAAGCCAGACAGAGAGTACACATATTTATACAAAGTACAAAAACAGAGAAAAATAATCTGTCTTTAGAAGCCAGACTAGTGGTTACCCTGGGGGGCATGTGAGTAACCGGTGGCACGGGGACTTCTGGGGTCTGATGGTGTCCTGACCAGGGTGGTCCAGGTTGCACTGTACACTGATGACCTATGCACCCCTTGTCAGTGACATGCTCCCTCTACGGAGACTCTCAAAAAGGCCATAGGGAAACAGAAGATCCTCCCAGGAAGCTGGAACATTCTAGAAGAGATGACACCATTCATAGCTACTCTCAAAAGCCATTGCTTTCTATGCCCAGGTTGACCCCCATCAACTAAGTCAGAAAATCTTGGGTGGGAGCCAGGTGCCAGCAGCATCTGAAGGTCCCCAGATGCCTCCAATGTGCAGGCAACTTCAGGAACCACCAGATGATCTTTACACCCACAGGACAGTGGGAGTTTACAGAGCCCTCTCCCCCAGCCTAGGAGTCTGCATCTATATGTCATTCCCAGAATAGGGGCAGGCAGCCTGATCAATGGGGTAAAGGGCAAACCCTGGTGGCCTCAGGAGCACAGCAGTAAATTTGAGTTCATCCTAAGAGCCATAAAGAGCCACTGAAGATTTTAAGTAAATGCCTCTGCTGTCACTCACCCCACTCTGCCTTATGTAGAACTAACTAATTATGGGTGGCACATTTAGGTGATTACGATGGGCCAATGTTCTCACTGAGTGTTCAAACTCATTTAATCTCCACAGCCACCCTAAGAGATAGGGCCTGCTGGATGCTCCGCTTACTTCTGGAGGTTTTGTAAACTCGCCCAAGACTACACAGCTTGTGCACGTGCAGCCAGAGCCAGGGGTCAATCAGACAATTTGGTCTTAAACCACCATATCACAGGGCCTCCTTTAACTCTTGAATCAAACACGGATCACCAGCCCATGTCTGCCAACCTCTGTAATCAGAACTGGGCAAATGATGTTGGACCTTTCTTCAGCCCTCTGCATAGACCTCAGTCCAGGTTACAGAACAATATTTAAGACATGGAAAGATTGTCACAAAAAATTAGGTGGAAAAATCAAGCTACAGATAGTATGTACAGTATGATCTTATTTTTTATAAAACAGATAATATGTACTTACAAGAAAAGGCTAGAAGGATAATACAGAAGACTACTTTTAAAGGAGATTTTACTTCCTAAAATTCCTATAATGAATGTGTTTTATTTTTCTAATACCAATCCAAACAACCCACGGTTCCAGCCTCAAGGACACATAGTCTGGAGCAATAGGATAGCCACAGGGAGGGGCTGACTGCCTTATCAGGGATATGCACAGGGTCCCTGGAGACCAGGAGAGGTGCAGCCTGAGAGAGCCTGCGTACGGGGCAGCTCACCTCCCACAGCACCCAGCATGCCCCCGCCACCCCGCAGGCCCACAGAGTTTATCACATTGGACACCTAGAAGGAAGGGGACCTTCAGAGTGAGGTCTTTGCCCAGAGGCTCTGCAAGAACTACATTTGGGGTTGGTTTAAAACATGCACACACACACTCCATCCAAGTCTGTGGAGCAAGTGGTAGTATAGTTTGTGGTGGCCAGTGGTTTGGGAGTCAACTCCTAAGAAACTTTAATCTTGATTCTGGATGATTTTAGATAAGTCACTTAGCCTCTTCAGGCCTCAGGTTCCTCATCTGTAAAACTGGGTATTATGCCTACTTTACAGGGTTGTATATAGGATTAAATGGGAGAGCTGATAGAAAAATGCTTAAAAGTTGAATAACAATGTAAATTACTTATCAGGTACTTGCATAGAACTTACAATGTGCTCAGCTCTGTACTAGATAGTGTACAAATATTAACTCATTATTCTCCATGCCCTCAGAGATATACCATGCTCATCCTTGCTTTACTGATGGGGAAGCAGGAACTGAGTGGTCCAGTGTCTTGCCCAAGGCGTCACAGCTAGGAAGCTGAATCCCTGTTCCTAGCCAGTGAACTCCGCCAGCTCTTTCGCCATGAAGTGGGGAGATGACAAGGCACCTTGTCCTGTGAGTGTCTGCACTGAGTAGACACCTCTGTCTCATGCCCGTTTCAGGCACACATCCTGACGCGCTCTCGCCGGTTCAGCCCAGGAGCAATGCTTCTCTTCTGCCACCTGGTGGCAGTCACCGGTCATGACACCTCCCTCCATCTTTCTCGACAGAGGGGGAGGAACACGTACTTAGGGCTGGAGGATCATGGCAAAAATCAAGCAGAAATTACCCTCGTGTCAGAACCGATTGGTGAAATAAATAAAAAAAAAAGAGATATAAAAAAAAGAGAAATTACCCTCGTTCATTATGGTAACTTAGGCAGTATTCCAGAAACAATGGAGTTTTAATGGGGGCCCAACTGGCACTCTTTTATTCAAGAATCACTTATTGAACATGTACTATGGGACATACTTTCATTCATTCTATTATAAAAATATTTAATTGGCTTCTATAGCGGAGCCAAACACTGCCCTGGCTTATTGCCAGGCTCCAGAGAGCCAAAGAAAGGAATAAAAATATATCCTGCTCTCTAATAACTCCCAGAATGTAAAAAAAGGAACATGTTGGCATGCTGACAAGAATAGCCCAGCGTGAGCAAGTGGGTGCCAGCAACCAGAGTAAAGTCCTAGAAAAATAAGGCAGAACCCCCACCATCCCAACAAGAGAAAGGCAGAAAGGGTAAGTGTCAGGAGGTTAGGACACTTGATGGTGGTAAGGCAGTGTCTGTTTTCTGCTGGTATACCAGGATACCGCAGACTGAGTAATTTATAAAGAAAAGAAGTTTATTCAGCTCATAGTTCTGGAGGCTGAGAAGTCCAAGAGCATGGTGCTGGCATTTGGTGAGGGTCATCCCATGTCGGAAGGGCAAGTGAGCACACGAGACAGAGAAGTAGGCCAAACTCCTTTTGTTTATGAGAAACCCACTCCCTGGATAATGGCATTAGTCCTTTCATGAGGGTGGAGTCCTCAGGACCTAATTACGTCTTAAAGGCCCTAGCTCTTAATATTGGTACAAGGGCAATTAAATCTCAACATGAGTTTTGGAGGGGACATTCAAACCCTAACAGATGGAGACCCTTACTGTTTCCATACGAGGCAAGGTAACCATCTGAGGGGTGAGGGTCAGGGTGGGAGGTGCTGGAAGAGGCTCAGGAGGAAAGACACAGCATGAACCAGTTGTAGAGAATGGTAAACATGCATGACAGAGCTTTCTAGGTGGTCATACATTTGGAAAGTGATCAGTCAGCCTGGCTGTGTGCTTTTGTCCCTGAACATTCAGCTGCTTCAGCAAAGGTGCTTAACCACCTTTAGGGCTTTGTTGCCCTAAAGTGTTTTAAAGAGTTCCATGTGCACTTTAAAATAAATGTGTAATCTGCTGTTGGAGAGAATGTTCTATAAATGTCAAGAAGGTCCTGTTCAGTTCTTCTATATCCTTGCTGGTTTTCTGTATAGTAGTTGTATCAAGTTCTCAGAGAGGAGTGTTGAAGTACTAACCATAATTAGGAATTTGTGTATTTCTCCTTTAAGTTCTGTCAGCTTTACTCCATCCATTTTGAAGCTCTGTTGTTTGGTCAGTTTTGGGTGGTTATATCTTCTTGGTGAACTTATACCTTTATTATTATGTAATGTCTCATTTTGTCCCTCAGAATGTAGAAAAGGGGAACCACTAGAACATTTTCTTTGCTCTGAAACCACTTAAGCTTTTTAAAAATTTATTTCAGAATGGTATGTCTTTTTTCATCCTTTTACTTTTAACCTACCTATAGGCTATATTCAAAGTGATTTTCTTATAGACTGAATTATAATTGGGACATTTTAAAAATCCATTCTGGTATCTTTGTCTAATCTCTGTTTAGACCATTTACATATAATGTAATTATTGATGTCAGGATTTAGGTTTGCCATTTTATCGTTTTCTTTTTGTTCACTCCTTCTGTTTTTTGTTCCCATTTTCTATTTCCTGACTTCCTGTGGGTCACTTAACCATTCTGTAATATTCCAGTTTGCTTTATCCATAGTGCTTTTCACTTTATCTCTTTTTATACTTTTTATTAGTAGTTGCTCTAGAGATTAACCATACACATACTTATCAATCTACTAGTTAGTATTTTACTATCTCAAGAGAAATTTAGAAATCTTAACACCATTTAAGTCCCTTTTCCCTTCCCCTTTATAATATAACTGTGTCTACATACATTGAAAAGCACATCAGACAATGTTATTATTTCTCCATTCAACTGTTAAACATTCTTAAACTGTCAAACGATTTTAAAAATAGAGAAGGATAATAGTCTATTATAGTTTCCCCAGATATTTACCCTTTTCATTGTTCTTTCTTCATTCCCAGTGTTCCATGTTTCCTTCCATAATCATATCCTTTCTGTTTGAAGAACTTCATTTAGCTATTTTTATCTTATTTCACATTTCATTTTATTTTGGAAAAGGAGAGCTTTATTTCTCATAAAGGGCAGCAGCCTGTTGGGCAGCCATTCCAACAGGCTGGAAAGCAGAACCCCGGCAAGAAGCCATGCACGTGTGCTTCTGTAATTCTTTTAAAGCAGGTGTTCTGCTAAAAAATTCTCTTAGTCTTACTTGATCTAAGAATATTTCACCTTCATTCCTCAAAGATATTTTTGATGGATATAGAGTTCCATTTGATTATTATTTTCTTTCATTGCTTGAAAAATGAGCCTCTGCCTGCTGGCATCCATGTTTCTGGTGAGAAATCTGCTGCCATTCAAAGTGCTGTTGCCCTATCAGTAATGCATCACTTCTCTCTGGCTGTTTTCTAGATTTTTTTCTTGTCTTTAATTTTGAGAAATTTGATTGTGATATATGTGGGGAAGGATGGGTGGGCAGTTATCCTATTTGGGATATACTAAGCTTTTTGAATCTGTAGGTTTATGTCCTTTACCAAATTTGGGAAGTTTTTAGCCAGCCATTATTTCCTCCAATCTTTTTTCAACCCTGAGCCTTTTCTTCTCTCCTCTGAGGCTCCAGTGTCACAGATTCTAGACCTTTGATTATTGTCCCACAGGCCCATGAGGCTTTGTTTAAAGCTATTTTCTCTCAATTTTCCAGACTGGATTATTTCTATTTATCAATTTTGCTGAATCTTCCCTCTGTCATCTCCATTTTTTTATTGAGTCCACTCAATAATGAGTTTTTAAAATGTTTTTTGTATTTTATTCTTAAATATTATATTTTTCCTGTTCTGATGTGTCCATTTTGTTCTTTTTATATTTTCTATTTTATTGCTGAGACTATTTTCCCATTTATTTCAAGGGTGTTCATACAGCTTATTGAAGCATTTTTATGAAAGCTACTTTAAAATTCTTGTCCGATAATTCCAACATCAATATCATCTTGGTATTGGTGTCTGTCAACTGCCTTTTCTCATTCAAGTTGAAATCTTCCTGATTCTTGGTATTGTGAGCAATTTTGGATTGTAACCTAGACATTTTGAGTATTATGTTATGACTCTGGTTCCTATTTAATTAATATATTCTATTTTAGTAGGTAGTCAACCCATTCAGATTCAGAACACGCATCCCAATGCTCACGTAGTTTTCTGAGACTTTGTGTTTCTATTCTGGTCTGCCCTGCTTGTGTGTTACCTGGAGGCCAACATGAAACAGGGGCAACATTCCACACCGTAGTTGGACTCTCAAATACAAATCAATGTGTATTGATTCCAGTCAGTCTCATGCATGGGCTACTCAGAGATACACTCAGGACTTCATATACAGATTTAAAAATCTTTTTCTCCAGCTCCCTCCTCCCTGCCGTCCTCCCCAATTCTCTGGTATAGAGGAAAGGCACTGACTCTTTCTTGTCCCTTGCTTAGTGCAAGTGGGCATGTCGACAGGTGCCATTCCATAGTCTCTAGCATTTATCAGGAGAGGTGTGGCTTCTTCCATGGTGTTCATCTGGAGTAGGGCGGGTATAGCCAAAGGGGTTTCACCTTACAGGGCTTCCTATTCCAGATCCTTTAGTTATAGACATTAGGTTTTTCTTGAGCAAGTTCTCTTTTTAAAAAAAATTGCTCTGCAGTTGTAGGTGGCAGATTGCTGTAGCACCCAGACCAGGACATATAGGAGGGGTGAACGAGCAGGTAACACACTGCTGAGCTGTGCTTTGAGTCCAAGGTCCTTAGCCAGTCTACCTTCTTTTCTCCACCTTTCAGAGTCTCCTGGTCATTGCTTTATACCTTTTGCCCAGGATTTTTATAATAGTTGTAACTAGCAAGAGGAATAGGGTGGAACAGCCCTATTCCATCTCTTCCAGAACCACCAATGATACCTTATTAAAGACCTTCTTGAGATGGACCAAACAAAAAAGAATTGAATATACATTATATGTATAGTTAACAAAACTCGTGGGGGGATAGGTCAGTCCTATTCAAAAGACACCTAAGACTGAAGTCACTATATTTAGGCAGCACTTGAGAGGTGGCTGAAGCCTCCCCATTCCAGGAAAGGTTTCCTCTAGGAGTTCCCCAAAGGTACTTCACAGTAGTGTCCAGGGAAACTCCCATCAGGGGCTTTTCTCTCTTGCCTTTCAGGGAGACACTGTGGTATTGAAGTCAGTAGTTCCAGGCTTTGGAATCAGACTGCCTTCATTCTAATTCTGCTTCTGGAGCTTCTTAGCTATGTGACTTTATCTCTCTGAGATCCAGTTACCAACCTCTACAATTGGGACAATAGTATAGAATCCAGCACTTTTTACAACCTCTACCATTATCCCATGGTCTAACCTGCTTAGATTACAAGAGCCTCAATGCTTCCCCCCTTGGCCCTTCTTCGCCCTTTTCTCCACACAACAGCAGGAATGAAAAATTTAAAGGAAAGTCACATCATGTCACTCTCCCACCCTGCTGCTTCCCTTATGGTAAACTTGTAAACCCCCCATGACCTGGTCCCCACGGCCCCTTCAACCTCACATCCTACCATTCTCTCCCTGCCAACTCCACTCCAGCCATTCTAATGTTCCCTAAATATCCCAAGTATGCTTCTGCCCTGGGGCCTTTCCCCAGATAGAGACAGCATAATGTGGTGGTAAGGGAACCTGCATCTCAGTTACCAAAATGTATGTGTGTGTCTACAACACACACACACACACACACACACACACACACACACACAGTTGGCCCTCTATAGCCACAAGTTCTGCATCAGCAGATTCAGTCAACCATAGAACAA
This sequence comes from Varecia variegata, assembly GCA_028533085.1. NCBI lineage: Eukaryota > Metazoa > Chordata > Mammalia > Primates > Lemuridae > Varecia > Varecia variegata. The sequence goes on along the minus strand of CM052436.1, from coordinate 166,633,602 downwards.
AAATATTATTTAAAAAACAATTTTAAGCCTGAGCAAGAATGAGACCCCGTCTCTACTAAAAATAGAAAGAAATGATCTGGCCAACTAAATATATATATATACAAAAAAAAATATTAGCCGGGCATGGTGGCGCATGCCTGTAGTCCCAGCTACTCGGGAGGCTGAGGCAGTAGGATCGCTTAAGCCCAGGAGTTTGAGGTTGCTGTGAGCTAGGCTGACCCCACGGCACTCACTCTAGCCCGGGCAACAAAGTGAGACTCTGTCTCAAAAAAAAAACAATTTAAAAAAAATAGTAAAATACAAATAAAAACAATACATACTAGGTGCAGTGGCTCATGCCTGTAGTTCCAGCTACTCAGGGGTCTGAGGC
>CM052436.1:166608353-166632732 GCA_028533085.1 Varecia variegata | reverse complement strand
TATACCTACATGATGAGTGCGATGTGCACTGTCTGGGGAATGGACACGCTTGAAGCTCAGACTCGGGGGGATGGGAGGGACATGGGCAATATATATAACCAGAACTTTTGTACCCCCATAATAAGCTGAAATAAAAAAAAAATCAAATGGTGAGCCTCATATTTGTAATCTTGAGGTTTGCTGATCTTGCTGGGCAGAGGGGATCGTTAGGGCCAAAGCATCCCTCTGGTTTTGCATAGGCCAGTACCTGCTTTGCAGGTGCTGTAGCCTCACCCAAGCACAAGGGTCAGATAAGCGACCTCCTCCCTCCTCCCATTCTTGCAGGGGCTTTCTCTAGTAATGCAGCAGCCTCTGGGTCTCTCTGGTCTTACAGACGTCTTCCTCACTGGGAATTAGCAGAGGAGCAGAAAAGTTACCAGGTCAAGTGGAAAGAATGTGGATTTTGGAGTAAGAGCCAAGTTCAAGCATAGATTGTCATACACAAGCTAAAACCTTGGGCAGGTTATTTGATTGCTTTGATCCTCAGTTTTCTCATCTATACAATGGATGTAACAGAGATGTCCATCCCCCACCATGCCAGTCTGAGGTACTCTGAATTGCTCATCCATTAACTCAAACCTGGTTGTCCTGGAGCTATGCTCATGGAGTAGCATGATGGCAGTAGATCAAAGCCTTGTAGAAAAGAACAGGCATCTTCCTAGCTGGCAAGGAGAGGGTGCTTGAAGTAGACAAGGAAGAGTTCCTGTTCTCATGAAAACTGGATGATCAATCAATTGGCCCAACCTCAGGATAGACATTTGGACACCCCCCACTCATGCGGAGACAGGGAGCTGTGCCGTTCAAGGCTCCAATTCAGTTGGACTACTGGACACTTGATTCTTGCCTGTTTAACAGTTTTCTCTTGGCACACTTGGCACTTCACTGACAGTAGTTCCACTGAGACTATTTTCCTAGCACCAGCTGCCTGTTAAGACAGCTACTTTCTCCTCCCTATACCCTGTCTCCTCTGCTCCTTGCCTGTATTATGTTCCTTGTTACACCAAAATCCAATTGTCTTCTGTTCTTCCCCAGTAATCCTTTATGACCAATCTGAAAATGTCTCCAAATTTTATTAAACCCAGAGTCCAAATTTTAGTTGGGCTAAAAATTGTCACATTAAAATCTGTTCATTGCTTTTAAAAGACGGAGAAGGCTCATTCTTCAAAAAACATAATTGCCTGAAACAACGTTCCCTTCTAAAAGGGAGAAGTGTTTTCATTCATTCTGAAAACATTCAACAAATATTTATTATGAGCCTAATATATACCCAGCTTGCTTCTTAGCTTAGGAGAAATAAAATTATATTCCTAGCCCTTTTCTTGGCCCAGGAGAGAGAGAAAATTCTCACTCCATAGGGCTTATTCTCAGAGAGGCTCTCTCCATCTGAAGGCTCGAGGACAAGAAACAGCTTTAGTTTCAACATTTCCTACAAAAGAGCCCTTTCAAGATCCTTGTTAGTACTGCACAAGTGCTTTGTTCCTACTGTGGTCAATGTGTCCAGGAGCACAGATTACTCTAAGTTACCAAATTTGATCATGTGCCTATTCTTATGGCGTGTGATTGACAGCACAGGGAATAAAATGGCTGATGGGGTGGGCAAGGCAGACAATAACCATAGGTATCTGCCATACAAACCTATGCATTCTGTGTTCCATTTTCCATTTCCAATATTCCTATCCCACTTTGTAGAAGAAACTGTGGTTCTGAGGTTAAATGATTTATACAAGGTCACATCGCCAACAAGTGGCAACAAACACTGAGATTTAAACTCAACTATTTTTTTCCAACACCTCAAGCTAACAGTCATTCAAAAAATGTTTGCTGACTTGAATATTCACTGGAACTTCTCTACATCGTCTTCTAAGTAGAGCTTGAATATGAAATTAAATTTCAGAAATATAATTTAATAGGTAATGACTAGTCACTGAATATATTTTTCAGGGAAGTATTCTTTGTTATTCATACAAAAATAGAAATAAATTATAAAACCTTACCCTTGAATGCAGTTTTATTTTACAAAATTTCCTCTCTAATGGTCTATTGAAGGAAATTAAGTACAAGACAAGATTCTTTAATTTTAGTCAAATCAAAATTGAAAGCCTTTTAAAAAAGGAAAGTATTGCATTTTACCATGTGTATAATATATACCCGGTTTTTTTAAAAAAATGATTTAATAGACTTGTTTTTTTTTAGAGCAGTTTTAGGTTCACTGAAAATTGAGTAGAAAGTATAGAGTTCCCATATTCCCTCTGCCCCCACATACTCAAAGCCTCCCCGACTATCAACATGCCCCACCAGAATGATACATTTTTTATAGTTGATGCACCTATATTGACACTCATTATCACCCAAAGTCCATAGCTTACACTACAGTATATTATTCTTGGTGTTGTACATTCTATGGGTTTGGATGAATGGGTTTATGCATTCTATGGGTAGTGACATTTACCCACCATTACAGTACCATACAGAATAGTTTCACTACCTAAAAAACCTCTATTCTATTCACTAAAAATCTCCCTCCCTCTCTCCAACCCTTGGCAACCACTAATCTTTTTACTGTTTCCATAGTTTTACCTTTTCCCAGACTCTCATAAAGTTGGAATCATACAGTAGTGGTCTTTTCAGATTGGTGTCTTTCACTTAGTAATATGCATTTAAGGTTCCTCCATGACTTTCAGTGGCTTGCTAGCTCATTTATTTTTAGTGCTAAGTAATACTCCATGGTCAGGACGTACCACAATTTATATATTCACCTACAAAAGCACATCTTCATTCCTTACGTGTTTTGGCAAGTTGCTATAAATATTCATGTGCAAGATTCTGTGTGGACCTAAGTTTTCATAGCATTTAGGTAAATACCAAGAAGCATACTGCTGGATCATGTGGTAAGAATATGTTTAGTTTTCAAAGAAACTACCAAACTGTCTTCAAAAGTGGCTGTACTATTTTGCATTCACACCAGCATGAATGAGAGTTCCTGTTGCTCCACATTCTTGCCATCATTTGGTGTTTTCAGCATTTTGGACTTTGATCATTCTAATAGGTGTATAGTGGTGTCTCATGGTTGTTTTAATTTTCAGTTCCCTAATGACATATGGCATTGGGCACCTTTTCATATGCTTATTTGCCATCTGTATGTCTTCTTTGGTCACCTGTTCAGATTTCTGCTCATTTAAAAAAAATTGTTTTTTATTGATACCTAATAGATATACACAATTTTGGGGTGCATGTGATTATTTAATACATTTATATAATTTCTAAAGATCAAATCAGTGTACTTGGGATATCCATCACCTTAAATAGTTGTCTTTTCCTTATGCCAGAACCATTCCAATTCTTCTCTTCTAGTATTTTGAAACATAAAACACATTGTTGTAAACTATAGCCATCCTAATCATCTAATACTAAGTCTAACTTCTATTGAACCACATATTTATACCCATTAATCAACTTCTCTTCATCCTGCCCCCCACTTCCTGGCCTCTGTTAACCATGAATCTACTCTCTATCTTCATGAGATCTATTTTTATAGCTCTCACATATGAGTGAGAACATGTGATATTTATCTTTCTGTGCTTGCCTTATTTCACTAAATATAATAACCTCCAGTTCCATCCATGTTACTACAAATTACATGAATGAAAAGAATAAAAAAGAATTTCATTCTTTTTTGTGTCTGAATAATATTCCGTTGTGTATATACACCACATTTTCTTTATCCATTCATCCATTGATGGGCACTTGGATTAATTTCATATTTTGGCTATTGTACACAGTGCTGCAACAAACATGGGAGTGCAGCTGTCTTTTCAATATACTGATTTCCATTCTTTTGGATATATACTCAGTAGTGAAATTGCTGAATCATATAGTAGTTCTATTTTTAGTTTTTCGAGGAACCTCTATAACTGTTCTCCATAGTAGCTGTAGTAGTTTACATTCCCATCAACAGTGAACAAGGGTTACCCTTTCCTCACATCCTTGTGAGCATCCAATTATTGCCTGTCTTTTTGATTAAAGTCAGTATAAGTGGGGTGAGATAATATCTTATTATAGCTTTGATTTGCATCTCTCTGATGATTAGTGATGTTGAGAATTTTTTCATAAACCTACTGGTCATTTGTATGTCTTCTTTTGAGTAGCATCTATTCAGGTCTTTTGTCCAATTTTTAATTGGATTATTTGGGTTTTTTGCTATTGAGTTGTTTAGGTTGCTTATATAATCTGGTTATTAATCCCTTGTTAGATAGGTAGTATGCAAATATTTTCTCCCATTCTGTGGGTTTTTTCTTCACTTTTTTAAAAAATTTCAGAATATTATGGGGTTACAAACATTTTGGTTACATGAATTGCTTTTGTACAGTTTGAGTCAAAGTTATAAGTGTGTCCATCACCCAGGTAGTGTGCATCGTACTTGTTAGGTGTGAATTTATTCATCCCCTCCTCACCCCTCCCACCTGCTTGATTTCTGTTGAATTTTACTACCATATGTGGACATGAATGCTGATCTATTAGTTCCAACTCAGTAGTGAGTCCATGTGGTTTTTGTTTTTCCATTCTTGCAATACTTCCCCTAAAATGATGGTCTCTAGTTCCATCCAGATTGTTACAAAAGGTGTTAGTTCACCATTTTTTTATGGCTGAGTAATACTCCATGGTATATACATACCACATTTTATTAATCCACTCATGTATTGATGAGCACTTGAATTGTTTCCACATCTTTGGAATTGTGAATTGTGCTGCTATAAACATTCAAGTGCAAGTGTCTTTTTTATAAAATGTCTTTTTTTTTCTTTGGGTAAATACCCAGTACTGGGATTTCTGGATCAAATGGTAGGTCTACTTTTAGTTCTTTGAGGTATCTCCATACTACTTGTCATAGAGGTTATACTAGTTTGCAGTCCCACCCTCAGTGTATCAGTGTTCCTTTCTTTCTGCATCCATGCCAGCATCTGTTGTTTTGGGACTTTTTGATTAAAGCCATTCTCACTGGAATTAGGTGATATGTCATTGTGGTTTTGATTTGCATTTCCCTGATGATTAGAGACATTGAGCACTTTTTCATATGTTTATTGGCCCTTAGTCTAACTTCGTTTGAAAATCTTCCGTTCATGTCCTTTGCCCACTTTTTAATGGGGTCATTTGATGTTTTCTTGCTGATTTGCTTGAGTTCTCTATAAATTCTGGTTATTAGCCCTTTATCAGATGTGTAGCATATAAATATTTTCTCTCATTCTGTAGGTTGTCTATTTGCCCTATTGATTGTTTCCTTGGCTATGCAGAAGCTTTTTAATCTAATCAGGTCCCATTTATTTATTTTTGTTGTTGCTGTGATTGCCTTCGAGGTCTTCTTAGTAAATTCTTTGCCTGGGCTGATATCTAGAAGAGGTTTTCCAACCTCTTCTAGAATTCATATAGCTTCATGCCTTAGGTTTAAGTCTTTTATCCATTGTGAATTAATTTTTGTGAGTGGTGACAGGTTCAGATCGTATTTCAGTCTTTTACATGTGGCTATCCAATTTTCCGAGGATCATTTATTGAATAAGGATTATTTTCCCCAGCGTATGTTTTTGTCTGCTTTGTGAAAGATCAGCTGGCAATATGAGGATGGTTTTATATTTGGGTTCTCAGTTCTGATCCATTGATCTAGGTCTCTGCTCTTGTGCCAGGTACCATGCTGTTTTGATTACTATAGTCTTGTAGTACAGCTTGAAGTCTGGTAAAGTGATGACTCCCAATTTGTTCTTTTTGCTTAAGGTTGCTTTGGATATTCAGGGTCTTTTCTGGTCCCATACAAAGCACAGAATTATTTTTTCTAGATCTGCAAAAAATGACATTGGTGTTTCAATGGGGATTGCATTGAATATGTAAATCACTTTGGGTAGTATAAACATTTTAACAATGTTGGTTCTACTGATCCATGAGCATGATATGTTTCTCCATTTGTTTACATCCTCTGCGATTTCCTTCCTCAGTGTTTCACAGTTCTCCCTGTTTAAGTCTTTCAATTTCTAATTTTATTCCACTTTGGTCTGAGAAGGTACATGGTATAATTTCTATCTTTTTTTTTTTAATGTTTGAGACATGCTTTGTGGCCTAGGATGTGATCAATCTTAGAGAATGTTCCATGAGCTGATGAGAAGAACGTATATTCAGTGGTTTTGGGGTAGAATACTCTGTAAATGTCTGTTAGGCTCATTTGTTCTAGAGTTCCATTTAAGTCCATTGTTTCTTTGCTTATTTTCTGCTTGGAGGATCTGTCCCATTCTGTCAGTGGGGTGTTGAAGTCCCCAGATATTATGATACTGCTGTTTATCATTTTTGTTTAGATCAAGTAGGGTTTGCTTTATGAATCTAGGTGCACCTGTGTTAGGTGCCTAAACATTTAGTATTGTTATGTCTTCTTGTTGAATTGTTCCCTTCACCATTATATAATGACCATCTTTGTCTTTCTTTACTTTTGCTGATTTGAAGTCTGTTATTGGATATGAGAATGGTTACATCAGCTTTCTTTCAGTTTCCATTTGCATGGAATATTGTTTTCCATCCATTCACCTTGAATCTGAATGAGTCCTTGTAGGTTAGATGTGTTTCCTGGAGATAGCAGATACTTGGCTTGTATTTTTTTATACATTCATCCAGCCTATCTCTCTTGAGTGGGGAGTTCAAACCATTCCCATTTATTGAAAGAACTGATAAGTGGAGTAAATATCTGTTCATCCTGTTGGGTAGAACTTTATTGCTTTGTTTTACCACTTGAGGCATTATGGTATGGGCTCTGAGCTTTAGCTTTTGGGTGATTTTACACTGGTGGGTGACTACTGTTATGATCCATGTATAATTCAGTTGAGTACTTCCTGCAGGGCAGGTCTGGTCTTGACAAATTCCCTCAGTGTTTGCTTGTCTGAGAAAGTCTTTATTTCTCCCTCATATAAGAAACTTAATTTTATAGAATAAAAATTTCTAGGCTGGCCATTATTCTGTTTGAGAAGACTGAGAATGGGGCCCCCTTCCCTTCTGGCTTGTAAGGTCTCAGTTGAGAAGTCTGCAGTTAGTCTGATGGGTTTTCCTTTACAAGTTACCTGTTGCTTTTGCCTTACAGCTCATAGGAGTGCCTCTTTTGTGTTTACTTTGGCAAGTAAGATGACTATGTGTTGTAGTGATTGCCTCTTTCCAGTGAATCTTCCAAGGGTCCTTTGATCTCCTTGCACCTGGATATCTAGATTTCTAGCAAGGCCAGGGAAATTTTCCTCAATTATTTCCACAAATGGGTTTTCCAACCATTGTGTATTTTCTTCTTTGCCCTCAGGGATGCTTATGATTCTTATGATTAAGCCTCTTTACATAATCCTATATATCTTGTAGGTTTTGTTCGTTCCTCTCATTTCTCAGTTCTTTCTCTTTGACTGATTTGTTTAACTAGTAGGTGCTGTCTTCAAGATCTGAGATTCTTTCTTCTGCCTGATGTAGCCAATTCTTAAGGATTTCTACCATGTTTTATATTTCCTTGAATGAATTTTTCATTTGCAGAAGCTCTGTTTTATTTTTTTAAAATAATTTTATTTTCTTAGTAAATTTTTCATTCATTTCCTGCATTGTTTTCATGGTTTCCTTGTGTTGGGTTTCCATTTTTTCTTGTATTTCATTGAGCTTCCTTACAATCCATATTCTAAATACTTCATCTGTCATTTCTATCTTTTCATTTTGGTTGGTAGTAAGGGTTTGTTATTTCTTTTGGGGGTGTCCTTTTGCTCTGATTTTTCACGTTTCTGAAGTTCTTTCACTGATTCTTTCTCATCTGGCCTCTTGGCTGAGACCTGAGGATGCTAGGCATGGCTTACAGACTTGTCTCTGGGTCCCCAAAGATCAATCCCAGAGCATGCCAGGGAAAGGAGTGGCATCCTGAGTTGCCTGTGGGGTGTTCTAGCATGTTTGGTATACCTCTTGGGTTACCCATGACCTGCTGTCTTCACCTCTTCCCAATAGTGTGTAGTGAGTTAGGTCCCCCAGCTTAATCTTGGTGATAGTGGGTAGTACTTGTGAGTAGGTATCAGCCACTCCCTGTTTGCTTGAGTTGGGAGGCTCTATGCTTAGCTATGAGGTTGTTCCCCCATCATTGATTGATGTTTGCATGGAAAAGCCAGCTGCTGGGGACCGTTGTAAGCTCTGGTCCCCCAGGTGGGGCATATGAATGCCCCAAGCTTTAGGAGGGACCCTGTAGCTCCTAGGGTTTTGCATGATCTCTACTCCCCCTGAGTTGGAGGGAGGAGCAAGACAAATCATAGCTGGATTACAGGAGCCTGAAAGGCTTTGCAAAGCTTCAGTGGGACTAAAAAATACTTTTTTTGTTAAAAACTAAGACACAAACACACACATTGACCTAGGCCTATACAGGGCCCAGATCATCAATATCACTGTCTTTCACTTCCACCTCTTGTCCCATTGGAAGGTCTTCAGGGGCAAGAATATGCATAGAGTTGCCATCTCCTATAATAACAATACCTCCTTCTGGAATATCTCCTGAAGGACCTGCCTGAGGCTATTTACAGTTCACTTTTTCTTTTAAGTAGAAGGAGTACACCATGATTATGGAGTTTGACAAGTCCTGAGATCAGCAAGGTGAGTCTACAAGCTGTAACTACATAAGAGTCAATGGTATATTCCCAATTCAAAGGCCATCAGACTGAAGAACCAGGAAGATGTGGTATTTCAGTTTAAAGGAGGTTGGTTGGGTGTCTCTTCACTTCGTTGGTGGTTTCCTTTACTGTGCAGGTTTTTAGCTTAATGTAATCCCACTTGTCTATTTTTGCTTTGGTTACCTATGCTTTTGAGGTCTTACACAAAAAAATCTTTGCCCAGACCAATGTCCTGGAGCATTACCCAATGTTTTCTTCTAGTAATTTCAGTTTCAAGTCTTAGATTTAAGTCTTTAATCCATTTTGATTTGATTTTTGTGCATGGTGAAAAATAGGGGTCTAGTTTAATTCTTCTGCACAGTTATCTGGTTTTCCCAGCACCATTTATTGAAGAGATTGTCCTTTCCCCATTGTATGTTCTTAGTGCCTTTGTCAAAGATGAGTTGGCTGTAAACACATGGATTTATATTTGGATTCTCTATTCAGTTCCATTGGTCTATGTATCTGTTTTTAGGCGAGTACCATGCTGATTTGGTCACTACAGCTTTGTATTATAATAAATGTTGAAGTCAGGTAATGTGATACCTCTAGCTTTGTTCTTTTTGCTCAGGATTGCTTTGGCTACTTTGGGGTCTTTTGTGGTTTCATACAAATTTTAGGGTTTTTTAAATCTATGTGAAGAATGTCATTGGTATTTTGACAGGGATTGCAATGAATCTATAAATTGCTTTCGGTAGTATTGTCTTTTTAACAATATTAATTCTTTCAATCTATAAGCATGGAATACCTCTCCATTTTTTGCGTGTCCTCTTCAATTTCTTTCACCAGTGTTTTTAAAAATCATTTTCCATATATACACATATATATTCGATAATATATATATATTCTTAGGTATTTTATATTCTTTGTAGCTATTGTAAATGAGATTGCTTTCTTAATTTCTTTTCAGGTTGTTTGCTGTTGGCATATATAAATGCTACTGATTTTGTATGTTGATTTTGTATCCTGCAACTTTACTGAATTCATTTATCAATTCTAATAAGTTTTGGTGGAGTCTTTAGATTTTTCTAAGTATAAGATCATGTCATCTGTCAACAAGGTTAATTTGACTTCTTTCTTTCTAATTTGGATATCCTTTGTTTCTTTCTCTTGCCTAATTGCTCTGGCCAGGTCTTCCAGTACTATACTGAATAAAATTGGTGAAAGTGGGCATCTTTTTGTTGCTCCAGATCTTAGAGGAAAGGCTTTCAATTTTTCTCCATTCAGTACAATGTTAGCTGTGGGTTTGTCATATATGGCCTTTATTATTATTATTATTATTTTTTTTTTTTGAGACAGAGTCTCGCTCTATTGCCCAGGCTAGAGTGAGTGCCGTGGCGTCAGCCTAGCTCACAGCAACCTCAAACTCCTGGGCTTAAGCGATCCTACTGCCTCAGCCTCCCAAGTAGCTGGGACTACAGGCATGTGCCACCATGCCTGGCTAATTTTTTGTATATATATTTTTAGTTGGCCAGATAATTTCTTTGTATTTTTAGTAGAGATGGGGTCTCGCTCTTGCTCAGGCTGGTCTCAAACTCCTGAGCTCAAACAATCCGCCCGCCTCAGCCTCCCAAGTGCTAGGATTACAGGCGTGAGCCACCGCACCCGGCCGCCTTTATTATTTTGAGGTATTTTCCTTATATACCCAGTTAGATAAGGGTTTTTATCATAAATGGATATAATTTTATCAAATGCCTTTTCAGCATCTCTTGAAATAATCATATGGTTTTTGTTCTTGGTTCTGTTAATGTGATGTATCACGTTTATTGATTTATGCATGTTGAACCATACTTGCATCCTTGGGATGAATCCCATACAATCATGATGAATGATCTTTTTAACGTGTTGTTGAATTTGATCTGCCAGTATTTTGTTGAGAATTTTTGCATCTATGTTCATCAGTGATATTGGCCTATGGTTTTCTTGTTTTGTTGTATACTTATTTGGTTTTGGTATGAGGGTAATGCTGGCCTTGTTAAATGAGTTTGGAAGTATTCCCTCCTCTTCAATTATTTTGAAGAGTTTGAGTAGAATTGGCATTAGTTCTTCTCTAAATGTTTGGTATAATTCAGCAGTAAAGTTGTCAGGTCCTGGACTTTTCTTTGATGTGGGACTTTATTACAGTTTTGATCTCTTTAGTTGTTATTGGGTTATTGAGGTTTTCTATTTCTTCATGGTTCAATCTGGGTAGGTTTTATGTGTCCAGGAATTACCCATTTCTTCTAGGTTTTGAAGTTTGTTGACATACAGTTGTTCATAATAGTCTCTAATGATTCTTTGTATTTCTGAGGTCTCAGTTGTTATGTCTCCTTTTTCATTTCTCATTTTATCTATTTGGGTCTTCTCTATTTTTTTCTTAGACTTGCCAAAGCTTTGTCAATTTCATTTATTGTTTCAAAAAACCAACTTTTCATTCTTATTTTTTAGAGACAGCATCTTGCTTTGTTGCCCAGACTGGAGTGCAGCGATGCAATCATAGCTCAGTGCAGCCTTGAACTCCTGGGCTCAAGTGATCCTCCTGCCTCAGCCTCCTGAGTAGCTGGGACAATAAATAGGTGCATACCACTACACCCAGCTATTCTTTAAATTTTCTGTAAAGACAAGTTCTTGCTATGTTGCCCAGGCTGGTCTCAAACTCCTGGGCTCAAGCAATCCTCCCACCTTGGCCTTCCAAAGTGCTGGGATTACAGGTATGAGCCACCATGCCCAGGCCTTTTTACAAAAGACCAATGTTTTGTTTCATTGATCTTCTGTATTGTTTTTTAGTTTCCATTTCATTTATTTCTCCTCTCACCTTTATTATTTCATTCCTTTTATTAATTTTGGGTTTAGTGTGTTCTTACTTTTCTAGTTCCTTGAGCTGCATCATTAGGTTTTTTATTAAAAGTCATTCTACTTTTTCAATGTAAGCATTTATTGCTATAACTTCCCTCTTAGTACTGCTTTTACTGTACCATAGATTCTGGTATGTTGTACTTCCAATTTCATTAGTTTCAAGGAATTTTTAAATTTCCTTAATTTTTTCATTGACCGATTTCAGGAGCATGTTGTTTAATTTCTATGTGTTTGTGAAGTTTCCAAGGTTCCTCTTGTTATTGATTTTTAGTTTTATCCCACTGTGGTCACAAAAGATACTTGATATTTCTACTTTGAATTTGCTGAGACTTGTTGTGTGGCCTAAGGTATGATCTATTCTGAAGAATATTCCATGTGATGATGAAAAGAGTGTGTATTCTGCAGCATTTGGGTGAAATATTCTGTAAATATCTTTTAGGCCTATTAGGTCTAGTATATAGTTTAACACTGGCATTGCTTTGTTGATTTTCTGTCTGTCTGATCTATCCATTACTGAGAGGGGTGTTAAAGTCCCCTACTATTCTTGTATTGCAGTCTATCCCTTTAGATCTATTAATGTTTGCTTTATCTACTTGGGAGCTCTGGTGTTGGGTGCATAGATATTTATAATTGTTATATCCTCTTGCTGAATTGATTCCTTTATTATTATATAGTGACTTTCTTTGTCTCTTTCTAGTCTTTGATTTGTACTCTATTTTATCTGATAAACATGTAGCTACTCCTGCTCTTTTTTGGTTTTCAGTTGCATGGAATGTTTTTTTCCACCCCTTCACTTTCAATCTATGTGTGTCTGTATAGGCCTACTGGGTTTCTGATAGGCAGCATATAGTTGGGTCTTGTGTCTTTATCTGCTCAGGCACTCTATGCCTTTTAATTGGAGAAGTGAGTCCACTTATATTCAGTGGTATTAATAAGGACTTACTACTGCCATTTTGTCACTTGTTTTCTCATTGTTTTGTAACTCTTCTCTTCCTTTCGTCCTATCTTCCTTCATGGTTCAGTGATTTTTTTCCCTCTGGTAGTATATTTTCATTAATTGCTTTTTTATTTTTAGTGAATCTACATGCTAGGTTTTTACATTGTGGTTATCATGAGGCTTACAAAAAACATCCTATAGATATAACAGATTATTTTCAAGCACTGACAACTTATCTTAGGTCACAAAGAATAGAAACAAAGAAAAAAAGAAAGAAAAAAGTCTACACTTTAATTCCATTCCCTCACATTTTGACTTTGAATTAATTTACATATTTTTATATTACCTATCTCTTAATAAGTTGCCACAGTTATTATTGTTTTTGATAGATTTGTCTTTTGTGCTTCATACTAGAAATCCACTAGAGTTATGAGTGAATTTCATGCCACAATGGCATTATTACATTATTAGAATATTCTGCATTTGTCCATGTACTTAATTTTACCAGTGGGTATTATACCTTTAAAAGACATTTTTGTTTGTTTGGTTGGTTGGTTTTGGTTTTTTGTTTTTCTTTCAGATTGAAGAACTCCTTTTAGCATTTCTTGTAAGGCAGGTCTGGTGGTCGTGAATTTTCCCAACTTTTGTTTCTGCGGGAAAGACTTTATCTCTCCTTCATATTTGAAGGATACCTTTGCTGGATACAGTATTCTTGGATGGCAGTTTTTGTCATTTACCACTTTGAAAATGTCATTCTACTCCCTCCTGGCCTCTATTGCTTCAGTTGAGAAGTTTGTTGCCAAATGAATTGGAGTTCCTTTATATGTTATTTGCTTCTTTTCTCTTGCTGTTTTTAAGATTTTCTTTTTGTCCTTGACTATTGAGAGTTTATTATATGCCTTGGGGTAGTCATATTTGGGCCAAATCTGTTTGGTGTTGTCTGATCTTCCTGTACCTAGATATTTATCCTTCTCAAGTTTTGGAATGTTTTCTGTTATTTCCTTAAATACGCTTTGTACTCCTTGCTCTTACTCAGCTCCCTCTTGAACACCAATAATTCTTAGATTTGGTCTTTTAAGGTAATTTTCTATATCCTACAGGTTATCTTCATTGCTTTTCTTTTTTTTCTCGTCTGTGTATTTACAAATAGCCTGTCTTCGCACTCACTGATTCTTTCCTCTGCTTGATCCATTCTGCTACTGAGAGCCTCTAATGAATTTTTCAGTTCAGCAAATGTAATTTTCAGTTCCATTTGTTTGATTATTTCAATCCCTTTGTTAAATTTCTCTAATGAATTTCTGAACTGTTTTTCGGTGTTATCTTGGAGATCACTGAGTTTCCTTAAAACTATTATTTTGAATTCCTCATCAGAGAGATCACATACTGCCATCTCATTAGGATCAGTTATTGATTTCTTGCTTTGTCTGTTGGGGAGATCATGGTTCCCCGTTGGCTGTTGTTTCTTATAGATGTGCATATATGTCTTTGCATTGAAGAATTATTTATTCCAATCTTCTCTGTCTGGCTTGTTTTGGTTTTTACTGGGTATATTTGCTTACAGGCTCTTTACCACTAGGTCACTGCCTCCTTTTCAGCTCTAGATGGCGACTTAAGCCCAGATTCGTCTTGGCTTTAGTAAATGATTGGAGTGCTGCCATTCCCAAATGGGGGAAGTCCCAAATGGGATATCCTGGCACTGTGAGAAGGTTGGCTAAGGGTTTGTGCCTAGGGTACCTGGGGGATGAACTTCCTACAGTGTGGTGCCGCTAAACAGCCACTCTGATTTGGTGTCTCTTTTGGCCAAGTTACAGAGTAGAGTTCCCATGGCAGGGAATGGTAGTTCCACCTTCCCCCTTTGTCTCTGCCTATCCTCAGGGATATTTCTCCCTTCAGATACTCATGATGCTTCCCATGAGTTAAGGTAGGGACAGGTCTCCTGCCAGGGAACCCAAGGTGGTAGGAAGCTGGTTGTCTACCTTGATCTCACTTTTTCCAGGGTAGAAACAGTGAGTTGGGAGAAAAATTTTCCCTGCACTTGGTGCCAGGCAGAATGGGGGAGGGGTGTCGTGGATATGTAAATCCAATTCTCTTACCATCTGCTTGGAGTTTATTCACTTCTCTATGGCCCTGGGAACTGTCTCATCTTCATATTTGAGTTCTGGGGTATTTTAGGTGATAATCTTGGCACTGTATTTTTGTTTTTCTTTTCTTTTTGGGGGGGAGGAGGAAGGGGACTGAAGCCAGCTTGCTTCTATGTCACCATTTGGGAAGTATCTCTATTTTTAAATTGGATTGATTGTTTTCTTATTGTTGAGGGTTGTTGTTGTTTTGTTTTTAGAGACAGGGTATCACTATCTTGCCCAAGATGGTCTCAAACTCCTGGGCTCAAGTGATCCTCCTGACTCAGCCTCCCAAGTTGCTGGGACTTGGGTGCACACCACCATGTCTGGTCTCTTTTGTTCAGTTTTAATAGTTCTTTGTATATTTTTGGATAACAGTCCTTTTCAGATAGATCTTTCACAAATATTTTCTCCTACTCTGTGGCTTATCTTCTCATTCTCTTAACAATGTCTTTCATAGAGCATTAGTTTTTAACTTTTTAAGTCCAGCTTATCAATTCTTTCCTTCACAGATTGTGCCTTTGGTGTTGTATCTAAAAAATCATCACCAAACCCAAGGTCATTTAGATTTTCTCCTACTAAATCTTCTGAGTTCTATAGTTTTCCATTTTACATGTAGGTCTGTGATGCATTTTGAGTTAATTCTTATGAAAGGTGTAAGGGCTCTGTCTAGATTTCTTTCTTTCTTTTTTTCCCTTTTTTTGCATATGGATGTCTAGTTGTTCTAGCACCATCTCTTGAAAAGACTACCTTTTCTCCATTGCTTTGCCTTTATTCCTTTGTCAAAGATCAGTTGACTACATTTATGTGGATCTATTTCTGTACTCTCTATTCTGTTCCACTGATCTATTTTTCTATTCTTTTGCCAATATTGCACTGTCTGATTACTATAGCTTTATAGTAAGTCTTAAAGTTGGGTAGTTTCAGGCCTCTGGCTTTGTTCTTCTCCCTCTATATTGTGATGGCTATTGTGTGTGTTTTGCCACTCTATATAAACATTAAAATCAGCTTGTCAATATTCATAAAATAATTTGCTAGGACTTTATTGGGATTGTGTTGAATCTATAGATCAAGTTGGGAAGAACTTACATTTTGACAATATTGAGTTTTCCTATCCATCAACATGGACTTCTCTCCATTTATTTAGTTCTTTGGTTTCCTTCAACACAGTTTTATAATTTTCCTCATATAGATCTTGTACATACTTTGTTAGATTTACAAATATTTCATTTTTGAGTGGCCACTATTGTAAATGGTGCTATTTTTTATTTCACATTCCATTTGCGCATTATTTGTATATAGGAAAGCAATTCAGTTTCTCATATTAACCTTGTATCCTACAACCTTGCTATAATCACTTATTAGTTCCAACAGTTTGTCAATTCTTTTGGATATTCTATAAAGATAATCATGCCATCTGTGAACAATCTGTTTACCATTATTTCCTTTTATCTCATTAGCTAGGACTTCTAGTACAATGGTAAAAGGAGTGATGAGGGGGACATCCTTACCTCGTTCCTGATCTTAATGTGAAGACTTATAGTTTTTTCATCTGTAGGTTTTTTGTAGATGTTCTTCATCAAATTCAGTAAGTTTCCCTCTACTCCTAGTTTGATGAGTTTTTTATCACAAATGGGTGTTGAATTTTATCAAATGCTTTTTCTGCATCTATTGATATGATCATGTGATTTTTCTTCTTTAATCCATTGATGTGATGGATTACGTTGATTTTTGAATGTTAAACCAGACTTGTATATCTGAATAAATCACACTTGGTTGTGGTATATAATTCTTTTTACATATTATTGGATTTTGATTTTCTAATATTCTGTTAAGGATTTTTTTATCTATGTTCATGAGAGGTACTAGTATGAGTTTTCTTTTCTTGTAATATCTTTGTCTGGTTTTGGGTAATGCTGGCCTCATAAAATGAATTAGTAAGTATTCCTTCTGCTTCAACCTTATGGAAGAGATTGTAGAGAACTGGTACAATTTCTTCCTTAAATGTTTTGTAGAATTCACCATTGAACCCATCTGGGCCTGAAGCTTTCTGCTTTGGAAGGTTATTAATTATTGATTTAATTTCTTTACTAGATATAGGCCTATTCAGATTGTCTATTTCTTCTTATATTTATTAGATTGTATATTTCAAGGAATTGGTCCATTTATTCTAGGTTGTCAAACTTGTGAGCACAGAGTTGTTCACAGTATTCCTTTACTGTCCTTTTAATGTCCATGGGATCTATAGTGATGTCCCCTCATTTGTTTCTGATATTAATAATTTGTCTCCTCTCTTTTTTCTTAGTTTGGCTAGAAGCTTACTGATCTTTCCAAATAATCAGCTTTTGGTTTCATTGATTTTTCTCTAATTCTGCTTTTAATTTCATTGATTTCTGCTCCAATTTTTATTATTTTTCTTCAACTGCTTAATTTGCATTTAATTTGCTCTTCTTTTTCTAGTTCCCTAAGGTAGAAGCATAGATTATTGATTGTGGGATTTTGGATCTTTCTTCTTTCCTAATGTAGTTGTTTCTTGGTATTCATGGGGGAATGGTTCCAGGAACCCCCAAGGATACCTAAATCTGAAGATGCTCAAGTCCCTTATATAAAATGGCAAAGTATTTGCATGGAACCCATGCATATCCTCCCATGTAATTTAAACCCTCTCCAGGTTACTTATAATACCTAATACAATGTAAATGATATGTAAATAGTTGCTACATTGTATTATTTATTTGTATTTTTATTGTTACATTGCTTCTAAAGTGTTTTCTCAAATATTTTTGATCCCAAGGTGTTCTTATCCATGAATGTGGAACCCATGGATACAGAGGGCCAACTGTACATGCATTCAATGCTTTAAATTTCCCTCTAATCACTGCTTTTGTTGTAACTCAGATTTCAATGTTGTATTTTCACTTAGTCAAAATATTTTAAAATTTCTCTTGAGATTTCTTCTTTGACTCATGTGTTAATTAGAAATGTGTTAAATCCCCAAGTATTTGGGGATTTTCCAGCTATCTTTCTGTTATTGATTTCTAGTTTAATTCCCTTGTGGCCTGAGGGCATACATTATATGATTTCTATTCTTTTAAATTCGTTAAGGTGTGGTAGATGGCCCAAAATGTAGTCTATCTTGGTCAATGTTCTATGTGAGCTGGAGAAAAATGTGTATTCTTCTGCTGTTGGATAGTCTATAAATGTCACTTATATCCAGTCAATTGTGCTATTAAGTTCAACTACATCCTTACTGATTTTCTGCCCGTTTCTGTTAGAAGAGTGTTGAAATCTTCAACTATAATAGAGGATTCATCTATTTTTCCTTGCAGTTCTTACAGTTTTTGCTTCACATATTTTATGCTATATTATCAGGTGCAAACATATTGAGGATTGTTATGTCTTCTTGAAAAAGATCCCTCTGTCATTATGTAATGTTGATAATTTTCCCTGCTTCTAAAATCTACTTTCTTAAATTAATATAGGTACTCCAGCTTTCTTTTGATTAAGGTTACCATGGCATATCTTTCTCTAACCCTTCACTTTTTATCTATATGTGTCTTTGTATTTAAAGTGATTTTCTTGTAGACTACATATAGTTGGGTCTTGTTTTTTGACACACACTGTCTTTTAACTGCTGTATTTAGACCACTGACATTTAAAGAGATTATTGACATAGTTGGATTAATATCTGCCATATTTGTTACTATTTTCTAGTCATTGCCCTTGTTCTTTGTTCCAATTTTTGGCTTCCACTCTTTTGCCTGACTTTTGTGATTTTAATTGAGCATCTTCTATGATTTGAATCTCTCTCTTTTCTTAGCATATCAAGTATACTTCTTTTTTTAGTGGCTGTCTTAGAGTTTGCTGTATATTTTATAGCTAATTCAAGTCTACTTTCAAATGACACTGTACTACTTCACAGGTAGTGCGTGTGCCTTAAAATGACAAAGTATTCCTAATTATTCCCTCCTGTCCCTGTTAGCATTGCTGTCATTAATTTCACATATACATAAACTATGATCATTGGATACACTGTTGCTAAATTTTGAACAAACTGTTATTTCTTAGATCAGTTAAGAATAAGAAAAAGGAAAAACTTTATTTTACCTCCACTTATTCCTTCTTTTTTTAATTTTTTATTTGGGTCTTCTGGTGAGGACCAGAAAACCTGCTAAGACAAATTCTAAAAGAGCTGTAACTGCTTATTCCTTCTTTAATGCTCTTCCTTCCTTTATGCATATTTGAGTTTCTGACCTATGTAATTTTCCTTCCTTCTGGAGAACTTCTTTTAAAATTTCTTGCAAGGCAGGTCTACCAGCAACAAATTTCTTCAAGTTTTGTTTGTCTGAGAAAGTCTTTAATTCTCCTTAACTCATTTAAGAGGCAGGACCTTACTCTGTCACCCAGGCTGGATTGCAGTGGTGTGATCCTAACTCACTGCAGCCTTGAACTCCTGGGCTCAGCAATCCTCCCACCTCAGCCTCCTGAGAAGCTGGGACTACAGGTATACACCACCATACCTGGCTAATTATATTTTTATTTTTTTGTAGAGCTGGCATCTCACTAGGTTGGCAGGCTGGTCTTGAACTCCTGGCCTCAAGTGATAACACCTCAGATTCTCAAAGTGCTGAGATTATAGGCATAAACCACCATGCCCAGCCTTATCCTTAACTGTTGAAGGATAATTTTGCAGGATACCAGAGTCTAGGTTGGTATGTTTTTCTCTCAATACATTAAATATTTCACTCCACTCTCTTCTTGCTCTCATGGTTTCAGAAAAGAAATCAGATGTAATTCTTATCTTTGCTTTTCATAGGTAAGGCTTTTTTCCTCTGGCTCCTTTTAAGATATTTTTCTTTATCTTTTGACTTTCTGCAATTTTAATATGGTATGCTTAGGTATAGTTTTTTGTTGTGTTTTGGGGCATTTATGCTGCTTGGTACTCTCTGAGCTTCCTGAATCTGTGGCTTGGTATCTGACATTAATTTGGGGGAAATTCTCAATCAGATTGCTTCAAATATTTTTTTTCTTTTCTTTCTTCTCCCTCCTACATTCCCCTTATGTGTTAAGCTACACTTCTGTAGTTGTCCTACCATTCTTGGATATTCTGTTCCATTTTTTTCAGTCTTTTTTCTCTTTTCCTTTCAGTTTTGGAAGTTTCTACTGGCATATCCTCAAATGCAGAGATTCTTGCCTCAGCTGTGTTCAGTTTACTAATAAGCTCATCTCATTAGCAGAAATGAGGGCATTCTTCATCTCTGTTACAGTGTTGTTGTTTTTTTTTTATCTCTTGCATTTCTTTTTTATTCTTAGAAATTCCATCTCTCTGTTGACATTACCCATTTTTTCCTTGCATGTTGTCTTTTTTTTCCATTACAACCTTAGCATAGTAATCATATTAATAGTTGTTAAAAATTTCCTGATCTAATAATTCCAACACCCCTGCCATACCTGAATATAGTTCTGATGCTTGCTCTTTCTTTTCAAATTGGGGTTTTCTTTCTTTGCTTTTTAGTATGCCTTGCAATTTTTTTGTTGAAAGTCAGACATTATTTGCTGAGTAAAAGGTACTTGGTACTGATTCCCATAGAGGTTTCTGCTTGTGGGTTTCTGCTCTGGTAAGTTGTGATTCTTTGTATCCGTCTGTATCTCTAATCTCAGGTGCAGCAGTTTGTCTTATGATCTCGATTCTCTGATATATCTAAGGACTGTTGATTTTCAGTTTGTTCAGCTTTTTCACTTGTTGTTAGGATGGTGTGACAACTTTAAAGCTCCTTACAAGTCATGCCAGAAGTCTTATACCTGTTTTTAAAATCCCAAACAATATAGAACATCCTAACCAGAAAATCAAAGTTCCTGCAAAAACATAACCACTATCAACAGCTTGTAAGTATTCTTTGGAATCTTTTTATAAGCATATATGTGCAGGTATAGTTTTACAAACTATACTTTTAACAAAAATAGCATCTAATACAGATTGCTCTACCATAGAATATCATGGACATCATTAGAATAGATATGGGTCTAATACTCTCTTTTACTGCTATGTAACTTTCCTTGATTTAGGTTTACTTAATTTTATTTGGTCAATCTCCTACTGAAAGGTATTAAGGTTATTTCACATATGCAATTTTCTACTACATCACACTGAATATCCTTTTACATATAACTCTGCCTACTTGTGCATTTCCATAGAATAAGTTTCTGTAGGTAGAATTGCTGGGTGAGTGATTATATACATTTTAATTTTTTTTGACTGATGGATATTTATTTATTTATTTTTATTTTCTTTTTTTTTAATTTCAGCATATTATGGGGGTACAAAAGTTTAGGTTATGTATATTGCCCATGCCCCCCCACCACCCGAGTCAGAGCTTCAAGCATGTCCATTCCCCAGACAGTGTGCATCACACTCATTATGTAGGTATACACCCATCCCCTCCCCCCACCCCCTGACATCTGCCCTACACCCAGTTGGTGTTATTCCCAAATGTGCACTTAGGTGATGATCAGGGAAACCAATTTGCTGGTGAGTATATGTTACCAAACTGTTCACCAAAATGGCTGTTCAATTTACATTCCCACCAACAGTATTGGGAGAGTGTTTATTTCTCCATACTATCCCTGGGTAGTTTTAAATCTTTGCTAATCTGACAATGAACAAGTGCTTATCTTACTGTAGTTTGAATTTTTTTATTACTAGGAAGGATGAATATTTTTCATGTTTATTAGCCATTTCATTTTTTCTTTAGAAACTGTACAATTTTTACTAGATTATATAGGGGAGATTTATTTTTAAGAATGAAAATAGAGAATAATAAACCTAAACTATGAAAATCCTCAATCCTAGGTATTACTGTCAAAGTTATACGGCCCACAAGGAACATTCTATTTTACTTCAGATTCACCTGGTGAACACCTCATTTGCTTAGAATCTAATTCTACAAGGCTTGTGTCATTTGGAGGGAGTAAGCTGGTGAGTATGTGCTTCCCAAGTCCTTGTTGATGAACACAGCATCAGTACTATTCAAGCATGACATTGGTATGCAGAACCATTACACTCAGATTAGCTAGAAACTTATTAAAGTCCTGTCCCCAGATCTCAGTGCAGCAACCAAAGAGGGAGCTGGAGAGCTTGGAAGGGGTTCAAAGGAGAGCCGTGAAGTTGATTAAAGGGTTTGAAAAATAAGAGCTGTGAGGGAAGGTTATAAGAATTGTGATTATTCAGGCTTGAAAACAAGTGAAGGCTGAAGGGTGAATTAATAATGGAATTCTAATAAATAAAATTTCTACATGGTAGATAGTGATTGGCTATTTTCTAAATGTGTTGAGAATATATGAAGAGAATTGGTACATCAGCAGAAGAAAGTTATATGTAAAGAAAATTTTCCTGAGACCATGAATCAAATTTTCTCAGCACCAAAGGCATTTATGTAACAGTAAATTTGATGTTCAGGAACATATAAATATACTTACAGGTCAGCAGGTTATCACTTAATGCATTACTATTACAAGAAAGACTACTGAGTAGAATGAGGAATAGAATGGCAGTAAGAGAAAAAAGAGAGAGAAAGAATGAAGTAGTGCTCCACTCATGAAAAGGACGGAGAGACAGGAGGAAGAAAGGAATGGGAGGACACAAAAGAGTGAGAAAGTAAAAGAAAAAAGTGAAGCTGTTTTTAAAACGTGCTGTTTCTTCCTTTTTTACCATTTGTACAGCGGATCCATTTAGATATTCGAGTTGGAGAACACGACCTTGATACAGCTATTGCTCAAGCAAAGGACAAAGTTAATGAAGTTACCTTCAAGCTTGAACATCTAATTGAACAAATTGAGCAAATAGTAAAAGAACAAAACTATCAAAGGGTCAGTCTGCCTATTCAGCTTATTTTTATCTCTTCCTGCCAGGAATACATTTCTCAATGCAAAGCCCCTGGACCAAGGAAAGAATGAACTGCCTGTTACTCAATCTTTCTGAGCTAGAACTGTGTGGACACCCAGGGAGCAGGGAGAGAGTAATTTTTCTTCACTCTGCTAGACCATGAGCTCCTCTAGGAAAGGAGACTGCAGCTCATTTGCCTTTTTATCCTCCGTGCCTAGCAAAGTGCCCAGCAGCATAGAGTGTGAGCTTACAGAATGAATAAATGCTTCCAAATGCACCCCAAATATTTGTAGAGGCTCAAGTATGCTCGCTTTCTAAATTACAATTTTGTTCTTGTGGCATTACGTGTTTTCTAAGTCATTGTGCTCAGTGGATGCTGATCAGACATGGGGTCTAATCTGCTCTACCACTCACTACCTTGTGCCATCTCTAAGCTTCAGTTTCCTTATATGGAAAATAAGATAAGGACAGGTATGATAATTAGATAAGGCAACAAGTATTTGGCATAAAGGACTCAGATGATTAAATCTATCACTATTGGGTAATGTTCACTTTGCCTGATGGTAGCAAATAAAATGTATAAAGTAATGGATCAAATTCCTGATATTTTACACCAAAATACAATAATGTTTTTTAAGATTTATTTTTACTCCTTAGGCTTGCTAAACAACAGATTCTGGCCGAGGCGGGTGGATCGCTCAAGATCAGGAGTTCGAGACCAGCCTGAGCAAGAGCGAGACCCCGTCTCTACTAAAAATACAAAGAAATTATCTGGCCAACTAAAATATATATAGAAAAAATTAGCCGGGCATGGTGGCGCATGCCTGTAGTCCCAGCTACCTGGGAGGCTGAGGCAGTAGGATCGCTTGAGCCCAGGAGTTTGAGGTTGCTGTGAGCTAGGCTGATGCCACGGCACTCACTCTAGCCCGGGCAACAAAGCAAGACTCTGTCTCAAAAAAAAAAAAAAAAAAAAAAGAAAATCAGATATTGCACTTTGGCATAAGAAATATATATCCATCCCCCCGACAGCTTCTTGCTCTGCTGCCTGAGCTAGAGTGCAGTGGCATCATCATCACTCACTACAACCTCAAACTCCTGGGCTCAAGCAATCCTCCTGCCCCAGCCTCCTGAATAGCTGGGACCACAGATGCCCACCACCACACTCCATTAATTTTTCTATTTTTTGTTGAGATGGGGTCTCACTGTGTTGCTCGGGCTGGTCTCAAACTCCTGGCCTCGAGCAATCCTCCCACCTCAGCCTCCAAAAGTGCTAGGACTACAGGTGTGAGGCACTGCACTCAGCCTGGCATAAGATATTAAATTGGGGAATATTAAATACTTTGAATGCATACAGCAACCTTCCCGTCAAAATCATGAGTTAAGTACTTTATGAAACTAAATTTGTTTATTTCTCTTCTGCATAGGACCGTGAAGAAAATTTTCGAATGACCAGTGAAGATACAAATAGCAATGTTTTATGGTGGGCTTTTGCACAAACATTAATCTTTATTTCAGTTGGAATTTTCCAAATGAAGTACCTTAAAGACTTCTTTATAGCTAAGAAGCTTGTTTAAAAAATTATCAATAAAGGCAAATAATTAGCATGATATAAATCAAAATACCTGCATCAATGTATATTACTTTTATGATCTCAAAGTTATCAGAGGTTGAAATTAATGTTATATTGGCCGGGCGCGGTGGCTCACGCCTGTAATCCTAGCACTTGGGAGGCCGAGGCGGGCGGATTGTTTGAGCTCAGGAGTTCGAGACCAGCCTGAGCAAGAGCGAGACCCCGTCTCTACTAAAAATAGAAACAAATTATATGGACAGCTAAAAATATATATAGAAAAATTAGCCGGGCATGGTGGCGAATGCCTGTAGTCCC
>CM052436.1:166590021-166607853 GCA_028533085.1 Varecia variegata | reverse complement strand
CAAAGCACAATGAATTTTTACAAAGTGAACTTACCTGTGAAATCAGCTCTCAGATGAAGAAACAGTACATCACCAGCCCTTCTAAAGCCCTGGCAAGGATGACCACTAACCTGACTTCCATCCATGTAGATGGCCTTAGACTGATTTGAATGTTAAGTAGATGGAATCATACAGCCATGCAGAATGCTCACTTTTGTGCTATTTGCACTTTTGCTGGTTGCTCATTTGGGTCCCTTCACAGCCTTTAAGGAGCATTTCTTTTTTAATTGACTTATAAGCACTATTTACATATCAAGTGTCAGCCACTTTGTCCATCAGTTAGCTGCATATGATTTCTTCTCTGTCATGTCTTTTTATCCTCCTCCTCCATCAGAACTTCTAGATGTTTATGAGTTGGCTCTGTTAATCTTTTACTGCATGGCTTCTGGCTATCATGGTACATAAGAGGAATTTCCTTGCTCCAAAATTTTCAGCCAAAGATATAGAAGGGTGGGAACATACTGTTGAAGGTGGCTGTTTTTAGAATGGGGGCAACTTGAACATGTTTGTAAAAAGAGACGAAAGGAGACAACCCTGGAGGTGTTAGAAGATGACCATTCATTCCACACTAGGGCACCATTCTGTGCACTAGGTTGTGTGGACACTGCGATGAGTGTGAACGCACAGATGAAGCCTTGGGCTTAGACTTGGGCTGGAGGAGATACCCGCTTCAAGGCAGACAGGAAGGAGGCAGAGTGAATTGGGTTGTATAGCAGGTACACCTAGAGGAGAGGGCAAGGAAACAGAGGTAAGCCATCTGCAGGCCCTTCCTTCTTCTCAGTAGATGATATAAGGAGGCTTGTTTGAACACCCTCCCAATAGGGAACAGAGGAGACACCCAAGAAAAGCAGGATTACCCAGCAGTGTCACGGACTCAGCAATGCTGGAATCTACAAATCTGTGATTCTACCGCTTGGCAAAGGGATTTCCCCCCCCCAGTTCTTAGCTGTGTTGGCCTGGAAGAGGGGAGAAAAAAGCAGTTGGACTTGTCCAGCTGTGGGCCAGATGTGCTCCCTGGAAGGATGAGGAATATGGAGGCTTTGGTAGTGACTTGTCAACCCTGGGCTCCAAGCTGGCTAGTGAAGAAATCAAGCCCAAGGGCACGAGGAAATGACTGGCCTGAGATGAGAGGACTCGGTGTTCCCAGAGAAGGAGTTGGAAGGCTAGGGCAGAGTTCTGAGTCCTTATGATGACACTGTGGATGCTGTGGGGGCCCAGGGCGTGGTTGTGGCAGCAGGTGCTGATGTGAGCACATGGACATCACCAAGGAGGGCCAGTGGAGAACTGCAAGGCTGATGTTCATACCCAGCCACATGGAAGTCCAAGTTTTCCAGGGAGATGATTAGAATTTCATGGAGAGGAAGATGGTACATTTAAGGCCCAGACCCTGGAGACTGGGCAGGTGAATTAGCAGGATTGTAGCAGGTGGGACACTTGAACCTTTCATTCTTAGTCCCTAGCGCTGGCTCACAGGTAGCAGGAGCTCAGTGCAGTATGTATCTAGTGAGTAGAGGGGTGGTCTGTCCTGGACATTGGGCACATTGTGCAATGCTGTAGAGGTGAGAGCAAGAGGGACAGAACAAACTCATTTCATATTTGGGGAGCAGGAGGAGCTATTTACATTTGGAATAGTTACAAATTTTAGATTAAGATATTGCTATAGAACCTAAGTGTAATAAATATTGGGATAAATTTAACCTTAAGCATTGTTGATCTTTTTGATCACATTTTGGGGCATATTTGCAAAGCAAGAAAAAAAAAGAATATTAGTTGTAAAAATAATTCCAACTGTATCCATACCGACAGCCTCATCATTTGTCTGAACATGAAGACATTTAAGTGCTATAATCTTGTATATTTCTTGAAGAAGCTTTGTAATTTAAAGTCTGCATTTATACATGTTTAAAAGCATTAGTCAGTATATAATAAAATCTGTTTTTGTTTTATAGGTAAAAAGGATGAATGCTTGATTTGTAAAGTTCCTTGTCGTACAGTTTTACTTTCAAAGCATGTAAGTCGAAATCTGTAGTATCTGAGTATTAATCACAGTAGTATTTCCTTTTAAATTTGAGATTTAATTTTTAGTCATTTGTGGTATCTAATATTTTCATTCATTGTTCTAGGTTGGCTGGTTCTTACAAGATTGCTGAATAATCAAAGTACGGTTTAGGATTTGGTTTTTAAAACGTCAATACAACTTTTTTTCTTAGCCATAGATTGACCTTATTTGTAGTTTGTTGAATTGTGCTGTGTTCCTGGAAATGAAAATGGGTTAAATAGATTTATTCAGCACAATACAAGCTCCTTAAGAGGGTGATAGAGTTTGATTTTTCAGAGGGGTCATATATAATTAAGAGAGTTGTTCATAAGGTAAGTTTAAAAATCAATTACTGCTGCAGTGGGCTTAAAACAATGCCTTTTGTTCTATCTATAAAATATGTCAGTTTAAATTGGTTTTGGTGTAAACTTAGTTACAAATGATTGTGCATTTGGTCTGATGTTTTAAAATATCGTAATTGTTTTTTCTGATTACAAACGTAATACAAAGTTATGCAAAATTCAAATACAGAAAATCATATGGTGAATGTGAAAGTTCCCAAATCCTGTTTCCCAACGATGTACCAGGAGTTTGGTACCTGTTCCGTGTGTGTTGTTGTGATTTATCTTTTTACGAAATGATGTTTTCTCAGTTGACGTCATATTTTGGGCACACTCACACTGTTTTAAAATGACTGCATGATATTTTAGTATTTTCCTATTGGTGAGCCTTTGGGTTTTTTTAGTTTTTCACTATTTCAAACAACCTTGTAGTGAACATTTTTTACTAATATCTCTCCACACTTTTAAGAATATTTCTGTGGCACAAATTCCTAAAGTGAAAAGGCAAGGGCAAAAGATTTAAATGTTTAAATTTTTAATAGAAAGAACTTTGCTTTCCTCCAAATATGTGGCAGTTTAAACTCTTAGTGACAGAGCTCATTTCTGCTCCTTGCTCTGCTGGGTCACACTGAGCCCTGTCACGTGATCAGGCTTAAGGGTGGTGGGTAGGGCCCTGGAGCCTTTCTCTAGCTTCTTGGGTTGAATGTTCAGGTCATTTATTTTCTTTCTTGTTTCCTAATAGATATATTTGAGACAATCCATTTCCTTCTGTGAAGTGCCATTCTATATCACTTAAAGTACTGCTTTTCTATATCATTTCTAAATAGTCTCTAATCTTTTTATATCTTTTTACTCAAGAATTATTTGAAAGAATATTTTTAATTTGTAAGTGCTTACATTTTAGCTCTACTGTCATTTGTATAGTTAATTTTTAGGTTTATGGCATTGTGACCAGAGAATGTGGCTGTATGGGTTTTTTTTTAATTATCAAGATTTTCATTGTGGTTTAACACATGGTAATTATTAATATTCATTGGTGTTAGCAAAAATGTATATTCTTTTGTCCTCTGTATATGAGTGTATGTGTGAGTGCGTGACGTAGCTCAGAATGTTGAAGTTGTTCTGCTTCTCTTTCTCTCCAACCACACTCTGACCCATCAGCGGACTGTGTGGGCTCTGCCTTTCCCATTGCTCCACCCCCACAGAAGCTGCTGGTTCTTCCTCCTCTGGCTCTGGCTTTCTGGAGCCTGTTCTCCACCCTACAGCCAGAGGGATCTGCTCAGTCAGATCCACGCCTTCATGCGTCCCAACTTCCCAGGAGTAAACCCCAACGTCCCCTTGTGTCAGTAGGCTCTGTGGCCTGGCCTCTGGCAGCCTCCTGGTCCCCAGGCAGGTGACCCTGGCCTGCTGCCCTCCTTGAGCCAGCTGTTTCCATCTCAGTACTTGGCCCTTCCTGTTCCCTCTGACTGGAATGTTCTCTCAGACAGCCACAGGCTTCAGGTCTCTGCAGAATGTCATGTCCTCAGGAGACCATCCCCAACAGCTCTGTGTAACAGCTTCTTTGACTGTGACCTTCAGTAGAAAGGACATCTATATTAGGGCACAATGTGTGTGCCTTTGTATGTATAGGTATCTGTGTGTGTGCACAGCCATGAAACAAGTTTCACAAAATAATGCTTATCCTTACTAAGTTCAGTGAGTGCTCTGATGGTTTCTATCCTGATCTGTTTTCTTTCCGTAAAATAAAACATGTTGTAAGCTGATTTCCCCTGACTTCGTCGTGATAGACACCACCATACAAAGGTGTCCTCTCATGCTGTCCTTTCATGTGCTCTGCTGCTTCACAGCATGTGTCACCACCTAACATGTATTTATGTGTCAATTTGTTTGTCATTCAAATGAGCTGTTACTGTTGCACACATAAAATAGGGGATAGCTGACAAGGGAGCAGGGCAGTGCCTGCTGGGCACAGGAGGCAGCTGGGCCTCCAAGAGGGAAGCCTCTGGAGAGCGCAGAGCAGAGCAGATGGGTGTGCAGACCACCACATCTGCCTCCCCAAGGAGGAAGAGTTTAGGCCAGAATTAGCTGGTTTTCATGCAGACATAGGAAGGAGTAGCTGCAGCAAGTAGATGAAGGACAAGAATGCCCCCTAGGATTGGACAAGCCAGTTGCTTTTGTACTCCAAATGGTAAGAGATAAATCTCGAATGACAAAGGCCCTGAACACCGAGGCAGGGCACATTGCCTCACTTCCCTTGGCAGCACCCCCAGCAAGCAGAACTAGGGGCTGGAGACAGGCAGACCAGAGAGTTCCCCCAGAAGGCAGAGTGGCAATCTAACCAAGGCTTTCCCTGGGGAGGAGGAGCCCTGTGACACCTTGTTCCTCCTCACATGGATCTGTGTTCTCCCCTCTTCCCCTGTGCCATTGAGAGTTTTTCTTGGTTGTCCTGCTCTTAAGCCCCCATTAGACATTGTGTCACAGTGAGAGTGCAGAAACATCACTTGTCTTTCCAGTTGGTAGGTTGCAGACCAAATCAGGACCCGAGGGAGAAGCCCGAACATCACCCAAGAACCTGAGCTGTGATGTGGACACAGTGACAGTGGTGTCTGGGTTGTACCACTGCAGGAGAGTGACTTTCTGTGTAGGGGAAGAGTAAAGTGAATACCAATAACCAGAATGACAGACGAAGGCCAGGCTGGGGGGTTGTCCCCTGGACCTCCTCCCTTTCTTCCTGGGCTCCTCGCTAGACTCAGTCTCCTCACCTGCCTTCCCATGATAGAATGCAGGCAGGAGCAGTGAGGGCCACTTCCAGGCCTAGACAGCCCTCAGCCCTGCCTCCCCTCCGTTGCTGTTGCCTAGAGCCCAGCAGAGCAGCACAGAGCTCTGCCATTGGAAGGCCGCACACAGAGCATGGTCTTGAATTGTGTATGGGCGGGAAACACATGCCTCACAACAAGCCACTGAGATTTGGGGGTTGTCTGATACACCAGTTGGCCTACTTTAGTCTGTGTGTCCATGTAAATTTTGGAATCAACTTGTCAATTTCTACACACACAAAATCCTGTTGGGATTTTTATTTTGCACTTAGTTTTTTTTTTAGAGAGACTTTGTGCATCACCGTTAGCATTATTCTTAGGTGTTTGATGATTTGGGATGCTACTCATCGTTTTAAAAAATTTCATAAGTACTTATTGCTAGCATATAAAAATGCAATTGATTTTGTTTGTTAACTTACACTAATAACCTTGTAAATTTACTTGATAATTGTATTGGTTTATGTGTAGTTTCTTCGAGAG
Organism: Varecia variegata; assembly: GCA_028533085.1. Classification (NCBI taxonomy): domain Eukaryota; kingdom Metazoa; phylum Chordata; class Mammalia; order Primates; family Lemuridae; genus Varecia; species Varecia variegata. The sequence continues at coordinate 166,602,139 of CM052436.1, read as the reverse complement.
TATTAGTGTATGCAGTCATGTCATCTTTGAACAAGGATGGTTTTAGTTCTGCCTTTCTTACGCCCAAGCCCTTTCTTTTTCTTTAATGTACTGTCTAGGACCTCCAGTGCAGTGCTGAGTAGAAACAGTGCAGTAGCAAGCACCCTTGTCTTTTTCCTGATTTCAGGCTTGAGTTTTCATTATTTCACCACCAAGTATTATGTGTGCACTAAGTTTTTTTGCTAAGGGTTTTTTTTTAATCATGAATGGTGTTGAATTTTATTAATGCTTTTTCTGTAACTATTGAGATTATCATTTAATTTTTCTACTTTATTTTGTTAATATGGTGAATTGCATTTATTTTTTTTATTTTAGAACCACATTAGATTCTAGAAATAAATACAACTTCATGGTGATGCAGCATAACTTGTATATATAGGTCAATTCACTTTGCTACTCTTGCTTGGGAAGTTTTGCACCTCTGTTCATGTGAGAGCTGAACCTGTAATTTTCCTTTCTTGTAATGCTCTTTTCAAGTTTTGGTAAATTGGGGTTATTCTGGCTTCATAAAAGGAGTTGTAAATTATTTTTCTCTTTCTCTTCTCTGGAAAAATTTTTGTAAGATTGGAGTTATTTCTGTAAATATGTAGTAGAGTTCTGGAGAGACATTGTTTGGGCCTAATAGGTTTTTTTGTGTGTGTGGGAAGGTTTTTAACTGGGGATTTAATTTCTTTATTAGATATGGGACTATTTAAAGTTCCTAGTTCTTCTTAGGTATTTTTCTAGGAATTTGTGCATTTCATCTAAATTTTCAGATCTCTTGCCATCAATCAGTGTGTTTGTAGTTCTCTCGTATTTCTAATGTCTGTAAGATCTGTGATGATGTCCCTTTTTCATTTTAATAATGTGACAACCCAAAATAAGTGACTGAGGCAAAGATCTCAATCAATGGAGGTTTATTAAGCCAAAGTTTGAGGACATGCCTGGGAAAAACACAAACCACAAATGCATCTATGGCCTGTGCTCTCCAAAGAGGGATTTGGGAACTCAGTAATTAAGGGGAGGGGGCATACAGAAAGAAAAAGGAGGGGGCGGGCAGTGAGGCAAATGGTTACATTCTTGTGAAATCCAAGAAGTCCACATTTTACATAATATAAGGTGAATGTTGGAAGAGAAAAAGAGTGAAAGAAGAATCCATTATGCAGATGTCTCTGGGTAGGTGGAAGAATGAATGATCTTGTATTATCTCTGTTCTGCATCTGGGGAGATAAACTTGTAATGAGCATTATTAATGTGGAATCAAACAGACTTTAGTTTTAGGAGCTAGACTATCCTGTAGACCTAAAGTTACAATTTGCATGTCCTTGTTTATGAGAAGCCAACAAGAAATTTCCTTATGAATGGACTCTGAGGCCTTTACCTTTCCATGGGAACCTGGCTGATGCAAAATGTTAGTACCAGCTGCTCCTGTGGAAGCGGGTGTTGCAGGACTCAGCCTCCAGGCTTGGCCTTCCCTTTTGCATAAGGAGTTGGGCACATGATCCTAAAATTTTTTCTTTTTTTACAAAAAGGTATTGTGACTTCTCTTTTTTTCTTGACCAGTATTGCAAAGTGTTTATTGATTTTTATTAGTACTGTTGACTCTTGAATGACATGGGTTTGAACTGCACAGGTGTGCTTTTCCATGGATGTTTTCAGTCACACTCGGATCAAAAATACAGTATTTGTAGGATATGAAACCTGAGCATATGGAGAGCTGACTTTTCATACATGTGGGTTCTACAGGGCTGACTGAGGGACTTGAGAATGTGCAGATTTTGGTATACTCGGGATTCCTGGAACCAGTCCCCCTTGTATACCAAGGGATGACTGTGTTTTCAAAAAACTAATTTTTGGCTCTGTTGATCTTCTCCATTTTATGTTTCTTTTCTGTTTTGTTAATTCTCTTTATAATTTCCTTTTTTCTTTGGTTTTAATTTGTTTTTTAAGATGTTTGCTTAACATCAAGTTTCAATCTTTCCTTTCTAATATTTATGTTATAGGCTCATAACTTTTCATGTTCATTTTTCCCTGCAGTGTATATATTTGGCAATGTTATATTTTCATTATCTTTCAGTTTGAAATTTCTACTTGGTTTCTTCTAGGACTCAGGTGTTATCTAGAAGTATATTGATTAATTTCTAAATGTTTGGGAATTTTTAGTTATCATTTCTATTAACTTTTATTGAAGTATAATACATAGAGTAGTATACAAATTATAAATATACAGCACAATGAATTTCTCACAATCAGAACATAACTAGCACTCAGATAAAAAAAAAAATGTCAGTTCAGCCACCTGCTGCGAGCCTTCTTGAGTGTATGTACAAATATATTTTGCACTGAGAAGGAGGAGTGCTTTACAAGTTAAAATATAGTGGGAACATATGTGGTCCCCCCTCTTGTGGGAGCTGGATAAGGGAATGATATTCAGTGGTCTTTTCCCAGTGAAAAGAGCAGTAAATGATTATGAGGCAGAAGCAGATGTAATTTCTGTAGTAGAATTTAATCATTCCAGAGAATTACGGGCAACAGGAAATAAAAGTGTTAAGAGTTGCCATCTTTCAACAGGAGCAGGAGAACAAAATCCAGTCACATGGCAGAGGAAAATGTCATGTTTATAGCACCTTTCAGAGCCATGAACCAAAGTTTGACTACTTGAAAAATTGAGGAAGAGAAGAAAAAAGATCAACAAAATTAGGTGGTTACCCCAGAAAGATGCTGCTCCATTTTCTACCAATGATAAAACAATAAAATTATGGAAAATTAGTGAAAGGAACAGAAAAGCAGAAGCGTGTAACTTGGAAGAGGAAGGGGAAAGTATGGAGATCCTCCCACAGATACTACACCCGCAGGGCCAGTCTTCAGGTCCGTGGGGTTAATGGCCAGTCTAGTCCATGAAGAATATTTGCCAGTTTGTATTAATGGCGATTATGGAACATTTATCTGCAGATGATTTGCACGTTAATCTTTGGCATCTGGAAATTATAGACAGGAGTTTTAATATTGTGGATATGGAAGAGCTAGCAGAGGTGATTACAGCAGCAGATTTTTATCCAAACAGCTATAAAACGTTTGTGTAGAGCAGCAGTGAAGAAACTACTGAGTCATGTGACATGAGAGCACCTGCCCTCTGTGATAGGCATTCTAAACTGTTTGAAGAACCTGAAGATTCCAGTAACAGGTCATTTTTTTCCCCAAAATTATCTCTTCTATTTATGATGTAAAATTCAGCCATAGTGGTCGATATATGATGACTAGAGACTATTTGTCAGAATTTGGGACTTAACCGTGGAAAACATGCCTGTGGAGATATACCAGGTGCACGAATACCTCAGAAGTACACTTTGTTCTTGGTATGAAAATGACTGCATGTTTGACAGATTTGAATGTTGTTGGAACGGCTCTGACAGTGTTGTCCTGACTAGATCTTACAATAATTTCTTCAGAAAGTTTGACAGGAACAAAAACTGAGACATGAGCTTAGAAGCATCCCAGGGAAACAGTAAGCCTCGCACAGTTCTGAAGCCACAAAATGTCTGCAAGCAACAAGAGAAAGAAAGATGAAGTAAGTGTTGACAGCCTAGACTTCAACAAGAAAGTACTTCGGGCCGGGCATGGTGGCTCACGCCTGTAATCCTAGCACTTGGGAGGCCGAGGCGGGCGGATTGTTTGAGCTCAGGAGTTCGAGACCAGCCTGAGCAAGAGCGAGACCCCGTCTCTACTAAAAATAGAAAGAAATTATCTGGCCAACTAAAAATATATATAGAAAAATTAGCCGGGCATGGTGGCGCATGCCTGTAGTCCCAGCTACTCAGGAGGCTGAGGCAGTAGGATCGCTTAAGCCCAGGAGTTTGAGGTTGCTGTGAGCTAGGCTGACGCCACGGCACTCACTCTAGCCCAGGCAACAGAGCGAGACTCTGTCTCAAAAAAAAAAGAAAGTACTTCGTATAGCCTGGCATCCCAAGGAAAATACATACAAACAATCTGTCTATATTTCAAGACAGAGTGGGTTAGGGTTGGCATTCCTAGCAGAAGAACCCACTTGCTACTTAGTTGAAATAGCTTAATCTAGCATTTGTGCTTATAAAAGAGAGAGGTTGCTGTGGTGCCCTTTCCTGCATTTGACAGTGTGCCATTTGACAGCACGTTTTTCTAGCCACGTGGAGAAAGCTCTGTGGATTCATCGCTGTGGTGTTATCCGTGTCTGCTAGCCATTTAGGTAAGGGTGGGGCACTTAAACGATCTCTCATGCCATCTTGCCTAATGGACTGCATCAGACAACTGTCTCCACATTGATTTACACCACTGTTTATGCCTTCTGTCATGATGACATCAAACACTGAAAGCCTTGTCATGCTATGGGATTTAATTGTGTGTCCTCATTACTATATTATTTGTGGGTCACACCCTCCCCACTCTTAAAAACTTAAATGCAGGTAATTCTTTGAAAAAAGAAAAAGTTTCAAAAAGAAAGCATTAGTTTACAGTTATCCTGGAGATTGCAATCTTGACTTTTCAGTCTCACGTGGATCAGGTTTCCTGACGCACAAGGGGCCTCAGGCCGCTCTCACTCGGTTCCCTCGCCATGCCCTGTGGCCACAGTGTGGCTCACCCCACACAGTGGACATTCACCTGGGTTTTCCCACATTTCCCCCTTTTCTCATGCTCCTTGCTTCCTCCCAAATCAGGGATTATTTCTCCTACCTATAGGGAAATAAAAGGAAATTCCTTTTATTATTTCTTTTAGTGCTGAGCTGTTGGTGACGAATTCTGTCAGTTTTTGTTTATCTGGAAAAAAATGCCTCTTTTTTTCTTTTGCCTTCGTTTTTGAAGCATATTATTCTTTGTTGCAAATGAATGCTTTTTAGCACTTTGAAAATCTCACTTCCTGCTTTGTCTTCGACTTTGCGCGTGTGGCTGTGGTAGTCGGCGTCATGGTTCTCCCGCCCAGGCATCGCTGAGGACCTGAGTCTGTGCTGTGGCATCACATGTTGGCTGCCCCATCTCCACACTCGCCTCCTGTCCTATCCAGGTCTCTGTCATGTGTGAATGACTCAGTTCCCCCACCCAGAAGGCCTGTAGCTAGAGGGGTCTGATGGACTCGTCAGCTGCTGCCATTCCTGGTCCACAGAGTTCTTTGTCTTGTTTTTGAGGGGTCTGTGTATTGATAGGCTATCTTTAGATGACAGTGGTTGTCACTGCTTGCTGAGCAGCCACTCGGGGCCAAGCTCTGTCCCATGTGCTTCCCCATATTGTGCTGCCTGGTGCCATCATGCCAGCGGGTTGGGGGAGGGCACTGTTTATGTTCCAGTTTTGCACATGGGGAGCAGGGGGCAGAGGAGCTGGGTGACGACCCAGGGTCGCAGGCCAAGTGTGCAGAGCCAGCCCCTGCCCCTAGCCCACAGGGCACATTGCCCATGCTTTTACAGCTTGGCATGTCCAGGAAGTCCCACCCTCCTCCGTGGAGCTTGGTCTCCCTTCTGTTGGGTCTGAGGCCCTGCTTGGCCACTGCCCTGAGAGGCCCAGGAGTGGGCGCTGGGCTGGATCACAGGGCCCCTTCACCTGCGCCCAGCCCTCCTTATCAGAGCCAGTGCCCTCACCTGCGCCCGTCTGCACTCTGTCTTCCGGATTCTTTAAAGGGCCATTCAAGGTATTAGTTCCGATTTTCTGTCATTATTCTGGTATTAATTTAATTTCTACATTTAATTTTACTGTCCCTTCAGTGGGATTTGGGGAGGATGTGTGGGGGTGGGACTCAGATGACCATCGCAACCCCCATCCACACATGCCATCTCGAACCACAGGACAGCAGGAGGGAGGCTGAGGCCCTTCCTGCATCTCTTCAGTCTGGTGTGTCCTTATCCAGGGATTCCTGTATTTCTCGCGCGATTCCATGCATGCCTGGGCATCCTGTGCTGACGCGGTCCTGGGTGAGGGGAGGTGGGAGAGGCAGGGCAGCACCTGTTATAGGGACTTTAGAAGGAGGTTGGGAGTGTATGCTTTAAGGACATTGTTTCTTAAACCCTTATTTTTTCTTAAGTCCCTTTGGTTTGCTTTTTAAATATCTCAACATGCACTTGTGACTACATAGTTATTAGTTATGCTAGTCAGCTTGTATCATTCTTCTGATTTTAGTACGTTTCCATTGCGTGCTGTGCCCCGCGCTCCGAGCCTTCATTCACATTGACCTTAACCCTTGACATGAGCCTTTGACGTAGAGACATGTCTTTTTGCCTCACAGATAATGACGTATAGCCAAGAGGGGCTCAGCAGCTGCCAGGCCACTATGCCTCCAGGCCCTCACTGCAGAGACGCCCAGGGCAGCGGGAGGTGTGGCCGTCCTGCTGATGGGGGCTGCTGCTCCTCCCAGGGTACCTGGCATGCCAGTCAGATGTTGTGACGTGCTAGTCATTTGTGTCATCTATGGTTAATTCTAGATCTTGAAGTACAGTTTTTAAACTAGTGGCCAGAAGCATTTATTAGAAGCAATAAGTGTAGAGTCATTTTCTTTCTCTTTCAGACTGACTCAGACATTCAGGCCTTCTTTGTGGGCATAGACGGTCTGTGTAAGAAATACTCCAGAGAAACCTCCCAGGTGAGTTGTGGGTCTTGAGGTGGCCCAGGCACATTGTCTCAAAGAGACCCTGCATTTGACATGTTTTGGAGGCAAGTCCCTTCAAAGATATGTAATCAGCAAATATTTTCTTTTTTTTTTTTTTTTTTTTTTTTGAGACAGAGTCTCGCTCTGTTGCCCGGGCTAGAGTGAGTGCCGTGGCGTCAGCCTAGCTCACAGCAACCTCAAACTCCAGTGATCCTCCTGCCTTAGCCTCCCAAGTAGCTGGGACTACAAGCATGCGCCACCATGCGTCCCTTAATTTTTTCTGTATATATTATTTTTTTAGTTGGCCAGATAATTTCTTTCTATTTTTAGTAGAGATGGGGTCTCACTCTTGCTCAGGCTGGTCTCGAACTCCTGACCTTGAGCGATCCACCCACCTCGGCCTCCCAGAGTGCTAGGATTACAGGCGTGAGCCACCGTGCCTGGCCAGTGAATATTTTCTGCCAGAATATTTCTGTGAGTTATCTTTTTACTTTTTTGATGGTGAAACATTTGTAGCAAAAAAGCTTTTAATTTTGGCAAAGTCCATTTGATCCATTTTGTAGTTTGTGCTTTTGGTGTCCCATTGAGACAGAAGTGATCTCAGTTCAGTTCTGGGGTCCTTTGGGCAGGATACCCCCCCATATTCACAGTTAGATGTACCTTGGAATTTCGGGTTTGGAAGCCCCCCTGCCCCAGGTCAGGGCTCTCTGGTTTTAGGGTAGCAGGTTTATTCTTAAGGTTGTCCTTTTCTGACAGTAACAGGGCCCTCTGCCCGCCAGACCCATGAATACCTGCTAAGCCCCTGGTATTTGGCTCCACGGCCCTTCCCCTCCTGATGTGCTTTCCTGGCTGCTGTGACACTCCTCTCACTTGCAGCTTATCCTTTCTCCACCTGTTTCTTCCTAACCATTTTCCACATCACCACGCGTCACCATGCACCTCCACACTGTGCCCTCTGCAGCCTTTGTACACCCTCCCCACCCCTAGCTTCTAAGCAGGTCAGTGTCCTCTCTGACCCCCGCATGCTGACCTCCCTGGACATCACTGGACAGCCTCCAGCCCACTGGTCTGCAGGGGAAGCTGTCCAGGAGGGGAGGGGTCCTCTCCTTGGCCCCTAGCCTGCCCTCCTTCCCATCTTCTGTTAACACTGCTGCTCCCAGTGTTGGCCACCTGGCACCTGCCCTGGAGGGAAGAGGCCAGGTGGGGGACAACTGAGAGCTGTCCCCCTACCTGAGGCAGGAGGCCAAGGATGGACTTCAGTGTGTCATTCTCCCCCATGGGCTTGTACCTTCAGGCCATGGTCAGCCAGGCCACCAAGACAGTCCTCTCTGTCCTCTGGGAGGCTGTCCTCCTGCAGCAAGGCTTCTTGGCTCTGAAACAGCCCAGATCACCCACAGTATCACGGAACATCCCCATGCTGTTCCCATCTCAGATTATGCCCAGCCACATTCTTCAGGGAAATGCCCAGAAGCTGGATACACAGAAGCCACGTGGCAGCTAGAGATGCCCAGGAATGCAGGGTCGGCACAAAGTGAGCGCCAGACCAGGACACTGACCATCCAGGAGCCCGGCAGAGTCCCACAGAAGCACGGTACAAGACACACCTGCCTGCCCATCCTGTTCAGCCTCAGCGGGTCCCTTACTCAGGCCAAGACCCCTCTGGGCCAGAAGTTGCCTGAGTTTATAAAACATTTAGGTTATCATAGAATCAGAACAACAGGCCACCCTGCTCCTAGGATGGCTTTGCCAAGTACAGTGGCCTTCGCAGGGCAGCCTCCGCAGAGGCCAGACATCTTGGGAGAAGACCAAGCAGGCCAGCCCCTGCACTCTGCCTCGCATGCCTGGCGGGCTTCGAGGGTGGGCTGTGGGCGTCCATACCTCCCAGGCCCTGCTGTCTTGTAGTTGTACTGAGGCAGCGTTTGCCTTTTTCACTCCTGTCTTTCAGGGTGTGAAGTGGAGTTTTCCAAAGGCTGTGTGACATATCACCACGTGTTATTTATGTTAATACGGAATGGGTCCATTGTTATCTTTAAATGAATTAATAAATATTTTAAATGTCTCTCAGTCTTAATTTCTAATAGGGTAAATATTGACAGATAAAACCCACATAAAGAAAAGCTCTTTGGGGTCTTCAGTAACTTTTAAGAGTATAAAATCGGCCTGAGACCAAAACTCTTGAGTGCCAGTGGCTCAGACCCAGGAACCTGCCCTAGGACAGTGTGAGAGGATCCCCTTGGCTACTACTCATTAGAGGTCTTTGGGTGCCGTGTGCCCTTCCTGATCTAGTTTGTGACAATTAAACATCTTCCTTTTCCTGATGACCCTTCTGAGATCCTTTCTGTCTGCCCCGCCTCTGCTCTGAGACAGGGTTCATCAGTGTTGGGTCTATAGACCCGATGCTGGTCCCAGTGAGATCAGGAGCTTGTGTCCACATGCAGAGGCACCTGCCACCCCTGGACGACAAGGTAGTAGACTGAGGCTGGGCTCGGGACGAGGGGCCCCATTCCTGATCTCTTGGCACAGACACCTTGCTGGCTTGCGCCACTCCCAAACCCTGAGGTTCCTCTTGAGGAAACTGCCCTCTGCCTCCAGCCTCTTCGTTCCCTCTCATTCTTTTGCCAATCCATAGGGTGTGGGCAAAGCAGGTGTGAACACTGGCAGCTCTTCCCTGGGCCCCCGAGCAGCCTCAGCCTCAGCCTCAGCCTCAGCCCTGGGGGCTGCAGTCCTTTATTGACTTGCTTCTCTGTCTCCATCGGAGAGGTGTGTTCTCTACAAGACAAACATTCACAAACCCCTTCGTATTGTTTTTGTTAATGCAATCTATCCCCTTCTGAGGCCACAGCCAGTGCCTCAGGTCTCTGGAGCACAGCAGCCTGGTCAGCGCCCGGGCCAGACAAACCCGGTGGCAGCAGCTGGTTGCAGGCCCAGGCAGCTCCCCCGGTGGAGTCCCAGAGGTGGGTCCTGGTCCTGGCACGGACACAGTGAGTTACAGGCCAGTGGGTCTTGGCTGCCCCCCAAGCTCACGAGCAGCTCTCTGGACTCCTCACTCCGCAGGACAGCCCCCCCACCCCACTCAGGTGCCCTTGGGGAGCTTTCCCTGCAGCCCTATCTGTGCTGTGGCCATGCCTGTCTCACCAAACCAGGGTGGCCACAGACTGGCCAAGGTCTCTCCACGGTCTGTGTCTAAAAATAGCCCTGCCAGAGTAAGAACAAGCATTTACCTGCCTGCAGGCCTTGCTGGGCCCCAGCGTCCACCTGGATCAAGAGCCCTCGGATTGACCCTGGTGTGGTCACATGCTCCAGGAACTTCCATCCCGTGGCTGTTCCCCAAGTGCTAGCGCTGTCTGTTCCTCAGATCTCCCGGCCCTGCACCAAGACATGTGGTTAGGGATCTGTATTCCTCCGCCCTGCCAGGCATGGAGCCTGTTGAGGAATCAGACAGAGGAGACAGGCAAGCTGGCGGTGCAGCATTGCTGCAGCAGTTGGGAAACGTGGCTACGGCCCTGCCTTTCCTGCTGTACATGTGTGTGAGGTGGAGAGGGGAGAAAGCGCAGAGCCCCGGCTGTCCCAGAGCACATGGGGAGCTTCACCAAGTCCGGAAGCGAGACCGGGACACATTCAGGCATGTCTGATACTGTGTCCCTCTGTGAGCGCCTGAACCAAGAGGAACAGAGGCCCCTCATCTGCAGGGACATGGCTGTTCCTGCTGAGGGTGCTTCGAGAAGCTTCATGACACAAGTGCACCTGAGCTGGGATTTGAGGGGTAGGTGTGGACATTGACCTGACCAGTGAGAGGATTTGAGAACCCTCGGCACAATCAGGAGGCGCTCTGGGCCGCAGCCTGTGACATGCATGAAAATTTCTGCCAGATGGCCTCAGGAGGCCCTTTGTGCACTCGTCCTCATGGTCTGTGTGGCAGCACCTGGGACCATCTTCCCCTCCTTAGTGAGCTGCTCCAAGAACACAGGAAATAGTGAGGAGGATGCTGTCCCTCCTGGCCTGGAGCAAGATTCTGCATGCAGTCCCATGTCCTGGAGACGGCCTCTCCTCAGAGAGGGTGGGAGTGAGGCCTGGCGCGCTGGGTGATGTTCCACAGCGGAATCTTACCCGTGTTTCCCTAGACCAGCGAGCCATGAGGCAGATGCAAACTGTCTCTAGTATTAGGAGTAGATTGAGATTGCTGGGGTGGAGGGAAGTGGGTGATAGATTTATAAGATGCTGACTTTAAATATCAGTTTAACCCACAGTTTGGCCCTGTTGTGTATCAGCCGTGCATTGAATAGTGACAAGGATTAACCTGAAGTAATGACAGCTTAGTATTCTAAGAGGGCAGGCACCATTGGAAAACCTTACTCATAAAATAGTTCCGTCTTCCTCTGAGTAAATCACAGACCACTATCTTCTCATTTATGTTGGTGCTCTCAGAAACCCAGTTCAAGCTGTATATACAACAAACGTGCGGTCTGGGCCTCATTAAATGGGAAGGCCAGGGACAGGATTGTTTCAGGCATGGCTGGCTCTGGGAGTTCCGACAAGGCTACCAGGCCACTGGTATCTGCCAGCTCTGCCTGTCTTGTGTGGCTTTGTTCTCTGCACCCTCCCCAGCCAGAGGTCCACATATCAGTTTCAGGATGTTCTCTGGTGGCACTGTTTAGTCAGAAGGCCATTCCTCTAACCGGTCACCATTGTCCAGTGGACACCCCAGGGTGGGTCATATGTCCTATCCCGTCACCAGGTCAAGAGCACCACTTAAGCCCCTTGGGCAGACAGGCCTGAGCCCATTAACCCCACTTGTGTTTGCATGTGACCATTCCCGCGGGCGTCACTCTGCCCTCGGACATCCACACTAAGCGTTTACCCTGTAGTAGCCCCTGACCCTGTGGAACCGCACCTGGGGGAGGAGATTGCACTTGAGGTCCCCCACCCTGCCCCAGCCTCCTGCTTCCCTGTGACAAGGCGTTGTACTCAGAGACCACGTACCACTGTCAGCAACTGAACTGTGTTCTTCTCAGATTTCAGAATTTCAAGAAAAACACAGGAAGAGATTATTAGCCTTCTACAAAGAAAAGGTAAATCAAATCGCTGCCTCTTGAATTTTTTGACCTTTTTTTTGATTTAAATGTCAGACTTGTTAATTAACACATTGCTCTTAAAGGGGGTGGGCGACTAGATGTGAGATCTGTTTTTCTTTGCTTGTCCAGCTGTGGGGACACATTCACTGGCCCCTTCTGACAGTCAGCCTGTGCCCAATACCTGCCTGCAGTTCTCCAGGCCACTACCCACCTGGGGAACCCATTGCCACCTCACTGGCCAGGCTGTGTCGGGGCCTTGGGGCCCTGGAGGTAACTGGAGGCTTTTCTGCTCAACCATCTTGTTTTCTAATAAAAGTCCTTTTAAAAACAACTTTGAAGGTTATGCAGTAGGTAAAATAAATACCCCACTGTTAAAGCCACCAAATGACAGGACTCCTCCCGAGAGTCCAGAAGCTGATCGGGG
>CM052436.1:166480770-166583012 GCA_028533085.1 Varecia variegata | reverse complement strand
ACAGAGCAAGACTCTGTCTCAAAAAAAAAAAAAAAAAAAAAAAAAAAACAGTACCCGGTTTTGTTGTAATCAGATGCAGTAGGGTGACAGCACAAAGACCACTGCCTTGAAAGGAGAGTGTATTACAGTTCCCAAGAGAGGCAGAGGGAGCCAGGGGAACGAGGAGGCACCATACTGTTTCTGCAGAAGGTTGGGCAGCACAGGTAGCCTAGGGTGGGCCAGTTTGAATAATTTCCATTGACTCTGGGCTATGGGACCAGTCCCCTATTGTGCTGTATGTATAGGCCTGGGGAACATTGGCTTGGGGTGTGAGAGTTGATAAGGAAGTGGTTGAGGATTTGGGCTTTGGATTGGTGGGTTTGCATATGAAAGACCTGCACACAGGCAGGTGGTCCACCATCTCTAGGAATTCCTGGCCCAGGGAGGAGCAGTGTCTCCAAGACTAGCAAGGCCCCAAGATGTCAAGCCATTATAAAATACAGACAATAAAAAACAGTCTAATATAGTAGAGAAATCCAATTGACAAGTAAAACCACAGCCCTCACAGCCCTGGGTGGAGCCTGCAGGCTGGTGTGGGCTAGACCCAAGATGCAGGAGTCGTCACCTGGAGGGCATGACCAAGGCATGAGGATGGGTAGACTTGCCACAGGAGCTTCTAGACCTTCAGAGTCCTCAGGGTAGGACCTGAAAGGACCCCGAAGTTAAGGGATGACCAGAGGGCAAGCTACAGGCTGCGACTGAGGAGGACCACATGGGGCCACATGGTGAGAAGGTGCTGGACTCACTCAATAAGCCAGAGGGTTGGGGACTGGGTAGGACAGTGGCCACAGCATGTGGGCCCCGGGCTGAAGTTGGTCTTGGGCTGTGCAGGCAGGTCAGGCGATCACGAGACCCTGGACTCCTGCCCCTATTGTTTCTGCTTAGCTTATCAATGTTGACCCTGGGAAAAGCTATAGATTGTACCTCTTGACTGTCGTCAGCACCGCACAAAGGAGGGGTCCAGTGGGGGGCGCACTACCGGTAACAGGCAGGCATCTCCGCCCAGAGAAGGCCTCCGGTGAGAGTCTGCCTGGCAGGGGCACGGCACCGGCCTTGCTCAGCCTGGGCACTCAGAAAGTGCTTCCAAATCAACAGATAGCCTTGAAAACTGTAAAACAGCACAGAATAATGCAGTTACCACGTCACTAAGGACATTTAAAGCATTCATGATTTTGTGTTTGTTGAATTTATCAGGGTTCCACCACTGCAGCTCCCCTACAAGGGGCCGTCACAAAGTCCAGCATCCCAGTTTCCAGGCAGAGTGGGAAGAGGGGGCTCTCCCAGCCTCAGAAGCTCGCAGGCCGGGCCGCCCTCCCAGGCCCCGGCCCCCAGGCCGCCAATCAGCATCTCGGGCCTGCTGCAGAGGCAGTATCTAGGCAAGTGCTCAGCCAACTTTGAAAAGTAAATGCCTGGCTTGGATAAAATTTTTCACTGTGTGTGACAAGGGCACACACAAAACTTTAAATATTCTCGAGAATTGTGTTTCTTTAGTAGTTTAGAAATTCAATGATGCTCATTTTTATGTTTGTTATAGATTTTTAAATTGACTTAAATATATTAATAACACTTTATAAAAGGTTTTGTAGGATATCTGAATTTTAAAATGTATATATTTAAAGTAATGAACTCTTTTCCCCCAACTTATTTTTTTCATTTGGCATTTGCATTCTCGATTTCTTCAACAGTGTAAAATTCTGAAGTCATTTCAAAGACAAAGTTAACGTCTTTTTATTACGACCCTCAATGCTTCCTGCAGAACCTGCTTACCTTGGGGGATTTACACACGAGAGATGATCTTTTGGTCTTCCGGTTCCTCAGCCAGCCCACCAGCATGGATATGTTAGGCAGCAAATGCAGTTGTACTTTTTTCTTGGCAAAATAAGTAATGTAATTCAATAAAGTATTTTTCTGATTATCTGGGGTAGCATATATGTGATACGTTTGAAACTTTGCTCAACTTCCTTAAAATGTTGATGTTTGAGGCAAAACGAACACCCACCTGTTGGTTCACTGTTAGAAGGTTGTCCAGTTGCAACTCTTTGGGGAGACAAGGTCTGCTTGCACACTCGAGCCCAGGACATGAGTTGTTCTGCACACGGACATCCACACAGGCGAAACTGGGCAGTTCAGGGCCACTCTGCCATATCCTTGCGTTATCTGTGGTTTGTCACGTGGTTCTGTTCACATGAAGCTCAGACTGGTACGTGATGCCATGTTCAGTGGATGAAGCTCTGTCTCCAGAGACGAATTCTGGACCTGAACTCACCTTGCAGGTGAGGTGTCTTCTTCCTCTCTCAGGTAGGTGGGAGCTCCTTACAGGAAATACTCCTGTGACCCAGCTCAGAGGGGCTCAGTCCCCACCTCTCTCCCACTAGTCAGGACCACACCAGATTAGAAAAGAGGTTATGGGGTAAATTCTAAACCTCTCTTACGTTTACCTAAAAGTTGTCAAAGAACATTGTATGTGTTTTCTCACTCTGGTTGGTGTCACCACAGTTGTGTATAACACAGGGCAGGAAGGAAGGATCACTCCTTTTCCCTAGGCAGAGCTGAGGCTCCGGCCAGCTGCTCGTCAAAGACTTTATTTTAGGTGATGCTTGTGCCTCAGGTCACTACCATCACAGCCAGCCTCCCCGGCGTCTCCTGGGCCCTCAAGACACCAGGATGCCTGGGCTACCGGGTAAAAGGGCCCCCCTGCCCTGTACCTTCACAGTCCTTCTGGAAGGCATGCAGCATGAGCCCGGCTGTTCCTCTCAAGGTTTCCTTTGTCCGGAAGATGCGTGCCGACGTCGGATGTTCAGAAAGCTCATGGTAATGCACATGTTCTAAGTTGATTCCAAAATCAACCCTAATTATGGTATAAACGCTTTTCTCCATGTATGCTATGTAATGTATACATGATTATTTCAAATGTTAAGATGTAGGCTAAATAACTTTTAAATCATGTCTTCCTCAAGCTCCAGTCCCTTTGGTCTACCCGGCAGCATGTTCAGCAGCAGCGTCGCTTGAGGCAGGTGGACTCCCTGGGGGTGATTCTGCAGGGGGGCGGGCAGAGGGCTGTGGTGTTCCTTAGGGACTTGTTTCAGATTTCTCCCCTGGAGAGCCTGGCAGTCGGCCTTCCCCTCTCCAGGCCTCTGTGCTCTTCTCCTCTTCTCCTCTGGCCGAGTGGTGTCTCTGTGGTCCAGGGCTGGTTGTTGACCCAACTTTAGAATCTCATGCTTTCTTCCATTGCTTCACCTTGCTTTTTAGATATAAGTTTGCTGCCATGTTTTTAGCATTTCATGTTCTTTATTTGTGTTGGTTTTTTTCACAATGGGGCGTACATGCAGCCAGTTTAAGTCCCGTGGGCATCTGGTTGAGTCAAGACAATTGCCACGGTCAGCCTTTTCATCTCGATTTATTATCACTAACATCAGCACATCTGTTTTTCTTTTCTAGTAATTGTCCTTGGAAAAGGCAAAATTAAATAAAACATCCAGGTAATTGCACAAACCCTGCTCCACAGGCAGAGGTGACATCACTGCCAAAGTCGAACTCCTGTCCGTCATCAGTTGATGCACGAAAGCCCAAGTTCAGCCTGTAAATGTCAGTGTGGGGGCTGACGGGTAGCGCTTGAAAGCATCAGCTGCATGGGGACAAGGGCTGCGGGAGTCAGGGCTGGGCAGGAGGCAGCACCTTTTCTGCCCGTCTCCACAGGTCACACATGCAGGTGTGCCAGGGGCTGAGCTCTGCTCTCCTGCAGGTCTGGCCTGCGGCAGGGCTGTGCTGCCTTGTGTGTGGTCACACTCTGGCCACCACGGGCGTTTCTATTTACTTGCATCACTGTGTAGTTGTGATTCAGAGTTCAGATGTCACCTTGGGCCCAAACTCCTCCCTCACCAATGTGCACACAGGTGAGGCCTCTCACAGAGAGACGGCACAGGGGAAACGGTTGCCAACAAGAATGTCTTTCAAGTTATCCATGTGTGTTACGGGAAATCCAGAAGTGCCGTGCCAGGGAGTGGACACATTTCTCACTGTAATTTTCCTTTTTTCACGAAGCTTCTGAGTTTTGAGGGGGAAAAAGCTTTGAGACTAAAGCTGATGTTTATAGACAGGAGATGTCACTAACGCTATTCAGAGGAATTACTCTAGAAGGGACCTGGCCAGGAGGAATGAAATCATTCATTTGATTCCTTAATGTAGCCAGAGTCAATGAGTTAATGGAATGTATTTCAAGAAAAGGATATAAATCTCGTTCAAATTGACCAAACTTCGTTTCCTTCAAGATGTGTGCTATTAACAATGCTATTGTATGCAAATTAAATGGCAAAATGGTCATTTTAAGTGTGGTGTGATGTTTGATTTCATAGCTAATGACAAAGTGCAGTACTTCCGGGTTCACACTGTTATGCCCAAACCACATTTACGCCTTCCGGATGGAACGGTCCCTGCTGGCCTCTGCTCGCAGTACCACTCTGGTGCACTGGAGGGCACTAGACCAAGTGAGCCTTAGCGTTGCCCTGAAGTCCCTAATTGGATTCATTTCACATGAAAACAAGCTATCTGTTCAGTGCTGCCCTGAGTGAGTATGTAAAAGTTTAGGCAGTTGAAGAAAATTGCAAAGATAAAATGGAATGGTGAGGAAGATGTAGAGGTTCCGTTAACTTGAGTGAAGACAGTGCAGCACTACCGCCAGCCAACACCAAGTTTATCAGTGATTCAGGGGGAATGTGGCTTAGGGAACCAACAGTAGTGTCCCCAGAAGTGTGCCTTATGGAGTCTTATCTGTGGAATAGTGGGACAGTGAACCCAAAAGTAAAGGTGTGGACACTCAGCATTCAGTGAAAGAACATAGATGTTGGTGGCAATCACACGCTCAAAACTGTCATAGTTAGTAATGCAGCCTGAGCCTTAGGTGAAGTTTTTTCTTTTCTCTCTTTTTTTTTTTTTTAGAAAGAGAGTCTCACTATGTTGTCCAAGCTGGTCTCAAACTTCAAACTCCTGGGCTCAAGCAATCCTTCCACCTTGGCCTCCCAAACTGCTGGAATTATAGGTGTGAGCCACCATGCCCAGCCAGGTGAAATCTTTAGGGTGTATTCTTATTTTCACAAGTAGTGCAGACCTCTCAGAATGGTTCTTAAGAATCTTGTGCAAAGTACAAATATAAAGTAATGAGACTAACTGCAAACTTCTCAGGGTAGCTTAGCATCGTGTTCTGGTTTTTATACTGTGTTATATTCAAGTGTGCCTATTCATGTTATTTGTACCTTATATCTAATCCATTTAAATATGATGCACCCAGTAGGACTAAATAAATATGTGAACGTTTATTACCATTATGGATTTTGCACCTGGAGACAGAACAGCCAAGGCCTCCCCCAGACGCCTTTGTTTCTCATCTTTCAGAATTCCTGTTCGATTGGGGTCAGGTCATCTGCTTTGATTTTAATGAAAGTGGAATCACACTTCAGGTTGTTCTGCAGACCTGCCCCTTTGCTTGGCATGAGCTCTCCATGTAGTTCACAGGAGTGAACCACAATTGCATGTTCTGCTCTTGACTGGCACGTGGTCCTTTTTTCCCTGTCACAAACAGTGCAACAGTGAGCATCCTTGTGTATCCTGTCTGAGCTGAGCCCCAGGCATCCTCCTGGGGCAGCATTTTCTGTCTTTGCCAGGGGCTGACTTCATCCATCTCTTTTGCACTCACGGCAGAGCTGCGGGGCATGCACCAAGGAGCAGGCGGCCCTTCCAGCTCAGCGCAGCAGCCAGCACCTCACAGAGTGACCTGCGCATCCACCGGGGCTTGGCTGGGGGTGTGGCTGAGACCCCAGTGAGTCTTGTCCCAGGAAAGCCAGGAGAGCAGCAGGGGCTGCCCTGAGGGTCCCTCTGTTGGTCCATTTGCATTGCTGTAAAGGAACACCCGCAGCAGCGGTGGTTTATAAAGAAGAGAGGTCTATTTGGCTTCCAGTTCTGCAGGCTATACAAGAAGCACAGTGCCAGCGTCTGCTTCTGGTGAGGCCTCAGGGCACTTCCACTCATGGCGCAAGGTGAAGGGGGAGCAGGAGTGTTGCTGGCGAAGGGGGGTGCCAGTCTCCTTTCAACAGCCGGCTCTTGCATGAACTGACAGAACGAACTCGAACTCGCTGCTGGGGGGGGGCACCCAGCTGCTCACAAGGGATCTGCCCCCAGGACCCAGATGCTTCCCACCAGGCCCACCTCCAACACTGGGGGTCAGATTTCAATATGAGATATGGGGGGCAAATATCCAAGCCGTAGCAGCCCCCACCCTGAGGGAGCCAGAGGGGAGCAAGGGCCAATCTTGGGGCTGGGCAGGACCCAGACCTGGAGGGCAGGAGGGGACCCAGTAGGTCCGGAGGGCAAGGGTGCCAGGTTCCAGCAGTGCCCAGGAGGGTTCAGGGAGCCCTGAGGCAGGATGGGGCTGGGGCATCGGGCTTGGCTGAAAAGGGGCCCAGCGGGGAGACAGGTGTGGGCGTCACCTGCCTGCGTGGTGGGACAGAGAGCAGGCAACCACACTGGGAGAGGATCCGGGCAGGGAGGGAGGCAGGGCCTCCTCACACGGCCTTGCCCTGCGGGCTGCAGGCCCTGGGCAGGCTGGGCTTGGCCTCTCTTGGCGTTCCATCTGCAGGAGTCAAACTGGCTGCCATCTGGCAGAAATTTCATTTTTAGCTTTAAATTTTCCATGGATGAATAGTGTAAAGTTGGGTGTTAATTTACAGTTGCTGGATGTGTTTTTCAAAAGCGAAAGAGTGTCCAACGACTATTATCCCAGCAGCAAGCGAAGTGAACTATTGTGAGCAGGCTGCCTGCCGGGGACCATGAGGGTCAGCCCCAAGGCAATCGGCGCTGGCAGACACTGCACAGCGCTTGTGCCCCTTCACGCCACGGCGTCTGGGGTGGGGCTGCTGTGCTGGGGCCTGGAATCTGAACCCAGGAGCCGTGACATCCCAAACAGGCCACCGCAGGGGAGTCAGGAGCCCCTGGCTTCCACCGCCAGCCCCAGTAGAATGAGTTTTCTTGGAAGAACAATCCAGAAAGATCCCAGAATGGACAGGAAGGCCAAGGAGAAGCTGGGCTCCGTAGGTGGGTCTGGCCAAACTGGCTGCAGCCACCTCCTGCCCAGGACACCTCCGTTGACCCGTCAAGTGCCCCACTGCAGCTGGGCCGGCCAGATGCTCACGGCCTCCTACTGGACCTGGAGCTCCTGCCCCACAGCCCAAGTCATCCAGCGTCCCTGAGCCTCCAGGGAGGAACATCCACCCACTACCAGGCCGGGAGGGGTCCTGTGCCCTCACCAGCCTCCTGGGGGCCATGCCCTGATGCTGACTCGAACTGGACCCCAAACTGAGGGGTGCAGCAAAGCCACAAAGCCCCCACCCAGGCACACACATGTGGCTAAGAAGCCACTGCCTCTCTGGAGAGGACAAAAATTCTTTCAAACCCAAGCAATTGTAAATATGAAGAGAGGTTTTGAACAAGTTTTCTTTTAGACTAAGAGGAAATTCCTAAAATTCTTAGGTGGTAAATCCAAGACTTTGCACACCAACTTCACATGGTGCTGGACGGAGCCAGGGTGGAGATGCCCGTCGGGGAAGTTCCTGTGGGAGGAAGGTGTTGACTGCTTCAGGAGCGGCGGTCCCCGAGCCCCACTCTCCCCGAGGGAGCGTGGCTGCCTCCCAGGACAGCTCCGCCTTTGCCCCATGTTGGGGCAGCACCCACGCCCTCACTCCAGGTCCTTCCATCTGTGCATCAGTCTCCACAGCCCAGGAGGGGACCTCATATCCCCACAGAGGGACGAGCCCCATCACAGGTGCAGCTCCCTGGGCACGGCCAGGGCGTTCTGCATCATTTAAATCACACGTCGCCCTTGATCACATGGAACAGCGCCCACTTGGCCCTGAGACCCTGCCCCAGTCAGCACGCTGGGCCCACCCACACTGAATCTGCTTGGGGGTCCCACCTCCATCCACCCTTCACCGAGTGGTGCCTTTGCTACCTTTTAGTTTGGAAAGAACCCGCACACAGAAAATTCACAATATTGACGTTGGTACAAGAACCTGCTGCCCTTACCCAGGTTCACCTGTTGTTGACACTTGTCCATTTGCTTTATGGTCTGGGTTGCATGTGTGCACACACACACACACACACACACGGGCACCAGTGCACATGCACACACACGTCTGCACACTCACATGCAGTTTTTTTCTGCGCTGTTTGATAGTTGCAGATGTCATGGCACTTAACCCCCATGTGGTCCTGCGTGTTTCCTAAAAGTGAGAACATTCTCCCTCGTGCCCTTAGGGACAGACACCGCACACCAGGCTTCTGCCCTGGTCCATTCCACCATGTCCCATCTGATTTGTGCTGGGCAGGGTCCCCCTTGGTTTCCTTTACCCAGAACTCTCCCACGGCCCTGCTCTGCTGTGCCTAGAGCGGCTTTGCCTGTGCTTCACGTCAGATGTTGCCTCGTGTCCAGAGGCAGGTCAGGCCTGTGTCCAGGCAAGCACAGGAGGTCCACCCCCATCTCGGGGACATTCGTCCTCTAAGCATGACATACACAAGTGAGGCCACACCCACACATGCTGGCAGAGCTGGGCTCCTTTTCCCTTTCAGTCAGTTTCCGGCGGTAAAACTCAAATGCAGTAAACTCCCTCATGCGGGTCCCCGGCACCTCCTGCATGAGACTTCCTCGGACCCTGTCACAGCCTGGCTAGCCCAGGAGACTCCCCAGCTGGGGAAGAGATCGCATTCCAGCTTCCCATCCCCAGACCCGGGCTAGGGTGCCTCAGAGCTTTCCCCTAGGGCAGGGTTTTCGCTCCTAAATTTCCAACCTGTCATGGAGCAATACTTTTGCAACATTACAGTCTTTAAAAATTACTAGAAATGAAATTTTAAAAGATGCAAAATATAAGCCCATTTACTTCTTACTAGATTCAACAGACGTAAAATTATCAGACAGGTTTCTAGCACCGGCTTCTAGAAACGCAACTCACAGTCTTGGGGCAGTGGTCACCTGCAGCTCAGGGATCCCACGCCGAGCAGCACCTGCCAAGAGCACACCTCGTGGGGCCCCAGACCCAAGAGGCCCCTCCCTTGTCCCAGCTGCCCCTCAGCTGAACCTGCGCCAGGCTCCAGGGGTGAGGGATCTCAGAGCCCAGGGACCGGGTGTGAGGGCTGGGCTGGGGCAGCCTCCACTCTCCCAGGACTCAGGGAGGCAATCCGGAGACGCCATCTCCCACCCTTCTGACTGATAAGAAGTTGAACGTCCAAGAACACAAGTGTCTCCAGGACATGGGCAAGCTGGGAGGTGGGGAGGTGGGAGGTGC
Source organism: Varecia variegata (assembly GCA_028533085.1). NCBI lineage: Eukaryota > Metazoa > Chordata > Mammalia > Primates > Lemuridae > Varecia > Varecia variegata. Next base: position 166,573,647 of record CM052436.1, on the reverse strand, counting down.
TTCAGCCGGTGCGTCGGTGGCCATGAGGGACCCCCAGGGGGGTGGACAGGTGCATCAGTGGCTGGCTTCAAAGACACAAGCCGTGAATATTCTTGAATTAGATCTCAATGTATCAACAGGATTAAATCCCCAAATACAACGCTGAGAGAAAAAGGTAAGTCAATGATATGTATATGGATTTAAAAAATAAAAATTAACAGTTACATCAATGGGTACACACAGAGGCAGGTAACCTGGGTGGGGGCATTGGCTGCACCTGCAACCTTTGTGTCTTTAGGAAACATGGCAAAATATTCACACCTGCTAAATCTGGATGGTGGGCACAAAAAACAGGGATATGCAGAAAATAGTATTTCAGAATGAAAAATCAGATGTTAAATATTAAATAAAATATTAACAGTAAGCTTTTATCTGTTGCAACCAGAAATTAGTGCATAGTCATGTTCACCATGCTGTGCAGTCAAATTGAAGGCACGTGGGGACTGGGCCCGGAGCGTGACTTTCTGCCTGGGATAAGGGGAAAGTCTGGGACTACAGAGTGGCATCTGCTCGACATTGGGTATGTGCTCACGCCCCAGCCTCGGGGTCCCGACCCTCACCCCCAGCCAGACAGGCCTGGTCCCTGCGGCGTGGCCCCAGGCTCTGGCCAGAGGGCGGCGAGCCCTGCCACTGTCCTGGTGGAGGGGTAGGGCAGCCACGAGTCAACCCTGGTCCATGCGAGTGGCAGCGAAGCACAGGGCACTCTCGGCTCTGCCCAAGTCCAGGCACCAGCACGAAGCCCCTGGTCTTGACCTCTGGGCAGGGACTGCATCCTCTCGTAGCCACACCTGGGAACGTGGGGTGAGCTGTCCCACATGGGCAGGCCACTCTTTTGCCCTTGGATCCTTCCAGGGGCTTTTTCATATGGTTCCTCTATTTCTTCTTTAAAACCTAATGTATTACCTACTTTATTTCACTGAAAATGGCAGTGAGACGCTTAGGTGATGCTGGCAAGACGTTTTTGTCCCTGAGGTCTGTACCGCTCTTGGCCTGTCAGTGAGCACGTGGTGACCCCAGTGGGGATGGTGAGTCAGGGCAGAGTGCGGTGCTACTGCGGAGGAAGACGTTCCCATCCTGGGCTGTGTTCCAGAGGGTCCTTCCTGAGGGCCACGCTGCCAGGCCAGGCAGGGCGCGATGCAGGGTTGTGGGCCAGGGCCAGGCCCAGAGCTACTGGAAATCAGAACAAAGCCTCAAATCTGGAGGGAGGGGGCGGAGGCCAGCCCGGCCTGTATTGTGGGACGGGGTCTCAGGACCCAGATGCCTCTGGGGGCCACTGCTCTGCCCACCAGGCTTGCTCAGACACGTGGCAGGGTGTGCCCTCAGCCCCCGGAGGTCAGCACCGGGTGGGGAGGCTGAGGCTGGGAGCAGACACCCACACAGCTGCCTCTTGCAGGCCAGCAGGGAGAGCGGCTGCAGGGCTGGCTTGCTCGGGGGTGGACACGGGGCAGGTGGAAGCCCCTAGACAGGGCTGGGTGACTGCAGAGGCAGCAATGAATTCCCTGAAAAGCTGCTGGTGAGACAAGGGTAGGGGCAGGGTAATCACTGCCCATTTTTCCAAACGCAGTGTATTTCAGTTGTCATACTCTTTATTTGGAAAATTGCTTTCAGAAGAGCCTGTGTGACCTCAGGAACACAGAACACACTCGAGACAGTGTGGTTTCTTTGGCAGATACGTGCCAGGCAGCCACGCCGGGCTCACAGTGCAGGACCCGCCTCTAACGGGGCAGTCCAGGCCCATTCCAGCCCCCTGGGTATGAGTCAGCGTCACCTCTTTCTCGGAGCACAGCTTGGGGCCGAGCTGTGTCCTCGGGCTGGACGGGCTCCTAGGGACTCTCAGGGCACCTGTCCTGGCAGCCTGGGGAAGGTGGGATTAAAGAACCCTCCAAGAGTGTTTTCCCTGCGGGCAGGGAAACGTGCGGCTGCAGAACTCGGAAGAGGATGGAAAGAATTCAGTAATTGGAGTACAGGCCTTTAGAAACCTCAGGAATCCATTTTCAGGAATGTCTTTCTCCCACCACAGAAACACTGAGAAACGTGACCTCCAGCTCCTGAGTGCAGGCTGGGTGCCTGGAGGGCCCTGGCCTCAGGGCCACGTGTAGGGGAATGGGGGAAATCTGGGGTGAGTCGGGTTTCTCCGGGGGGCATCTGTGGGTGCCACAGCACCAGGATAGGAGGGACCAGGCACAGTACAGCTCTGCACCTGCTGGGGCCTCCAGGGGGCCAAGTTCTATCTGCAGGAGCCCTTGACAGGGGGTCTCGCCAGGGGGAGAAGAGCCCCTCGGCCCAGGCAAGAAAGCAGGGGGAGTCCCACAGAGCCAGGCCCAGCAGGGCATAGAGACAGGGCCCGTGCCGCCCCGGCCCCTCGCCTGCCCCAGCTCCAGACTCTCTCCTGGCCCTGGGCCGGGCGAGGGGCTGCGTGAGTCAGCGTGTTGTCCAAGCAGGAGTTGCATCACTTCCACGACTTGCACCCTGCAGAGGGTCCCCCACCCCCGGGACTGACGCAGGAGGGGATGAGTGACGGGCATGAGTCATCACTCACAGACGCCAGCGGTCATTGGAAGAGTCCAAACACAGACTCTCGGTGTTGGAGTTGGCAGGAACCCTGGGGAGGACAGTCTTGTGGCTGCAGCGTCAGGGAAACTGAGGCCTGCTTCTCCTGGGTGAGGTCCTCCCCAGCTCCCCTTGCCCTAGCTGTGCTGCCCTACGGGACGGGGACCATCATCTTCTGACCCCTTGGGGTACACTTCAGCCATATGCCCTGCACAGCTGCCCAGACCTGAGGCAGCCTGGAATGGGCCCATGGGCAGTGGCTCCATGCAGGCGTCCAGATGTGTGTGTATGTGTATGATGTAAGCGTGTGCACGTGTGCATGTGTAAGACAGGAGGGATGTCTTACAGCAGGGGCTGGGGTCACTCTCAACCCCAGCATGCGGGAGGGGAGACCAGCCCCTGGCCTCGGGGCCACAGTCTGTGGTGGCCACTTGGTTCTCTCCGGCTCCAGGTAGCTAGGTCCTGACTCCCGGTCTCAGGCCCCGGGGGAGTGTGGCCTGGTGGGCAGGAGACCCCTCCCCGTGCAGTGGGACTGCCCCGGCAGGGCTCCTCGGGACACCCAGCGCCAGCGTCAACTCGCTGCGAGGGTCACTTGTTGGATGTTCCGCCTGCATGGGAGGTCTCCCTTTATTTCATTTTCACTTTTAGTGCTTCTGGTTTCTCCGTTTTTATGTCCTAGACTGAAATTTGGCAGAAAAACAATTCGCTGCAGGACTTTTCTGAGCCAAGACCCCTTTGAGGACAGACTGACGATTTGAGAGCACGGCCCACAGCGTCCCTTCCGCCGAGGTTTGTTTTCTTTGCGAAGTTGAGCCATGGAATTCCAACAGGTCCTTTCAGCCGCTGCAGGGAGGTGTATCTTAGCGCAGTTTGTAAACGTTTCCCGAACAGTAAGATGAGAAGGGGCATCGTGTTCTCCCTTTGTGAAAAAGCACAAAGTGCTGTCGGACTCTGGGTGGGGGGGGTCCCTGGCCCAGGAAGAGCCCTATTCACGCAGCCCCAGGGCCCGGGGTACCCCCTGCGGCCCCCTCCTCGGCCCGGCCCCCCGCGGTGGGGGAGGGCCCACGCCCGGGTTGGGGGAGCTGAGTTTCACCATGACTTGTATTACTAGAATTCTCTGCACAATCACCACCCTCGCCCATCTCAAGGGGAGCCGGCAGAGGAGGCTCCACCGAGCACTGGCACGTGAGTCTCCAGCTTTCCTGTTCGGACAGAGCTCCAGAGCTGTGGGGCGAGCTGGGCACACTTGCACCATGGTCAGCTGGCACCAGCAGCCTGGGCAGCACGAGGGGAGCCGTGTCACCAGCCCCGGGCGGCAGCTCACCCACCCGACTCCAGCCCTCTGGGCCCAGCGGCCTCCCACGCTCCCTGAGCATGGCTGGACTTCCAACTTTGACGTCGTGAATCCAGTCCTTGGAATGGTTCCTAGATGTTTTGGGAGTTAGAGCTTCCCGTGAAACTGGGGGCACAGCTGGGCCTGGGCCCTGGGGTCTCTAGTTTATCCAGTGGGCACTCTTGTGCATGGCAGCCAAGGGGCACCAAAGAATGTTCTCTGCTTTCCAAAGAAAGCAGGCTGGCCATTAGGAGGTCTATGCCAGGCGGGTGGGCGTGGGCCCCAGTCCCTGGCTCAAGGAGGGGCCTGGGTGGCAGGATGGTCCCTGTAGGCCACGAAGCCTCAGCACAGCTATGCATAGTGGCCTTGGGACCCTCTACCCTGGGACACCAGGACCAAGGAGCCTGTCCACCAGGGCCCAGTGCCGCCCACCCTGCCAGGGCAGGGCAGCAGAGGAGGCCCAGGCCCCACTCACCACAGATCTCTGGCCTCCCTACTGTTCAAGGAACACTGGGGGTCCTGAGTCCTGGCTTGACTCTGGACAGTGGGGAGGGGAGGGACACACACTCACCCACATGGGCACACAGTGCCATATGTACACACATACTTGGGTACCACATGTGCACAGACTCACATGTGCATGGACGTGTGGGTACACGTGCACATTCTCCCTCATGCACACACACAGGTGCACACACATGTACATGCACACACTCATACACACAACTGCAGCCCCAGGTGACAGCCCTGTAGAGAAGAGGTCCCGGAAGCTGGGTCTGCACCTGGCTCTTTTGCTTGGCCAGTGAGGCCGGGTCCAGGTGGGGGACACCCTGAGGGAGTGGACAGGGGCGCAACGTGATGCGGGACTTAGGACGGCATCCGGGAGACAAGGCTCCCAATGGGTCAGGCCCAGTCACCTGGACAGAGGACTCCTCGGTGACAGCCCGTCTGGCTCCCAGCTACAGAGGCCTCAGGACCTCCCTGGACCTGGACTAGGGCCCCAGTACCCACCTAGGGGCCAGGGGCCCAACACCCCTTGGCCAGGCTGCCAGAGTGTCCCCCACTGAGGCCTGTTGCTCTTGCTGGTCCAGGCACCCCTCGGCAGGGCCGACAGGAGCAACCACATTTGCCTGGTGAGCACTCGCTTGGGAAACTGGATATATTTGCAATTTTTCAGAAGCTTAGAGCCAACATTCAAAATGGGCTGTTTTTCCAGTGGAAACTGTAACCTGAGCCCAGAATGTTCCTGCTCACTCACACACAGACTTACCCCTCCACCCCTGAGGCCAGCGCCTCGCTCAGGGCCACTCGGGCCAGCGCCCACTATGCCCCCGTGCACACCTGAAGCCCCTGAAATTTGCTGGGCCCCAGGCCCAGAAACGAAGGCCCGAGTTTCAGAGGAGCATGGGGAGGGCAAGGCCAAGGGCAGCTGCCAGGGGCCGGCAGGAGGCCCTGAGACCCCTGCGAGGCAGGGGTGTGGCTCCATCTGGCACACCCGGCAGCCCACAAGCACTGGCTCAAGCCAGGCCCAGTGTGGTTTCAGACGGCCGGGCTGGGCTGTTCTCCAGAGAGCCCCCCCGCTGGGATCTCCCACCAGGGACAGAGACCCTGCGCCCACCGAGCTGGGCAAACCCGCGCGCCTGCTTGTGCTCCTGGGAAGACTGGCTGCCCCACCCTGCCTCCAGTGCAAGCAACAAAAACGTAAGACAGCAGTTATTGACTTTGTAGTCCTCTCTCTTCGGACGCTCAGAGAGCTTCCGGAAGGCGGAGAGCCCGACCGGGCTTTGTAGGTGTTTGTGGAGCAATCACATGAATGGTGACCCTTTGAAACCTTTGCTGCCAGCACTGGGCGGGGTATCTGGGAAGGCTCCCTGGTGGTGGTGCCCCAGTGGGGTCCGCCTGCCCAGGCCCCCAGGCCAGCCTCACCCCAAGGCTTGAGGCCCTTTCCTGACCCAGCAGGGCTGCTGCCCTCACCTGAGCTAACACTCACTTCCAAGGGAGTGTGGAGTGCCCATCTCATGGCACCCAGAGGCCCCCAGAACCCAATGGAGGGAACCTGTGTTCACCCACCCCACGCCAGGCCCCAGGCCCCAAACCCCTGCCAGGCCCTCTTGCAACTTTCTGACCTAAACCCTGTCCTCTGGCCTCCTCAGGCCCCAGCCAGGTGACAACTTCTCTTAGTCCTTTCCAGGCTCTGCCCCCCCACCAGTGTGTGTGTCACAGCACACAAGGGGGGACTGGGGCCACAGCAGGCACCTCTGATTCCAGGTGACCCTGGTCCAGAGCCCCAGAGCTGCCATGCACGGGGGCTGCTGCAGGCTGCCTGCCTCCCCCGCACACCCTGGGCAGGGCCCATGTAGCACAGTCCTTCGAGCTGGTCGGCCCCTGGCCATGCGGCTGAGCCTGAACCTCAGGGATGCGGTAGCAACCCCCAACCCCCCGGGACAAGCCCTTCTGCCCCTCCCAGGGCCTTCCCACTCCTGCGTGGGCTTCAGGCCTACCCATCCCAGAGGGTCCAGCAACCCAACTGAGGTCTAAGCCCTAAGGTTGCCCCAGGTGCTCCTTGCTGTGACATGAAAGCCACAGGTACTCTCAGCGAGGCCAACCCTTGGGGTGTCCAGGCCTCAGTGGGGACCTCTGTCCTCCAGGATCAAAGCCAGGCCCTGGGAGATCAGGATCCTGCCGCGACAAAGGAGCTTCAGGAATCACCTTTCAGCCCCATAGGTGAGGCAGAAATGCATCCTGCGGCAGGAGGGAGCAGTGATGTCTGCCTCCTAGAAGTCCCTGCTGAGCCCTGGCCTGAGGGACCCTACCTGGGATACCCCTCTGAGCACCCAGCAGCATGCTGGGGGGCATCAGGCAGGTCCTGGGACCTGAGCAAGGATCCTCTGGGGGTCTCCAGGCCCAACCAGGGGAAGGGGCATGAAGGAAGGGGTGAAGAAAGAGGACAAACAGGGTCTCCATGCACACACACCTCAACACAAACACACATGCACATGTGTACAGGTACATGCATGCACACAGATGCATGTGCACACAATACATGTACACACATGAACACATTCCCACAAGCATGTGTGAACATGCATGTATAGTCCAGCACACATATGTGTACAGGAGTGTGCACACACACATGCATGTGCACATGCCAATTCAAGCACATGTGTGTGCTTGTACAGGTATACATGTACAGAAATACATGTACACACGAGCACACATGCATGTGCACATGCCAGCGTAAGCACACATACATGTACACATCCATGCACGCTCCCATCAGTGGCAGAGGGGGTGGGGCCCTGGCATGCTCCAGACCTCCCTAGCCCCTCTGCAGTGAGGCCAAGGGATGCAGGCGCTGGTGCTGGTGGCCACGCCGATGAATGCTGCGCAAAGGTGGGTGACAGTCCCCTCAGTCTTGTCTGGGGGCACTGGGGAGTGGTGAGGAGCAGATCTCCTCCAGACTGCCGTCCCTGCCAGACCCTGGCCCACCCCCACCCACCTCAGCCAGGAAAGACTCAGGGCTTATCTGGGGCCAGAAAGCAGAGGGCCATGGGCTGGGGGAGGGGCATGGGCCGGGGGGTGGGGGAGGGGGGAGGGGGAGGGGGAGGGGCGGGGGGGCATGCTCAGAGGAGGGGCATGCGGTGCAGGTGGGTTGCGGAGGGGTATGGAGTAGGGGAGGGTGTGGGCTGAGGGTGGGTGGGGTAGGGGAGGGGAGGGGGAGGGATGAGGGAGGGGCCGTGGCCTGGGCAGGGCCCTGGGTGGCAGGCTGGTGGGGAGGTGGGGGACAAGCATCCAGGCCCATACAGGTGGGACCTCACCCAGGCCACCTGGAGAGGAAGGGGCTGGGGTCTCAGGGCTTCTCAATTGGTTCCAGGACTGCCTCTGCCCCTGAGGGCGCAGGGGTGCTGGGGCTTCCATGGCACACCCTACCCAGGTCTGCGCCCTGGCCTTGCAGATTCCAGAACATTTGCAAGCCTAGTGGGGTGGCCCTGGGCGCTCTGCTCATGCTGAGCGGCCAGAGCAGAGGGGCAGCCTGCCCCTTCCGCGGAGCAGGGCCCCACAGCTCCTCTGCTGGGCTGGGCCCTGGCGGCCGAGGGCTGCCGAGCAGGCGGGGGCCGCTGGTTGGCGCGCCTCTGGTTTCCTCTTGGCCTGCAGGCTCGGCCGCCTCGGGAACAAAGGGTGTATTGTGCCGCATTCTGCGGCCGCCTGCCCGGTCCTGGGCCCGAGACGCTCCCGGCCTAGTTGCTGCCCCAGCAGGGCCCTGTGGGTGACGTTTGTGCTTCCAGCCAAGTGAGGCTCCTCTGGCCAACCTTCATGGGGGACAGCGTGCCAGCCTCAGACCCACGGCTCTCCCCCTGGTGGCCTCCACACATCCAGGGGCAGCGTCTGCCCGGGGCCTGGGCACTTCCTATCCGTGGCTTGTGGCTCAAGGGTGTCCAGCACAGCCTCCACCCTACTCAGGCCCCTCAATGTCTGTGACGCCCACCACCACCCACCCACCCTGCTGGATCAGGAGCAAAGTACCTCTGCTGTGCACCTGTGGCCAGGCCTCCCTGATCCTGGGCACCCGGGGTGCCCTATGCTCAGTGTTGGATTTTGGGGGGCCAACGGAAGCCAAAAGGGACGGGTGTTGGCTCCCAGCAGGGCAGAGTGGCCACAACTTCATCAACACTGCCCAATACTGCATGGCCCCACTGTGTGAGTCCAGCAGCTCCTTCTCTGGCCGGGCATTTCCTGGGTCACCAGGCTGATTCAGGCGCACTGGCTCCTGCAGAGGACACGCAGAGACCCCACCTTTGGGTCCTGTCTTCCTGAGCCTGAGCCCACCACTTGGCCCTCCTGCTACCGGCTCCACTGCTAGTTTAGTTCCCGCTGCTGTGGCCATCAAAGGGGCTTTGTGAGCCGCTGAGTGGAGCCGGTGCCGACTGTCTTGGAGGGTCTCCAGGAAGGAACGGCAGAGGACAGCTTTTGGAAGAAAGAGGAAAAAAATAGAGGAAAAATCTGTGAACAGAGGAGGATTTTCCTCTGTGAGCCTGGCGCCACCCTGGCCGCCCCGCCCCTCCCCAGGCCTGGGCCCAGGCTGAGGTCCGTGCTGTGGGGCAGGCATGGGCTCACCTCCTGTCCATGCCTGAGCTGGCCCTATCTCCCCTGGGTCACAGGTGAAAACACAGAGGTCACAGTGGCTGGGCGGCTGCCTGGGGTCTCATACAGAGAGTCTGCCCGGGCCCAGGGGACTTGGTGTGACACAGAAAACAGTAGGGGTAGAGGCCAGGGTCTTCACCCTCTGAAGCCTGGGCCAGGAGGGAGTTGGGGTGGCGAGCCCAGGACTCCCCACCTTCCTACCACACGTCAGAGGGTCAGAGCCCAGCCAGGCACAGGCCACGTCAGGTGACCGCTGGCCATCAGAGCTGACCACTGCACTTACTACAGCCAGATGCGGGGTCACAAGTGGGCTGTGGGGCCTCGTGGGCTTGGCAGGCCACCCCCTCTCACTGGGAGGTTCACGGAGGGCCGGAGGGCCGATGCACAGGGGCCCAGGCCGGTAGAGGGGGCCGGCCCACCCACATGTCTATGGCCACCCTGACCACACTGCTTAGCCAGAGAGGCAGTCTGTCACTCCATCAATGGGTCCTGTCCACAGCTAGGCGGCCCGCCTGTTCTTGGAGGTACCAACCCACCCACCCACTCGCAGCCCCGGTCCCCGGGAGTGCTGCTGGTTGGAGAGTCCCAGCTGAGGAGACGGCAGCCTCAGGTAGGCGGGGGCTGGAGGAACAGGAGTCAGCGGTGTCCAAGGACAGGCGTAGCCAACCAGCTCCACTGCCCACCCTCTGCCTAGTGCTGGAGACCCTGGACCCTGCCCTCCCCCGACCCCGGAGTCCGTGGGCTCCTCTCCCCAGGGCCTTCCTGCTGCAGCCCACCTGCCCTGCCCCCACCAGCGTGGACCTGCAGTGGGGAGAGGCCAGGACCCCATCTCTGCCCAGCTTCCTCCATTTGCCTGCCCTCTGCTGCTCCGCTGCCCTCGCCCCTCTCCAAGGGGAGCCCCCCGGCCCCAGACAGCCCCCAGAGGCAGCCTGGGGCTCACGGCCAAGCCCCTCTTCAGCTGCGAGGGGAGCTGTGGGGCTGCAACCACCCAGTTCCTTGTGAGCCCAGGCCCACCCACCCCCCAACTCTCACCCCCCTGACTTGGGATAAGCCGAGTACCGCCCCCTGGCCAGCTGTTGGCAGCTGTCACCACCTGCCGACCCTCAGCCAGATGCTGGCTGCTGTCTCAGCAGGGAGCGGGTAGGGCAGGCAGCTGGCTCGGGGCCTGGGGGTCCCCCCTTGACAGCTCTTACCTGGGGCTGCAGCAGCTCCAGGTCGGTCCCCTGGGGGGGACTCTAAGGGGTGGGCATCTTGCCCAATCTGGCCCCAAGGTCCTCTCCTCAGCTCTACCACCACACCCACACAGAGGACCGCTCCCCATGGGCGCCCAGGGGGATTGGTCGGGCAGTGCTCAAGGACAGTGCCAATGACGGGGCCTGGCCCCCTGGGAGCCAGGGCTGTGAGCATTCAGGACACCCTAGGAACCGAGTGTGGCCAGGCAAGGGGCTGGCGGGAAGGGACACAGTACGTGGGTCCAGCCCAGACCCAGCAGGGCAGCACAAGTGACTGTCAACGTAGTCCTTCCCTGATTCAAGCAGGGTGGCGCCTTGACGCCTGAAGGGTGGGGGTGAGACACGGCTTGCCTATCACACTGGTGCCCAGCCGTGGGCCCTCGGTGTCACCAGAACTGGTCTGCAGATGAACAGGACACCTAGGCAGCATGTGGAGTGCGCCCACCTCCAGGTGCTTCCCCAGAGCCGCACCTCTGCCAGGTGGGCCACACGGACACTGGAGCTGCGGCCCAGGTAACTCCCTGCTCCCTCCTGGGCTCCCCGCCTGCAAGGAGGCCCTCGGGCCTGGGGCAGCCCTGTGAGGCCAAGACGTCCTCCACTTCAAGAGGCCACTGGAAGCCCCAGCCTCGGTCAAACCCACTCAGACCCAGCTCTGCTGTGGGGGCTTGAGGGACAGAGAAGCCAGCTCAGTCAGCAGAGGAAGCAAGAGATGACCAGCCCCTGGTCAGCCCTTGGCCACAGCCTTGGGCAGACACAGCGCCCCTTGGGCAAATATTTCTTTCATCAGAGTCAGTCTTGTGAGCCCTGAAAATACATGTGCAACTCCAGGGCCCTGAGGCCCTAGGGGCACAGCACCTGGCTGGTCCATGGACAGCCCCTTGACCTGGGCTTCTCCACCCTGTCCTGACACCTGCTGGCCAGGAAACCAGTCCACTGCTGGTCACACACGTCCCAGAAGGGATCTGGCCAGGCTGGGCTGGGTGCTGTCTGGGCTGGGCACCCCACGTGTCAGCCAGGCACAGAGGGAGCCCACGGTAACCAGACCCAGCCTGCCCGGCCACTTCACTGGCCGTCTTAAGGTCAGTGGCCACGGGCCTGCCCACTCAACATGGCAGTGCTCCACTGAGCCCCTTGGTTTCCCAGAACGTCCAGAAGCTTCTCCTGGGAGGGGGATGCACCCCCACATCCCAGCCTGGCCCAGGGAACCCAGATCCCCACATACACCTGGCCCTGTGGGGTCCCTGACTCTGTCCCCAAGGCCTGCAGCCCCTCCACAGCTGGCCTGGCCACGTGTGACCCAGCCTCATGCCCTGGGCCTGGGCAAGGTCCCCGAGAGGCCCTTGTGCTTCTGAATCTCCCAGGCTGGGCCCTCCACCGCCCCCCCAGCCCCTGCAGCAGGTGCCGCCTTGCCTGGTCCTGGCCCGTGTCCCACAGCCAAGTTTGCTGTGCCCCGACTGCACGTGCCCCTGTCCTGAGTACCCGGCTCCCACCCACAGCCCCAGCCAGGCCCTCAGACCCACAGGCCCATGGGAGTGGGGCCATCCTGCAGCCTTTCATCTCTGCCTCGTGCCACCACCCCCTCCCGGGGCATCAGGCTCAGGCCCCCCCTCTGGGACAGCTGCAGCCACTCGCAGACACCCCTTTGAAGCCAGGAGGGCTGGGTGGGGGACACACTCAAGGGGTCGGAGCTGCTGGGCTTCACAGGGGAGTGTCTTGTCGTCGCCCAGCACCTGGCTCTGCACCCAGCACCCCGGGACCTCTCCCTGCCAGTCCTCACTCAGGATGCCAACAGTCCCCTCCCGAATAGCCTGATAGAGGGCCCTCCCAGCCAGGCCTGGTTTGGGGGTCACCCCGAGGACACAGCTTGGTCCCCTCCTCTGACACCGAGACTGGGACCCCAAGGGGGGAGCCTGGCAGAGCTGGGGACACAGACAGCTGTGCCTCTGTCCCTGTGGTGCTGGGGGCCCACTGACCTCCCCGTGGTGGCCAAGGGCACTCAGGGCCTGGCCTTGTCTGCATGGAGGGTGACAGTGGCAGGCAGGGGAAGGCCCAGGGCACAGCCCCTCTGTGGTGTGCTGGCCGCCACCAGGCTCCTCCTTCAGCCCTGGGACCCCAGCCTTGGACACTGTGCCCCCACCCTGCACGGGTGATGCCCACAGGCTCCCTGGATCTTCCAAGAGCCTTCCCCCAGCATATGCGTTCCCCTCTTCCCAAGTGTGGGAGCCCCCAATGTGGGGGATAGGGAATCTGGGTGACAGGTGCTATGGGTCAGGCATGGGTGTGTGGGTGGACAGAGGGGTACAAGGAGCCCCTTCATTCAGGTGCTCTGCCCAGGTAGGCCCCTACACCCCAGAAACATCATCCCCTCCTCCATCCTGTCGGCCACACCCCAGGATGCCCTGTGCCCCACCTCCCCACTCACATCCTCGAAGCATGTAGGACTTGTGCCCCCGGCCCCCCTGCTGTCCCTGCATGCGTGGGGAGGGAAATACTGTTTCATCCTTGGAAACATGGGGGTGCAGACCCGAGCAAGCGGGGGTGCAGGGCAGCCAGCGCACCCCTCTGTGGTGGGGGCTGTGGTCACAGGGTGTCTGTGTGGGGCCGAGGCAGGGTCAAGCTGGAGACAGTCCAGAAGCAGATGGGACTTGGGGACAGGGCCCAGGGCTCAACTTGGGCTGGGGCAGCCAAGGGAGAAGGGTCTGGAAGCTGCAGGGGAGCAAGGAGGCACCGAAGCCCTCTAGGCAGCCCCTGAGGAGGGTGCAGGAACAGCTGAGGGGTCCGAGCTCCAGGGCCATTGTGCTGGGCGGGCCCAGCCCACCACCCACCATCTGCCCTCAGGACCCCTGAAAGGGCCCTCGGGGAGGCATCCAGGGGCCAGGCTAGTCTCACAGGAACCCAGGACTTGCGCCCCTGGTTCTGCCAGGCCCGTCCTGCAGAGAGAGCCAGTCAAAGGCCACACAGCACATCAGCCACAGCCTCCCTGGGCAGGCACAAGATGGGTCGGTTCACAGGGTACCAGCTCCAAGGGCTGTCCCTGTGTGGATGGCCCCGGGCCTCAGGCCAGGAAGGGGGCAGGTCTGCAGTCCCAGGGTCTCCTGCAGAGGTTCTGGGAGGACTGTGCTCTCAGGCTGCCACCCTTGGGGAGGGGCAGCTCATCTCCTGCGACCCACAGATGGCCTGCCGCCCAAGGTCTCCCGCCGCCCAAGGTCTCCCACCCCTCCCCCACTCCAGACTGAAACACAACCAGGCGTCAGCCTAAAGCTGATCCTGTCTGGTGAACATCTGTTGGTCACCAGCTGCAGGCCGCCTGGAGCCCCCACTCTCCCCTAGCCACTGTGCCCAGGCCTCCCTCAGCATCCACAGCCAGCCCCGCACCAAGGGGCCATTGGCCAGGGCCTGCCCCGAAGTCAGGACCACCCCTGTGGGGCTTCCCTCGGGGCACAGGAGTAGGGAGGCTGGAGGATGGGGTCCTGCCCTGATCACATGGGGTCACAGCGGAGGGTGTGTGGAGGGGGAGGGGCCCAGGCTGGGGAGATCTCCCAACACTGCCAAGAGGCCCCTTGTCATCTGTGGAGCCAGGCAGTGCCCGGCACACCAGCAATCCTGAGGCCACTCCCACTGCACCTTCCATGGCGACAGGGATGCAGCACGCCTCACACCAGTGGCTTTGCCAAAACCTGCATGAGGTGTCGCTGAAGAGGCTCTGGAACCCCCGGGCAGGCAGGTGTCCCTGGGAAGAGCTGGCAGCCCTGACCCTCCATGTGTCACTTTGGAGACACTCTCGTGCAGCCAGAGTGGCAGGGAGGACACTAAGGTGGAGCCCTGGGGACAGAGGTGAACTGAGCTCTCAGGAGCCACCCCACTGAAGCCCCATGAGGTGGACCTGGGGCCCTGTGCTGAGGGTCAGGGGCCGTGCACAGCGTGGAGAGGGGGTGCCACTCAGCCAGGGGTGCGTGGTGTTGGCCTGGCGTGCAGGCGGTGCTCCACACACAGAGCCCAGGCTGGGTGAGACACCCAACGATACCCTGAGGCTCAGGAAACCCAAGTCCTCTGCTGGGAGGCACTGATGACAGTCCCCAGTTCTCAGCCCCTGCGGCCTCAGGCCAGCGACAGGACTCCTCTGGCTGCTGGTTCCGGAAGCCACACCTGGCAGGCAGGCATGCACACGTGAGCACATGTATGTGCATGCAGGCATGCTGGCATACACCACAGACGCAGACACAGGCAGAAACACCAGTGTAGAGGGAAGGAAGCACACTTTCATGTTTAACAAAATAAATTAAATATACGAGGCTTCAGCTCAAACTCTATATAAAATTACAGAGGTCTGTGGCCAACCCGGCCAGTGGGTGGTGGGTGCCTGGCCCCAAGGGGTGGGGACATGCGGCACGGCTACAAGGCCAGACCAGTCCTGGGCCCCAGGAGAGGCCAAAGTCCCCGTGACCCAGCCCTCCGCCCATCATTATTAATATTCTCTTAATTCCTTAAATATAAATACCAAGGCCCCTTCCCTGGCAGTGGGAGACAGGTGGGGGAGCAGGGAGCTGCCTGCCACCCTGCTCTGCCCTCGCCCAGGCCCAGGGCACCAGTGGATCCCTGGGCACCAGGGCAGGTGGCAAAAATAACCACCTAGACCAGGCAGGGACACAGGCGGGAAGGGGTGGGGAAATGACCATGGCCATCGTGAAATCCCCCTCACGGGGCTGGAGAGGTTCCTTCATCAACGAGCCCATCACCACATGCACAGTGCAAGCCACACAGCACACAGCTTCCTGAAGGCGGCTGTCCCTGTGTGTGTGTTTGTGTGTCCAGGCAACATGTCTGTGTATGCTTGTTTGTGTGTCTGGGCAATGTGTATGTGCATGTGTCCAGGCCATATGTGTATGTGCGTGCATACCTGTGTCCAAACATGTATGTATGTGCATGTGTGTCTGGACAACATGTCCGTGTGTGTGCATACATGTGTGTCTGGGCAACATGTCTGTGTGCGCGCACATGTCCAGGGCTTTGTGTGCCTCACACGGGGCACCCCAGGGTGCTGGCCACACCTCTCGTGGTGGGTCCACCTCCCTCTTTGCGCTCTGCCCCCTGCCTCTCCCAAGCCGCCTCCTGTCTGCCCTCGGCCCCAGCACCCCGGCGCTCCACAGACGCTGCCATCTAGCACTGGTAGTGGATGTGCTGGTGCTGGTGCACTTTGCCCTCCACGTGCGAATGCGTATGTGAGTGCGTGTGTGTGTGCGTGTGGATGTCTGTGTAGAGTTTGGGGTACAGCTTGGGGCCAGCAACTGGGCCTGGGCCCAGCAGGAGCTGGGGGGCTGCCGGGGGCCCGAGTTCCTCACACAACCCCACGCCAGGGCCAGGGTTGAGGGCAGCTGATGCAGGCAAGTCCTTGTCCCCACCGCGGTCACGGGCCGTCCCAGGCGGGCGGTGCCCGGGCATGGGAGGGGCAGGTGCAGGGGTACACGGCTTCTTCTTGGCCTGGCAGAGCCACAGGAGCACAGTGCCCAGGATGAAGACGGCGCCGGCCGGGATACCGATGACCACAGGCCATGGGAGGCTGGTGGTGGAGGACGAGGGGGCCACCGGTGGCCCTGGCGGTTTTGGGTCTGCAAGAGAGACGGAGGAAAAGAGGTGGGGAGAGGAACATTGCCACAAAGACAGGGAGTGCGTGCCTAAGACCTGCCTGCGTGTGCATGGCAGGGACAGCACCCCTGGAACTGCCCTGCCCGCGTGGCCCAGGGAGGGAGGGGCCCCATCCTAGTCGGTTGGACGCCAGGACAGTGGTGGGCGCTGTGTCAGCATGGGGTGGGCGGCCCACACACCTGGCAGCACAGTGAGGAAGGCGCTGCGGAAGCTGTAGCCCATGGTGTTGGCGCCCAGGCAGATGTACATGCCTGCGTCGTCCTGGCGGGCACGTGTGATGAGGAGCTTGTTGAGGTAGGAGCCGTCCGGCCGCGACCACACGTCACCTGTGGGCAGCACCACAAACTTCTGGCCGCCCACGTCGATGGTGGAGTTGTGGCGGCCCTCGGCGCCGTACTCCACCCGCTTCAGCCACTGGATCACGGGCTTCACGTCGCTGCGCACCTTGCACTGGAAGGACGTCGTCCCCCCAAAGTCCACTGTCGTGTTCACGGGGTGCGTGCCTGTGAGCACAGGCTTGGAGCGGGTCCTCTCTACAGCAGGGACACAGCACTTTGACACGGCTCCCGGGCCCGCCAGGCTCCCCAGCCACACCAGGCCCCCCGACCCCAGCCCCACACTCACGGATCACGTCCACCTTGTAGGTGGCATTGATGGCGCCCACCCGGTTTGACACACGGCACGTGTACTTGCCGCTGTCCTCGGGCCGCAGGTTCTTCAGGCTCAGCGTCCACTTCTTCTTCCTGTGCTCACTGGCCTCTGGGCGTGTCAAGGCCTGGTCGTCCTTCATCCACGTGATGTCGGGCCGTGGATGCCCACTGGCCACACACTTTAGCCGCACAGAGCTGCCCACTGGCCGTGCGATCACCCGGCGCCTCATCTTGGAGGGCTGTGTGAAGCGAGGCCGCGCTGTGGGATGGGGTGGCATTGAGGTCAGCGGCCACAGGTCCGTGGGGTATCAGTAAGGATGGTTGCCATCCCATCCCCCATCCCCAGCAGATCCCAACTGCATGCTCACCCCACTGCTGGCTGGCTGGGTCCTCTTGGCCCCCGGAGAAGCCATCAGGCCCCAGGCTCTCCTTCCCTGGGCTGATGTCATCTGCAGACAGAGGGAGGACCCGTAGGGAAGACAGGTGAGGGGGTCCCAAGAAGCCCCCACCAGATTGCATCATGGCCCCCTAAGCAGGAGACCAGTGGCACACACGTCGCAGAATCCCAGGGACAGCTGGGCAGGTGACCCTGCAGGCAGGGGTGTGACTGGAGGGCCAGCCCCCCTACCCTGGCTCCGGGGGGTCTGCAGGACCAGAGAGGGGGCCAGCTCGGCGGCAGCTGCAGTAACCCTAGCCCACATCAAGGGGCCGAGGGCTTGGCAAACAGACGTGGCTCACATACCGCCTGGTCATCGTTCCCTCTGAAAGGACGGAGGGAACGGCCGCAGTGTTCCCACTGCACACCCAGAGGAGGCCCCTGGGGCCCACGTCGGGCAGTGCCGGGGCAGGGCATGGCACGCTGAGGAATGTCTCCTCCGCCCACCCTGTGACAGCCGCCCACCCTGTGACAGCCGCCTCCTCCACCAAGACTGGGACCAAGGGCCAGACTGTCTCAGGCCACCCCAGATGCAACTGGGGGTGTGGGTCAGGCCCCTCCACCATGAAAGGGGCCAGCCTGGCTCCTGGGAGCCCCACCCAGCGCCCCACACCCGGGGAGCCTGGTGGGGGCCGGGCGGGTGCAAGTGCCGGGTACCAATGTGTGGAGGGCGTGTCGACAGGACACCTGTCCATTCCCCAGTGCCCAGGCCCCAGGGGCAGAAGAGAACAGAAAGGCCATTCGTCCCGGCGGCCCCTCTGAACTCCGAAACCTGAGCCTCAAAGTCTCAGCCGACGCCAAGGCGCACCCTGCCAAGCCCGTGGCCCCGCCCAGGCCTTCAGTGGGACCACTGCCTGGGCCTCACACACCTCCACTGCCCCCAAGGAAGGGCCCCAAGGGTGGGGCCTGGGGAGGAGAGGGGTCCAAGGCTGCCCTAGGGGACCCAGTCTGGGGGCAGTGACACAGTCAGGCCCTCCTGGGTCCTGTCCAGGCTCTGGTGGGCCAAGTGCAGGCTGAACAAGTGGGGTGAGTCAGGGCACACAGGGCAGATTTGCCGCCCAGGGCTATGTTGGCTCACCTGCCCCAGGTGTGGCTCCCCAGGGCACCTGCTGCCCTCCTGCACACCCCCTGCCCAGGTGACCTCTGACCAGCCAATGACTGACCCATCACGATGAGGGTGTAGTTGACACTGAGGCTGCCAAAGCCATTGGTGGCCTTGCACACGTAGATGCCAGCATCCTCGGCCTCCACCTCCTTCACTCGCAGGCCCTGGGGTAGTACGCGGAAGCGGCTCCAGCCACTGTGGATTGTGCGGCCATCCTTGGTCCACATGGTCAGCGGTGGCGGGTCCCCTTCCACTGGGCACTGCAGACGTACGGTGCGGCCCAGCCGGGCTACCTGCCTCGGGACCACCTTGTCTGCCATCCTTGGAGGGCCTGCAGGGGTGACAGAGGGCTCTGTCAGGGAGGTGAGGATCAGCAGGAGTCCAGAGTAGCAGTGGGCACCCGCCCACGACAGGAAGCAGAGGCCGAGTGGCCATGTCTACCCTGCACCCACCAAAGCACGGGGAACAGACCTAAGCGCCACTCCAGCGACTCTCCGTGTCCAGGGCGGCCCATGAGCCCAGAAGCAGGCTCTCCTCGAACGAGGACAAGAGCATAGTTTCCACCAGGGCCAAACACAGCCGGCCTCAATAATCCCTTTAAAGCCACAAACCAAGAAAGAGGGTCCACCTCCCAGTCACACAGGAAGGAGTGATACGCTGGGGCCTCAAGGATGAGGCGGCTCCAGGGCACAGAGGTCCCAGGCCCTGCACTCTGACACCTACCACCGCAGAGAGTGCCAGTGCTCCCCGGGGCCCCTCGTGCCAACCCCACCAGGTCAGGGGCCACAACTTCATGGCATCACCCAGGTCGCCAGAGCAGCTTGCCCAGGCTAGACAGCCAGGTGTGCCCTGCAGGCGTGTGCACAGGCATGCGTGACTTAGTCTGTGAGGGCACCGGTGTGCCTGCTGTCTCTGTATTGGGTCTGGCAGTCCACGTCTGTGTCTGTCTGTGTACCTGCCATCCGTGTCTGAGTTCACAGACAGCATCTGCCTAGGTCTGTCTGCCTGGCCCTGGGCCATGCCTTCTCAGGTGGCTTAACCTCCAGGGGGCATGACCCCAAAGCCCTGGGGTCAGGGGGTGTGGGTCTGGAGAGGGCAGCGGTCGGGAGGTGGGCCCCGGGACCTGCAGGGCTCCTGTCCAGCTGGCAGCCTCCTAGGCTACACCTGGGGGGTAGTTTGGCCCAGGGAGCCGGCCCTGCAGTGTGGGGGCCACATGAGGAGGGACCCACAGCAGAGAGGCCGAGGCTCTGCGAGGCTGCCCACCCACCAACCGTTGCCGAGAAGCCAAGTCCAGGGCTCAGGCCACGGCTTCCCTCACCAGCAGAGAGAAGCCCACTCTGCCCTTGCCAACCCTGGCTGGGCCTGCGTCCCATCAACCTCTGCCCCGCCGGGGGCCTCTGGGCTGCCGGCTGGACTGGTAGGCTGGGAAGGTGGGTCCCGCACACACAGACCCTGCAGGTGTCAGAAATGCAGGCAGACCTAGGCCCAAACAGTGCTCCTGGGGGAGGTGCCCCTCGGTACGTGCTGCTCCCAAGACCCCACTCGCCAGCCCGCTGGCCAGGGCTGTCTACCCGGCACTGCGACCGCCCCTGGCCAGGAGGGCCAGCACCCAGGCAAACATCCCCAGGCCCAAGGCGCCAGAATGCTATCAGGAAGGGGCCTGAGGGTGGCATGTGTTTTTAATAACCAGCCAATACCTCTACACACAACTACCAGCTGGCTCTGTGGCCCGCCTCGGCAAGCCCCATCCAGCGGGCAGCCGTGGGCATCTTCAGAGATTGAAGCAGCGGCTTCCATTCTGATCTCCCTGTCTGGGGACAGGGACCCTTGCAGAGCTCTGTGCTGCCCCTCCGGAGCCCACTCCTGTCTGGTGGTGCTAGGGCTGGCCCCCCTCGGATGGAGGGAGCTGACAGCCTGCGGGTAGGTCCAGAGTCTCCTGGTCTCCGACTCCAGCTGCCACCATCCGGGCCCTGCTGGGGGCTGGGCTGTGGGGACAGGGGTTTCCTCCGAGCCTCAGCCCACCTGGCCGAGCCCACTCCCCTGCCTCTCTGGGACCCTCTCCCCTGATTCACATCTCCTCCACTCAGGACCCTCCTGGCCCCACTGTGGGCCCCAGGCCAGTGCCAGCCAAGGTCCCCACAGCCAGCAGCCCCTTCTCACCAACCCCCCTGGATGGCCAGGCCACCTCTGCCCATTCGGCTCCCTTCATTACCCACCCAGGGAGGCTGGGCAGTTCCAGTGCAATAGTCGCAGAGGGAGGATCTGCAGGGCCCATGGACACACAGCTGCCTGACCCCTCAGCCCTCCAGTGTCCTGGCCCCACCCCAGGCAGACCCGGACTCCCCCATCCACAGGGCCTTCCAGGCTGCAGGACCTGCCCTGCCTGTGCCTGCTAGGCAGACACCCGGGCACACATGCACACGCCCATGCACACAAGGAAGGAGCAAGCGGAAAGACTGCCCAGCCCTGTCCTGATCCTGCACCCCAGAAAGGAGCCCACCTCAGTGGCAGAGAAGGCCCAGCCTGGCTGTGCTGCAGGGAAGGGTCACCTCCAGCCCCGCCCGCTCCCTGCCCCCAGCAGAAGGAAGAAGTTTAGGGCATCTGCAGGGAAGAAGGAGAGGACAGGCACAGATGGAGAGGTCAGGACCCGCCCACGGTCACTGTTGAGAAGAGGGGCAGAGACAAGTGACCGCCAGACTGCCAGATTGCCGGAAATGTGGCCCCCAGGGCAGCCTGCATGCCCTGCAGCAGCAGGCCAGAGGAGCCAGCCTTATCCTAAAGCAAACAGCGCTCCCCTCTCCTCCCCTCCCCCAGGGCCAGCCCTGCCCCCACGCCACCCCCACCTGGGCACCCCTGGACCCTGAGCAGGGCACACCCAGCAGGAAGCATGCCCCCACCAGATTCCTGGGAATTCTGGCTGCCAGGACAGCTGCCTCAGCTTTATATTTAGCCCAGGAAAGGCAAGCCACCACTGTTGTACCTGGATGGGGATCCCAGCCACTCAGCCAATGGGGAAACTGAGGCAAGACCTGAGGCCCACGAGCACCTGGTGGGGGAACCGGCTGCCCCCTCCCCAGCCTAGGAGGAAGCTCAGGACAGGAGACAGCTCTGGGGCTGGGGCTGGGGCCAGCACGCCCCGCCTTGCACACACCCTTCGCCATCACACTGAGAAGCCACCACAGGCAGGTGGCAGATGGCTGAGGGCGGTGGGCAGACAGGGGAGCTGAGGCCGGGACAGGGCCTCACTGTACTGATGCGCACAGGGGGCTGAGCGTGGAGGGAGTGGGCCGAGAGGGGGTGGCCAGCATCCCCTTCCCTCCCCTGCAGCCCCACCCTGCCCAACTGTAAAAAACACAGGCAGGAAGTGGGGGCTAGTGGGGGCTGCCCAGAGCAGCAGAGCCCAGAGTGGGGCACAGTAACCTAGGGGCTCACCTTCCCGCTCCTCTGGACCAAACCCACGTGAGCCCAGCCCCCAGGCCACCCAGAGCTCAGGTATGTCCACATACAGACCCTGTCACATGGCCCCAGACAAGTCAGGGAGGGCAAGTGTCCCTAGACACATACTCTGTTCCCAGACACATACTCTGTCCCCAGACTATGCCCCTAGACACACATTCTGTCCCCAATGTCCCCAGTGTCACCAGACACACACGGTCCCAATGTCCCCGGACTCACACTCTGTCTTCACTGTCCCCAGACATATACCCCAATGTCCCCAGATGCACACTCTGTCCCCAATGTCTCCAGACACATACACTGTCCCCAAAGTCCCCAGACACACACATTGTCCCAAATGTCCCCAGACTCACACTCTGTGCACAATGTTCCAGACATACACTCTGTCCCCAAAGTCCCAAGATGCACACTCTGTCCCCAATGTCCCAGAAGTACACTCTGTCCACATTGTCCAAGAAACACATTCTGTCCCCCATGTCCAAGGTGCACACTCTGTCCCCAGACAATGTCCCCAGATGCACACACTGTCCCCTTGGTCCCCAGCCTCACATTCTGTCCACAATGTCCCTGGATGCACACACTGTCCCCAATGTCCCCAGACACACAAGTTCCCAATGTCCCCAGATGCGCACACTGTCCCCAATGTCCCCGATGCATACTCTGTCCCCAGACAATGTCTCAGAAGCACATTCTGTCCTCAATGTCCCAGACACATACTCTGTCCCTAAGATAATGTCCCTGGATGCACACTCTGTCTGCAATGTCCCCAATGTCTCCAGACTCATTCTCCGTCCCCAATGTCCCAGAACCACACTCTGTCCCCAATGTCCCCAGATGTACTCTGTCCCCAATGTCCAAGCACACTCTGTCCCCAAACACGCCGTCCCCAATGTCCAAGAAGCACACTCTCTCCCCAACAATGTCCCCAGACACTCTGTCACTAACGACCCCAGATACAACTCTGTTCCCAACTTCCCAGAAGCATACTCTGTCCCCAATGTCCCCAGACATACACTGTCCCCAGACAACATCCCCAGATACGCACTGTCCCCAATGGACCCAGACACACACTCTGTCCCCAGACAATGTTTCCAGATGCACACACTATCCCCAATGTCCCCAAACACACACTCTGTCCCCAATGTCCCCAGACACATGCTGTCCCCAATGTCCCCAGATGCACACTCTGTTTCCAATGTCCCCAATGTACCCAGATGCACACTCTGTCCCCAGACAATGTCCCCAGACACACACTCTGTCCCCAGACAATGTCTCCAGATGCACACTTTGTCCCCAGACAAGTCCCCCAACACACACTGTCCCCAGTATACCCAGACACTGTGCCCAATGTCCCCAATGTCCTCAGACACATGCTCTGTCCCCAATGTCCCCAGACAATGTCCTCAGACACAGTCTGTCCCCAATGCACACTCTGTCCTCACTCTCCCAGACACCCCCAAGGGCCCAGGAAGGGCAGTGGGGCCCTCGGATGGAGGGCTAAGGAAGCAGCCCCCGGAGAGACAGGGGCAGGACACCCCCGTGCCCACCCCCGACAGTCTTCACTGGCCCAGCTCCCCATGCCTCACTGTCTCCACCAGCTGAACCCTCCCTGCACCCCCTCCTCCTATACCTCCTCCGGGAGCTCCCATGACTCTTTGGAGGGGCCCATCCTGGCCGCCCTGGCTCAACCCACACCCGAGCCTCTCCCCAGCCCTGTGCGCTCCGTCTGTCCAGGGCCTGGCATACAGCAGGCACTCAAGGAAGCTTGGCCAGGAGAATGGGGTGGGAGTGGGTCAGCCATGCGGACACAGAGGTAGGAGCCAGAACTGCTGACAGCTTCCCACCCTCCCATAGCCAGTGGGGCCTGGTCCCAGACATGGAGTGCAAGGGACCCCAGAACACAGCCCGCAGCCCAGCGGGGTATGAGCCCAGGTGTGCAGGGACATGCACTGTATGGCTGTGGGGGATCAAGGCCAGGACCAGGAATTATGTTGGGAAAAGCCAATCCCACTTTCTGAAGCTGCCCTGCAATGCTCAGGGCACGAGGCCCCTGGGCCCACGCAGGGGCTCAGCCCAGCCCAGCACTGGGCACTCCCAGGGCCTCCATGGCTCAGGCCAGCTGTATCCGCCCCTCTGCAGAGCCCACAGCAGCCCCTAGCCCAGGTCAGACAGGCCTCCTGACCCAGCAGGGATGACAGGGCTTGCCGGCTGAAGGTTCCCTGGGCCTGTATGAGTCCTTCCCTGTGGCTGAAGTTGCCACAGCATCAGGGTCAAATGCCTGGCTGAGGACAGGGGGACACCCCAAGGACAGACCTGCAAGGCCAGACAGACCCCCAGTGTGCCTGGGGAGTGCAGGGCAAGTGGAAGCTGACAGCTGGGGTACCTGGCCCCACAGCCAGCCCCACCTGGGCCCTGACCTTCTGACCTTGAGCTCCCTTCATGGAAGGGCTGGACAAGCGCTGGCCCCGACTGACCTCAGACACGGTGGGAGTGTGGGTATGTGGAAACCACCTGGCCAGCTCGTGGCGGCTGCATCCCCAGCAAGCTGGGCTGGAAGGTGGTGGACCTGGCCATGGGGTGAGGGTGGCTGGGCCCCCTCCTAGAGAAGTGAAGTGGCTGGGAGGGCTCAGAGGACAGTGTGTGGACTCTGACCAGAGGGCCAGGAGAGGAGCCAGGTCCAGCCTGGCCCACATAGACCTCTGCTCCAGGCCTCAGGGGGACACAGCAGAGCCAACCCAGGGGAGAGACCCGAGGTGTCTGTCCTGCGGTGACATGCCGACTGGGTGCTCAGCCTTCTGTGGCTGGTGCCCCCAACTCCCTAAAGCACTGCCAGGCACCCCTGTTACGATAAGGAGATGCAGTCCTTGCTACCCACGTTCGGCCTTTACGTGGTATTGCCAGCCCATCTGGGGCACCCAGCACAGGGGAGAGGCAGGAAACCCCAGAGACAGCGGCTTCAGGGCCCAGCACCCTACCTAGGAAGCCAAGAGCAAAAGTGGACAGTCCCCCAGGAGGGAGAGCACAGGGAACTCCCACAGGGCCCTGCTGCCTAACCAGTGCCGGGGGCCAGGCTCTGCCCCACCCCGAGACACTCAGGCACACACACAGGCACATGCACACATGCACATGCTCTGTACACATGTGCAAGGGCCCAGGGCAAACATGGTCACCAGCTGGCCCAGGGCAGCCTCTTGGCACAAGATACACAGGATCTGCGGAGGAACTGGTAGGACCCACAGAACAGGTGGCTGCCCCAGAAACCAGGCATTCCGAGCCCAGCGAGCTGGCTGGAGCACCCGTCCACCCCACTGCCCAGCAGTGTGCACCAGGTGGGCCAGCAGGCTGGGGGGGGCCCTGGGGATGCCGCCCAACCCCTCTAGGTCTATGCCTGCTCTGGGAGCCTTTGGGTGGCACCTTCTGTGAACCCTGGCCCTGGGTACTGCTCCTCCTCCCCTCAAGGAACACACAGGCACCAGACTACATAGGGGATGCCACTGCCCTGGAGGGCCCACATGCAGCACCCGCAGCAAAGACCCACCTGCCCTAGTACCCTTCTAGATGGGTACTGGCTCAGTTGACAGCCGGGCAAGCCCCATCTCCTGTCCAGATGCCACCAGGCTCCAGGCTGCCCCCACCTCACGGATACCCCCTTGCCTGGTGCAGGCCCTGGGCTCTCCTGCCTAGCACTCCCTGGAGGGCCCCGCCCCACAGCAGACTCTGACCCCTGACCCCAGCAGCCCATCACCACCTTGGCAGTAGGAGCAAGGAAGTTTCCTGAGCCAGAGGCTGGGTGTTTACTGGTGCTCTGTACACTGCGGGGACTGTGGGTCCCCAGCTGGACCACTGGGCAGCCTAGGAACACAGAGGGAGTCAAGGGAGTCACGACGCCTGGCCTGGGCCCTCCCCAGCCTGCCCCTCCCCCTCCCCCACAGCTTCTGTGAATCTCTCAGGAAGAAAAGTGACTGTGCTTCCCACCAAGATGGGAAGCCCCCTGCCCCAGGGTGTCTCCTGGGGGCCCCCTACACCATGCTCTGCTCCTCCAAGGGATGGGCACCCACCTTTCCTCCCAGGCCTGCCCTGGCCAGGGCCGCCTCCTGGCCCACCCATCTCCATCCCATAGGTCCCACAGGTCCTGGCCTGTGGACCCCGCGGCTACAGCCCCACCTGGAGCAGGCCCTGCTCTCCTCAGGCTGAGGGCAGCAGGCTGGGCACCTGAGGCTTGAGCAGGCACCTGGTGACCTCGCAGAAGGGCAACAGCAGGCAGAGCAAGGCGGCACTGGATGAGTGTCATGGGCTGCAGGGATGCGGCCTGGGCCTGCCTTCCCCTCCTCATGCTGATGCACCGGGGCTGGAATTACCCAGCAAGGTGTAGCACCAGGCCCAGGCTGCACAGAGGGCCAGTGGCCACAGCCCACTTCCCAGCACAGCCAGAGCCTCTGAGCTAGGGCTGGGTGAGCCGAAGGCTGGAGGCCACGGCTGGGGAAAAACCAACATTTCCCCTCGTCAGGACCACGGCATAGGGCGGGTGGCTGAAAGGCGGCTGAGAGCCCGGAGGCCCATTGATTCCCGCACAATGGATAAAGGAGCCTGCGGTCGGAGTTTCCAGGCCCAGCCAAAGGCGACTTTGTTCACGGATCCTTCCCTCCCCCCCAAGGGGACAGTGATTTATTTTCCCTTCCAGGAGTGGGGCCCTGAGACGTGCACAGGGCGGCTGGCCCGAACCTCCACCTCACAGCCGCTGGGCCCGGCTCCCGCAGGTCCACCGTGGCCCGCCGCACACTGGCCAGCCCCTGCCTGGCGGGGCCTGGGGAAGGGGGCAGGGCCCCTGCAGCCTGGCCGAGGGCTGAAGTCAGCACCATGCACACTGCCACAGCCACGACCTCCCGACTGAGTCACACACTCTCAGCCTCCTTCCCAACACAGCATCCCAGGCGAGATGTCCCTGAGACTGCACCATCCGTGAAGCATGCGGCACCACAGAAGGGCACCACACTGCCTGTCTGGGTCAGGGCTCAGCTCACCCCGTGCATACTGGCTAGGTCCAGAGGACAGGGGAGAGTGACCTCCTGCGTTGGCTGCGTAGAGACTGCACCCCAGGGCCATCTGTGCAAAAGTTCAAAGGTGGCACTTCTCAGAAATCCCCCAAAATGACTTCTTTCAAAGTTATTTGGGGAAGGTATTTCATGCTGAACCTCTCAAGTTCCCACTGTGAGAAACAAAATGGAAACAGAGAAAGCCAAATCCAATCTTTTTTCAAAATTGAAAAAAAGTAGTTTAAGACAAACCCACCAAGATTGTGAAACTTTGGGAAAAGGGGAACTTTTTAAACATGATCCGAGTCTGTTGATGTACCATTTCCAGAAATTGTGACACCACAGAGAAATGGCTTTCAAAAAATAACCCAAACCCTCTACGTGCTGGTTCGCCAGCCCAGCCGAAGGTCCACACTGGACCAGTTCACCAGAGCAGTAGGAATGACCTCGCTCCCCAAGTGCAGACTAGGCCTTGGGGGGAGTCTGCGCTGTTCAGGGAAGACACTGCTCCCCACCCCCACCCCCAACCACAGAGGGCCCTGCCCTCGGATGCGGCTCCCTCCAGCTCCTGGTGCTGCCCAGGTCTCTGCCAGGCAAAGCTGGGCAGAACAGCAGCACAGCCCCAAGGCCGCAGCCGTGGGGGCCCAGGTCGAAGGGGGTGGCCCCCTCTGGGCGTCTCGGTGAAGAGGTAGGCCCTGCCTCAGCTCGAGGCAGTGACCATGGCAGGACAGAGGCTTCCAGGGCTTTCCTGGCCGAGTGGCCAGAGGACAGGCAGGTGTGGGTATGGGGGTGTCCAGCAGATAAAAGAGGATCCAATGTCTGGGCCATTGGCTGTGCGGGGGCTCACCCAGCATGGCCTGAGTGCCCGCAATGCCCAGGTTGCTGCCTGGGCCCTCAGAACAGCCGCCGGCCTGGCCACGCCTGGACAGCCCCCACCCTCCAGCCAGCCAGCCAGTCCCTGGCGGGCGGGGGGGTACTATGGCATAAGGCCCACCTGGGCCGCCGCCTGCCACCCAACACCCGAACGTGGCCATATAAGGCCAGGTTGGGCTGGGTGCGCTCGCTGGGCGGTGGGGGCGGGGTGCGAGGCCTCAGAGGACTGGTGGACAGAGCAGGGACGATCCTGAGTGGTCAGCACACCCAAAGGGCCGGCCTGGCCACAGGTCCCGCCTAGCCACAGGGGAGGCCAGCACTGCGTTCTCCTGCTCCTGGAACATGGCGGGCAAGCATCACCCACACGCCATGGACGCCCCTTGCTGGGGCTAGGTCCAGGGCTAGGGCTACCCACTTGGACATCAGATGTATGGGGACGTGCCCAGGCCATGGTGTAGCACATGCTGAGAGGCAAAGTGTGTGGCCATGCAGCATGCAGTCCTCAGGTGTCTGCCTTGAGATGGCCCCTGCTGTACCATGATGTCCCAGTGCTCTGGGGCTCAGCCCCTCCACGAAGCCTCTACCCCGCACTTCCTGGGAAGGGCTGGGTCAGCCGGGGGGCTGTGGGTCAGGATGAGTCCCAGGCCTTGAGAGCGTCACCAAGTGTCCCCTTGCCCACCCTGTCTTTCTGGGGTCTTTGCAGGTTCCCAGGGTCCTAACTGGGTCCACTCCCTAAGAATCCACAGGGTGACCAGCTGCTCTGGACTTCAGATATGCATGTGAAAGTAAGTGTGTGTGCAAGACTAGGAGTGTGTCCTGGGGGCGGGGGGCGAGGGCTAGAGTCCACAAGTGGCAATCATGAGTGAGGTGAGCCCCTCAGGTGAGCTGGGGGACCCTGTGGGTGAGGGGGCCCTTGAGTGCTGGGGGCCCTGGTGAGCGGGCCGGCAGGGGCGGGCACAGGGAGCATGCCAGGCGGGCACTGTGGCAGGGTTCAGGGCCGCCTCGGGAAAGGGGCGGCGCTGGCCGAGGCCAGGCTGGCCTGGCCAGGAGCCAGGACTCACCTCGGGCGGCGGCAGCCAGTGGGACGGCCCCCAGCAGCAGCAGCAGCGGCAGCGGCAGCAGCAGCAGCAGCAGCGCAGGACTCGGCGTCATCTCGGCCTGTCCAGACCTGGGGGCATTGGGGGAGCGGTCACTGAACCCTGGAACTGGGACGCCACTCTCCAGCCCAGGGCCCCAGGGCCGCCGCCACCCTGTCCTGGGCCGGGATCAGTCGGGCCCCCTCCGTGACCCCGCTCCAGGTGGAGGAAGCCGCTGTGGAGAGAAGCTGTGGGTATCAAAGGCAGACAAAGGGTTTACACTAATTACTGGCCTCCCCCGCTGCCCCCCCCCCTCCAAACACCGTCTGGATTCCTGGCGCTTGTAACTCCGACCCTGCCCGCGGGACACACAACACCGAGCGGCCCCGCAGATAATCGCCTGCGCCATTAGCGAACAAATTTGCGCTGGGGGGGGGACACATGGGGTGCGTGGGCAGGGGTGGGGCGCAGGGCAGCACCGCGGGCCAGGAAGGAGCGGCGGCGCATGACCGGGTAGGGCGGCCCCGCACAGGGGGCCGGGAGCCGGACCCTCCCCGCCCACGCCCCAGACCCCCGATCTTCCCCAGTCTGCCCACCCGGGGTCGCGGACGCGCGCGATGGGGCTCACCTTGGCGGGAGCTCGGCGAGTGGGCAGGCGCGCGGGCGGCGGGAGTCAGGGCTGGGCCCGAGGGGTGCGCTCCGTGGTCATTGCTGCCCCAGGCGCCGCATCCCGCCGCCCCGCGCCCCCGGGCCCGGCCTCGGGCGGGGCGGCGCTACCTGGGCACTGGCGGCTCGGGCCGGGGTCCGGGTCTGGCGCGGGCGCGCGGGGTCCCTGGCCGGGCAGGCGGCGGGGGCACGTCCGCGGGCCGGGGGCCGGGGCCGGGGTCCCGGGGCGGCGGGGCGAGGGGCCCGGGGCGCCGCGCCGCGAGGCGTCCTTCCCTGCGGGGCTTTGTCGACTCTCCCGGAGCGAGCGCCGAGCCCGCCGCGCGCCCCGCCCCGCACAACTTCTGACCAATCCGTGAGCGTCGGCCCGCCCCTCGCCCCGCCCCGGGCCCCGCCCCGCGCCAAAACTTCCCCCCAATCCGCGCGCGCGCCGCCCCGCCCGCCGGGCTCCTGGGCCTTAACCCTCGCGGTGCGGGCGGCCCTGCGGGCGGCCCTGCGGGCCGGGCGGCTCCCCGGGGGCGCGGCTCTCCCCGCCCGGCCCCGGCCGGGCCCTAGCGCCCCTGGAGCCGCAGGCAACTCGGGAGCAGCCACGCCCACCCCACACCCACACCCGCCCGCGTCTGGGCCTCAGAGCCCAATCCCTGGACACTCCCCTGGACCCCCAGAGCAGGCTCTGGCCGGGCCAAGGCCGCCTGGCCTCCGGCTAGCCCCGTCCCAGCCTGGACTGTCTCCCTGGTAGTCCTGGGGCGGGGGGCGAACTGGACAGCTGTGGGGCGCTTCCCAGCCTGGAGGCCCGCGCCAGGGAGCCTCAGGAACAGCTCGGGACGAGATAGGCCGCCTCGGCGGTGGGGGTGGTGGGGAAGGAGCCCTGCCCCGAGCGCCTTGGCTTACCTGCTGCCCCTGACCGAGGGCAGGTATGTCTCCACAGCTCATCTGGAGGCTTCCTCGCCTCTCACTCGCTAGTGATAGTAATCATTACTAGTAATAATAGACAACAACGCCCCCTTTAATCCTGCTACCGGACAGGTGTCCCCAGCAACAGGTGAACAGCGAAGACAGCTTACCCGCGGTTTCCCAGCCCGCACTCGGCATGTGCAGGACTCAAACCAGCCAGCTGCGGAGTCCAGCTCTTCCCCGTTCTTCCCCCGCACCGCCCGCCCGCACCCCTCTCCGCGCCCGCCCAGCACACTCGGCTCCCGGGCGGCCCAGAGCCATCAGCAGGGCCTCTGCCCCGCCCCGCATTCTCTCTGGCCCGAATGACTGGGCCAGCCTCCTCATGGCCTCCCCTCACCCTGCCCAGTTGCCAGTGCCCTCAACACAAAACCCATGGCCTACCCACCTCCCATGTCTCTGCCCTGCAGCTCCTCAGCTCTGGCCAAATTACCAGCCCCTTCTCCACCCCATGCTGTTCCCTCAGGAACCCTGCCTGGAACAGTCACTCTCTCTGGGCTCAGAAGCCCCCTCTTCCAAGAAGCCTTCCAGGGAAGACTGATACTGGAGAGGCCTTGCAAGCCAGTGTCTCGGGGTAGAGAAGAGCTGGTAAGGGGGTGCCGGTTTTCAGGGTTTGGGGCCCACCACGGCCCAACTAGTCACCCTTTCCAAGCTGGTGAGGCCACTGAGAATCCAGCTTCCCAGCCCAGCATCCTCGACCCTAAATCCTGTCTCTGGGCCAGTGTGGGCATCTCTAGATGGAGCGAGGTGAGCAGGGCCCATCCCTATCCTACCCTCGGTGGCCCAACGTGCCCACTCTGCACCCTGGCCAAGGTCAGGGCATGCATGGGCTGAGTGGCCCTCTCTGGGCTGCAAAACGCCAGGTGGCCACCTCAGCAGCGGCCAGGAGAGCTGGCCTTGGCCACCTGAGGACTGTCCAGCTGACGCGGTGGGTCACAGAGAAGTGCTCCACGGCAAAATGGACAGGTGGGTGTGAGGTCCCTGGTTAGTGGGCAGGCAGTCCTAAACGTCATGGACAGGTTTTCGAGAAGACACCGCCGAAGCGTGAAGAACTCCGACAGGTGTTCAGGCTGCCGAGGGCAGGTGTGTGAAGTAGCGGGAGAAGGTGGGCAGTGGGGAGGGATCTCAACAGGTGAGGTGGCCCAGGCGAGGCGCAGCTGCCATGGATGGGATGGGACGGGAGGCCGAGACTGCAGGTACGCGGGGGAGGCGGGCGGGTCCACAGCCCCTGCCGGCTTCGCACGCAGCCCCCCACTCACGCCCGGCCGTGCTCCACCCCCCCAGCCCGCGCCCCCAGCGTCCAGCCGCGTGCTCCCCACCCCGCAGCCCCCCTCTGCCGGCCACGCACCTCCCCCTCCTGTGGGGACACACTGCCCCCTGGCGGGGGCGCGGGGTGTGGCGGATCCCCAGGGCCCTGGCCCGGCCTGCCCGCCCCTTCCTAGGTGCCCCGCCTAGGCCCCTTCCTCCAGAAACCCCCCACCAGCCCCTCTCCCACCCCAGGAGCCCGGGACGGGCGCCCCCTCTTGGACTCCCAGGGCCACTCCGCGACAGTTGGCCGGAGTACGCAACCACACTGCCTGGGTGCAAGTTCTGCCCTTTAAAACTGAAACTCTGTGTCTCAGCGCCCCATCCGCAACACCTGCAGGATTGCCCAGCACAGGTAAGCCCCAATAAGTAGTAATTTACTCTTCATAAGATCATCATTTAACGATGATGTGCTGAGCCCTCCCTCCATGTCAGGATCTGTACCGGAGCTGGAGGTGTGGGCTGAGCAAGGTGGATGGCCCAACCTTCTGTAGAGGTGGCATCTCAGTAGCAGGTGTAGAGACTGAAAGGAAGAGTATCAGATGGTAGAAAGAGCTTGGCAGAGAACTGAGATGAAGTAGCAGGGACCAGATTTGCACACTCTGACCTTAAGAAAAGTACTCAGGACACTGGACATCATGCATCAAAGGACAGTGATCCTTGAGAGACTGGAAACAAAGAGGGGAGCTGTGGATTGTCCATGCCCACTGCTCTGGGCACAGTGCAGGAGGTACCCAGGCAGAGCCCAGTGGTCTCCCTCCATTGAGGAGATGGAGGTGGGAGGGCAGGTGGTGGGAATTTGCAGGTGCTCCAGAGGGCTGGAGAGGAGAGGGCTGCACAGAGAAAGGACCCCAGATATCCACAGAGGGACATCCTCAAGGCCTCAGCTGAGTACAGATCAATGCAAGGGTGTGAAGGAAACCCCTAAGGCTGGAGAAAGAACCACCCACAAGGATTAGAGCCTACAGGGGGGCTGGGAATAGTGCCTGTGTCCAACAGCCAGAGGGGGAACCTTGATTCAAGGAGCATTGATTAGGGCAGGAAGAAGGGTCTTGCCTCAGTAGTAGGGAAAAATCAACATGAGACTAAATATGGTTCTGGTCCCACCTAACACAGCTTTAAAAAAAGACCCAAAGGACCACAGTGTCTAAGTAACTTAATCACACATCCCAGAAACAAATGCAAGAAGATTTATAGGTATACAAAAATATCCAGCACCCAACAAGGTAGAATATACAATGTTGGATACCCAATAAAAAACTGTCAGGCATGAAAAGCAGCAGGAAATTATAACCCATATTGAGAGGGAAAAATCAATCAAAACTGACCCAGAAATGACAAAGATGATAGAATCAGTAGATGAGAACCTCACACATGCTTACTGTGACTATATTTCCTATGTTCAAGATGCTAGAGGGAAGACTGAATATGTTAAGTAGAGACATGAAAAAAAAAAAAAACCCTAAGCCTCCAATTGAATATCTAGAGATGAAAATTATAGTATTTGAGAGAAAGAATACTTTGGATGGGATTAATGGAAATTGCAAAAGAAAGAACTAGTGAACTTGAAAACCTAGCAATAGAAACTATCTAAATGAAACAGAGAAAAAGGGGAAAAGTGGAAAAACAACAGTGAATTATGGTACAACTTTAAGTGGTGAAATACAAGTATAATTGGAGTCTCCAAAGGTGAGGAGATAGAGGTGGGGAAAGAAAAATTATTTTAAGAAAAAACGGCCAGAATTTTTTCAAATGTGATGGAAAACATAAACCCATGGTTCCACAAAGCTCAACAAACATGAAGCAAAAAGCACAAGAAACAAGAAGAAAATGACACCGAGTCAGATTATCAAATGCTGAAAATCAGTTATAAAGAGAATAGCTTCAAAGTAACCAGGGACACAATTGGGGTAGAGGAACAAAGAAAAGAATATTTTCCTGATGTCTTGTTGAAAACAATGCAAGCAAGAAGACAGTGGAGCAACATCTTTAAAATACCAAAAAAACAAAACCTGTCAACAGGGTATTATTTGCCATCAGAAATGTCTTTTAATAACAAAGGTGAAGCAGGGCATGGTGGCTCACACCTGTAGTCCTAGCATTCTGGGAGGCTGAGGTGGGAGGATCACTTGAGGTCAGGAGTTTGAGACCAGCCTAAGCAAGAGTGAGACCCCCTCTCTACTAAAAATAGAAAAAAATTATCCAGTCAACTAAAAATAGAAACAAAAATTAGCTGGGCATGGTGGCTCATGCCTATAGTCCCAGCTACTCAAGAGGCTGAGGCAGGAGGATTGCTTGAGCCCAGGAGTTTGAGGTTGCTGTGAGCTAGGCTAATGCCACGGCACTCACAAGCCCGGGCAACAAAGTGAGACTCTGTCTCAAAACAAAAAACAAACAAACAAACAAACAAAGGTGAAATAAGGACTTTTTTAGGTATAAGAAACTGGAAAATTTAATCACTAGCAGATTGACAGTACAGGAAATGTTAAAAGGTGTTCTTCAAGCAAAAGAAAGATAATACCAGATGGAAACCTGAATCTATACTAAGAAATGAAGAGCACCAGAAACGGTAACTACATAAATAAAGAATCTTTTTCTGGCTGGATGTGGTGGCTCATGCCTGTAATCCTAGCAGTTTGCGAGGCTGAGGCAAGGGTATCCCTTGAGCCTGGGAGTTTGAGGCTGCAGTGAGCTCTGATCATGCCACTTCACTCCAGCCTGGGTGACAGAGTGAGACTCTGTCTCTTAAAAAAAAAGTTCTTAATATTTAAATTCTTTCAAAAATAATCAACTATTGGCTGGGCGCAGTGGCTCACACCTGTAAACCCACACTTTGGGAGGCCAAGAAAGGAAGATTGCTTGAGGGCAGGAGCTCCAGACCAGCCTGGGCAACATAGTGAGACTCCTATCTCTACAAAATAATTTTTTAAATTAGCTGGATGTGGTGATGTGCGGCCACTGCACCCAGCCAAGATGGTAGATTTAAACCTAACCATATTAATAATCACATTAAATGTAAATATTCCAAACATCCCAACTAACAGGCAGAGATTTTCAGATTAGGTTAAAAAAAAAAAGTGAAAACCCAAATATATGCTGCTTAAAAGAAACACACATCAAATATAAATATACAAATATGTTAAAAGTAAAAGGATGGGAAAAGATATACCATGCTAACATTAATGAAAAGAAATCTTGTCAAGTGCCGTAGCACAAGCCTGTAGTCCCAACTACTTGGGAGGCTGAGGCAGGAGGATTGTTTGAGCCCAGGAGTTTGAGGTTGCAGTGAACTATGATCATGCCACTGTACTCTAGCCAGGGTGACAAAGCGAGACTCTGTCTTGAAAAAAAAAAAAAAAAAAAAGACCAGTCTGGTCAACATAGTGAGACCCTATCTCTAAAAAAAGAAATTTTTTTAAAAAAAATCTGGAGTGGCTATATTAATATCAGCTAAAGTACATTTCAGAACAAAAAATATTATCAGAGATAAATAGGATCATTTCATAATGATAAATTGTTAAAATTATCAAAAGGACATAAAAACCCTAAATATGTGTGCATTCAACAACAGATAATAAAAATCCATGAAGCAAAAACTGATATAAATGCAAGGAAAGATGGTCAAGTCCACAATTATACTCTGAGATTTCAACCCTCATTTCCCAATATTCGATTGAACAAGTGGACAGAAAAACATTAGGAATATAGAAGACTTGAACAATACTATCAACTAACTTGGCCTAATTTATATTTATAGAATAGTCCACCATTTTCTTTGCCAAAAGTTGAAATGTATTTAAAATGACTCAAGTTGTTCAAAGCACATTCTCTGACCACAATGGAATTATATTAGAAATCAACAACAAAAAGATCTTTGGAAAATTCCCTAATATTTGGAAACTAAATAACCCTTTCCTTCATTTCCCATGTGGTGAAGAAGAAACCAAAAAGAAAATTAAAACTGTTTTGAACTCAATGGAAATGAAAAAACAACATATCAAAAACTGTGGGATGTAGTTAAAACGGTACTTAGAGAAAACTTACAGCACTAAATATGTATTTTGAAAAAGAAGACAGGCTTAAAATCAGTGACCTCCGCTTCCATCTAAAGAAATTAGAGGCTGGGTACAGTGGCTCACTCCTGTAATCCTAGCACTCTGGGAGGCCGAGGTGGGAGGAGCGCTTGAGCTCAGGAGTTCGAGACCAGCTTGAGCAAGAGTGAGACCCTGTCTCTAATAAAAATAGAAAAGTTAGCCAGGGGTGGTGGCATGTGCCTATAGTCCCAGATACTAAGGAGGCCGAGGCAGGAGGATTGCTTGAGCCCAGGAGTTGGAGGTTGCTGTGAGTTAGGCTAATGCCACTCTAGCCCAAGTGACAGAGTGGGACTCTGTCTCAGAAAAAAAAATGAAATTAGAAAAATGAGAACAAATGAAATGCAAAGTAATCAGCAGAAGGAAAATATTAAAGATCACAGCAGAAATCAATGAAATAGAAAACAGAAAAACTATAGAGAAAACTAATGAAACCAAAAGCTGGTTCTTTGAAATCAATAAAATTGACATCTCTTACAAATGGACCTGAAAAAAAAGAGAAAAGACACAAATTATCAACATCAGAAATGAGAAAGGTAATATTATTACAGATTCTACTTACATTAGAAGAATAATAGAAAATATAAATAACTTTATGCTAATAAACTTGACAACTTAGAAGAAATAGACAAATTAATTAAAAGACAGAAACTACCAAAGCCCCCTCAAGAAGATATAAGATAACCTGAGTAGCTAAATATCTATTAAATAATTTGAATTTTTAATTATTAATAAAAACCTTCCCACAAAAAAAACACTAGGCCCAGAGGGCTTCACAGAGAAATTCTACCAAACACTTAAGGAAGAAATAATACCAATTCTACACAAACACTATCAGAAAAGTGAAGAGAAAGGAATACCTCCCAACTCATTCTATAAGGCGAGCATTACTCTGCTACCAAAATCAGAATTACAAGAAAAGAAACCTACAACAATATGTCATGAACATAAATGCAAAATGTTTTTTATTTTGAATAATCAAATCCAACAATACAAAAGAAAAGTATACTACCTCATGATCAAGTGGGGTTTATCCACCAATGCAAAGTTGGTTTAACATTTGAAAATAAATCAATGCAACTTACTATTAACAGACAGAAAAACAATGAGGCCAGGCACAGTGGCTCACACCTGTAGTCCCAGCACGTAGGGAGGCCGAGGCGGGAGGATTGCTCGAGTTGGGGAGTTTGGGGCTGCAGTGAACTATGATCAGACCACTGCACTCCAGCCTGGGTGACAGAGCAAGACTATCTCTAAAAAAAAAAATAAAATAAAGAAAGAAAAAAACAATATGATGACCTCAATAGATGCAAAAAGCATTTGACAAAATTCAAAATCTGTTTCTGATTTTAAAAATCAGCAAACTAGGAATAGAAAAGAATTTCCTCAACCTGATAAAAGTCATATACAAAAAAAATTACAGTTAACATCACATTTAACTGTGAAAAACTAATGCTTTCCCCTAAATCAGGAACTAGACAATGATGTCCACTCTCTCCACTTCTATTCAACATTGTATTGGAGGTTCTAGCCAGTACAGTAAGTCAAGAAAAAGAAATAAAAAGGATCCAAATTGGAAAGAAAGGAAAAAAATGATCTTTATTTGTAAATGACAAGATCATCTTTGCAGAAAATTCTGTAGAATCTTTAAAAAAAAAAAAGGCCACTAGAACTAATAAGTTAACAAGCACACTTAGCAAGGTGGCAAGATACAAAATCATAAAGGATGTGCTGTGAACTTTGATACATTGCTGGTAAAGCACATAAAATGATACAAACATTTTGGACAAGTTTGGCAAGTCTTACAGAGCTAAGCCTGCGTCTGACACACGAGCCAGCCATTGCCCTCCTAGGTCTTCACCCAACAGAAAGGAAGGCATGTGTCTATACAAAGGTTTGTGCACAAATGTTCAGAGCAGCCCCAAACTGGAAAACGTCCATCAACAAGTGAAGGGGCAAACCAGTTGCTCCACATCCCTACAATGGAATGCTACTTGCCAATAAAAAGGGATGAACCACCGACACACACAGCAACACGGCTGACTCTCAGAATAATTAGGCCGAGCCAAGGAAGTAGCCAAAGCAAGCAGCCAGCCAGCACGGTCATGTAAACTTGTAGGAAGATTGAATCTCTAGTGACCCAAGGCAGCCAGTGGTGGCTGGGGCTGGAGCAAAGGAGGCGGTGAGGTGGGGTTCAAAAGGGGCACGCAGTAGCTTCCAGGGGTCATGCGCACAATCTAGATGCTGACTGGGATGTCATGGATGTCATGGATGTACACACCTGTCAGAATCTATCACGTGTTATACTTCAGATGGTACAGTTTTTGTGTCAAGTATACCTCAATAAAGGTGTTACTTAACGCAAACAAGACGGATTTGCTAGAAGGACACAGAGGAGAGCACCTGTGGAGGGCAGGAACCTGCTGAGATGGACTCTGTCGGTGTTGTGACCACCTGACAGAGTGGGTGTATATTGTTTTAAATTTTTTAATGCACAAAAGGCCTCTCTGGTTCCACCTTCTGTCCCGTGGCCTCCTCACTGGAGCTGTCCCTCATGAGAACCTGGCTGGCCTCGTTCTCCTGCCTGCTCTGGAACCACTGTTTGGAGGAACAGTGGCTGACTTCATCTCCAAGGGACACTTGAGGGGCAGCCAGTAATGTGGTCACAGAACTGCAGGGGTGGTAGCTCCATGCTCAGCCCTGTTCAGAGGACACAGGCATTTCTCAGCCTTAACCCAGCGTCCCGGTTATGACACATGTTTGTGTTCCCCGAAAATCTGTATGTTAAGCCCTAACCCCAATGTTATGTGGAGGTGGAGCCTCTGGGAGGTGATTAGGGTTAGATGAGGTCATGAAGGGCCCACGATGGGACTAGTATCCTCAGAAGGAGACCAGAGCTCCTGGCTGGGCAGGACAGCAGGCCGAGAGGCTCACCAGCACTCCTGCTGTGGTTGGGACCCTGCCGCCCACAGACATGGACCCCTGAGCCTGAGCGGTAACACTGGCCAGGCCAGGCTGTCCTGGCCTCCCACACCTCCAGATGGAGAAGCTTGGCCTGCCCAGGCTGTCCCCACCACTGCCATGGCCCAAGTGCTCCCTGCTGGGGCTTGTCTCGGTGGGCTCCCAGGCCTGCTGGCCTCCCTCTGCCCACTCCCTCCAGCTCCTGGAGGAGCCACTGTCCTACAAGCCAGACCAAGCCCCCAGAGAAGGGGCTCCACCAGGTGTGACAGCAGGGGAACCAGGCTTTGGCCACTTGGGACTGCTGCATGGGGACGTTCACGGCCCAGCCTCAGCCTCAGTGGGTAGGGGGCCCCTCTCCTGTGCCAACTGGGCTGCAGGGGGGATTCCCGAGCTGGCATTGGGGTGCTGCAGCCCAGGTGGGCAGGGCAGATCTTGTCCTATATCCTGTAAGGTGCTCTGTGACAAGGTCTAGGCAAAAGGCCAAGGGAAGGGGACATGCAGACCCCAGTGGCTGCACCCAGGGCCTCTCCCAGCCCCGGGGAGGGTGAGCTTACAGCACCACCAAGGGGCCCGTCCAGCCGAGGGCCAGACTCCATCCACAGGCTGCAGGGAGGCACAGGCTCAGCACAGCTCTCTTTCTCGCCCCCTCCCCCACCAGTGACAGGTGTGGCTCAGGACACAGTCCCTCCATACCAGGTTCTGGGCCAGGTGGCAGATCCAAGGAGTCCTGGGCTCGCCTTGTGGGCGGGAATGGCCTCACTGGATCACCCGGGCAGTGTGGGAGGACATGCAGAGGCCAGGGCCTGGCAGGCCTGGCAGCTGGTTACCATGGCAACAGGAGTGATTCTTGTAAAGACAGGGGGTCTTTTTGGTGAAACTGAGGGTTGTATGGGCGGCTGAGGGTGGGTGAGGCCTTGGGGCTCTACGGGGTACACAGGGCTGGGTGCTGCAGCCCAGCTGAAGGCTTGACCCCATGGGGGCCCTTATTTGCTGAGGAATAGCAACCTGCAAGGAAAGGAGGGACACCTAGAGCCACAGGGAGCAAACAGGAAGGTGCCTGAGAGCACCCAGTCCCTGTGCCAGGGTCCCCCCACCACATATAAAATGCCTGTCTGTGTCTGCACTGGGGCAGCTGCCTAAAAACTGGTGCCAATTCTGCTCAAGACTCACCCCCACCTGCTAGTCCTCTGCCCCAGATCAGACCCCAGCATGGCCATGACCAAGGGGGGCTCCAGGAAGAGGAAGTAAATCCACAGAGTTCCAGGCTGATCCATGCTGGCAGAAGCCTGGGGAGCCTCACAGGGTTGAGCTAAATTCACTAAGCAAACACAGAACATGGGTTTGGCAGGCCAGCCACCTCACTGACCAGGATTGAGGTCTGGTATGCCTGCTGGAGCACCTGGGGACTGAGTTAACTGCCCGGGGCCAGCCTGGCCTCAACCCAGCCTGCCCATGCTGCAGCCAGAAGGCCAGGACCTCGCCCTGGGTGTTCCCAGGGCCTGCACCGTGAGCTTGCTGAAATGCAGACTCCCTGGCCCACCCCAGACAGGCAGAGAGTCAGGACCTGCACTCTGACAAGGTCGCAGGTGACTCCTAGGCACAGGAGCATTTCTGAAGTCACGGGCCCTCTGGGGTCCATGGCAACCACGAAATGACTGCCCGGGCAGACTCCAAAGCACTGCTTGAAATACTTGCCAGCAGAAAGTCTGTAGGTCTGGCAGGCACATCTCGAACACAAATCGCCACAGCAAGGCTTCGAGGCCTCTCATCTAGTTCCCAGACTGAAGCGAATTCATGGACCCAGAGACTGTGTTAGAAGAGGAGACCGGGTACCTCTGAAAAGGACCTGGCCACACAGCCACTGCTGCACGCTCCCACTCACACAGGGGAGACTGGGGGCCATTTTCCAGGGACTCCGCCCTGGGAAAAGGGAGGTAGTAAGACCTCCAGGGGTTACTGGACGACAGCTCTGACCTGCTGCTGACACTGCCACCTGACAGCCACCATGACCCACTGGTCGAAAGGGGCTTTGGGAAATGTGGCAAAGGTGGGGTATCGGGCCGAGTCTGCTTTGGGGGGTTCTGCAGCTGCTTCCTGTAGCTATTGCGCTAGTTCCCCCCAGGAGGTCGAGCAGGAACCCGCGAGGTGCCCTGACCTGCAGAGGGAGGGCTTCCTTCCATGCTCTCCATCTCTTGCCAGCTGGGTGTTGAGCGTTGGTAAGTTCTCACCACCTCACCACTGGCCGCGCCAACTGCAGCCGAGGTCCGCTGCAGTTGGACAAGCCAACCAGCCCCCGGCGCTTGATATGAGATGCTGCACTGGCAAATGCTCGCTCCTCTCCCCATCGAGAAAGAAAAGAAGTCGCAGCGTGTCTTCCTTTGACAGGGACATCAGCACACCTTCAGTTTGCCTTGATGACACCATGCTTCTGCGTAATTGTGGGATCTTCACTTCCTCGATGACATTATGCTAAGTGGATGTGATAAGGACAGGATAGCAAGTGCCCCGGATGACTCAGGAAGACGTGCTTTCCAGAGGGTGGGAGAGAAACCCTGTGAAAGTTCAGAAGCCTCCAGGGAAGGTTTAGGGACCCAGTGATCTGGGAAATGTTGGGATATGCTACTTAAAGTCAGATGTGGTGCTGTGCCTCACACTGCCCACTTCTAAGAGGCACAGTGCTTGGTGGGACTCCAGATTTGGGGTGCAGCATGTACCACACCTGGACATCCCACTCTGACCCATGTCCTGGGCAACAGGCAATGCTGGCAAGAACAGGCTCTGCAGTGGGTCCAGGCGTGACACAAGCAATCTTGCTGCTGGCATGGATGGCCCAGCAGACCCAGCCTTGCCTGAGTACCTGGCAGGGACACCACGCCCTCTGGAAAGCACCAAGAGAATGGCCACCAAGCCCAGACCCCTAGCCTCAGGCAAAGGCCATTTCCTCCCCTGTCAAAATCCACTCTCCACTTAGAAAGCCACTCTGGGCTCACCGCTACTCAGCCCTGGTGAAGGTCTAAAACCGTTCACCCGTCGGCCCAGGGAGAGCTGAGTGCCTGCGCCATCCTTCAGGAAACTAAGTAGCGCAACTGGGCCGAGCACATCTGGAAGTAAAGCCCACGAACAGAAGCTCGAGCTCCCACTTCCTGCCCCTTCTGAACAGCCATTCCCCTCTCAGCCTGCACCAAGGCTCCACAACGGGTTTCCTACCTGCTGCTGAAGGTAGAAGTGGTTGTGGATGTAGTGCACACTGTTGCCACCCAGAAGGGGACAGCTGCTGCGTCACCACTGCTGGGGGCTGGCCCTAGGAGCAGGGGGTGGAGGGGTCTGCTTCTGGTGGGCAGGGCCAGGTGGCACATTTAGCCCACACTTGGCTCTGTATGGGCAGTATCCAAGTTGGCCAGCCGGCAAAGACAGGAAGCTTGTGGGCAAGGAGACGTGGGGAAGAGACAGGAGTGTGGCCCCTGGGATGGGCACAGAAGGAGGGTGTGAGTCCAGCAGAAACACCTGCATTTGTCCAGAGGGTGCCCACCACCCTGGAGATGCTCATAAACAGGGATGTTGAATCCAGATCCTTTAGGCCACCCCATGAATGCTCCATGGGCCCAGATGGACAGTGGCCTCAGCAGCAGGGACAGAGGCTGTGTGCAATGGACCAAGGTGGACCTCCCTGGCTCATGGCACAGCTTCAAGCCTGACCCACCAATGGGAAAGGCCAAAGCTAACCCATCAGCGAGACCAGAGGGTGGGGACACGTCAGCAACCCAGTGGCTGCCTGAGGATCTCGAGGGCTACTGTCCTGGTGGAGACGGTGACCCAGCCTCACAGGGAGGAGACACAGCACAAATCTGGCTTTGCTGTTGCAGCTGAGACCAGTGCCAGCACCACTGTGTGGGACCTCACAGAATTCCCCACTGACCACCACATCACCTCCAAAGGAGGGGCCCATCTCACCACCCTGCTAACAGCAGGCTCGTGCCACAAATCCACGGCTGAGGGGAAACTTTGAAGGTGTTTTGCTGCTGCGTTTGCCAAAAGCCAGAGCACCCAGGCCCAGGAATGAGGGGAGGGTCCCTTGTGGGGTCTCTGCCCCACCCCTACAACCTGGCTCAGCAGGTATGAAGGTCCTGGTGTCTGAGAAGGGATGGTGTCTGCTGGAAAATCCAGTCCCACTCCCATTAAGCTAGAGGCTGAGATGGTCTCAGACCACAGGGTCCTCAAGCTACCCACTTGTTGGGGGGAACGAAGCTATTTTTCTATGGGTGATGGATCCCGACCACCACAGAGAGCCAGTGCTTGCTATGCACTGAACTGTGTCCCCCACAAAATTCGTATGTTGAAGTTCTAATCCCCAGCATCTCAGAATGTGTCCTTATTTGGTCACTGGTCAGCACAGGGTCTTTACAAAGATGATCAAGTTAAAACAAGGTCATGAGGGGGGACCCTTATCCAATCTGTGTCCTTA
The DNA here is from genome assembly GCA_028533085.1 of Varecia variegata. NCBI lineage: Eukaryota > Metazoa > Chordata > Mammalia > Primates > Lemuridae > Varecia > Varecia variegata. The sequence goes on along the minus strand of CM052436.1, from coordinate 166,530,646 downwards.
CAAGAAGAGGTCAGGACACAGGTGCAGAGAAAGGCCAGGTGAGGACACAGAGAGAAGTGAGCACACCGTGAGTGTGGCCATGTGCAAGTCCAGGAGAGGACTTGGGAGGAACCAGCCCTGCCTACACCTGACCTCAGACTTCCAGCCTCCAGAGCTGGGAGATGATGAGCAACCAGGTCTGTGGTATTTGTCACAGCAGCCCAAGCCAGACTAACCTGGGGCTCCAGAAGGCATCGTGCCCCACCCAGGGGGGCACGTGCCCACCAGCCCAGCCCCACTGCTCCCATATAGCAACAGCAGTGCCTCAGAGACACGAAGGACTGCCTCGAGGGAGCTGGTCTGGGCTCACAAGGGGAAAGGGGCATGACTTTGGTGTTCAGGTGGAACTACTGTCTAAGTGACATCTCTTGACCACAACTTGGTGGTCCATGTTGGCTGGTGGCATGCAGGGGACATGAGCTCCACACCCAGACAAAGGGCAGGCAGGTACAGAGAGGCCGGCGGGATGAGATCAGGGCCTCCGCTCCCAGGCTCCAGCCCGCAGGGTCCCACAGGCTGGCTGTGCCCCTGGGCAGGTCTCTGCCCCTTGCCAGGTTCCCTTTCTCCACAGGTTTCTCCGTCTGCCTGCTCCCTGGGGGCAGTTCTGCACCTTGCCTCCATCTCTGCAAACAGTCACCAAATTGTCCTCATCTGGGCATGCCATCTGTTTCTTCCTGGGCCCAGATGTGGAGCCACTATGACCCAAGGGGGGTGGACACAGGCATGGTGGACACTGCTGGCCTTTTTTGCTGCTGGCCACAGTCTGGGCCAGGCAGGGATGCCCCATCCCACCCTCCACTGGGGCAGGGGGCCCTTCCCCCATGCAGCCTCAGCTCCTCACTCTGCAGAGCAGCAAGAAAGCAAGGGACAGGAATGTGCCCCTCACTAGGGGCGATGCCAGAGACCCCTGGGTGGGCAGGGTGAAGCTGAGCTCCCTGCCTGGAGTGGGCAGGACTCTCCACATGGCCAGAGTGGTGTCCCTCAGCCCATCCAGGCTGGGGGGCACGCTCTGGATGGGAGGGGGCAGGAAGAGGCTTTGCTCCAGCTGGGTCCTCACCCCTCCAGGCTTCACCCTCAGGGGCCAGCCCCACCCCTGCCCAGTGGCGGCCCACAAAGCCTCACCCAAGACTGGCGTGTGGAAAGGCACTTTAAAGGCGATGATGGGGCAAGCTGGAAACAGGTGGCGCTGAAGGCTAACTGACAGGCCAGCTGCCCCGGGTTACTGGTCAGCACAGGCTCACGGGTCACCACCAGCCGGTGACCCTCGTGGGGCAGGGACCTCCAGGTATGGCACAGGGTCCGAGAAAGGGCCTGGCCGGGCCCAGTAGTCCAGTGCTCGAACTCGGTAGGAACCTGAGACAATAGCTGTGTCTGCAGACACAAAGGTATACATGTGTTATTGAGCGTGTGCCCACCTGAACCTACCCCGATACCTAAGGCCCCTGACTCAAGTCTTCGAAAGGCCCTGACCCCCACCACACCTGGCACTGTGCGGAGGCGCAGGAATGGGGTGGCTGAGGCCAGGGCAATGGGGGGTGGGCATACCTGGGCTAAACACGAAGAGGTTAAAGGTCGATGGCTTCCTGCTGACCGGGGTATACACCTTACCATCCTGGGAGAATTGGATCTCATATGTCCACAGGCACCTGGGGAGGTCAGAGTGAAGACCAAGGCTGGGGGGCAGGGCAGACCCACAGCCCTGTTCCCTCCATTCCCCCTCCCTGGCACCTCCCTGTGTCCTTAGCACTCTTCCTGCAATTTCAGGGGAGAGGGGAGAAGGCTGGAGCCCAACTGTTGCCTTTGATGTCCCCTGCAGGTACCCCTATGTCCCACTAGACAGGGTGTGATGTCACAAGTACACAATGTGGGGGGTGGAAGGCAGAAAGGCAGGAGGGAGCTGGCCCACCACCATGGAGTGTCCATAGGGCCACTGCAGCCTGAAAGGGCTGGGGCAAAACGGGGAGGGGGCCCCCACTCACGTACTTGGAGCCCACATACTCATCCGACCAGACCAGAACCAGCTGCCCCTCAGTCAGGGGCAGTGCACGGAGCCGGGTGACCTGGGGGAAGGGAGGTACTGTGTCAGGGTGACAGGGGTGGGGTCGGGGTGAGTCAGGGCAGCTGTGGGGGCTGACACTTACCTGGCCAGGCGGCTTCTCTGGGCGTGCGCACACGTGCACCAGCAGGAGGGCGGGCAGCGGGAGCTCTGGGCGCAGGGTCAGGTGGCGACTGGCAGGGAAGGGCCGTGGTGCTGTGGCCACCGGGTCCTGGGGATAAAGGTGGGCCCTCAGGGATCTCAGGGTGGTTGACGGCCCTATGCACCCTAACCCTAATGCGCCCTGCAAACCTCAGCCGCGCGCATGCGCCGGAACTGCTCCGCGGAGGGGAAGTCCGGCCGGCCCGCACGCTGCCACTCGCCTTGGGGGCTGCAGAGCCAGTTGTCCATGTAGCGCGTGACGTAGACCAGCCCTGCGAAGCACACGCTGGGGCCTCGCCTCACCGGGCCGCCCCCTCCAGGCCCCGCCCCTTCAGAGTGCCCGCAGCGGGAGACCTCCCTGGGACCTCCACTCACCTGGGCCAGGGGGCACCCCGTGCAGCCGCAGGGTCACCGCAACGCTGCGGTTGGCGTGGGCGCGGGTGTCGTCACTTGCGTAGACCAGCACTGCAGCGCGCCAGGCGTCGGCAGGGCCCTCGGGGCTGTGGGCACTGGCCAGGACTCCCACCGTGTGGTTGCTGTCCAGGACCGCCCCAGCCTGGGACACCTCGGCCCAGAGCTGCTCCCCATCTACAGGGGGAGGCTGTCACCATGCGGGGAAGCTGCCCCTCCACCCTCCCAGGGCCTGGCTTCCCACATCTGTCCCCTCCTCTTGGTAAAGAGATCTCTGCCTGGGGGGTCCAGGTCACACCACAACCTCTGCAGCCCACAGATCCGGAGAAGCAGAGTGGGATGGGAGGGCAAACCCCAAGGAAGTGTGCTCTGCCCCCCATGTCCACGGCCCCCTGCCTCAGGGCCTACTCCTCAGCCTAGAAGACATCCCTGCCTGACTAAGGCCCTGATCAGCCCACCCAGGCTCTCCTCTGGTCCTACCGCACCCAGGGCATGCCAGGCCCGCCTGGGCTGTCTGCAGGCTGGCCCTGCACTGCTCACCCAGCAGAGCCAGCAGCCCCATGGCCGTGAGCACCGGCTTCCGCAGCAGCTGCACATGGGGCGGGTGGGTGTTGTTGACCTGGAAGCGTGCGGTGAGCGTGCGCTGTGAGAAGGGGTGCGGGTGGTAGCTCAAGAAGGCGTTGTCGTTGCTCAGGAGCGCGTAGTGGATGGAGGAGCTGGTGTTAGCCACTAGCATGTTCTGGTGCTGGGCGATGACCTGGGGGCAAACGGGGCGGCTGGGACAACGGCTGCAGTGGCCACCATTCCCACCCTAAGAATAAGGTGGCTCTGGGGGGAAGACGTACAAGGGCAGAGAGCGGGCCCACCTTTACAACCATGGCTGCGTAGGTCACGTCAGCCCTCCATGGCTGCGGCTGCGACCAGCCCACCAGTGGGTCCGCCTCATCGTTGTAAATGGGGGTGTCCACGAACTTGGGGAAGAGCTGCCGTATCTGCTGCCCTACAGCCTTCTCCTGCTCCAGGATGTAGATGGAGCTGCCCGCACCCTGCAGGTGCCACCACGGTCAACTACATCACTGCCACCACCAGTAAGGGGCAGGCGAGGGTCCAGGGCTGGCAGAGGGGCGGGGTGCACCTTCTTGTGGAGGGAGATGTAGTCCAGCCGCACGCCCACCTCCCCCGTGAAGAAGTTGGTGCCGCTGTGGCAGTGCTCCAGGAGGCTCCAGCACAGTGGAGACCGCAGCGGGGCGTGGAAGGAGTCACCGGGACCCCCTAGCCGAAGAGCAGCGCTGGCAGCACGCAGGCCCTCGGAGCAGGCGTCATAGTAATTCAGGAAGCCTGGGCGGAAGGGCGTGTCCATGCATGCCCTGAGGGACCAGCAGGTGCAGAGTCCCCTCCCATGCTCCCATGCCCCTTTCAGTTCGCAGGACCAGGAAGCACCGCCCACCTTGCGTGGTCATAGAGACGTTGTCAAAGTCGTGGTGGTCCGGCTCGTTCCACGTCTCAAAGTTCCACTTGGAAACATGCGCAAGTCCATACCTCCCTGCAGAGCGTTCCTGCTGTCACACATGCTCCACCCCTTTGTGTTGGACATCCAGCCCATCCGTAACCCCAGGGAGTCCCACGGTTGGAGGTTTGGGCCTGATGGAGGGTCTGAGTGCAGCCGAGCCTCCCCGATCCTGTCCACCCTCCCTGCCATGGGGAAGCCCTGGCTCAAAGGGACCAAACACAGAAGACCCAAGGGATGGCCTGGGTGATGGGGGGAGGACAGCCTGCCCAGGAGTATCCACCCCATCCCCAGGGCCTGCACCCTGCCCACCAATGTATCTGCTGGCTAGGAGAGAGACCAGGTCCTTCCACGCAAACACCTGCTGCTTGTCCTCAAAGTCAGTGAAGAGTCCCGAGGGGCTGCCCATCAGCTCAAATCCTACAACAAAGGAGGGTGGCGGCCCTGCTGCCCACTGCCCATGCCATGCCCATGCCCTCCTCCAGCATGCCAGTACCAAGGCTAGTCCTAATCAAACAATCTTCAAGGACCCAGAGGGGCTGGGTAGTGGGAGAGGGGGTGCAGGTGGGCTGAGAGGGTAGAGCCAGCCACTCACCTGGGAGGAGCTGGTTCTCCCTGAGAAGGTCCAGGTACTTGTCCAGGTGGGTGAAGTTGTAGCTCAAGCCCTGCCCAGCCGATGCCCTGTGGACAGTCAATGTCAGTGTGGAGAGCACGGAGCACAGATGTGACTTAGCTCTCCACACTGGAACTGCGGCCACATTCCAGCAGAGCAGGAGCTGCCACACAGGGCCGAGACCCAGGCTTCCTGGTGGGCCCTTCCCCTTAAAAAATAACCAGCACTACGGAAACCTATCAGCCACTCACAGCCTAGTGTGAACTAATGTGCCTGTGCTTTAAAACCTCCCACCTCTTCCTTCAAGAGATGGAAGACTTGGGGTGGAGATTCAGAACAGCCATGAGGCTCAGAGGTGCGATGGAGCAGGCAGGTCCTTCAAGAAAGGTACGGGGTGGGCGTTGTAGGACAGGAGCCAGGCAAATCCCAGTGGCCATTCTACCCTGAATCACTGCCTCTCCTGGAGTCCAGGGCCCCAAACTTGGCCCAACAGTACCCTCATCTCTGCCCCCACACTCCAAGATGCAACATGGATGGGCAGAAAGGGAAAAGAGGGCATCCTCCACCCTACACTCATCCCAGATGGAGCTCATTTCCCAAAGGGCTCATGTTCTGAGAGGGGACAGGTGTCATCAGGCAACCATCAGAATCTTGAAGAGCACATCAGATGTTTGGTGATGGAGACATGACAGAGAGTGAAGGGGGCAGAAGGTCGGGGAGGGAAGGCCTCTCTGAGGAGGGGACGTCTAAGACCTCCCAAGTAATGGGATAAGCCAGCAAGGAGAATGTCAGGGAGAAAACAGATGAGGCTGCATGTGCAAAGGCCCTGGGATAGGAATCAGCTCCTGGTAAACAAGCAGCAGAAAGGCACCCCATGGGCCTGGGGCAGAACAAGGGTGTAACATCATGGAAAATGAGGTTACATGGGGGTCTTGTGACCATTGTGAAGATAGGACCCTGACTCAGGGTGAAATGTAGAGCCCTTTCAGGGTTCTGGGCAGAGCAGTGCCATAATGTTTTTGAAGAATCCTTCTGGCGACTCACTGGAGCCAAAGTGGGACCCAGACAACTGGCTAGGGGGCCACAGTGGTCACCCATGGAGAGATGTGGCGCCCAGACTGGGTGGCAGCCGGGGAGGCAGCGAGAGGGGCTGGAGCAGATGGATTATAAAGTAGAGGGACAGCATCTGCTGTTGGCAGTGGGGGGGGCGGGGATGGAAAACTCTATGGATTCCAGCCTGAGCAGCTGGACAGGTGGAGATTATCTTAGAGCCAGGCTGGTCTCGGTTTGGGCCACATGGAGTTGGACATCTGAGGGTGGACAGGGTGAAGACACTGGTGCTCAGGGGTCTGGGACTGTGGGGAACGCTTCTGGCCCAAGGCAAAGGTGTACGGTGGTGGATTAGGGGACAGCAGCCAGCACTGAGCCTAGCGAGCAGGGCAGGAAATGCTGCAGCCCTAGTGAGGGCCCAGGCGCGTGGGGAGGTGCTTGGCGTGGGGCACAGACAGGTGGGTCAGCCAGGGTCTGAGGGCGTCCTGCACCATTAGGATGCAAGGAGCTCTCGGGGCGACGCGCCCCCTTGAGGCAGCTGGGTCTGTTCCGAGTGTGCGATGGCGCAGCAGGGGCAGGGTGGGGTCGCACCAAGAACCCGGAATCTAGCCCTAAACAGCTGTCTGTTGGTCACAGCAATTTCTCGCCACAGCCTAGCCGGCCCAGCACTGCTCCCTAGCGCAGCGCAGGCCTGGACAACTCAAAACCTCCCTTCTGGTTGTCCCTGTCCTTGCTTGTACCGGTCAAGGCAGAGCACCACCAGTCCACAGGCACAGGTGCCAGCTCCTGCTCCTCCCGCCGTGCCCTCTGCTCACTCACCCGCTCCCACACCAGGGGCCGTACGCCAGCAGGTGCACAGCGGAGCCCTCTCTACCCTACCCCCGCCACGGCCCCTCCCATCCAAAGGTCACACCAGTAGCTAAGAAGTAAAACTTAACAAGCACTTGGGTAAAAATTAAATGCCCAGCGGATGGGATCCAAAGTCCTACAGGTGGGGGTGGGGCAGGAGCAGGCGATGGCAGCCGGGTGGAAAGTGAAGGTGCTGGCGCAGCTCCTGGCTTTCTCGCAGATCCCAAGGCGATAACCCGGGCCCTGCGCACACAGGCCTGGGGTCAACACAGTCCGGGTGCTGGGCCGGCTGGGCCGCCAGCGGGGGGAGCCCCAGCATCAGAGATGTCCCCAGCCTGTCACCACGGTGGACTTGAGTGTCAGCTGGCCTGGCCAGCCCCGCAGCTATGATGCTGGGGGACCAGGATACCGCCCCCAGGGGCGACCCCTGTCCTACGAACAGGGAGTAGTCCCGCCCCACGGCCCGCGCCTTAGTCTCCCTCCGCCTCGGTCCGGTCGGGAGGGGGATTTGAGAGACACAGACTAGAGAGGGGGCTGAGCCGGTGAGACCAAGTGCGCAGCCCACCCCACGCCCCCTGCGGAGCGGCCTGGCCTCGAAACGCAGACTGGGCCATCGCCCAGCCCGGGGCCGGAAGCCCGAGGACCGGCCCACTGTGCCAGACCCCAATAGGCACCGGCGGCCGCACAACCGGCACGTTCTCCGCGCCCCCTCCCAGGGCCCCCGCCCCGAGTCCGAGCGCCTGCGCCGCGAGGCCGAGCCACCGCCCGCCCGGTGAGTGTGCGGGGCGGGGCCGGGGCCGCGCGTGCTCGGCGGTGGGGGCGGGGGCGCGCGTGCATAGGAACAGCGCAGGCAGGGAATGAGCCGTGTGGTCCCAGGGTTGAGGGGCGCGAGACCGACGGCGGTCGCGCTCTCCAGGCGGGAGCGGGGGCTGTGCGGAGTGCGGCCAGACCGGCACAGATCCCCGTGGGAGAACCTGCAGCGTGGCCTGGGCACTGGGGCGGGGGTGTCAGCGGGGCCTCCGTCTTGTCTCCTGGACCCCAGCACGGCGCACACGGGCGGGTCATTCCACAGAAAGTGGGGTCTGGCCCCCAGAGCCCTGTCGGCCTGGCCTCTTTCCACGGGTGGTGGGTACAGATACAATGTTTCCTTTCCAAATAAATGTGCTCCAACTTAAAACGGTTGATTCAAAGACAAAATTAAGGACATAACCCTACGGCCAGGACTTGACAGGAAGTCCAGTGGAGGGTGGTTCAGGCAGGTTTGACCCCATCCTTCCCCCGACGTGGGGAGCACCTAGGTGCACGGGGGCGAGTGGGCCTGCCCACCCTCTCCGACCAGCAAGGCCGCAGGACCCCTAGACAGCTGGCACAAAGCAGCACCAGCCTCTGGCCTCAGTACACAGGCAGAGAAACTGAGGCAGAGGGATATGTCGACAATAGGGGATTAGGTCCCAAGGGTCCTACAGGTGTGATCTCAATTGTATTTCCTCACCCACAGGGGACACCCAGCAGAGGCAGGCCCAATCCCTGCCAAGGACGGCAAGGCCAGGCCCCCACAGAGCGGTGGAGATGGTGGGGGTGCTGCACCCCTGAAAATTGCCCTCCTGAGCTATCCCCACCAGCCTAAAATCCCACCACAGGCTGGCCCTCCCCAGCCTCTGGAAATCCCCACCCCCTTGGTGGGGGGACAGCTGCTCCCCACACTTAGGTTTTTATGTGCCCCCAAGGTGATTACCCCCCCCATCTTGCACCAGCACCTCAGCCCTAGCACGTGTGCACGTGGGTCTGCACCCCTGGAGCCTTTGGCCCTACCCACTCTCACGCCCACGGCTTCTTCCCACTCTCTGGCCACCCCTATCCCCCAACCACATTCCACTCCCATTTCACTTCCAAATGGGGCCAACCTGTAGTCGGGTCTTCCCTGGCCAAGCCCATGGCTCCAGGGAACCAGGCAGGGCTTGCCAGCAGGCTGCAAAGGAGCTGAGTGTCAGGATGCCTGATGGGAGCACCCTCCCTCTGGGGCTCTGCCCCCTTGACAGTCCAGTGTCCCCTGTCCGGGAGAATACAGCGCCAGGGCCATGTCTGACTCTGCAAAACTGTTGGCTGCAATCCCCCTTCAAGGACCTGTGGGCCCAGGAGAGGCAGCAAGGCAACTTCACAGTCCCCAGGCCTCAGCCAGGCTGCCCAAAGTGCCAGAGCTGCCAGGGACAGCAGGCCCAGGCTGGCTCGGCCTTCCAGTCCCACCAAAGGGACCCCCACAACCTCCCGGGCCTGCCTCCAGGATGGGAGCATGCTCGGGACTGCAGCAGCCCCCTGGAAAGGGACCAGCCCTTGTCACTCACAACCCACTTACCCCTCAAACACCCAGTGATGGGGGCTCACCTCCATTATCCACTTTAAAGATGGGGGACCTGAGGTTCTGCATGATAATTTTAAAAACTCACTCTGTTTTCTTGTGTGGGCCACTGCCCTAAGAGTCTCAGGGCTTCTGGTTTAATTCATTATTTATTTTTTTTTTGAGACAGAGTCTTGCTCTGTTGCCTGGGCTAGAGTGCCGTGGCATCAGCCTAGCTCACAGCAACCTCAAACTCCTGGGCTCAAGCGATCCTACTGCCTCAGCCTCCCGAGTAGCTGGGACTACAGGCATGCGCCACCATGCCCAGCTAATTTTTTCTATATATTTTTAGTTGGCCAGATAATTTCTTTCTATTTTTAGTAGAGACGGGGTCTCGCTCTTGCTCAGGCTGGTCTCGAACTCCTAAGCTCAAACGATCCGCCTGCCTCGGCCTCCCAAGTGCTAGGGTTACAGGCGTGAGCCACCGCGCCCGGACTGGTTTAATTCATTTTAAGGGATCATTTATCTTCATGGCAGTCCTAGGAGGCAGGCCTAGCCAGTCTTAGCGGGTTGGGCTGGAATGCAGGCAGACCCGGGACCCTGCCCCCAACAGAAGGAAGAGCATGCTAGGCTGGTGGTGGCATCTGGATGCCAGGAAGCCCTCTGCCCTGGGCCATACACACCACACACGCATGTGTGCACACAAATATGCAAACCATGCATGTATGCACGCACACACACTAGCAACTGTGTGTCTGCTTTCCACACACAGACACAGGACGGAGGCTGGGAGCATGGTGGCCCCATGCCGAGCTGGCCATTACAGCCTCCACCCCTGCTCCAGCTTGGACCAGAATGGCTCCTTGCAGGACCAGGAAGATATCCAGCGATTGGACAGGCGACAGCCCCTCCCTCAGTCCTCTCCCAGGTGGGGAGGGGGCAACTGCACTTGGCCCCAGAGAGTGGCCTGTACTCAGCACACAAGCCTTTGCCTCGTGCTGGGTCCCCAACACCCACACACCCTACACAGCCACTCACTACTCCCCCTCGCTCCCTGGCAGGGCCGCAGCTGCACCTGGAGCCCCACACAGCTGTAATGATTTGTGAGCCTGATTACAGTGCAACTCCCTAGGTTAGCTGCTCAGGTAACACGTCTGGGGGGAACCCGTGACTCAGCAATCTTTGGGGTAAATAATTTAACTGCAGATCCTAGCACACAGAGCGCTGCCTGCAGGACGGTGCCAGACTCACTGCTCTGCTCTTCCACCTGCTCACAAAAGCCAGGGTGTTCTGGGTCCAGCCGGGCCCCAGCCTCAAGGGACAGGCCAGCCCTCAACATCCCACGGCCCTCTGAGCCTATAAGGTGCTCTCTCAGGTAAGAGCCAAACTGGGGCCCCGGACAACTCAGCCACCACAGAGGCAGCTCACGGGGCAGAGGAGGCAGGAACTGTGGACAACTGGCCAGGACCCCTGGATTCCATGGCTTCTTAGAGGACCCTCAGGCTCAAAGCAGGTGGCATGTACAGTTCTTGTGCTGCACACCTGGACCCCAGGGACCCTGTGTGGTGGGGTCTTCAGGGGAAGAGGACACAACTCTCATCACGTTCCCTACAGGGCCAGCACCTACCGTTCCGGAGCCCACACGGGTTGTGCCCAGCCAGCCCGAGCTGATCTGCCAGGCTGGGGCCGTCACTGCCCCCACTCCCCAGGGAGTCCCCAGGCCTGTGTCCTGGGCTCTGAGGGAGCAAAGAACATCTGGTCAACACTGCTATGCAGGGAGTTTTAAAAACAGAAGTACTTTGGAGCCTGTAAACAGGCCAGAGCAGACCCGGGCCACGTATGTGATCAGTTTGACCTCTAGGCACCGCCTCCCTGACACGGTAGTGCTCTCCGAACGCAAAGAAAATGTCAGCAGGTGCCCTTCTAGCTCTGCTCGCCTGGGGTGGCCGTTTGCAGAGGACTGGGCCCCCTCTGGGAGGCTGCCCTGAGGGACAGTGTGGCATGCCTGTGCACTGCGTGGACTGGTCAGGGCCTTGGGCACATACCTAGCAAGGGCCCCCATGTCCCAGAACACCCTGGACAGGGGAGATGTCCCCACCTCCCCTCCCAGCTGGCCCTAGTGCCACTCCCCTGGCAGATTTGGGGTCTCAGTATCCACAAGGCTTGGCAGGCGCACGAGGAGACCCCCTTCTTATATGCGCTCTGCCAGTCCCAGGGCCCGAAGTGCAGAGGCGATGGAGGGGCCAGCTGGAAGTGTCCATAGGGGAGCAGGTGCTGGTTTGGATGGGAGAGGGGAGGGGGTTCCAGTGTGGGCATAGGGTGGACAGCAGGGCCCTTTGCCAGGCCAGGGAGGCGGACTGGGAGCAGCAACGGCTCAGGTGTGTTCACCGTGTCTAAGTTTCTGACGGTCTGACTTGAAGCACATGTGTGAGGTGGCCCGGCCTGGTCCCTCCATTGGGGAGGTGAGTGGCAGGAGGCTCTGGGCAGATTTCAGGCAGGAACTGCAGAGCTCTGCCGGGCCACCCCTCAGCACCACTGGCCTTGGCACACCCCAGGCATGTGGCCCATTGTCGTAATCATGTCTCACCCCACAGATGGAAGGGACCTTGGAGTGAGCAGGACCTGATGTCCATCCAGACGGGATAGGGGGTATGGCCCATGCTGTTGGGAGGGGCTCAGCACCAGCTCCTGACCCAGTCCCCTCAGCTTCCGAGAACAGGGCAACCTCTGACCCCTGCCCTGGGCAGCAGCAGCACTTGCCCCTGCCTGAGACTTTTTTGTTGAGACCCGGGCCCTGGGACCCCAAGGCCATGCCCACTTCTTTGTTGCAGGTGGGCCTGAGGGGCCTGGCGCTGCAGGATGGAGGTGTCCTCTGAGCCCCTGCAGCAAGGCAGGGGGCTGGTGCTGGTCCGACGGCAGCCCCCGGTGCCCCAGGGTCTGCGCAAAACACTGAAGGCCAGGCTGCTGCGGAGCTGCACGTGCAGCCTGCCACGAGCCAGGGCATTGGTGCAAGACCTGATCCCTGCCACGCGCTGGCTGCGCCAGTACTGCCTGCGGGAGTACCTGGCAGGTGACATCATGTCAGGTCTAGTCATTGGCATCATCCTGGTGCCACAGGCCATCGCCTACTCGCTGCTAGCCGGGCTGCAGCCCATCTACAGCCTCTACACGTCCTTCTTCGCCAACCTCATCTACTTCCTCATGGGCACCTCGCGCCACGTCTCTGTGGGCATCTTCAGTCTGCTCTGCCTCATGGTGGGGCAGGTGGTTGACCGCGAGCTCCAGCTGGCCGGCTTCGACCCCTCCCAGGACAGCCCGGGGCCCAGAGCCAATGGCAGCGACCTCAACAACTCAGCTACCACGCTGGTGCTTGGGCCACCTGACTGCGGGCGGGACTGCTACGCCATCCGCATTGCCACTGCCCTCACGCTGGTGGCTGGGGTTTACCAGGTGAGGAGCCAGCTGCATGGGGGTAAAGATGGGCCACTCAGCCGCTGAGGGCACCCCCCTCTTAGGTGCCCATCACCCACCACAGGGGCAAGACTGGGAGGAAATATGGGGTCAGGTCCGGAGGACAGGTTGGGGCCTTGGGAGAAGACAGAGCAAGGCACAAGCGGAGATGGGCATGCAAGAGCATCCCAGGGCAAGGTACCAACACCTGAGGGCTGAGGGTGCAGCAGGGACGGGTCCTGGGAGCCAGCCTGGCCAGTGGCTGTGGCTCAGCCAAGTCAGACTGTGGCCCATGTGGAACCCAGGGGACAGGGCTGCCTTCCTGCGGCCTCCCCACACCTGGCTATCTCCTACCTAAGGCCTGTCCACCCTAGCTCCCCGTTGGCTCCATGTCTGCACGGGAGGGCAGTGGGGGTCAGTGCCATGTGCAGGAAACAGGAAGAAAGGCTTTTCTAATGCCTAGAGCCCAGAGGCCTCAATTCTGAAATAAAACTGGCTCCTGTGCATGCCAGAGGGTAAGAAGTGAGCATCCGTGGCCAACGGTATATACATGTAACACCCACGCGTGTGTCCGCTGGTGTGGGTGCAAGTGTGCAGTGCAGGAACACAGGAGGCCACAGGAGGAGTCTGATTTGGAAAACACGTAGCTAAAGCAGTGGGTCGTCAGGCTCTGTGCTGCGACCATGCCCCTCAGGCCACACCAGGTGCCAGTGGCAGGGCACGCAGCTCCTGCTGGGCGGCCTGCTGGCCTGACCACACTCTGTCCACAGGTCCTTATGGGCGTCCTCCAGCTGGGCTTCGTGTCCGCCTACCTCTCGCAGCCACTGCTTGACGGCTTTGCCATGGGGGCCTCCGTGACTATCCTGACCTCGCAGCTCAGGCACCTGCTGGGTGTGCGGATACCTCGGCACCAGGGGCCAGGCATGGTGGTCAGCACGTGGCTAAGCCTGCTGCGCAGCGCCAGCCAGGCCAACGTGTGCGATGTGGTCACCAGCACCGTGTGTCTGGCAGTGCTGCTGGCTGCTAAGGAGCTCTCAGACCGCTGCCGGCACCGCCTGAGGGTACCTCTGCCCACAGAGCTTCTGGTCATCGTGGTGGCCACGCTTGTGTCCCACTTTGGGCAGCTCCATGAGCGCTTTGGCTCAAGTGTGGCTGGCAACATCCCCACTGGCTTTGTGGCTCCACGGGTGCCAGACCCAGAGCTGATGCAGCGTGTGGCCCTGGACGCCGTGGCCCTGGCCCTCGTCGGCTCGGCCTTCTCCATCTCACTGGCAGAGATGTTTGCCCACAACTATGGCTACTCCATCCGTGCTAACCAGGAGCTGCTGGCCGTGGGCTGCTGCAACGTGCTGCCTGCTTTCTTCCACTGCTTTGCCACCAGTGCTGCCCTTGCCAAGAGCCTGGTGAAGACCTCCACCGGCTGCCGGACGCAGCTGTCCAGCGTGGTCAGTGCCGCTGTGGTGCTGCTGGTGCTGCTGGTGCTGGCACCACTGTTCCGGGACCTGCAGCGGAGCGTCCTGGCGTGCGTCATTGTCGTCAGCCTGCGTGGGGCCCTGCGCAAGGTGAGGGATCTCCCTCGGCTGTGGCGGCTGAGCCCAGCTGACGCGCTGGTCTGGATGGGCACTGCAGCCACCTGTGTGCTGGTCAGCACTGAGGCCGGGCTGCTGGCCGGCGTGATCCTCTCGCTGCTCAGCCTGGTGGGCCGTACACAGCGCCCACATGCCGCCTTGCTCGCCCGCATCGGGGACTCGGCCTTCTACGAGGATGCCACAGAATTTGAGGGCCTCATCCCCGAGCCCAGGGTCCAGGTGTTCCGCTTCTCAGGGCCACTCTACTATGCCAACAAGGACTTCTTCCTGCAGTCCCTCTACAGCCTCACGGGGCTAGACGCAGGGCGCTTGGCTGCCAGAAGGAAGGAACGGGGCTCAGAGGCGGAGGTCGGCGAAAGAGACCCTGTCGAGAGCAAAGATGGCTCCGGGAGCAGCACGGCCGCGCTGGTGCCCACGGTGGCCAGCTTCCACACAGTGGTCATCGACTGTGCCCCGCTGCTGTTTCTGGACACGACTGGCATGGCCACACTGCAGGGTCTGCGCCAAGACTATAAGGCCCTAGGCATCAGCCTGCTCCTGGCCTGTTGTAGCCCCCCAGTGAGGGATGCTCTGGGGAGAGGTGGCTTCCTCAGGGAGGACCAGGGGGACGTGGCTGAGGAGGAACAGCTGTTCCACAGCGTGCACAGTGCCGTTCTGGCAGCACGAGCCCGCCGTGGGGAGCTGGTGGCTGCCGACTCCACCCTCTAGCAGGGCCAGGGCCTGCTCACTACTTCCTCCTGGGAGCCTGCAGTGCAGATCTGCAGCCATCGCTGAGATCCTTCCTGGGGAGCGATGCCAAGGGCTGGAGTCATCAGAGAGGTGCACTCTTGCACCACCTCTGCCCTGGGAAACCAGGGAACCCCAACTGGGGGCACTCTGATCACACACAAGGACCCCAGACACTCAATAATCAAGATCCTTCACCTTTGAGACAAGCGCTGCCCCCAGGATGCCGGCTTGGCCATGATGCCAGCCACCCATGAAGTCCCTCGGCCTGAGCCCAGAAGTGCTGTGCCTGACCTGACACTCTGTGTCACTGTCTTATTTGAACAAAGGCCCCTGCAAATCATGCCGCCTCCAAGGTGCCAAAAGAACACACTATCCCAGGGCTTGGCCAGCCTCTGCCCCACAGGGTAGAGGCTGGCGACTCTGGCCAAGGGCATGAGGAGCTCTATGTTTCTCTAAGCCCTCCACACTCAAGTGCCCTGCCCCCACTCCTGTCCTGTGCCTCACCCTCAGGGTGACAGCCTGCTCCAGGGAAGGAGGTCCAGTGTCAGGGCCAAAGGTGGTGTGAGCAATAGAACCTCAGCCCAGCACTCAGGCCTGGCACACAAAGCCACATGCCACACAACACCAAGCAGGCCTGAACCTCCAAGGTGACCTCCAGGGGGAAGCCAGCTGTGCCCCATCCAGCAGTTGTCCCCAGCACACACTGCCCCACTGGCCCCCCTGGAGCACAGCCAGTGAGAACGTCCTCCCACTCCCCTCCCCAACAGGATACTGTGACAGGAAGTATAAGGGCAATGGGTCTTCCAAGCAGCAGCCCCAGCCCCGCACTGTCCAACACAGCATGAGGCCAGTCCGGCTTCCTCACTTGGCCTCGCCATCTTCTCTGTAAGGTGGACTCTGGCCAGCTGCCCCAGGAGGCCCACCCCTACACCACCCACCTGGCTGTGACGAGGTCCAGCAGCCAGTGAGTCCGGACCTGCTCAATGCCGCGGTGAGGGACAGCACCCACGTAGGCGAGGTTGAGCTGCTGGTCCCAGCTGAGGACGTACTGGTCAGCCTGGTTGTGTGGCAGCGGGGGACTGGGAACAGAAGGGGTGGCTGTGTTAGTCCTGAGCCTTGGGCCCTGCCCAGCAGTGCAGCCTCCCTACACATCTGGCCCCTCTAAATCCAGGACCCATGACTGGTGTGGGCTCCAGGTGATGGACTGGTGCTTGTCCACTCAGTGAATAATAAAATGACCTTAATGCCAGGAACGTTGTGAAGTCTTGTCTTGTCAGGGAAGGGAGCTCCCACAGGACGGAAGACCATGCTCCAACCCCACCGGTTGCCCTGCCATACAGGAGACTCTCAGCCTACTTTGAGGGGCTTGGGGACACACAGGACAGCAGTCAGGTCCCACTGCAGGGGCATCTGACACCCCTGGGGCTGCCCCCCTTGGTCTGCCTCAAGACAAGCAGTGTCCTGAGTCCCTGGGGGCAGCCACAAGCTTCTTCAGTCTCCTAGGGGCCACTGGGCAAGCTCAGGGCTGCCCCAGGCCTCCACCACAGGGGGTGGATGGCACAGGGAGGAGCAAAGGGTTCCGTCCTCTCTAGGGAGCACCTACTGTACTGAAGACCACAGGCAAGCGAGCCCGAGGGTCTCCCCAGATGCGACAAGAGGGTCCCAGAGACCAGTGGCAGGGTGGGCTCCCCGGGTTTGGGAAGAGCGAGCGCTGGGATAGGGGAGGGTGGGGCGCTCTGTCCTCAGTTTCCCTGCGTGGAGCGCTCACCAGAAGCCCGTGCTCCTCCAGAAGTGCCGCAGGGGCCGCAGCGCACGGGCCGCGTCCACGAGCACCAGGTGCGGGGCTTCAGCCAGGGCGGCCGGGAGCGCAGCCAGGAGCGCAAGCAGCGCGGCGCGGGGGCACACGACCCTGGCGCAGGCGGCGCGGGACCGCGGAGCTCGCATGGCCGGGTCGCGGGGTGGCGAGGGTCGCATGACCGGGGCTCCGGGGTCGCGAGGTCGCGGGAGTCACACGGCCGGGGTGCGGAGCCGCTGGGGGGGAGTTCCCGGACCTGCACGGCCCACTCTCATCAGCGCGCGCCTCAGCCCTCCGGGAGCCGGCGCGTTCCGCCTCCGGGTCGGGGGTCAGGACGCGCCCCCACGTGATCGCCGCCGCGGGGCGGGGCCTCGCCAGGACAGGGGAGGGGCGGGAGCGGACGGCTCCTCCGCGCCTGGTCCCCGCAGCTGTCCCACCGCAGAGGTGGCCGTGGGGACCGAGCGACTAAATTCGGAAAAAGCTCTCCGAGGTCCCGGCGTGGGGTGTGCGTCGATTCCCCTGTCTTGTTCGTGCTCCAAGCAGGTCGGGCCGGAGCCGGAACAGCCCGAGGGCGGCGGACGCCAGGAGGCTGGTCAGGTGGCCTCGGGCTCAGTCCCTAGGTGGCCGGGCGGCGGGGAGGGCTCGGGCTCAGGTGCCTGCGGAGGCGAAGCTCTGTGCCGGGCTGGCTGGGTTGGGTGAGGGGCGCAGAAGGAGCGAAGGGTCCAAAATGGCCCAAGGTGGCCCCAGGCTCCGCCGGAGCAGCGGATCCGCAGACTCTGCGTGCGTGGATTCAACCAGCTGCGGATTGAAAATATTTTTAAAAAAACCAAAACAATGTCAGGGCGCGGTGGATCACGTGAGCCTGTAATCCTAGAGCTTCCAGAGGCCGAGGTAGGAGGATCGCTTGAGCTTAGGAGTTGGAGACCAGCTTGAGCAAGAGCAAGACCCCAACTCCTCTCTACTAAAAGTAGGAAAATTAGCCCGGCGCAGTGGCGCCTGTAATCCCAGCTACTCGGGAGGCTGAGGCAGGAGGCTTGCTTGAACTCCGGAGTTGGAGGTTGCAGTAAGCTATGATGACGCCACTGCACTCTAGCCTGGGTGACAGAACAAAAGAAAACGATACAACAATAAAATAATACAAAATTTAAAACAATACAACTATTTGCATAGCATTTACATTGTATTAGGTACTATACGCTAGGGATGATTTAAAGTGTGTGGGAGGGTGTGTTTAGGTTGTGTGCAAAATACTATGCCATTTTGTATCTGGGACTTGAGCATCTGCGGATTTTGGTGAACTCAGAGGTCCTAGAAGCAATCCCCCAGGGATACTGTGTGGGGACTATAGTCCAATGTACATATGTGACTCCAAGCAAACATTGTATAAAATAATAATGAAAGGAACAGTCTAATAAGAAAACTGAAATACTGGACAGCAATAGCCCACAAGTTGTGCAGAGGGCCATCAGAGTCACAGTGCTCTGGGCCTTTTCCATTTTGGGGAGAGGGGTTAAGATATTGTCTAACATTACATCTTCTTTTTATGTTTTTTTTGTTTTTTTTTTTTTGAGACAGAGTCTCGCTCTGTTGCCCGGGCTAGAGTGAGTGCCGTGGCGTCAGCCTAGCTCACAGCAACCTCAAACTCCTGGGCTTAAGCGATCCTTCTGCCTCAGCCTCCCGAGTAGCTGGGACTACAGGCATGCGCCACCATGCCCGGCTAATTTTTTCTATATATATTTTTAGTCGGCCAGATAATTTCTTTCTATTTTTAGTAGAGACAGGGTCTCGCTCTTGCTCAGGCTGGTCTCGAACTCCTGACCTTGAGCGATCCACCCGCCTCAGCCTCCCAGAGTGCTAGGATTACAGGCGTGAGCCACCGCACCCGGCCACATTACGTCTTCTTATGCTGAAATTGCAAGGTAAGACGTCATCATTAGCCATTTAAAAGAGAGTGTGTAGATTCCAAGCCAGCAGAAACGTAAAAATGTAATACAAAAAAAAAAAAATTAGTGGAAAAAAATTCAATAAAAAACTAACGGTAAGAAAGGGAGGAAAAGCCAAGAAAAAAAATGACAGCACAGAAATGTCTCTTTCCAGGAATAGCAGGCCGTGATTCAGTCCAAACACTCCAGAGAAAACGACTAAAAGCAGTGGATAAATCATCTTAAAAACAAATCTTAGGCCAGGCGTGGTGGCTCACGCCTATAATCCTAGCACTCTGGGAGGCCGAGGCGGGTGGATTGTTTGAGCTCAGGAGTTCAAGACCAACCTGAGCAAAAGCGAGACCCCGTCTGTACTAAAAATAGAAAGAAATTATATGGACAGCTAAAAATATATATAGAAAAAATTAGCCGGGCATGGTAGCACATGCCTGTAGTCCCAGCTACTCGGGAGGCTAAGGCAGGAGGATTGCTTGAGCCCAGGAGTTTGAGGTTGCTGTGAGTGAGGCTGATGCCATGGCACTCTAGCTCCGGCAACAGAGTGACACTCTGTCTCAAAAAAAAAAAACAAATCTTAAAAGAATTGCAGAACTGAAAAGACGGAGGAATCTCCAAGCCAAAACTGAAGAGAAGGGCCTCCAGCAATGGAAACAGTTCTTTCAGTCTAACCCTCCTCCTGAGAACAACTAGCAAATCTGGACAGCATGGTGCAAAATCTGTTTGCAGGACCGTAGAGCTACAAAGGCAGCAAAGATTTACAGGGCCAAGATTTGGGAGAAAAGGTTTCCCAGAGTGGTGGGGCCAGCATTTGGACATGGGCTCCAAACCACCAGAGGGCATTCCAATCATAACTGCAGGATTCTTGGTGGACTCATGGGCCCATGGGATGGAATTCAGAGTTCACGCAGAGCTTACGCTTTCAATGGGGACCCCAAAGGGCTATACCCTAAAAGTAAAGGTGAACCAGAGACAGAATTGTCCTGCAGGAACTGAAGCCCAGCCTTGAATTTCCTCAAGCCCAGAGTGAATTAAGGTGATCTGCTAACCTAGCCACCTGCCAGAAAAAAGTTAATCTCCCTGCAGGAAGATAAAACAGACAAAGAAAACAAAAATTAACAGAAACCTTCAGTGCATGATGTAGGAATGGATCCTGGATCAGGAAAAAAGGATTATAAAGTACATAATTGGGATAATTCACAACTTGGAATATGTACTGTGTTTTACGTGATAAAATTCTACCAATGATAAATTCTAAAATTATTAAATGGCCTTTCCACACTACCCAGAAAGGGGTCCAACCAGTGTTGTTCTGGATTCCTCTTGTAACTTAAAGGGAAAGTTTACACTGTCTAGAGCCCTTGAGGTCCTGCAAATCAAGGAGGAGGACATCCTCAAATTTCTTGCAACAGGAACCCACTTAAGTGGCACCAACCTTGATGTCCGAATGGGACAGTACATGTGCAAAAGGAAAAGTGATAACATCTGCATCATAAATCTAAAGGGGACCTGGGAGAAGCTACTACTGACAGGTCATACCACTGTTGCCATCGATAACCCAGCTAATGTCAGTGTCATGTCCTCCAGGACTACTGGCCAGCAGGTTGTGCTGACATTTGCAGCTGACCCTGGAGCCACTCCTGGACCTCCACTAACCAGATCCAGGCAGCCTTCCAGGAGCTATATCTGCTGGTGGCTACTGACCCCCCTGGCTGACCACCAGCCTCTCACAGAGGTGTCTTATATTCACCTACCCACATGCTCTGTGTGACACAGGTTCTCCTCTGTGCCATGTGGACTTTGCCATTGCATGCAACAACAAGGGAGCTCACTCAGTGGGTCTGATGTGGTGGATGCTGGCCCAGGACATTCTGCGCATGTGTGGCACTGTCTCCTGTGAATACCCCTGGGAGGTCATGCCTGATCTC
Organism: Varecia variegata; assembly: GCA_028533085.1. Classification (NCBI taxonomy): domain Eukaryota; kingdom Metazoa; phylum Chordata; class Mammalia; order Primates; family Lemuridae; genus Varecia; species Varecia variegata. Next base: position 166,510,217 of record CM052436.1, on the reverse strand, counting down.
TGCTTCTGCAAACACCCCAAAGAGACTGAAAAGGAAGAGTTGGCTGCTGCTGCCAAGCTGTGACCAAGGAGGACTTTTAGGGTGAATGGACCACTCTACCTCCTGAGCTCACAGCTACCCAACTTGAGACTGCTGACTGCTCTGAAGGCCTGCAGGTGCCTCCCGGGCCTGTTCAGCAGGTTCCTGCTGAGGACTGGAGCGCTCAGAAGCCTGGCCTGCAGCGCCCACTCCCCAGGCCACTGAATGGGCAGGAACAACCACTGAGTGGTCTTAAGCTGTTCTTCCACAGCTCTTAAGATTGACAGAAAATAGGCCAGGCGCGGTGGCTCAGGCCTGTAATCCTAGCACTCTGGGAGGCCGAGGTGGGAGGATTGCTTGAGCTCAGGAGTTCGAGACCAGCCTGTGCAAGAGCGAGACCCCGTATCTACAAAAATTAGCTGGGCGTGGTGGCGCCTGTAGTCCCAGCCACTCGGAAGGCTGAGGCAGTAGGATCGCTTGAGCCCAGGAGTTGGATGTTGCTGTGAGCCAGGCAGACGCCATGGCTCTCCAGCCCAGGCGACAGAGTGAGACTCTTAAAAAAAGAAAAAGAAAGAAAAAGATTGGCAGAAAATAAACATTTGTTTCTAAAAAAAAAAAAAAAAGGAAAGAAAGAAAATTATTAAATCTCTTAATTGCATTGTGGTTGTGAATGGAGATGTCCTTATTCTTTTGAGATCCATGCTGAAGTATTTAGAGGTAAAGGGTCATTACATCTGTACCTAAAATGGTTCTGAAAATTAAAACAAAAAACTATAATATGATTACATATAGAGAGAAATAAAAGCAAATATAGCAAAATGTTAACAATTGGCACTCCCTGGTGGTCTAGTGGCTAAAAAAAAAGGATTGGCAGATCTAGGTGGAAAGTATGTACCATTATTGTAACTCTTCTATGAGTTTGAAACTTTTCAAAATAAAAACATTGAAAAAAATATAGAAAACTTAGTGAAAATTTATTTAATTATACATTATCAATCAGTCCATTTTATTGTATGTAAATCACATCTTAATAAAGCTCATTAAAAACAGTGGTTTAATAGCAGATTAGACCCAATTGAAGAAAGAAGCAAATTAATAATGTTTTATGGGTTTAAAATATATCTAAAGAATTAAAATCTCTGACAGAGCAGCATAGATGTTGAGAGGGAAATAAATGGAGTGTGAGAGACTGAATAAAGGCTCCCAGAGACGACTGTCACCTTATATGGTGAAGGGACTTTGCAGGTGTGATCACGTTAAGGCTCTTGGGATGGGAGATGATCCAGGTGGACCCTGCACGCAATTCCAGTGTCCGTATGAGGTGTGGCAGAGGGAAATTGACACAGAAGAGGTTTGATGACCTCAGAAGAGAGACAAATCTGAAGATTGTTCTAAAATTTGTCCCCAGGATTTGTTTTAATTAGGTTTGGTGAGACACGCAGATATGGACGTGACAGTCATAAAGGAAGGGCTCACGGCACGTCCCAGCAAGGCCTGGCATGTATATAGAGATGGTGTGATTTCGATTTCGATTTTGGGTATCTGTGAGGCAAGAGATTCCCATAGTTGTCTACCTAGGTGACAACTTTCAGGTAACTGCCCAATAGTTTATAATGAATGTGCAGAAAAGAACATGTGCTGGCCAGGGCACCCAGTGCTGCCTGAAGTTTTGCCAAGTATGCCATGTCTTGGGTCCCATCCTTCACAAGTGACGTCTTGGCTAAGGAAGGAAGGCAGCAGCGTCCCACTGAGCTCTGTCACATAGGATGGCTGGCAGTGCACAGCTCCCATAGTGTAGCGCCTCCCTCTGCAAGTGTGTGGCTCCAGCCTGCCTCGGTGGCTGTGCTGAGCTTGCAGGGTGCTGTTTCCATGACCTGGAACACAATGGGCAGGTGGGTGTGGGGGCCACAGGCTCAGGGTCTCCGAGAGCCTCTGTTTCCAGGACAGCCCGGTAGGTCGCCAGTCATTTGTTGTTTTAATGGGGTAGCATGAGGCCAAAAGGAGTCGTTTCTTACGTAAGGAGCCCTGGGCACCTTATGGCCATTGTGAGTGGCTTAGAGACTCCGGCAGGGGTGAGAAGAGGCTGGCAAAGCCCCTACGGTAACGGAGTCTCTGAGTGCACTGATAAGAGTGCCTGTTGATTTTATTTTGGAAGTAAAATGTGTAAATGAAGAATATGTTGCCACCAGAACTCAAAAGAACTAAAAGATACTGGACGTATGTCTGTGATGAGTGTGTCAGATGAATGACCTTGGAGGAGGATGTCCTCAAGGTGATGTGGCACTTGTGCTCCTGGAGAAGGTAGATGTTGCTAAGATCTTGTCTGCAAAGATTGTGACAAAGCTGTGGAGGTCCTGGGGTGGCCTGGGAGAGGTGTGTTGTGTCCCTTCGGAGTTGGAGGCAAACTGCAGCTGGGAGGCTGCTGAAAGCAGCACAGAACAGAAGGTGCTGCCACACCTATGGGAGCGGCAGGTCTGCCGGCTGCGACTGGGTGGAGTCAGTAAGTTTAATACCATTGGATACCAGGTATGGGGGCTTCAGTGGAGGGGCCACAGCATCAGCCTGTAGCATTCCCTCATCCCTACCCTTTATCTTCGCCAGCTAAAAACCCAGGCAAAATTGAGCTGTTATTTTAGCCATCCCAAGCCATGGTTTTTAGTTGCTTTCTCTGACTGATAAGAGGAAGGGAGAGGGAGGGGAAGCAGCCTCCCTTGGATGTCCCCATCCCCAACATAGACACTCCTTTTCTATTTTTCCTCTTAAACAAAATCTTGGTTTTTTTCTCTTAAAATCTGGCTTACATTTCTAAGTGGGTAATTTTTTTTCCTGTCTGTCCTGATTGTATTGACTATATTTTCTTATTTTCTTTTTTCTTTCACTTTTTTTTTTATATATATAAAGAGAAAGCTGGAAAATCACTTTTTTTTTCAGAGACAGAGTCTTTCTCTGTTGTCCAGCCTGGAGTGCCGTGGTGTCATCATAGCTTACTGCAGCCTTGAACTCCTGGGCTCCAGTGATCCTCCTGCCTCAGCCGCTTGAGTAGCTGAGACTATAGGCACCTCCACACCCGGCTACTTTTTCTATTTTTCATAGAGACAGGGTCTCGCTATGTTGCTCAGGCTGGTCTCAAACTCTTGGGCTTAATGGATGCTCCCACCTTGGCCTCCCAAAGTGCTGGGATGAGAGGCGTGAGCCACCGTGCCCGGCCTCTTCTGTATTCTTGATGTGCTGGCACTGGGGCCTTTATCCTGGAGAGACTGCCCCTCTCAGAGCTAGCAAATTCTTACAGATAGCAAAATGACCCCCCCTTTTAGATACAAACCAACCAACCCAGGGCCCACAACTATCTCCTTTATCTGACTCTCACACACCCTCTGTCACCCCAGGGTGAAGTACAGACAACTAGGAACTGCCCCTAAGGCCCAGGACCAAGGGAAATTATTCAAACTTTCCAATCCTACACTCAGGAGCTTCTACCCTCCCTCACCCCAATAAAGGGTCTGGGCCATGTTCCCTCCCTCCTGCTCCTGCCCTGACCCAAACTGGGGCTTCACCTGCAGCCCTGCGGGTGTAGGGGTGTGGTGTGGCATGCCCCTTCTCTTGGGAAATGTAAATGATAAACCTTCTAAAGGCAGTGTCGGCCAGGCGCGGTGGCTTACGCCTGTAATCCTAGCACTCTGGGAGGCCAAGGTGGGAGGATCGCTCAAGGTCAGGAGTTCGAGACCAGCCTGAGCAAGATCGAGACCCCCCATCTCTACTAAAAATAGAAAGAAATTATTTGGACAGCTAAAAATATATATAGAAAAAAATTAGCCGGGCGTGGTGGCACATGCCTGTAGTCCCAGCTACTCGGGAGGCTGAGGCAGTAGGATCGCTTAAGCCCAGGAGTTTGAGGTTGCTGTGAGCTAGGCTGATGCCACGGCACTCTAGCCCGGGCAACAGAGCGAGACTCTGTCTCAAAAAAAAAAAAAAATAAATAAATAAAAATAAAAATAAAAATAAAGTAAGTTGTCTCCATGTCTGTCACCTTACCATGCCTGATTAAAACAAGTCCCAGGACAAATTTTAGAACGAAGGTGCTCCCATGATGGTTTGGATGGGAGGGGCCGGGTGCCCAGGAATACAGCTCTGGAGGCTGCAAAGGGCCAGGTGCTTTGCCTCTGGAGGGAATGTGTCCTTCCAACACCTTCAACATACACAGAGGTCTTGTGCCATCTTAGACCAAGAATATAAAGGCGTGAAGACAGCATGGCCCTGGCGCAGATGGACAAAGGACCATGGAGACACAGCAGGTCCGCACAAGGGGATGGGCTGGTGGGAAGCGGATGGTTCCCCTCCAAGGCCCCAGAGGGAGCCATGGTCCTGTGGTCACACGGTCGTGTAAAATTCGCCAAGCTGAGACACTGTAACCACGGCAGTTCCCGTCTTGCTGGATGGGCACTGGAGAGGCGGCGGGCACCTCTGGGGCCTGGCCAAGGGGAAGTTAAGTTGTGGGAAGCAGAGTCTATTCATCTCCTTCCCATCCACTTCCTTTACCAGCCAAGTGCAGGCCACACATCCTGGGGCAGAAAACAGCTTCCGGGAACACTCCTGGCAATTCACAAAGATGAGTGAGTCACAGGAACTTTTGGAAAAGGATTAAAGACCTGGCTGCTTTAACAGGAAACGCTGACATCAACAAGATAACACAGAATCCTCATCCCCTGTGTCGCAAAAACATGATGTAGTGAAACTCACCACAGAAGGCGTTTTAGATCAGTCACCTTGGAAGAAAAATGTAAGACCCCGAAAGCTCCAGCTTATAGAAGACACAAAATTGACAAAGTTTTCCCCAAATTGGACGTCAGTCTTAACAATGTATATGATGTAACTAGTAATGAGTCATCAAGGGTAAACTTTTGTAAAATAGGTCTTGCTTGTTTTTTATAATCAGCCATGCTAGAGAGACTAAATTATCTTTCTCTTTGGAAAATTATATTGCAAAACTGTTACAATAAATGATAGAAGATGTAGAAGAAAAAGTGTGGTGTAGCAGGCCACTATAAATAATAATTATGGTACTTTCTGGATTTTGTGACCTTTGTGCTATTAGGCAATTTTTTAAAGTATTTGTTGTGATTTCTTCTCTTGTTTGGAGTAAATATGTATCTAATTTTATAATAATTATTTTGCATTTTTCTTGAAGAGAGCCCCATTGGCTTGAGGCTACCCCAAACCCGGCTACCTGCCATGTGGCAGAGGTGCCCCAGAGCCCAACAAGCCAGGACCCCACCACAATCAGCCCTGTCTTGCTCAGAGATGTCAGTGTAAAAGGGAGACAAGGCTCCCCTACTAGAGGAGCATCTGCATGATGTTAGTGGTGGCAGGTGCTTAAGTAGGACACCCGCCCAGAGCAGAAGGGAAAGACTTGGTCATTTAGACACAGTGACAATTAAGAACATCAGAAGCCACCTCTGAAGAGTTCGGCCACCCTGCCGTGGAGGGAGGTGGGGCCCACGTCCTGCATTTGCAAATTAACCCATTTGCTAAATTTGTTTGTAACCTCAAAATCAACACTCACTGTGCCTCCACAGTCATTCCTGAACGTGCTCAGAGCAAGGAAGACTGAATCACTGATGTGCCCTTGCTGGGCTGGAGCGAGGCCACACTCTGCCTTGTCCTTTCCACTCAGCCTGCAAACAGTCGTCCTTTTCATGGTCTACTCAGTGCCACGTTTTCCACATCTTTGTTCTTCTGTTGGTGATTTCGATCTTTAAAATGGCCCCAGGCCCAGTGCTGAAGTGCTGTCCAGTGTCCCCAAGCGCAAGCAGCTGTGATGAGCCTCACGGAGAAAACGTGTAGGTGAGCCTCGTCCAGGTGTGAGCAGTAGCGCTGTTGGCCATGAGCTTGATGTTGATGAATCAACATTATTTACATATACATGTGGGGTTTTTTGGAGACCATTTAAAAATATTTATTATTTCAAATGACAATAAGAATCCATTCAATGTTAACATAAAACACATAACTATTTTCACAAACAAAATTTAGTGAGAAGAATGACCATTGTTCAAATCTCTTTAATGTCTGGCTTAACAGAAGGCAGCAGAATTCCCATACCTGCTTCTTCTTCAACCTGTTGCAATAGGTTGTAAAATCTGGCTTCACGGAGGTAGACAGAAGTGGAGGAAAATTTAATAGCCTTCTCAGTTAATAGTATTCTTTGATACTATCCCCAAAATTGACAAGTGGTTGAAGGTTCCTGATTTTTAGTCAATTCTCAGAAAAATTATCTCCAAAGCTATGATATTGTTAGGGTGCAGTACCAAAAATTAATATATATGTCTCATAAATATATATTGAATAAAGGTGTCCTTAAACAGAAACACACAAAAAACAAGGTAATGTATTAACTGAGTGCCAAAAATGTGACCAGAGGCTGGCAGGAACCTAACTCAGTATTTCCCCTAAAAGCAATGGTTCAGTATTCCCTAATTCAGCGTTCATGGTGTACAGTTACTGTTGTCCTTGATGGAATAGAACTATCTTGAACAATGAGAATCAACCGTAACTGATGAAAGAATCACCTCCAGAATATATAAAGAATTCCTACAAATCAATAAGAAAAAGAAATTAAATAGAAAACACATTTAACAGAGCCTCATAAGAAGAGCTGCAAATGGCAGACAAATCTGTGACAAGGGGTAAGCCTGCCTTGCCATCTGACACTGAGTCAAAACCACACCGGGATACCACTGCGCCCCTTCAAGAAAGGCTGAAATTGTGGAACTCCTAGTATCCAGGGTTGGCAAAAATGTGCAGCAGAGGGAAGTTTCCTACATTGCTGATGAAAGTATGAATTTTTATTTTTGTGTGGCTTTTTGGAAAAATGTTTGGGATTATCCTCTAAAGGTGAACATAGCATGTCCTGTGACCCAGTGGTTTACCCCAGCAGATGTGTGGATATGTGTGCATGTGGTGTCCAAACACAGGGACAAGAATGTTCAGGAAGCATTATTCATAATAGCCAAGATCTGGCAGTAATCCCCAAGCCTATTAACGATAAAATAAATAGGCCGGGTGCGGTGGCTCACGCCTGTAATCCTAGCACTCTGGGAGGCCGAGGTGGGAGGATTGTTTGAGCTCAGGAGTTTGTGATCAGTGTGAGCAAAAGTGAGATTCCCATCTCTACTAAAAATAGAAAAAAAAAATTAGCTTGGCATGGTGGCACCTGTAGTCCCAGCTACTCAGGAGGCTGAAGCAGGAGGATTGTTTGAGCCCAGGAGTTCGAGGCTGCAGTGAACTATGATCACACCACAGCACCCCAGCCTGGGAGACAGAGCAAGACTCTAAAAAATCAAACAATCAACTGTAGTACATACCTACAATGGAAGAGCAACAATTGATGTGCAATTTAATTTGCAGCAGCAATAGAAAGGACTGGTCCTTGGAGCTCAAAACAAAATGTCGAGTGAGAGATGCCAATTACCAAATAACACAGACTCAGCTGTCTCCTGTGGAGTTCAGAACGGGCTAGAACAGTCGATGTGTGTATGAGTTTCCTAGGGTTGTCATAGCAAAGCACCACAGACCGGGTGGTTTAAACAACAGAAATTTATCATCTCAAAGTTCTGGAGGCTGGAAGTCTGAGATCAGGAGGTGGGTAGGGGTGGTTCCTCCTGAGCCTGCGAGGGAACACCTGTCCCAGCCTCTCTCCAGCTGCCGGTGGGTGCCGGCATCCTTGGCCTTCCTGGGCTTGCAGAAGCACCGCCCCAACCTCTGCCTCATCTTTGTGTGGCATTCTCCCTGTGCACATGTGTGTCTCCAAATTTCCCCCTTTTATAAGGACACCATTATACTGGATTAAGGCCCACCCTAAAGACCTTATTTTAACTTGATCACCTCTGTAAAGACCTCATCTCCAAATAAAGTCATATTCCAAGGTGCTGGGGTTAGGATGGCAACATATGAATTTCGGGGGACACAATTTTACCCATAACAATGTGGTTAGACTTAAGCATAGTGGCTTCGTTGGAGAGCAGGGAGGGAAGACGGCCCCCACCAGAACCTGACCGTACCAGCACCCTGATCCCTGATTTCCCACGCTCCCGAACTGTGAGAAAGGCACTCCTTGTTTAAGCCACCCAGTCTGCAGTTTCCGTGTAGTGCCCAAGCAGACCGACACAGTGTGGGAAGGGAGTAGGAGACACAGAAGAGGCTCTCCACCCAAGCGGCCAGTCCCGGCAGCGAGAAGGTGCGAATTGTTTTGAAAGTCTGTGGGGGGGTTGATGGAAGTATTGTTCGCCTGCTATTTTAATTAACATGCTGGATCAGAAGGCACAGTCAAGTTGAGGCAGACATGGTCAGACGTGGGTTTTCTTTCTTGAAGCTCTCCACTTTCTCCTGAATGGGGAAAAGAGTGTCCTTAAATACTATTTTTCCTCAGAAGTCAGCTGCAGTCTGTACCACGTGGAGTGGGCTTCGTAAGCCTCTGTCTCCTGGGCAGCAGGGCTGGGTCACAGCCCTCCCAGGGCCAAGAGGCAGGTGGGGCCTGGGGCGGGGCTGTCCTGGTGACCTTCCATCTGGCCCAGGGTGGGTGCAGGGGCATGGCCTGGCTGAAGGGGGCAGAGGGCAGAGGAGGGTTAGGGTTAGGGTTAGGGTGAGAGAGAAGGGGTGGGGCCCAGTCCTCCCAGCTGTCTGACTGGAAGGTGCAGGGACTGAGACCCAGCTGAATGCTCTAGGGGGAGGGGCAGCATGCACTGACTCCTTTGGGCACCGGGCTAGGACTCCCTCAGTCCTTAAACAGCCTGCCCCAGGGCCCTGGCACTGGTGATTCCTCTGTCTGGACGCTTTCCAGTGGCCACAAGCCAGCTGCTCCTGGTTGCTCAGCCCTGTCTCTCTCCATCCACAGCTGACATCGAGACACTAGGCATTTCAGGCTTGTTTATTCCTGTTTGCTGTTGGCTGCCCAGAACACAGTTCCTGGAGGGCAGAGAGGTCCCTGGATGCATGTGGCCGCACCTCCTGCATCCCCTGGGCTGCCCAGAGCCCCACCTCCAGCAGATGCTCCACCAACAGTTTCTCGACAAATGACCACTCCACCAGGCTTTGAGCACCCAGGCTCTCCTCTCTCTTTGGGCTGGATCCCTGGCACCATCCTCTCTCCTGGACACAGGGCCCGCCCTCCACTCCTGGGGTCAGAGGGCAAGTGTCCCTCTCCTTCCCTGGCCTCAGGAGGCTCTAGCACACCCCCGGACATTTCCTGGAATCCTTGTGGTCATCAACCCTCCCCTGGCTGTGCCCTGTCCTGGTTTTCCTCTTCCTCCGGCCCCACACTGCTGCGCACCCCTGGAGCACACCCTTCTCCTGAGGCCCTGCAGGTTCCTGTTCTGCCTCCCAGGCTGAGGGCCTGGCTCCAGAGGCCCCTGAAAACCGGCAGGGGCCACGTGGGTGCCCCAGGAAGCCCCTTGGCCAACGATGCCCAGCGCGGCCATGTGGACTACAATCCACGGTTAGGCCCTCAGGAGCAGGGGCTCGGAGTGCTGCCAGCGGTGGGGGCAGGGTGACCCTCGTGGACACATCCCCAACCGTCACTGGTGCCACCTGGACAAGACAAAGATGTGCGTGCTGGGGCCGCCCCTCCACTAAGCCTCGCGGCGTCCCGAGGGCCCCCCATGGCCGGATCCAGGATAGCTGGGAGCTGAGGCGGGCAAGTGTGGTCGAGGAGGCTCAGTGAGGGTCGTGAAGGACAGCCCCGGACCTCCCTGCTGGCAGGCGGGCACAATCGTGTTACGCCCCGGGGACAGCGCGGCTCCGCGGCCCGCCTGCCGTGGGTACGATGATCGCTCCTGGTGCCCGCAGCGCAAGTTCCGACCCGCCCACGCGCCGCGCGGGGTCCCCGCGAACTCTGCCTCCTGGAGGCTCCCCCAGCCGCAACGCCGCCTTCCTCCGGGTCTCCTTGCGCAACCCTGAGCCGCGCGCTAGATCTGCGACCCGCGTGGGTGGCGTCCCTCTGCGCAGCCGCCGGCCTGGGTGCCACAGGTGCAAATGCCTCGGGTGCGGTGTCCGGAAGCTGCGGCGGGGAAATCTGGGGCGGCTGCGGCCCGCGGGCTGGAGCAGGCGGTCAGGCCGAGCCCACGCGAACCACGCCAGGCCCGCCCGAGTGGTCCCGCAGAGCACAGAGCGAGGCTCTGCGGCCCCCACTCTGGCCTCGCGCCGTAGACCCTACCTGGTAGACGCCGCCTCCGCCCTCGCCCCGCCTCCTGGCCCCGCCCCGAGGCCCGCGACTGCGCAGTGGACCGGGCGCAGTCGGCAGCCTGGTCGCGCGGGCAGAGCAGCTGCGGTGCCGTAGCCCCCAGCGCGCACCCGCCTGCAGCGCGCCCGCCGGGGCTCGGGCGGCTCCGGCCCGGGATGGCTGCGGCGGCCGAGCCCGGGGCCCGCCCCTGGCTGGGCGGCGGCGCCCCGAGGCCCGGCAGCCCGGCCTGCAGCCCGGTGCTGGGCGGCGGAGGCCGCTCGCGCTCGGGGCCGGGGCTGGAGTGGGTCGGCGCCAGATCACCGGGTCCCGCCGCCGCGCCGGGCCACAGCTTCCGGAAGGTGACGCTTACCAAACCCACCTTCTGCCACCTCTGCTCCGACTTCATCTGGGGGCTGGCCGGCTTCCTGTGCGACGGTGAGCGCCCTGCCGGGAGCCCTTCAGAGGCGGGGCCGGCCTTTCCCAGAACGCACGCCGCTCGCCTGCGTCGGAGACCCGGCGCCTAACTCTAAACTTAACCTTCTGGCCTGGGTTCTCTCACCCCGGAGTGCGCCCCTCACCTTGAGCTCTGCTCCTTCCAGCAGCAGCCTCCCCAGGACAGGGCCTGGGGCGCCAGCTGGGCTCAGAACCTCCCTGCTGAGGTTCTGGCCAGCTCTTTCAGGAGCGGGGCCAGTGTGCCCCAGTGTAGTGCTGTGCATGGAATCCAGGGGTGTGCTGGGGACAGTTGCCGTGGTTGGGGGTGAAGCCAGATGTCCTCGAGGCAAGTTGGACCTCCTCTGGGGTCCCCATGGCTAGCTTCCTCTCCTAGCAGCTAGGGCAGCAGTTGTGGCCAAGCAGGGCTGGCCTGGGCCCTGGTCCTGCTCTCCCAGGTGTGTTGCCCCCAGCATGGCTCCACCCAGCTGCTAAGCTTGCCAGGCTGGGGCAAGGGTGGTCCTCCCCACCTCTGGCTCCCTGGTACTTGTAGAGTTGGCTCTTTTCTGGTCCTCCTCTGTCCTGTAAGCAAGTGGGCCCTGGAGACCACAGCCCAGCCTCTGTAGAGGGAGGCTGGGACAGGATCAGAGTGTTTGCATGGAGTGCATGAATGTCTGACACTTGCTGTGTCCCTGCCTGGGATGTGGAGGTGGGAGGGGACTAAGGAGCCTCTGCCCTACTCAGGGGGACAGGCCTTTCCTCTGGGGACAGCCAGGGCCTGCAGAGGAGACTGGGCCTCTCACACAAAGGGGATGCCTTCTGTGGTGGAAATGGCATGGTTATTCTGACCCCCAGGGCTGCACGAGGTGGCCTGTCCAGCTGGCATGGGGGTGGTCTGATTTCTCTGTCAGATCACAAATGTTGCACTGCCCTGTCTGCCCCCTGAGAGTGCCAGGGGGTTCCCCTGAGATGGAGGAGATGTTTGTGCAGGCTGAGTGGGCCGCAGGTCTGAGGCTAGACCTTTGGATTTGACACACAGGTGAAAGGTATAAAAGGCAGAGTTCCAGGTCTGAGGCTAGATCCAGGATCTCTGCAGCTGAGAGTTGATAAAGGCAGAACTCAAAGTGTGAGGCTAGACTCAGGGTCCCTCTCACAGGTATGACCCTGCAGGTGGAGCTCAGGAGCCCTAAGTGTGGTCCTGGGGCAAAGCAGCTCACAGAAGGAGGCTGGCATGGTGCTTGGGAGGGGCGTGGAGCAGACAGAGGGCCCTGGCAAGGCTGTGGGCTGAGGAGGAGGCTGGGCAGTATCTGCTGCAGCTGCCTCCCACAGTTATCAGGGTGCTCTCCTCCTGTCTCCTGACTTCTCTCCTCGAACCAGCCTACTTCCGGAAGTTTTCTCTAGAGCAGCCCATGAAGAACTTCTGTGTGCCTCCTTCTAGGGACTGGAGTTTTCGGGGCTTTGGTGGGAGGGTGAGGTGCATCCTAACTGAGGGCCTTCTGGGAGAGCTGCCTGTCCCATTACCAGGCTGCCTCTCGGCTCCATGGGCAGTCTTCACCCAAGGCTGTCTTGGCCGGTGTGTCCTGCCCACTTCCCAGCCTCTGCAGCCTCCACCCTCCTGTTGCCCCCACCCAGTGGGGCCCAGACCTCTCCCTGACTCCTATCTGTCCGTCTCCCTGCCGAGCAGTTGTGTGAGGATGGGGCACACTGCCTCCCCCAGGACGGGTTGGGTGTGCTGCTCCCTGTTCCCTTGGCCCTCCTGAGCACTCTACTGCCTGAGGTGCTGCCCTGGGCCCTTGCACACAGCGGATGCTTAATGCTCTCTGCCTCGGGAGGCCTGGGCCGTCCACCTCTCCTGCGGCTCCTGCCTTCTGGAGCCCTCACCGGACCGGCTGGCTTTGCTTCCTGGTGGCTTTGGGTCTCAGGCATGGCATGGCGCACAGCAGTTTGGGTGAAGTGAGAGAAGGGTGTCTCTGGTGAAGCCAGTCTGGGGCTTCAGAGATTGTGCAGAGATGCAGGAGCTTGCCAAGCCCCCTGCCTGTCTGGTGAGGCTGGTGAGCTGCAGGACTGCTCCTTGAAGAAGCCCAACTGCAGAGACGAAGGAGAGCTTGGCCTGCGTGCAAGGGGCAGGGCTACTGTTAGGAGAGAGGATGTGCTTATTGTCCTCCAGGATGGTCAGGGCCACCCATCCCCTGGATTCTCAGTCTTGGCCTTTCTCAGATGAGGGAGGGAACTCGGAGGATCATAGTACCCAGGGGGTGCCTGGCGGGATTGGTGGGAATTGTCTTTGGTGGCCCTGCTGGCCAAGCCCCAGCCATAGGACCTTTCACTTCCAGGGTGGGACAGGGCCAACTCACTCACTTTTATCCCCACAGTCTGCAACTTCATGTCCCACGAGAAGTGCCTGAAGCATGTGAAGACCCCATGCACAAGTGTTGCACCCAGCCTGGTCCGGGTGAGTGTGGGGTGGTGGGGTGCCACACCTGCCAGGAGGCTGGGGTGTGTGTGTCAGCTCTCGTGGGGTGGAGGCACTGAGACCCTGGCTGTTCTTCATGCTGTCAGACTTTAGTTGCACCCGTGGTTAAAAAACAAAGGTTAGAAAACTGCTCAGGATTTAAAGGAATGAGCTGTTCACTCACTGAGCTCCCTGGGTGGGCCTGCAGGGAACTGTGCTAACTGAGGAAAGGCGATCCCAAAGGTCACATACTGCATGATCCTGCCCATAGAATCTTCTTGAAATAACAGAACTAGAGTGACCGCAGATTAGAGGTTTCCAGGAGTTAAGGAAGTGGGTGTGACTATGAGGGCAGTGGGAGGGGAGGGGATGGAGGTTTATGCATCTTCACTGCATGTCAGCATCCTGGCAGTGACACTGACTAGTTTTGCAAGATGCTACCATTGGGGGAAGCTGGGCACAGGGTATAAAAGATCTCTCTGTACCATTTCTCACAACTGCATATGAATCTACACATATCTCAAAAAAGCAAGTTACAAAGTAAAGGTAGCTTTTTTGGAGCTTAGGGAGGTTTTGGCCACCAACCTCCCTCTGCAGGGCTCTGGGCAGGGCAGGAAGGTGACTGGCCCAAGTCCCTGAAGGGCGCAGGGCACTTCCCTTCTCTGGGTGATAGTACTGAAGGCAGCAACATTTAGGGAGGGAGGGCTGACGGTGTTGGAGGTTGTTCTGCATGGGCCATGATCATTCCTCCCTCAGCGTCAGCCTTGCTCTCTGCAGACCGGGCCCTCCCCAAATTCCTCAGTGCGATGTGTTCAGGCTGCAGGTGGGGTGCTGGGCAGTGGGACTCACCCACTTGGTGCAGTGGTAGAGTGCAGGTCATGAGGTGGGCAGCATGAGGGGAGCCCAGACCAGTAGATGCCCCTCCTACTGCCCAGGGTCTGGCCGCGGCCTCTCCCTCTGATGTTTGATGCCAGGTTTGGGAACAACTTGATTACCAGGCTGAGTGCAGAAGAGCCCAAGGACACTGGCTCCTGGTGGCAGCCAGCACCCTTCGGATGCCATGTCAGTCTGGGCGGTCCCTCCTCATGTGGACATCCTAAGGCTGCAGTTTTCTAAAGTTGATTTTAATGTTTTTTTTAATACTCTACTAAATTAAAAAATATGAGTATGTATTTCAAATATATGCATGATGGAAAATTTAGAAATACAGATATTTAACAAAGAAAATAAATACCACCCACCATTCTGGCATATCCCCAGTTACCATTCTGGTATTTTTCTGTTTGTTGTTTTGTGCATATTTTAACCTAAGTTTTGGGATACTGGGGTAAGGACAAGGGTCAGGAATGAAGACATGATCCCTCTCCTGCCCCTTCTCATGGACAAGTAGAATCCACACCCCCCCACACACATTCACACTCGCTGCGGTCCGATTCCCTGCCAGGGTGGGGCTCGGGTGTTTTGGGAGCCCTTGGACCCAAGGAGACAGACGCATGGCAGTTGACAGACCTTCGCCTGGCCCAAGGAGGGAAGTGTGGGTGGCAAGTGGGCCTCCATGTGTCAGGCAGGACTGGATGGAAGTCACAGAGCCCTCTCCTCTGTTTTTGATTGGCCTGGATGCCCCCAGGCCTGGGGCTGTGGCCACTGCTGGGGCCTCCTGGGAGGCACAGCTGGACCAGGGCTGGGCAGTCCCAGCAGAAGCCTGAGCTGCAGAATGGTCCAGGTGCAGAGGGAGGGGGTGACGGCATGGGCAGGCTATTGTCAGCCCTCAGGGAGTGTCTAGGTGGGCATGCTGGGGCAGTCCCCAGCAGGATCCACATGGGGTGAGGCTGCCCTCTGCTCCTTCCAGGTCCCTGTAGCCCACTGCTTCGGCCCCCGGGGACTCTACAAGCGCAAGTTCTGTGCCATCTGCCGCAAGGGCCTGGAGGCACCTGCACTTCGCTGTGAAGGTACCCCACCCCCTGGAGCCCACCTGGCTCCCCCACCTCACCCAGGGTCCTGGTCTCTGGCTTGTCAGGCGGAGGGCTGGCCTGGGGGCTGTGGCCACATGCTGCTGGCCAGGGTGCTGGGGGGTGGAATGTGGAGGAAGGGACCCAGCGGAGCAGAGAGGCCAAGGGGCATAGAGGGGCCACGGTGCTGCAAGAGTCCCCTAACCCTGCCCGCCCCCCCCCCGCCAGTGTGTGAGCTGTACCTTCACCCCGACTGTGTGCCCTTCGCCTGCAGTGACTGCCGCCAGTGCCACCAGGACGGGCCCCAGGATCACGTGAGTGCGCAGGTGCCAGGGACACTGAGTGCAGGCCTGGGGGTTCCAACCAGGCCCAGCTGCTGACTGTCCCCTTCCCCAGGACACATACCACCACCACTGGCGGGAGGGGAACCTACCCTCCGGTGCACGCTGCGAGGTCTGCAGGAAGACATGCGGCTCCTCCGATGTGCTGGCTGGCGTGCGCTGCGAGTGGTGCGGGGTCCAGGTGGGGTGACTGTGCGGAGAGCCGGGGGGATGGGAGTGGTGAGGAGTTCAGGTGGGGGAGGGACCCTCAATAGGGGCTGGGAGGCGGAGCAGGAGAGGTTTGGCCTCCAAATAGGGGCCGTCCCTGAGGGTGGGGTCTGTGTGGGGTCTTTCTTTCCTTCAACCTGTCTGCATCTGCATCCCACTCTGTTTTCAAGGCGGGCTCCCTGTCCCGCTCTGGCATTGGGGTCCCCCACCCCTGCGCACTGTGGAACGGGGCGAGGAGCTGTCAGCCCGGCCCCAAGACCCCAGGCTCAATGCCGTGTCCCTCCAGGCCCACTCAGTCTGCTCCACGGCGCTCGCCCCAGAGTGCACATTCGGGCGCCTGCGCTCCCTGGTCTTGCCCCCGGCGTGCGTGCGCCTGCTGTCCCGAAACTTCAGCAAGATGCACTGCTTCCGCATTGCGGAGACCGTGGCCCTGGAGCCGGGTGAGGTGCTTGGGGGGTGAGGGGCGGGCCTCGGGTGCCCCCTGGACTGGGGGCGGGCACTGAGTGAGGGGTCTGTGTGTCCCGCAGGGGAGGGGGACGACAGTGTGGACGGAGGTGCTGCCACCGGTCCAGGCAGAGAGACGCTGGCACCTGCAGAGTCCAGTAAGTGCCCCCATTAGCCCCCGCCCCGTCCCCCAGCCCTCGGGTTCACATCCGCTTCCCCCGGCCCAGGCAAGCAAACCCTGAAGATCTTTGATGGCGACGACTCGCTCAGAAGAAACCAGTTCCGTGTCATCACTGTCTCCCGCCAGGCCCAGAGCGAGGAGGTGCTGGTAAGGGGAGCCCTAGGCAGGGGCGGGGGTGTGTGGTGTCCAAGGCGGTGTCCCACACCCACCCACCCTGTGCAGGAGGCGGCGCTGCGGGCCTACTACATCCCGGAGGACCCTGGCAACCTGGAGCTGCACGCGCTGCCCTCGCAGGCGGGTGACGCCTGGGCCCGTGCCAAGGCCGGGAGTGCCAGAATCTCGGAGGAGGAGGAGGGCAGCAGAGGCCCGGGGTCGTGCGAGGCCTCGCCCGAGGCCTGGGTCATCCGGGCTCTGCCCCGTGCCCAGGAGGTCCTGAAGATCTACCCCGGCTGGCTCAAGTGAGACCCGGCCGGGGCACTGGGCCTGCTGGGTGGGAGTTGGGAGTGGGTGGGAGGAGGCTGGTGCCTGAGCTCCTGGCGCCCACAGGGTGGGTGTGGCCTACGTGTCCGTGCGCGTGACCCCGCAGAGCACAGCCCGGACGGTGGTGCTGGAGGTCCTGCCGCTGCTTGGTCGCCAGGTGTGTACTTTGGGCCTGCCTGTGCTGGGCAGACGGGGTCACTGCCTAGTGGGCCAGGCTGCTGTCCTGGCCCAGGTGTGGCTGCCTCTGTCAGCCACCCCGGGCCTCGTGGCCTGCCTTCTGCCCCCACAGGCTGAGAGTCCGGAGAGCTTCCAGCTGGTGGAGGTGCTCATGGGCAGCAGGCAGGGTGAGTGAGTGGCCCGTGGTCAGTGTCCGCATTCTCTATGCGTGTTCCGGGCCAAGGACCTGGACCTGCTGCCTCAGGGGCTCCTCCAGCATGGTGCCCAGGCCATTGAGGCCAGACCCTGCCCTTCTGACAGTTCCACCTGTGTCCCCAAATGCCCTGGGGGTGGGGGCAGCTGTCTGCAGAGCTGGGCGAGGAGGCTGGTGCTGACAGGCTGTGCCCCTGGCCCCTGCAGTCCAGCGGACAGTGCTGGCGGATGAAGAGCTCCTGCTCAACCGGCTTTGGGACATCCGGCAGGTCAGTGGGTGTGGACATGGCCCCAGGGAGCTATTGGCCTGCAGCTATGACCTTTGCCCCCCAGAGCAGTATCTTCCCCAGGGACAGAGTCTGCCTGGGCTGGACAGTTGACCCTCCTGGCTAAGAAGTCACCTGTTCCCCACAGGGTGGGCTGTTGAGCCACAGACCTCCCTAAACTCCCTGAGGGGAACGGACAGGGGCCCGCCCACAGGAAGGAAGCCTCCTGGCCTCGCTTTCCTCTTTTTATCCTGCTTCAGCCCTGGGGAATCGTCCCAGCAACCCCTTTTGTGGATGGGGCGGTGGAGGGCCTGGTGCTAGTGGAGGCATCCTCTGCCCCAGCCCAGCATGCCCGCCTCTCTCCCTACAGACCTCCTTGCGGCAGGTGAGCCAGACGCGGTTCTACGTGGCAGAGAGCAGGGCTGTGGCCCCTCGAGTCTCCCTCTTCATTGGCGGCCTGCCTCCCGGCTTGTCCCCCCAGGAGTACAGTAACCTGCTACACGAGGCCTTGGCCACCAAAGGTGTGACCGCCATGGCTGGCCAAGGGCTGCTGGCTGGGGGCGGGGTCCTGATGGCAGGCAGTGGGACTGCAGTGCTGAGGCCTGTTGGGCCCAAGTGCTGTCCTATCCAGGCAGGCTCCATCCTCACCTCCAGGCCCATCCCGCACACCCTCCTCCGAAGGGCTTCTGGGCATTCTACCCTCTGCGGCCATTTCTCGTGGTGCCTGGCCTCTGTCTCTCCCTCTGGGCGGGCGGCTGGGCCCTGCCTTCAGGGCATAGGGAACCCTGTTGCTCAAGTGGGGCATGGCACTTTCTGGGGTAGCTGCCCTTGAGGGTGTGAAGTCATCCTTGAACCAGGGGCTGGTCCAGGGTTGGGAGAGGTCAGGGCCCAGAGGGAAGAGTTCAGGGGCCCAGAGTGGGGGTAATGTGGTCCCCAGAGGGAGCAAGTCAGAGGCCCCGGGGGAGGAGGATGTGGGGCCCGGCCTCTGCGATGTGCGCCCTTCACCGTCTGCCACCCTGACTGCAGCCTGCCTTTGCAGCCGCTGTGGCGTCCGTGAGTCACGTCTACTCCTCCCAAGGTGAGTTGGCACTCCATGGGCATGGTCACGTGTGGCCAAAGGTCATTCCTGGAGTTAGGTGGCAAAGCCCTGGCCTTCTTTAGCGCCTGACCTTTGCCTCGGGGAGCTGTGTGCTGGGGAAGCATCTTGGTTGTGGTGCATGGGACAGGCCCTTCCCTGAGTCTCGGCCCCCCTGCCTCAGGTGCAGTGGTGCTGGACGTCACCTGCTTCGCAGAGGCCGAGCGGCTGTACATGCTGGTCAGGGACACGGCTGTGCAGGGCCGGCTGCTGACCGCGCTGGTGCTCCCGGATGTGCTGGTGAGTGAGCAGTTCCTGGGCCGGCTTTTGAAACACTCAAGCGGGGTGGCTGGAGAAAATCCAGGTCTGCAAGTGCACAGTTCCCTCAGCCAGACGCACTCTCTTCGCCTGGCATCTCTCCCTCGGGTTCACTGGGGGCCCGTTGGTGCTGCCTTGTTCATGCCTCATGACAGCTCAGGAAGGACACTGTTGCCCATTGTACACCAAGGGGCCTGAGGCAGCCTGGTGGGTAAGATCTGCCCCTCAGGCCACCGTGGGGCCAGGGCCAGCTGTCTCTCTGGACTCTGAGGCTTCTACCTAGTGGGGAAGACCCCAGGATGCAGCTCCCAGCCCCACACACTGGGCCCCAGCGGGGCTGCCTCCCTGAGGGCCATGTGTCAATGTCCCACCAGCCCCATCCTCTTGGGTACAGCATTGCCCCCCTGGGAGGCCTTGTGGTCCCTGCTTCCTGCCTGGAGCCCCTAACCCTCACCCTAACCCTGGCAGCAGGTAGAGCGCCCTGACTTTGGGCACTATGCTTAAGACCCAGCAGTACCAGGAAGGGGGGTGTCTGGCAGCAGCACAGGGTGAAGGGGTACAACATGGGTCAGAGCCCTCGGGGGCTGGAGCCTGGACCCCACACTGCACCCTGTGCTCTCACAGCAGCCTCTATGGTCTTCAGCCCTCCGCCCCCAAAGGGTCCCATGAGGCTACCGTCAGGGGCCTGTGGCTGCTTTGCTGTACTCATCCCTGACCCGGATCCCTGACCCCTGACCCCAGCCCAAGCCAAGCAGAATTAGAGCAGAATGAATTTGGCAGCCTATGATTGTGGTAGGTGATGCCTGTGGGTCCCTTCTGCCCCTTGCACCTGGCCCTGCCCAGGTCAGGACAGGGTGGCTATTAGCCTCAGCCCTAGCCCCAGCCCCGGCCCCGGCCCCGGCCCCACATGCTCCGGGGGCAGAGCTGGGTGTGGACCCGACATGCGCTTTCTCTCTCCTGTCAGCTGCCTGCCCTGGGGTGAGTGGGTAAGTGGTGACCGCAGGCAGCTCTGCCTGCCCAGTGGGTCATGCGGCCCTGAGTGTGTCCTTGCCCCAAGCCACGGCCTAGCCGTGTGCCACCGCCCACCCTGTGTATGCACCTGGCCTGTCTGTCCTGTTACCCAGCCCTCCCCCAGTGTGGGGAGCCCAGCCTTGGGCCCACTGTGTCTAGATCCCTGGGCGCTGTTTCCTGGGGTGGCGTGTGGGGAGATGGGCTCTGTCTTGTGGCCGTGGGGAGACATGTGGCCACCCTGTGGATCAAGCAGCTTTTCCTGGCCGCCATGTAGGCAGACAGAGGCCTAGGAGCCACTGTCCCCTAAAGGTGTGTGCCAGGGGCCCCTCGAGAAGTGGGCCTTGGTCTAGCTGGCTGGCGGGCACGGCCCCACGTGGGCTTTCAGCCCAGACTTGTGGCTGTGAGGGCCAGGTGTTGGGCGTGGTCTGTTCACACCTGGCACAGTGGGACGGGCCGGGCCTTTCCCGTGCTGTGCTAGGAGCAGCAGCCAGCTGGCTTCAGCGCTGCCCCGTCAGCCGGCAGCAAGGTCTCATGTGCGAGGGTGCAGCCATGCCTTCCCTAGGAGGGGCTGGCCCCAGGCTGGGTGGGCTCAGAGTCAGGGGCCAGATACTGGCTGGCACCCCTGGGGGGCGCACCCAACCTTGGGTCCCCATTCTAACCCAGCCCCCCTCTGTCAGCACTGGAACCTGCCCCCAGACAGCTGCCCGCTCCTCGTGTTTGTGAACCCCAAGAGTGGGGGCCTCAAGGGCCGAGACCTGCTCTGCAGTTTCCGGAAGCTGCTGAACCCTCACCAGGTCTTCGAGCTGACCAACGGGGGTCCTCTTCCTGGGTGAGTGTGGGGGACTGTGGGTCCAGGGCAGTGCTCACTGCAGCGGCCTGGGTAGGAGGAGTTGGGGGGGCTGCTGCGCTCCCCACACCCCATCCACCCGCCAGCAGCAACTCCAATTGGATTCCTTGTTGGACCCTTGGAGTCTTCCACATGGCTAGAGATGGGCATTTGAAAAGGAAGCGGCTGTCCGGGGCGGGGATGGGCTGAGGCCCTGGGGGACCTGGGCAGCCTGGTTCCTGCACTGTGCCCTGTGGTGATGGCTGGTGAGGGACACTTTCTGTCTCTCTCCTGCTAGGTTCCACCTGTTCTCCCAGGTGCCCTGCTTCCGTGTGCTGGTGTGTGGTGGGGACGGCACCGTGGGCTGGGTGCTTGCTGCCCTGGAGGAAACACGGCACCGTCTGGCTTGCCCGGAGCCTTCTGTGGCCATCCTGCCCCTCGGCACAGGTGGGCTCAGTCATTGAGCTGAGGACTGGGCCTAAGGGTTTATCCCTTCCTGCCCTGAGTTTCACCCGAGGCCTGGGGTGGTGTCTCTGTCCTCATGGATGAGAGCTGGATGTGGAGAGTTGCTCTGTGTCTCGCCTGTGTCCCAGGAAATGACCTTGGCCGAGTCCTCCGCTGGGGGGCCGGCTACAGTGGAGAGGACCCGTTCTCGGTGCTGGTGTCCGTGGATGAGGCCGACGCTGTGCTCATGGACCGCTGGACCATCTTGCTGGACGCTCACGAGGCTGCTAGTGCAGAGAACAGTGTGGCAGATGCAGAGCCCCCCAAGGTACCAGGGTGGCCTGTGGTGCCAGTTAGGCTCTTGCATGTGACTGCCGTGTGTGTCAAAGTGCTTATCCTCCTCCTAGCCACACTCTGCAGGCACCAGCACCATCCTCTTTGTAAACGCAGCAGCTGAGGCACAGAGTGCACCACGTGCTAGGGGCCATGTGCTGCGGGGGGACCATGCCCAGGGCCGGCTGGCTCCAGAGCCTGGCCAGGACCCCACAGCATGCTGCCTTCTCCTGGAGTGCTGGTGGTCATTGATGGAGTGGTCCCAGAAGCTGGAGCTCGGGGCCCCTGGAAGAGTTGGGTGTGGGGAAGAGGAAGCTGGACCCACCTTGGGGAGCTCAGAAGTGCCTGGCGGGACTGCAGATCCTGGGAGATAAACCCCTGTCCCTAGATCGTGCAAATGAGCAACTATTGCGGCATTGGCATTGACGCAGAGCTGAGCCTGGACTTCCACCAGGCACGAGAGGAGGAGCCTGGCAAGTTCACGAGCAGGTACCAGAGCAGCAGGGATGGGAGCCTGGGCAGCTCTGGGCAAGGTGGGCCTGCCACCTGGTGATGGCGCACTTCCTGGGGATTCTCCAGCAGGCAGTGGCAGAGAGGGGCCAGAGGTGGGGGCTGCCTCAGGTGCGTGATGGTGGGTGCCTCCCCGCTGCAGGTTCCACAACAAGGGTGTATACGTGCGGGTTGGGCTGCAGAAGATCAGCCACTCTCGAGGCCTGCACAGGGAGATCCGGCTGCAGGTGGAGCAGCAGGAAGTGCAGCTGCCCAGCATCGAGGGCCTCATCTTCATCAACATCCCCAGGTTTCAGCAGAGGGCTCCCAGGGGCTCTGCCCGCCAGCCCCTGGCGGGCTTGTGCCTCATCTCTGTGTCCTTCCCCTACCCTGGCAGCTGGGGTTCAGGGGCTGACCTGTGGGGCTCAGACAGCGACTCGAGGTTCGAGAAGCCGCGCATGGATGATGGACTCCTGGAGGTGGTGGGCGTCACAGGCGTTGTCCACATGGTGAGCCGGCCAGCCGGGGGGGCCCGGGTGGTGCCCGTGGCCCTGCTGAGCCCGGCTCACCCCTTCTGCCCCAGGGCCAGGTCCAGGGTGGGCTGCGCTCCGGAATCCGCATCGCCCAGGGCTCCTACTTCCGTGTCACACTCCTTAAGGCCACCCCTGTGCAGGTGGACGGGGAGCCCTGGGTCCAGGCCCCCGGCAACATGATCATCTCGGCTGCTGGCCCGAAGGTACGTCAGGTCGGGCTGGGGCTGGGCAGGTGGACTGTGCAGAGTGGCCGGTGGTGGCTGTCGTGCCCAGGTGGTTCTGGCATGTTTTGGCGTGGTCTGGGTCCTCCCTGACCCCAGGAGGCCCCCAAGAGGCCAGTGAGGGCATCTGCCTCTCAGTAGAGATGAGTCCCCTTGGGCCTCAGGGGAGGGGCGTGGCTGAGAGGTGCCCAGTGCTAGGGTGCAGGTCAGGGCCGCTTTGCCAGTCCCTTTCCCTTTAGCACCTGGGTCCCAGGGCTGGGGGCCTGGAGGCACACCTGGTCTGTGATCTGTCATGTCAGCCTGGCCCTCCAACCGCCACCTTGGCACAGGTCCACATGCTGCGGAAAGCCAAGCAGAAACCCAGGAAGGCCGGGACCTCTAGGGACACCCGGCTGGAAGCCACGCCTGCCCCCGAGGGGGATCCCAAGTAGAGCTGGCTGAGGCAGCAGGGCAGGCTGAGAGTGTCTGGACCCGCCATCCTTGTCATCAGCTCCTCGGGGTACAGCTGTACTTTTGAGTCCACAGTGGCTGGCCTGGTGATGGACTTGGCTACAGCCCTGACCAGAGCGTCTTCCTGGGGCCCAGGACGTTTCCAGCCCTCCTTCCCATCCACTGTCACACGGAAACTGCTGGTTGGCTGGGAGCCATTTCCTTCCCTGCCAGGTGTCATCACCATCAGAGATCTTCAGAGTTTGCTTGCCAGGCCATGTGACAGGTGGGCTGGCCAGCCCTCTGCCCTGTTGCTGGACGTTCCAGGGGAAGGGGAGGTGGGGGCCCAAACTGTCCTCCCTTCTTGCCCTCCATCTCCCAGCCCCTTGAGCTGGGTAGCGCTGGTACAGGTTGTCTGGGTGAGTCCAACCTTATTTTGTGCCCCTCAGGCCATCCCCCTGGACCGTGGCTCTGTAGGGGCCTTGGGTGTGTCCCTGCCCAGCAGATAATGCTGCCAACTCCTCCTGGCCTCACTGCCCACCCTGGCCAGGTGGTGTGGGCAGCCCGTGTTCTGGGGTGCCGGTCGGTGGTGACCTCCTTGTCTGCCTTGGGCGGTGTCTCCCCCGGTGTCCCAGCCTTACCACCATAGGCCATGAGCACAGCTGTAGGAGCAGTGCCGGCTGCGCGCAGTCTGGCTGCCCTTGCTTCTCTGACGCCCTTGGTGCTGCCCACGTGGCAGCTGGAGTGTGGGCTGGGCCCTGGGTGTCACCCCCAGCCCCAAGGGTGGGGCATTCAGCACCCAGAACGGACTAGAAGCAGAAACTCCTCTGATGCCTTGAGGCCGGGTGGCCCAGAGGTTTATGGAAGCGTGTGTAACTCCTGGCACACACGGAGGGGCTGGCTTTGCCCCCCTCCGCTCCCACTTTAGCACCTTACATGCCACTTGCCAACAGTCAGCTCTCCCACGTTAGTGTGTAGAGACCCTCCCGTGGCTCTGTGGACGGTGCTGCTGGCCAGGCCATGCTTGGGGTGATGGGCTCACAGATGGCCCAGCTGGAGTGAGACAATCTCTGTTTGTCCCATGTCTGATGATGGCATGTTTCACACCTCAGACACCCAGAGTCTGACCTCCCCAAGGAAAGGGTCCCCTAGTCTGGATCCTCTGTTTGCTTATGGTGCACAGCTGGCCTGGCCCTCCCTCTCTGGGCCGGGGCTGTCCCAAGTTTGGCCTTCACCTCAGAAGTGGCTCTGGTTTGGCTTCAGGAGTGTATGGCCCAGCCCAGCCTACAGCCTCCTGGGGGGTCTCGCTGCCACCCCCCATCCTGCTTCTGCCAAAACTGCACAGACAGATGCATTGTAATGGCCATTTGTGGCCGCCAATATATACATTCCTCATGTCTACATCACTTGTGATCTTTAAAGCAAATCCTTAATGGTGGAATTAGTTTTTGCTTTGCAAACCCTGCTGCTGATTTTGTTCTGTAGGAATTGTTTGTACATTGTGTCTAGGTGACTTGTCCTTCTGTATTTAAGTGAGTCTGTCTGCCCAGATGGGGTCTGCATCCCTGGTGCACGGGTCCCTCCGTGTGTAACTTATCGCTACCTGAATGTAACAGTAAATTATATCCGGGACAAATATAGTCTGGGCATTGGTGTTCTGCTGTCTCTTCCTCTTCTGTGTGTTGAAAGACCACTGGGGCGGTGGGGGGGTGGCCGCCGCTCAGATGAGCCTGCTTGGCAATGTCTTTGGGGAACTGGGTGGGTAAATGCAATAAAACACATTCCTATGAAACTCCTCTCTCTGCAAAAAGTGGAGACCAATTTGAGGACACTGAAACAGAACATGATATTTCATAACAAAAATAAAGACCAGGCCTTGTAAACCTGCAGCCCTGGCCATCAGATGATCTTGGCCGCCTCCCTCGTCAGTCCCAGGCGGGGATGGGGGGATTGGGCTCTTTGGCCACTGTCAGGGGGCAGGAAGGAGCAGCGACTGCGAGTCGGCCTCACCCGTGGGGCCTGGCCAGGAGTGTGCTGGGCCCGCCAGAACGCGCAGGCCCTGCAGGCCCCGCAGGCCCGCCTGACCCAGGCGCACGAGGAGGCGCAGCAGCAGGAAGGTGGAGGGCACGGCGATCTGCATGAGGTGGAAGATGGCCGTGCTGAGCCCGCTCAGGAAGCAGGTGGAGGCAAAGGCCAGCAGGCTGGCGCAGGGGTACAGGGCCAGCTTAGCAAACATGAATGCGTGCTCCTGGCCACCGAACCACACTGACGGCTGCAGTGTCTCCGCCTCGTGTAGCAGGGCCGCAGTCCAGATGGCTAACTGGAAGATGCTGGCAAAGAAAATGATGGCGCAGCTGACGCGCACGCGCTCAAGCTCATCGTGGGGCTGCTGGGCGAAGGCTGAGGTCTGCTGGTAGGCCAGTGGGAGGCCACCCACGAAGGCCAGCGAGAGAGTGTTCAGCAGCCCCATGGCCCGTGTGGCCCTGCGCACATGCAAGAAGAGTGAGTGGTGGGCAAACCAGAGCAGGCCCACTGTGGCGAAGGAGCCGAAGTATGCCAGGAAGCGTGGCCCGTACACGCCCAGTGCTGCCACCAGGCTGCCACGGAACTTTTCCCTCACGTCCTTGGGATCGGGAACGTTGTCCTCGCTGAGAATCAGGAACAGATGGCATTTGTACCAGCCTCCCTGAGGCCCACGAAGTCCCCAGTGCCAGGGCCCACGTGACTCAGAAGAACGATGCAGCTGGCTCAGTGCACTGCGCTGTCATGGCACTGTGCTACGGACAATTCATCGCTCCTCTGAAATTCACACGTACCTGGCAGCTCGTCTGTTCTGTGCTAACTAGCAGCCCTACCCTGCTGGGTCCCCAAGGGCTGGTGGGCAGCCCTGGCCCTGGGCCCAGGCCCTCTCTGGCTGAGGTCAGTGTGTGCCACCCCCTCCCAATGTCTGCTCCACGGGGCAAGCCCACGGGGGAGCTGGTGAGGTCTGTTCCCTCCTTCGTCCACACCCCTCTTTGAGCCACCCGCACAGCACCCTGCTGGCCAGACGCCTGTGTGAGGGGAGTGGTCCTGCAGATCTGAGGAGGGTTTGCCTCTACAGTTCCTAGAGCAGCACAGGGAGTCCCAGGAGACTGACTACTGGGCCGAACTCTCTAGGGAGCGTCAGCAGGGCACGTGCAGCCCTAGCACCTCTGGGATTCTCCCATAGCCACAAGGAGGCTATGAACCACTCTGGTCAGGGCTGCTGCCCCTAACAGCACATCCTAGAAAGCGGGGGGTCAGCATCTTTTCTCATCAACTGGACTGGAGGATGGTCCTTGAAGCAGCCCCAGACAGAGGTCCAACCTCAAAAATGGTGAGGGGGTATAGGCTGGGGGCAGGAGAGAGCCTGAGGAGGTCACCCTAGGAGTGAGGCCCGAGGCAGCAGGGTGCTGGCTGAGCCCTGGGCCATGGCTCCAGGTGGTGGGAAGAACCCCAGCCTCACCCCAAACCATAGCCTCTCCTTGCAGGTCCCTCAGTGAGAAGGCAAGGCCCTGGCTGCAGGGCAGAAGCAAAGGGAGATCATTCTGGAATGTTCCTTAAACCTAGACCTTAGAAAACAGGTACCAAGGAATATCTGTTTCCAGTTTTAAAAGCTGCACAAGTTACAGTAGAAAAAAGCAACCAAGAGAATATTAGGAGACTCAGACTTGAGACTATCAGGTATGGAATATAAAATCAGAGTGTTTTAACATGTTTAAGGAAATGAAAGCACGTGCTGAGATATGACTAAGGAACAGAACACTATTAAAAAGGATGGAAGATATAAAAAACCAAAAATGTGGTAACTAAGATCAGGGCTTTAACAGAGTGCAACTGGTGAGGCTGGAGTGGGGGTGGGGATAGGGCCGGGGGCTGGCCTCTCCCTGGTGCTCCCACCCCCTGCGCAAGCTCCCTGGTTGCGGCATGGGAGACCCATGCCCACTCTCTGGGAGATCTGCCCTTCTTGGGGTGAGCTCTGGGCACCCAGGGGGAGAAGAGCCTCTGTGGAGTCTCCAGGAGAGACACCAGGGACTCAGACACAGACTCCCCACCTGACAGGTGGCACTGGCAAGGGGTCCTCACCAGATGTCCAGGATGAGGAGGGTGGCCACAATGGCGTAGACGCCGTCACTGAAGGCTTCCACCCGCTCCTTGCTGAGTGGCTCGTGGAGGTCGAAAGTGAACTCCAGAGGGTGAGCTGGGGGCTCCTGGTGGCCTGTGGACATGCCGGGAGTGGGAGCTGGCCAAGCCCCTCTCATGTGGGGCTATAGGGGCTAGCATAGCCATCACTGCGCTCTTCCCTGAAGGGGCTGGAACATGCTGGCCAGAGACTGTGCAGGTCACCCTGAGGGGCAGCGGGGAGGCAGCCAGGACCAATGGTGCCCAGAGCCCGAAGCGGGGTCTAGCTGGGTACGCCCCGGCCTTCGCCCTGTGCGTGCTCAGTCCTGCCCCCACCCAACATCCTTGGAAGCAGCTGGGAGTTGGGTGGTGCCCCCCAGCAGCCTCAGTGCAAAGCAGCCATGTGGAGGATGGGCAGCCTGTGGGCCTCTCAGGCCAGCCCACCCATGGTCACCTACCCACGAGCCTGTCTCTGCACCAGCAGGTGGCCTTGCTGACGTAAGGGAG
This sequence comes from Varecia variegata, assembly GCA_028533085.1. NCBI lineage: Eukaryota > Metazoa > Chordata > Mammalia > Primates > Lemuridae > Varecia > Varecia variegata. The sequence goes on along the minus strand of CM052436.1, from coordinate 166,482,542 downwards.
GAAGATGATGGTCGCCATCAGCAGGTAAGACTGCAGGAACACACACAAGTTAGTTCCCAGCCAGAAACCCCACCCTGAAGTCATCAGCTCCAAGCGGGGGATGGGCAGGACAGCAGCAGGACCAGGGAACTGTGCTTTATCGCGCTGAAGAGCTCAAAGGGTGTCGAAGGGTGGCCACAGGAGGAGAGAATCTTGGCAGATGATGTACCTCATAAGAGTTCAGTGTCCAAAATACATAAAGAACCCGTATGTCTCAATAATACAAAGACAACCCAATCTAAAAATGGGCAAAGGACTTGGACATTGCTCCAAAGAAAATATGCAAGCGGCCAACACACACATGGAAAGACGCTCCACACCGCTGGTCATCAGGGAAATGAAATCAAAACCACAGTGAGCTACTTCCACACCCCCGGGGACGCCTAGAATCAAGAAGACAAAATAACAAGTGTTTATGAGGATGTGCGGAAACCGGAACCTTGTGCACTGTTGGTGGGAACATAAAATAGTGCAGCTGCTGTGGGAAACAGCACAGCAGTTCCTCAAAAAACTATACCCAGAGTTACCATGTGATTCTGCAATCCCACTTCTGGGTATGTGCACAGAACTGAAAACACAGATTTGAAGGGAGATTTGTACGCCGGTGTTCACGGCAGCATGATTCACAGTAGCCAAAAGGTAGAAACAACCCAAATCTATCAACCAATGAGTAGATACACAAAAGGTGGTTTAATCCACACAAGGGACTGTATGGCTGGGAGATAAAAAAGGAGTAAGATTCTGACACAGGCTGCAACATGGATGAATCCTGAAAACTTTATGCTACAGTTAAGAAGCCAGACACAAAAGGCCACGTATGGTACGATTCTAGTTAGATGAACGTGCAGAAGAGAATCCAGAGACAGGAAGTAAATCGGTGGTTCCCAGGGGCTGAGAGGAAGGAGGCAACGGGAGTGACTGCTCGTGGGTGCCGGGTGTGTATTGGGATGATGAAAAAGCTCTGAGACTAGACAGAGGTGATGGCTGCACAGCACCATGAATGCGCTAAATGCCACCGAATTGTTCACTTTAAGATGCTTACGATGGTAAATATTATGTGTATTTTGCCAAATTAAAAACAAAGGGAGATAGAGGGCCAGCGAGAGTGTTTGGGTCCCTGTCCTCCACGTGGCCTTGCAGAAGTGCTGGGGACCACACTGAGCTGCACTCAGGCTGGCTTGGCCACAGACATGGCGCCCCCATGCCCTTCTCCCCAGTGAGGCCTGGCCGGCTGCGAGTCTCCCCTCCCGACGCCCCGCAGGTGGCTCCGTGGTCCAGCCGCGCCCTCTGCTCATGGCTGCCCTCCCCACTGCATGGCCTCGGCCCACAGCAAAGCGTCCCTACCTGTCCTTCGCTGTAAGCACCTCACGTTCACCTCAAGTGGGTGAGAATACTACAAATAACAACATGAAGTTCCAGATTTGTTTATAATCCGGTTTTCCACAACAAGCAGCAAAATCATACACGTCATTCAACAAACATGCGCTGAAGCAGCGCCTCCCAGGTGCAAGGCAGGTGTGGGCAGGAGGCTGCCAACAGGAAGGCAGGGCCCATGGAAAAGCAGGAAATGCAACTGGGCAAGGGGGAGCCCGCCCTGGGGGAAGGTGAAGCAGCTAAGGCGGTTTGACCCTCCACCCAAACAGCTGCTGGTGTTCACTGCCCTGACAGTTTGTGCGGGTTTCTCATCCAAACGAAAGAAACAAGCCCATCTCTGGACTCCTGGCATCTGTTTC
>CM052436.1:166404243-166480670 GCA_028533085.1 Varecia variegata | reverse complement strand
TGCCCGGGCTAGAGTGAGTGCCGTGGCGTCAGCCTAGCTCACAGCAACCTCAAACTCCTGGGCTCAAGCGATCCTCCTGCCTCAGCCTCCCGAGTAGCTGGGACTACAGGCATGCGCCACCATGCCCGGCTAATTTTTTCTATATATATTTTAGTTGGCCAGATAATTTCTTTCTATTTTTAGTAGAGACGGGGTCTCGGCTCTTGCTCAGGCTGGTCTCAAACTCCTGACCTTGAGCGATCCGCCCGCCTCGGCCTCCCAGAGTGCTAGGATTACAGGCGTGAGCCACCCCGCCCGGCCCTGGCATCTGTTTCTCACCATCATCATTTTGGAGCTTCACTGAGGACAACTTGGACACCCCCATGGATGAGTGTTGATTCTCTGTCCTGCACAGGCTGGGTCCTGCGGGCCTTGGAGGAGCAGCAGCACCTGCTTCCTTCCCCAGCCACGGACACCCGCCTTCTCGTAGCATCACTTGCTGCAGCTACAGGCCTCGTAGAGAAGACCCTTGGGGGGACCTCTGCCTACCCGCATCCCTGCCCTGCCCGGGCCCTGGGGGGCTGTGCCGGCACTCACCAGGGGGAAGAAGAAGAGGGAGAAGACAGCGGCAGCAAAGCACAGCACTGGGCCACGCAGGACGATGTGCAGGACGTGCTGCCGGTACAGGGCCCTGTGGGCGGAGCACTGGATCTGCGGGCTCAGCAGGTGCGGGAAGTGGAATGCGTACCCCACAATCAGCGCCTGCAGGAGAGCAGGCTGCAGGGCCAGCTGACCCTCAGGCTGCCCAGCGTGAGTAGTGCTGGGGCATCTGGTGGGGGGACCCACAGAAGCAGGCTGGCAGCCTGAACACTGGAGATTGAGAGGAGATGGGAGCCCCTGGCCTGACCCTGGGACTGCCTGTGGGGGTTTCAGAGACCACCCTTCCCATCTCCAGCCAGAAAAACGGGGGCTCTGGAAAGACACATCTGCGCACACATGGGCAGACCCTGAGCTCCCAGCACCCCAGCTGCAGGGCCCAGTGGGATCTCACACACACACAAAGCGCAGGCCCTGGGCATCCTACCTGCACGGCCCCGATGGCAATCACACACACACAGAACAGGAAGATGCCCAGAGGCACGTCAGGGAAGGTCACCATTAAGGAAAACTGTATCCAAGAAAAAAACACCCAAAAAAACCCCCCAAACACCAGGGCTCAAGGCTTCTGACTCCCCATCTCTGTGCCATGCCCTGGAAGTAGAGCTGCCACGGCCAGGTCTGTCCAGAGCCTCATGGGAGCCAAGTCCATCGAATGCTTCAGGCCTTTAAGGCCAAAACGTCAAGTCCATACAGAACTCCCCAGACCCTGATGCTTTGTGAGTCCTGCAAGCTCAGACCGGCCCACCCTATCAGAACTCGGAGTGTGAGCCCTTCTATGGCCTGGGCAGCACGGGGTGTGTGGATGGAGGCCAGGCTGGGGACAGGCCTGGGGTAGGTAGGAGCGGTGGACTGGGGGCCAGGCGGGGCTGGGAGCATTGGTGGTCTCTGACTCTCCCCACTCCCAACCGAAAAGTCCTAGGCAGCCCCTAGAACCTTCTCACTTTTGCAACCCTAGGCCCTGGGCCCTGCACCCAAGGGGTTGCTTGGTGAAGTTTCAGGGGAGCATGGGGGGCATGCAACTCACCGTGTAGGGCAGAAGGGTGATGGTCATCATGCATGCCTGCCGGGGAGGGACAGCTGTGAGGCACTCCGCGGGCCCTCATTCCCAGAGGGCCCCATCCAATTCAGAGTGGTGGGCCGCCGAGGGTCAGAGCCTCCCCCCAGACACTGTAGGAGCCTGTGCCCTGGCCGGGTCAGACGGGAGGGGCTCAGCCCCTGGGCCCAACCCTGGGTTTATCTGGGTGGAGATGCAGGGGGGATGTCACGGGGAAGGGCCCTCGAAGACACTTCCAGTGAAGGCAGATCCAGGCTCCGAGGAACCAGAGGCCACGAGAGAAGAAGCCAACTGCTGCCTTCCACTCTTCCTTAGAGGGTTAAACTCTAAACTAAAAGCATTTCCCAAAAAAATGACAGGAAAATACTCACCAGGTTGAGCAAAGCAAGTGTATCATCTATTTTCCCAACAACTTGGAACAATCTAAACAATTTAAGAAAAAGAGGAAAAGACAGGTCATTGATAAATTGTGGTTCTAATACAACTAAACATACACAAACTCTTTCCAGTATTCTCTGGTTAAAACATTAAGAAATGTCATTTTTCACCAATATAAAATACTACCTAGCATACATTTAGAAAAACAAAGAAGCAAATGCAAGTTCCCCAGAAAGCACCCTGTTCACTCCCAGGTGTCTCTGTCATTTTCTCCTGACGCAAAGCCAGAGTCAACCGACGGATGACGGTGTGCACTTGGCAGCTGTCGGGGACGGTCTCTCCAGAGCAGGCCTTGGAGCTGGTGCCCCCGCCTTCTCAGGGGCTGTGTGGGCCTGAGGGCTGGAGACGGCAGCAGCTCTTGCGCCCCCACAGGGCTTGGTGCCAGGGGAGGCTGTGATGGCAGAAAAGCCCCCAGCCCCCCATGGGAGAGGGGTATGCGGGGCCACACTCCCCCTGGCTTCTAGAGATCTTTCCTCCCCAGTTCAGCCTGTGAGTCCCAGGGAACAGAGAGGGGCTGAGGAGGGGCCCTGCACACCGCAATGGCCTTGGCCAGTGTCTTGGAGTACGTGGCTCGAGCACCGTCCCCTTGGCTGCTCCTGGTCTTGTGGTGGCTCTAGTGGGCAGTGGCAGCGCTGACAAACCCTAACGGGTCCACTCCACTGTCCCAGGCCCTGGGCTCCACCGAGAGACCCAAGGTGAGGCTGGGAAGGAGCAGCTTCCACCCCTGGACACCCTACGATAGCTGCTGCCCCAGGCCTACGCTCACCCAGCACCTGCACCAGGCAGGTTCTGAGATGTAGGCCTGCCTCGGAAGAGCTGGCCCCCACCTTGTGTGTGCTGCCCAGGCCACAGTCACGATCAGAAACGTCATCAGGTAGACAGCAATCCTAGTTGCTAGAAGTTTCTGTATACTTTTGTCAAAATGCTAGAATAAAAGAAAATTACTGTTAGAATAAAAGCTACACGTGTGTAACCTAATAGTGGTCATCTCCTGGGATGGCACTGTGTGGTGGCCAGCCTTGCCCCAGAGCAGGGTAATCCCCAGGCGGGCCCTGTGAAGCGCCTGGGAGGGGTCTGGCCCCCCAAGCAGAGCCCAGAAACTCTCCAGTCTTGGCTCAGGCTCTGTCCTGTGCCTGACCCGTCTTCCCTGACAACTGCGGGCCCATCCCTGGGGCTCCACCCTTTCTCCGGGGCAGTGATCCATTGTCCACTTCCACAGGTGCATGGTTTGGAGTCTTTTGTGGACAATTTTCCCACTGAAATGTCAGCTCTTGGGGAGATCCTGTGGGGATGGGCTCCCCAGACCATGAGGGTGCATAAACGGGGCATGGGGTGAAGGTCTGGTGAGGGCCTATTCCTCACATACGGTGCCATGCTGGAGTCCTCACAGGAAAGGACGGAAGGGCCCTAGCTCCCGTAGCACTTTTCTAAAGTCACTAGCCCCATTCACGAGGCCTGCTCTCCAGACCTGATTACCCGCTAAGGCCCCCCACGCACCACTGCCTTGGGGTTTAAATCCCACCGTGTGAGCCACGTCACGGTTACACAGGGCATTTTCTGGTAAGCAGCTCCACTGTGGCCCGCAGCTGGAACGGAGTCGTAGGCAGGGGCTGTGCATCACACGGAGCTCTCACCATGAAATCATGGAAGGGGTGTGGTGCTTCATCAACAAATGCTCAAAACAGAAAACCCATCACTTTCTCTTTCTGCAGGAAGACCTCTGGGCCACTAACTAAGCATCCAGTCCAGTTACTTTTTCTATCGAGCACTGCCATGTTTTTTGAATCACTGGGTTTTCCAAGGTTTAACTAGTCATTTTCTTTTGATCAGAGTGAGAACAGCCCCGTGAACACCCTCTGGGTCACAGGAGGCGTCTGCTGTTCCGGCCCCTTCTTCTGGAAGCACGTTGGGCCTTTCTTTCCTTCTTCCCACAACTGTGTCTTCTCTGAACGAGGCTCTAGGAATGATCCAAGCCCAGGCCCCTGTGGGAACCAGTCGGGGCGCACAAAGAAGAGACTTGGCACTAAAATATCTCCAAGAGATGACCCTGAATGCAGAGAAGTGTGAAGAGGTTTGGTCTCACAGGGTTTTCCTATTTTCAACCACAAATGAAGCTTTATTTTCATGTGACCTCCTGGTCTAGATATCTCACATGCATGTGGCCGCGCTCTGACAACCCTGTTCTGAAATTGGTGGCTGAGGCAAGCATCTCACGACCACATCGGGCTGAGCCTTCCCTGCAGCTTCCCGACGGAGGCTCCCGAGCCAGGACGGGAGCTTTCCTGAGCAGCTGCTGGGGGCTCGCTCCGCCGCTCAGCCCCCGTGGGGAGGGCGGGTACTTTCCACTCGGGACTGCCACGAGCCAGGCGCCCACGCCGGGGCCACCTACAGATGCTCAGGGTCTCCCCGAGAGCTGGCCCAGGCCCAACCTGCCTTTCTACTTAATTCTCAGCAAAACCCTATGAAAGGTATCATTATCACCTTTTCACAGATGAAAAAGTCAAACTCTGAGCAGCTCCTGGGACTTCCCAGTGCCATCCGGCTCAGCTCACAAGTCAGAACTGGAGCCCAGACCTCAGCTGTGCGTAGGGCCGGAGAACAGACAGTCTTCACGCCTCTCTCTTGCTATGCGCCTGCACGGCTGGTGTGATGACGCACATGCACCCCAAGTGTCTTCCACAATAATTCAGTTTCTAAGATACTACACATTGTGCTTTTTTTAATTATTTATTTTACAGACAGGGTCTTGCTCTGTCGCCCAGGCTGGAGTGCCATGGCATCATCATAGCTCGCTGTAACCTCCAACTCCTGGGCTCAAGGGATCCTCCCCACTCAGCCTCCCGAGTAGCTGGGACTACAGGCAAGCAACACCATGCCCAGCTACATGTTGCCCTTTAACTCAGAAAAATTCCAATAAGTTGGCTATAAACAAACTCTGCTTTTAAAACTTTTCCCCACTCACCTCTCAGTTGAAACCATGTTGAGTGGGCCAGGGTGGAAGTGTCTCCGCCGAGGCCGGGGCAGTCTGCCCTCTGTTTAGTTGGAGTACCTATTATGAGGGCCACCCTGGGGCAAAGGGCAGACACCCCACTGGGGGAGCTCCCTCCCAGCAGAGCACACTGCTGCTCTGTGGATACCAGCCTCTCAGGGCAGGCCACCCTCCTTCCCGAACCTGTCCTTCAGGCTCGCTCAAGGGCGCTGCCTGTGCACACTGAGCCCGGCCTCCACTCCCACCCCATTAAGGCTTTGACCTCTCGGGTTGGGTGGGCACATGCTGAGCTAGTGCAGCTGAGGGAAAAAGGACCTACAACCCCCTTCCCCTCCAAGTGAGGCCCTGCCCCGCGAGCCTCTGAAGCTGTAGGCATGTGGGGCTGGCTCCTGGGCCCAGGCCCCATCTGTGGACCCGTGAGTCTTCCTGTGGACACACGACACAAGCACGACCTGCTCCCATTACCTGTTCTGGAGAGATCTCCGTGTGGGTCACAGGCAGGATCTAAAAGAACAAAGAGACGAAACGAACAGAGAGATGCTCTGTGAGCCGGGCACTGACCACTGCTGGAACGCAGTGGTATTGGAGCCTCAGAGTCAGTGCTGGGCACGCCCCAAATTGCCCGAGGGGCTGGGGACGGGTCTAAAGTAGGCTGGGCAGTCCCTCAAGGGCCCCATACAGACCATGACGGTGGCAATGATGGACAGCAGGGCGTCGCTGAAGCTGAGCATGCGGTGGGAACACTGGGTCCCCTCCCCGGAGTCCTCGTCCCTCCTGCCTGGGGTGCAGTCTCCCTGTGTATCGAGCACCTGCTCTGGGGTCTGGGGCTGGGACATGGTGGGGCCGCTGCCCGGTGGTCACAGGAGCTGGAAGGAAGCACAGCTCTGAGCATGCCAGTGGGATGCTCCGGGAGGCCTGCCTCTGCAGCTTCAGCCACAGTGCAGGGCCAGGGACGGGGGTGCTTCCCCAGGCAGGGGGCTTGCCTGTGGCTGAGGTGGCAGGAAGGCCCATGCTGCTCTGTCCTCTCCCAGGAGGCCCCTCAAATTTCCAGCCTCCAGCTAAGAGGGCCAGCATCAGACCCCACCCATGCCCTGCCACTGCTGAGCACACATCTGGGCAAGAGACATGCCCTGGGCCTGTTTCCCCTCAGGAAAAGGGAGAGATGAGTGAAGGTGCATTGCGGCTGACATGTGGTCAGACACACCACGTTGCCAGGGAAGGGCCTGAGGTCCCTGAACCCACAGCACACCTAAACCTGGAGCAGGAGTACGGTGCCCTGTGGGGCCCCCGGTCACTGGGAGCCTCAGTGCCTGCGCATGTGCGCTACGGGCTGTCCGTTTCCCGCAGGGGCCACACTGTAGCTGTAACCTTTGGGGAAATCAAGGCCCCGATTGACCACCTAGCACCAAGCAGGCGCTGTCACCCATGCTCCTCCTCTAGTCCACCTGCAGGAGCCAGGGCTGGGTGCACACCCAGCAAACGCCACAGCTGCGGCTGTGGCTCCCTTAGCACAGAGCTCCCACGCATTTGTAATATCAGAGGTGAGTCTGGGAAGACAAGCAAGATGCCAAGTAGAGGGTGCTCTGGACAGAAGTGACCCTAGTGCCTCCTGGGAGCAGACTGAGGTATGGTGGGGTAGCTGGAGGCACCCTGGTGGGAACCAGGCTGCGAAGTGAAAGCAGCCGTGAGCCCCACCAACTGGGCACGACAGACTTTACACTGCACTGGGGGACCCTGAGACATCCCACAGATCCAAGGCACAGCCAGAAGTTTGATGCCATCCTGCAGCCAGGCACCGCTGGTACAGGGGAGAGGGAACAGAAGGCTGGTCGGGAGGTGGCTGCCGTAATCAGGTGAGAGAGGAAGGCGGCCTGGCAGCACCAGGGGACAGGGAGGTGTGGAAGGTATGGGGGTTGTGGGGGAGGGTTGTGGAGGCTGAAGCAGCCCCACCTTGGGTGCTGACCTAGGCTGACTTCTAAGTAACCCCTGCTGGGGGGATCTCTAGGTTTCTGCTTTATCTACTGTTCCTGCCCTTAGGCAGGTTCACCTGGCACCCATGCCCCTCTCGGAGGTCGGCTCCAGGGTCCCACCTGTCCTTTCTATGGTGTGGAAGCCCTAGGTCTGGGGTAACGGTGTGGGCATCCGCCATCCTGTCCCATGGCTGCCAGGACATGGCTTCTGTTCGTAGGTCCCTATGAAATGTTTCTTTTTGAGAAACTGTATATGTCAGCCTCTTTTTTCCGCCTCTCAGTTTCCTTGGACTTTGGGGGTAGGTTTGCACAGACCTGCCCACCTTGGAAGAGGGGTGACAGATGAGTAGGAGATAACGAGGCCCTGGTGCCACCCAAGAGAAGTAAAGTGAGACAGGGCACATTCCTGAGGGAAGATGAACTGTGTGCTTTGGCCATGTTTCCCGAAACACAGGAAAGGCACCTGGACTGTCCATGAGGTGAGCTGTGGGGTGGACACAGACCCAGGTCAGGAAAAAGGCCGGGCTACAGATGTAGACTTTGGAGTCACCACTGCACACTGTTATGGAGGATGAGATGGCCCCATGTGGAGTCAGGAGCACAAGGAAGGCCTGAGCTACCTGGACATCATGGGGTTGTCAGAGGGAGAGGTACGTGGGCCGGAGCAGGCAGGACATGAGGCCTCTCAGGCCTTCTATGGAGGAGGCATCTTCAAGAAGGGTCCCCAGGGGTGAGCCCTTCAGAAATGAAGGAAGAGTAATAAGAAAGTATCCTCTGGGTTTTACTTTGAAGACGATGCTGCTTCCCCCAGCAAAAGTATCAGAGGATTGAGATGGTGGGGCCAGTCAGAGGTCAGAGAGGTGGAGGGAGGAGGACCAGCCTTTTAGTGCCATATCTAAGAACTCTTTGCCTAACACAAGACCACACAGATTTTCTGTTTTCTTTTAGAAGTTTTAAGATTTTAGGTTCTACTTGAGGTCTGTGATCTATTTTGAGTTAATTTTTCACATATTGTGCAAGGTATAATTGATTCTCCCTTTTTTGCAGATGGATGTCAAATTGTTGCCATACCACTCTTTGAATAGACTATCCTTTCTCTACTGAACTGCCTTTGCACTGTGGTCAAAATTCATGGGCCATACTTTTGGAAGTCTGTTCTATTCCACATATTATGTGTCTATCCTTCTGCCAATACTGCCATCTTGACTGCAGCTTCACAGTAAGTCCTGACATCTGGTAGAGTGAGTCCCCTCTTCTTTTTCAAAGTTCTAGTGCCTTTGTCTTTCTCTCACATGCTTCTGCTTGAAGGGGTCCCTGTTCACAGCTCCTCTGGGAGGAAAGATGAGGGTTTCTCTCAGAGTTTTCACTGCCTGTGCAACCCCACAGCACAACCCTGCAACTGAGGACTAGTCTGGGGTCAAAGCCATGAGAAAAGAGGTTTAAAAAGTTGGAAACTCATACCTGTGTCACTAACTTCAAGTTTGACCCCTCTTCCGAACTCCCGGGCTTTTGGGTATTTTTTTCTTTTAGTATTTTGTCCAGAGTTTTTACTCAAAATTAGTAGGAAAGATAGCCAGAGGGGGCATATTCTAACAAAAATAAGATGAAAAGTAACCTCTGGTTCTTTGGGTACTGACTAATGGTGAGAAACAGATGTCCACTATATTTTTTTCTAAAACTTTTTATATGGTTAATTTTTTTCAGTTAAAATTTATTTTTTAAAAAACAGTAAATATTGAATATGGAAGGAAAAATCCTCAACAAAATGTTAACAAATGGAGTCCAGCAACATATAAACAGGATTACATACCATGACCAAGTGGGATTTATTCCAAGAATGCAAGGTTGGTTTAAAATCTGAAAATCAATTAGTGCAGCATACCATACTGTAAACTAAAAATAAAATCCTAAGCCCCTGCCAACTGAATGGACCCCCTCTTGGCCAAGGAGAGCCCAGAAAAACCTAAAGCTGAGCTTTCAACCACAAAGAGAAGGGAGGTCAGACATGCCTTGTTATACTCCTTCCCTTTTGTTGTTGAGACTAATTGCAAACAGGACCTAAGGCCATGCAAGGCAAAGGTTAAGTCACAGCAAGTGAGTATGTTGTGGTTTACTCTCTGATTAGCAGACTTCCTTATCTTAAAACTTTCCTTCTACTGATTCCAAGCCTTTAGACAAAGCTTTATTTCTTTACCCACTTACAAATCAAAGAATCTCTGAACCCATCTATCACCTGTAAGCCTCTGCTTTGAGATGTCCCACCTTTCTGGGCCAAACCAATGTATACTTTCCTTGTATTGATTTATACATGATCTTACCTGCAGTTCCCATCTCCCTAAAATGTATAAAACCAAACTGTAACCTGGCCAACGGGAGCACCTCACTTCTCAGGACCTCTTGAGATTGTGCAGCTCCAGGTCATAGTCACATTCGGCTCAGAATAAACCTCTTTAAATCATTTTACAGGGTTTGGATTTTTCTGTTAACAATATCTATAAAATAACAGACAAAAACCACATGATCATCCCCATAAATGCAGAAAAAGCAGTTGAAAAAATCCAATACCTCGTCATGATTAAAACACTCAAGAAATTAGGAATGGAAGGAAACTTCTTCAACCCAATAAAGGGCATCTATAAAAAAAACCCACAGTTAACATCATACTTAATGGTGAAAGACTGAAAACTTCCCCCTAAGATCAAAAGCAAGACAATGTTTGCTTTCCTACTTCCATTAAATACTATACTGGAGGTTCTAGCCAGGGCAATCTGGCAAGAAAACAAAGTATCAATAGGAGGCAAACAGACTTGAAAGGAAGAAACAAAACTGTCTCTGTTTGCAGATGATATAATTTTGTATATATTATAGAAAATCCTAAGGAATCCACAAAAAAAACAATTAGAACTAATGAGTATAAGGTTGCAGGAAAAAAGATCACTATATAAAAATCAACTGTGTTTCTGTAACAATCTAAGAATAAAATTAAGAAAATTCCATTTATAATAGTACCAAAAAACTTAGGAACAAATTTAACAAAAGTACAAAACATTGCTGAAAGAGATTATTAATAAGACCTAAATAAATGGATGACATCTTTTGTTTATGAATTGAAAGACTTAATATTGTTAAGATAGCAATGCTTTCCAAGTATATCTATAGAATCAATTCAATGCCTATCAAAATTCCAACTGCCTTCTATGTAGAAATGAACAAACTGATCCCAAAATTCATATGGAAATTCAAGGAACCCAGAATAGCCAAAACAATATTGAAAAAAGAAGAAAAAATTTGGAATACTCACATTTACCAATCTTAAAATGTAGTACAAAGCTCCAGTGATCAAGATGGTATAGTACTGGCATAAAGACACAGATCAACGGAACAGAGTTAAGAAATAAATCCCTACATTATGGTCAACTGATTTTTGACAAGGGTGCCAAGACCATTTCACAGGGAAAGAATAGTCTTTTCAACAAATAGTGTTGGGACAACTGAATACCCACATGCAAAACAATGAAATTGGACCCTGCCTCATACTACATACAAAAATTAACTCAAAAATGGATCAAAAACCTAAATGGAAGAGCTAAAACTATAAAACTCTTAGGAGACAACATTGAAGAAAATCTTCAAGGCATTGGGTTTAACAAAAGATCCTTAAACATGACACTAAAAGCACAGACAACAAAATAAAAAATATACAAACTGGACTTCATCAAAATGAAAAATTTTTGTGCTTCAATGGACTCTATAAAGATTTATTATTTGCAAATATTTTCTCCCAGTCTGGGCTGTCTTTTCATTCCCTCAAGAGTGTTTTTTTTTTTTTTTTTTTTTTTTGAGACAGAGTCTCGCTTTGTTGCCCGGGCTACAGTGAGTGCCATGGCGTCAGCCTAGCTCACAGCAACCTCAAACTCCTGGGCTTAAGCGATCCTACTGCCTCAGCCTCCCGGGTAGCTGGGACTACAGGCATGTGCCACCATGCCCGGCTAATTTTTTTTTCTATATATATTTTAGTTGACCAGATAATTTCTTTCTATTTTTAGTAGAGACGGGGGTATCACTCTTGCTCAGGCTGGTCTCGAACTCCTGACCTCGAATCGAGCGATCCACCCACCTCGGCCTCCCAGAGTGCTAGGCCTCAAGAGTGTATTTTCAAAAAATTAATAGACTTTTTAAAAAAGCAGTTTTAGGTTTACAGAAAAATTGAGCAGAAAGTACAGAGTGCCATTATATACCTTCACATCACCCCCCCCCCATATTTCCCCTATTATTAACATCTTACATTAGTGTGGCACATTTGATAAGCCAATACATATACATTATAATTAAGCCCACAGTTACATTAAGGTTCACTCTTTGTGTTGTACATTCTGTGTGTTTTGACAAATATAAAATGACTTGTATCCACCAATACAGTACCACACAGAATAGTGTTAGCACCCTAAAAAATCTCCGGTGTCCCGCCTTACCTCTTTTTCCCTGAATCCTCAGCAACCACTGATCTTTCTACTGTCTCCATAGTTTTGCCTTTTCCAGGTCACATAGTTGGAATCTTACAGTATGTAGCCTTTTCAGATTGGCTTCTTTCACTTAGCAATACGCATTTAAAAGTGTCTCCAAGTCTTATTGTGTCTTGATAGCTTTTTATTACTGAATAATATTCAGTACTATGGACATTATCAGTTTCTTTATCCATTCACCTACTGAACATATTGGCTGCTTTCAACAGTGTATTTTGAAGTTCTTAATATTGATGAAATTCTGTATCTTTTATGGATCATGCATTTGGTGTCATATCTAAAAAGCTCATAGTTCAAAGATTTTTCTCTCTTTTCTTCTAGAAGTTTTATAGTTTTAGGCATCACGTTTAGATTTATGATCTATTTTGAGTTAATTTTTTATATATGGTACAAGGTATAGCTTAGGTTCATTTTTTAAAGATATGGACATCCAATTTTTTCCAGCATCATTTGTTGGAAAGACTACACTTTCTCCAATTAACTACCTTTGCTCCTTTGTAAAAAAAATCAATTGGCCATACACCTGTAGACCAATTTCTGTACTCTATTCTGTTCCATTTACCTACTTAGCTATCTTTAGATCGACAACACACTGTTTTGATTATTGTGGTTTTATAATAAGTGTTGAAGTTAGATAATATAAGTCATACAATTTTGTCCTTGTTCAAGCTTGTTTTGGCTATTCTAGCTCCTCTGCAGATCCAAATAAATTTTAGAATCAGTGTGTCAATTTCTATAACAGAAGTCTTCTGGGAATTTAGCTGCATTGCATTGAATCTATGGATCAATTTGTGGAGAACTGATATCTTAACAACATTGAAGCTCCCGATTTATGAATATGGTATCTCTCTTCATTTATTAAAGTTTTAAATTCCTCTCAGCAAACTTTTGTAGTTTTCAATGTATAAATCTTGCACATCTTTTTTCAGATACATCCCAAGTATTTTATACTTTTTGATGCTATTATAAATTGCATTTTTTTCTAATTTTAACTTCTAATATTTGTTGCTAGTATGTAGAAATATAATTTATTTTTGCACATTTATCCTGTATCCTGCAACCTTGCTAAACTCAATAGTTCTGGTAGCTCTTTTTGTAGATTGCATCTGATATTTTTATTAACAAAAAGGGCAGTGGTTCTCTACTGACAATGATTTTGCCTCCCCTAGGAAGAAAACATTTGGCAAATGTCTGGAGACATTTTTGATTGTCACAGTGGTGGCTGTGTATTGGTGTCTAGCCAGTAGAGGTCAGAGTTGCTGCTAAACAGTCTATTAAATCAACACACGGAAACTCTCCCCACCCCCACCACAGGAATAAGGAATTAACTAGCCCAGTATGTCCATAGTGTCAAGGTTGAAGAATTCTGACATAGATGATTATGTCATCTGCAAATAAACAATTTTACTCCTTTTCAATCTGGATGCTTTTTCTTGCCTTATTACATACATTGGTTAGAACTTCCAGTACAATGCTAAATGGAAGTAGTGAGACCAGACAATCTTGCTTGTTACTTATCTCTGGGGAAAAATATTCAGTCTTTTATTATTCCGTATGATGTTAGCTATAGGTTTTTCATAGATGCCCTTACCATGTTGAGGAAATGACATTTTATACCTCATTTGCTCAGTTTTTCAAATTTATTTTTTTGAGACAGGTCTCACTCTTTCTCCCTTGCTGGAATGCAGTGGTACAATCACAGCTCACTGCAACTGTGAACTCCCTGGCTCAAGTGATCTTCCTACCTGAGTCTCCTGAGTAGCACACCACCACACCTGGCTAATTTTTTTTAGTTTTTGTAGAGATGAGGTCTTACTACATTGATCAGGCTGGTCTCGAACACCTGGCCTCAAGTGATCCTCCCACCTTGGCCTCCCGAGGTGCTGGGATCACAAGCATGAGCCACCATGCCCAGCTAGTTTTTGTTTTAAATCAGGAACGGATATTGGATTTTATTAAATCCTTTTTCTATATCTGTTGAAATAATCCATTTTTAAATTTTTACTCTTAATTTTAATAGTGTGAATTACATTGATCAATTTTCAAATGCTAAGCCAACTGTGCTTTCCTGGGATGAACCCCACTTAGTCATGGTGTATTGTCCTTTTTATACAGTGTTGGACTCAATTTGTTATAGAATGTTTTAAAAGAATTTTTGTATCTATGCTCATGAGAGGTATTAGTCTGTAGTTTCTTGTAATGTCCTTGCTGAGTTCTGGTGTCAGAATAACACTGTTAGGAACAATGATTTGGGAAATAATTCCTTCCTTCAATTTTCTTTTTTTTTTTTTTTTGAGATAGGGTCTTGCTCTGTTGCCCCCCAGCTAGAATACAGTGGTATCATCATAGTTCACTGCAACCTCAAACTCCTGGACTCAAGCAATCTTCCTGCCTCAGCCTCCTGAGTAGCTGGGACTACAGACGTGTGCCACCATTCTGTTTTTTTGTAGAGATGGGGTCTCACACTTGCTCAGGCTGGTCTCAAACTCCTGACCTCAGCCAATCCTCCTGCCTTGGCTTCCCAAAGTGCGAGGATTATAGGCGTGAGCCACTGCGCCCAGCCCTTTCTTCAATTTCCTATAAGAGTTTGCATAGAATTGTTTGGTGGAATTCCCAGTGAAGCCATCCAAGTCTGGAGTCTTATTTTGAGGGAAGAGTTTCAAGTACAAATTCAGTATTTTATAACAGATTGAGAGCTATTAGGTTATCTATTTCTTCTTAAGTGAGTTTAAGTAGTTCTTTCAGTGAATTTGTTCATTTTATCTAATTTGTTAAATTTATTGGCATAAAGTTGTTCATTACATGCTCTGTTATCCTTTCAGCAGTGATGTCATTTCTCACTCCTGATATGGGTAATTTGAGCCATTTCTTTTTCTTGTTCAATCTGACCAGAGATTTTTCCATTTTATTAATCTCAAAAAATCAGCTTCTGGTTTCACTGACTTTCTCTATTGTTTTTATTTTCTATTTCATTGAATTCCACTGATATTTATTATCTCCTTTTTTATACTTTGGGCTTCATTTGCTTTTTTTTTTTTTTCTTTCTTGAGACAAAGTCTTGCTCTGTTACCTGGGTAGAGTGCAGTGGCATCATCGTAGCACACTGCAACCTCAAACTCCCAGAGTGCTAGGATTACAGGTGTGAGCCACTGTACCCAGCCAATTTGCTCTTATTTTTCTAGTTTCTTAAGATGAATGTTGAGGTCATTGACCTATTTTCTAATAGTGCTTTAGCAGCATCCCACAAATTTTCAAATTCTTCATTTTCATTTAGTTTACAATATCTTCTAATTCCCTTTTGATTTTTTCTTTGACCCAAGGGTTATTTAGAAGTGGGTTATTCAGTTTCCAAATTTTCAAAGGATTTTCCAGATCTGTTATTGATTTCTAATTTAATTTCATTCTGGTTGGAGAATATACTGGTTTCATAGCCCAGAATACGATCTGGCTTACCAAATTTTCTTTACGCACTTAAAAAATTGTGTATTCTGTTGTTGTTGTGGGGAGTATTCTACTAATGTTCACTAGGTCAAGTTGGTTGATAGTGTTGTTCAAGTCTACCGTATCTTTAGTGATTTTCTGGGTACCTGCCCTATCATTTACTGAGAAAGGAATCTTCTCCAACTATAATTGTGATTTTTTAAAAAAAATCTCTCCTTGCAGTTGTATTAGTTTTTGCTTCATGTATTTTAGAGCTTTGTTATTAGGTATATACATGTTTATGATTATTATGTCCTTTTGATGAATTCACCCTTTGATCATGAAATGATCCTCTTAATTTCTATGAAATCTAGTGCAGGGGAACAGGTTTGGGGATTACGACCATAAATTCAGTTTTGTTTATATATATATATATATATATATATGAGGTGATGTATCTGAGATATCTAAGAACAAACATCTAAGGAGAAGAATGTAGACATACAGACTTGGGTTAAGATGATGTTACTATAGCATGTACTGCAGTGCCAATAAATAAAGGTGCTCTATAAGTACTTATGAAATATACAGTTTCCATAGATTCTGGTTTCCCAAGTAATCACACAATTTAGAAATCTCCATTTGATCCTAGGTCAAATGGGGAGGTCATGTATAAGTTCATGGCCTCCAAACTCAAATGAGCCCTCAAACTATCTCATGCTTCCTAGTGAATTATTAAGTTTCCCAAAATAGCTATTTTAGATCTTTTCCACACTGCTTAAACCTTGGGTTTCCTACCTCCCCTCTCACTTTTAGTAGATGTTTTCCTTCCCTTATTCACAATGAAAACAGAAGCTATCAGAGAATTCCTTTGCCTTAATTCCAATAAACACATAAAGTTATGGGCAACTGCAACCCACTTTTTTCTCCTTCCCTCCTCTTCTAAGAAAGCATTTTTCCTATGTCCAAGGCAAACACCTCCACCTACACTCTGGATGTCACTAGCCTCCTATCTTCTAAGGGACCTTACCCCATCATTTCCCTCTCTTTTGTACCAGCAAACCTTCCCTCTCTACTAGCTTCCTTCCATCAGTTTTAGGCTGCTCAAGAATCTCCCATCTTAAAACATCTCAACATCCCATCATCCTTTTAGCTCCCACTCTTTTCTCCACAGCCAAACTTCCCTGAGTTATCTCCACTTGCCATCTCTACCTCATCTTTTCATTCCTCCACTTATGGTAAGGTGTAAGTTCTACCCCACCGCTCCAATGAAACCATTTTTAGTGAGGTCACCAATGATTCACTGTGGATAAGTCCAACACACACCTTTTGTTTTTTTTCTACTTGATTTTTAAGTGGCCCTAGACACTTTTAACTACCTTTTGCCCCCTTGCCTTGGCTCTATGCCATAACATAATACTTTCTTGGTCTTCTTCTTGCTTCCCTGGCTGGTCTTTCTCCATGTCTAAGTATGCTGTCTCTGTTGGTCCTCTCTTCTGCTTCTAGAGCTACATGCTGAGGATGCCTGAATATCTGTCTCTAGCCTGGACTCTTTCCTGAGCTCCCAATCCTTGTATTCCAGTCTACCAGATGAATGCACTGGCTGGAAAAGCCATATGACTTGTGTTGAATTCTAGCTGCATCAGTGGTTGGCCTTGGCCAACTACTGACACTGGGAGGTTAATTATACTGTGCTTTCTTCACAAAGATATTTTAGGATCGTTACAATGAACCATCATAAAAAGGCTGTTGTAAGTGATAAAGCACTGCATAAACCAAGCTGTTATTATTATTATTTGTAGTTTAAAGATCATTTGGTTTTACTGTGATTCTAGAATCATGCAATACTTCATTCCGTAAAATAGAATAAATGTTCCAATGAGTTGAGCCTGTTATCTTTTAATAATAAAGATAACAGGTGTTAGCCTGTCTCAAAGGATATTTTTAATAGCTTGAAATCCTGTGAGGGTTATGATGCTGATTTGAGCCTTAGAGTCCACTTCTGAGTTTGAGAACAAATACTCTACACAAGGGGTTGCAAACCTCAAATGCCTATAGGAACCAGGCAGGTAACATAAATGAGCCAAGTTAGTCAGGCAAATGATTGTGTCTTACCTGAAGGGAGCAGCTGTAGGTGACTGGTAACATACAGATTCTGGGTCCAATACTGCCTGATCTGATTTTTCTACACAAGTTGGAAAACTGGGTTTTTATAATCTAAACTTTCAGTCTTTAAATCGTAGTGACTAATTCACTACCATATTCCATATTCAAAATACCATGTGAGCCAAAAAATAAAAATGCATGTTGGCCAGGCACAGTGGCCGAGGTGGGAGGATTGCTTGAGGCCAGGAGTTCAAGACCAGCCTGACCAAGAGTGAGACCCCTTCTCTACAAAAAATAGAAAACTTTGCTGGGTGTAGTGGCACACACCTGGAGTCCCAACTACTTGGGGCGATATAGCAGGAGGATCAGTTAAGCCTAGGAGTTTGTAGTTGCAATGAGCTATGATGACATCACTGCACTGAAAAGGCATGTCTATGGGCCATTTCCTCATTATCTTACAAGGAAAGTCACCTTTTTACCCCCAAATGATTGGGCATTATGAACCCTTCCAACTGGACTAAGAGTACTTCCTTTTACCTTAGAAATGTTAGAGTGCAAATGAACCTTGAAGGCTGAGAAAAAATAGCTTGGAACAGTCTGAGCTATGCGAGGTATGCAAAATTTATCAGGTCCAGCAAGACAGGAGTATGGGACTTAAGTCTCACCCTCTTCACCCATGCATGGAGCAACTGTCATTTTGTTTCAGACTAGCAGCCTCACTCATCATCTTTGAGTTCCTGGATTTTGTGATACAAAGAACAATGTATAGACAATCAATAATTTGTTGTTTTAATGTAATTGCTTCTTCTTTCCTTTAAAAACTCATTTGTAACTACTGCTTACCGGTATATACTCAGGGCAACGTGAATCCACGCTCCCAGGTGGCCAGCTTCAAGCTTTGGGCTCGAATAAACTCAGTCACGTTTCCTGAATCTCATTATTTAAGGTTGACAAGGTCACAAAGACAGTCTCCACAGTTTCGTGCAGCCCAGAGTGAAGGTTTGCTAGCCCGCGGCTCCGGTTACTGGACGCTGCCGCAGCCCCGACTCCAGCTCCAAACTGCCTGGCTGCTCTGAGCGGGTTGACAAACACACTAGGAACGTCGACGGTGCTACAACCCTATTCGCTAAACGTCACAGGAAATGTCGACCCCTGTGAGGCAAAAACTAAACATTTATTGAGTGCTTAACGTACCCTAACTCGCTTTTCCGCCACCAGAGGTGAGAATTCCTGAACCCATTTGCAAACGCGGCGCTAACAGCAAGAGGAAGACCGACTTCCCCAGGGCATGGCGGAGCGCTCAGACCACAGAAACCTGAGGACCAGCCTCCCGCAAAACGGAGTGTGGGGAACGGTCGAGCGCTGGGCTGGGGGCTAAACTACCTGGGCGAGAATCGCCACGGCCAACCCTCCGCGTGTCTCCACTCTCGGTCAGCCCGGCCCGCGAGCTCGGCAGCCGGACGTTGGTCACGACGCCGGCGACGCCGCGCGCGCGCGCTGTTGCATCAGCATCTCTGCGCCTGCGCGCCCAGCAAGCGTGGCGGAAATGAGGCGCCAGCGCTTTTCCGGCCGCGGCCGGACGCGGCGCCTCTTCCAGCGTGCATACGTCACGGCGCCGGGGCGGAAGATGGAAGAGCTACGGGCGGGCGGTTGTTAAGCAGACCCGGACGGAGCGGGACCCCTAACCGGCCACTCCGGCTGCCGGGGGAAACTGTGCGGCAGCCGCAATGTCGTTGCTGCAGTCGGCGCTTGATTTCCTGGCGGGCCCAGGCTCCCTGGGCAGTGCTGCCGGCCGCGACCAGAGTGACTTCGTGGGGCAGACGGTGGAACTGGGCGAGCTGCGGCTGCGGGTGCGGCGGGTCCTGGCCGAGGGTAGGCCCGGGTCAGCGGCGCGGTCCGGGCGCGGGGGGTCGTCGCCGAGGTCGCTGAGGGCATGGTTTGCCCGGAGTGTGGGGCGTGGGTCAGGGCTGGCTCCAGGGAGCGTCACTGGCGGGGGCATGGGTCAGGGCGGGGGAGAGGGTTACCTCGGGGAGCGTGGGTCAGGGCTGGACCTGGGGAGGGTCACCGCCTGGGGCATGGGTAAGGGCCTGTCAGAGGTGATTGCTGAGGGCGAGGCTGGGTCTGGGTTGGGTACTTCTTTGCCAGAGTAGTAGGGTCAGGCTGGGGCGAGGTGGTCATAGAAGGAGGCCTGGAGCTGGAGGGACCTCCCCAGGTTGGGGAAGAGGAGGGTGGCAGGCAGGGAGCTTGAGTGAGGGGCCACAGTGGAGGCTGAGGGAGGGGTACCCAGAAGGCTGAATGCTGGACTCAGAAGGTGAGCGGTACAGTTGGGTGGGTGTAAGCCATGGCTCTTTGCTATACGTCTAGGGCTGTTGTGCAGGAGTGGAACAGGACTGGACTTTTGGAAAAAGGTCAAGACTGACTCCCCAGAATTGTAAGAATCTTCAAAGTTGGTGGTTGCACACATTGTTGCAGGTAGTTGCAGTCCTACCCTACTCAGGTGTAGGTGGAGGATAGACAGTGCTGTGTCCAGTAATCTCGGGTTCCCCCTCTTACAACCTGAGTGTTTCCCTTACTGGTGGACATCTGTTTGTGATTCCATGTAACTTACAGGAAGCAGAGACAATAAATAGTCCTGACCTATATAGAACATACGTGGTGGACAGGTCAGTCAGCTTAAGTATTTACAAGTCAGTCTTTAGTATTGTTTCTGCGTGGCATTTCTATCTTTCTGAATGACTGCTCCCTTCATCACTCAGAATTGATCATCAGTGTTAGTGGGTTTTATTGTCTCTTCTGAATTTAACTTACATTTTGTCCAGTGGTGCCCAGGGTTGTGTCATGTTTCACTAGCTGTCAAGTTTTTTGGCTAAACACAGTTGACTTCGGTGCTGGAGCTGAAACATGCTGCTGCTTTGGCATGGGGGAGAGGGAGTGAAGCAACAAGAAAGACCAGACCCTTACCAGATCTGTGGTAGCTCTGGGTCTGGAGGGTCATCCTGTCCAAGTGGCCACCCCTGCCACCATTTGCATTTGTACTCAATTTGAGGCAGAAAACTGGCCCAAATTCCTGATGTCTTTATTCTAGAAGGCCTGAGGGGACATTCTGGCTGTAGTGTTATCACTCGGTTTCCATTGTGGGTAGAAGCAGACTTTGGGTGTGATTTGGTGAGAAAGCCCCAGGCTCCTCTCCTTTCAGAAGTGGGAGCTAGTACCTCTACTAAGCAAGTGTGGTATTCTCTCACATCTGTTAGAACTAGGAGAGTTCCTCCAGATCAGTTTATTTGTTCTGAAAATACCAGGCAGTTGCCTTCATTCATTAGGAAATGTATAGGGGACAGGACCTGGTTTCTGCGATGTCTAGAACATTCTACCAATAAAATGCATGCTCAGATGGCTGAGCAACAAGGCAGTATAGGGATAGATGCTTGGGGGCAGTACAGGTAGTGTAGCCTCTGGGAAGGGGCTAGGCAGAAGATAGCATGCCTCAGGGTGGGAAGGGTGGGAAGTGGTCCGGATTGGCAGGAAAGGAAAGTTCTCATAAAGAAGGAAGCTTACACAGGTCGCTTCACACCCAGGATGAAGAACAAGGAAATGCAGGCAGTGGCTGTGGTTGTGCAAAAGAACTTGTTTCCCTTTGCTATCTAGACGGATCAAGAGATAAAAATAACCAATGCAATTATGAGCTGTAGATTTCCTCCTTTTAAACTTAAGAGGTGGCTTGCAGCCGTTAAAGTATTTTTGAAGCCTCTTTCTGAACTGAAACGGGTAAGAAACCCTTAAAATACTTAAGTATTTTATGTAAACATACTTTAGTAAGTTTTGTCTGGACAGCAACCTTAGACCATACACTGTGGGAATTCAAGCTGTCTTGTATAAATATGGGGAAGGCCCATAATCTGAAACCTGTGGGTACAGATGTTTACAGTTTCAGAAATTTTCAGATTTCGGAAAGATAACACAATGTATATCCTGTATGTCATGGAATACTACTCCCAGAGGAGTTGAGACAGCATTGTGTAATCAACTACATTAATGTGTCTGTAATTAAAGGAATAAATATCCTCACTGCAGCATAAAGTGTGTAATTAGCCCCATGTCAGTTCATGTCAGATTTTATCCCAAATGAGATTATGATAGATCAGGTTTTGCTGTCAAATAAATTAGGAAAAGATGGTTTTCATAGTTTTTAGAAATTTGGACTTGTAGTATGAAATGGGTTGTTGGAGCCAGACAGATTTCTAATGTTTTCAAAATTTGTTCTCAGTCTCTCTCTCTTTTTTTTTTTTTTGACAGAGTCTCTCTATGTCACCTGGGCTAGAGTGCCGTGGTGTCAGCCTACCTCATAGCAGCCTCAAACTCCTGGGCTCAAGCAATCATTCTGCCTCAGCCTCTTGAGTAGCTGGGCCTACATGCGGGCGCCACCATGCCTGGCTTATTTTTTCTATTTTAGTAGAGATGGGATCTTGCTATTGCCCACGCTGGTCTCGAACTCCTGAGCTCAAATGATCCTTCCGCCTCAAGTCTCCCAGAGTGCTAGGATTACAGGTGTGAGCCACCATGTCTGGCCTCTTTTTTTTTTTTTTTTTTGTTAAAGCAAGTTATTGGGCATACCAACAGTGTTAGAGATGCCCAGTGCAAGTATATTCTAGAATATATTCTTTGTATTCTCTTGTTTTGGATTCTTCATTCTGTTGCTTCTGAGGTGGATCACTACTGCTGAAGCAGGTGTGTCCTTTACACTGGACAGGTCCATCTGGTGTGGCCTACTTATACTCTCTGTGGACTTAACTGCCAGTGAGGTAAACTGAGGTAGAAAGTGAAAACACAGCTGTCACATGGTTTAAGTATAAGTAGTCTCATGCTTTTGGTTACAGGTTACATGTAATTTCAGCCAGTCAGCAGCTTTTAGCTTGGAGCCCTGTGTGGTGTGTGCAGTGTTAGTGTGTGGGAGGACCTCCCACCTGCATCCTATGGTTCCTGCTCAAGAATCTGTGTTCACTGGGGGTCAGGCTGTGGCCTGAGAAGTGGTGAGGGTGCAGCCCCCCTGAGCTCCCAGGGCCAGCTCTTCACCCATCTGCCTCCTAAACAGATGGAGGGGTCCTCCCTTCACTGTGGTAGAGTGCTCTGGACTGTGCGAAGGCACAGGGAATATTTGGTACTGACTGACGGTTGCAGAATTGTGTGGTACTGTCTAGATTCTTGGCTGCAAGTTTCAGAAACCCACAGAGGTGAGTTTGATGGAAGGAAGAGGCCCTGTGTTGGGCTAGGATATCCTCTACAGCAGAGGTCCCCAACCTATGGTGAGTTGTATGATTATTTCTTTATATATTACAATGTAATAATAATAGAAATAAAGTGCACAATAAATGTAATGCGCTTGAACCATCCCGAAACCATCCCCCCTCCTCAGTCCTTGGAAAAATTGTCTTCCATGAAAACAGTCCCTGGTGCCAAAAAGGTTGGGGACCGATGCTCTACTGGTATCAACAGAGTGCAATTTAGATTGATCGTAAAAGTGGACAGTTAGGTGGTCTTAGCATGCTGACATCACAGCACATCCCTCTGACCGAGAGCCCTGCCCCTGAGGGTGGGTGGTATTCTCTCAGTACCTGTCCCTGGACCCAGAGACTGAGGTGCAGGGCTGTTCTTACCCAGGGAGGGATGCTGAGTGATACTTTTCTCTTCTCTAGACACCGCAGAGCACCAGGGTCTTTGGGGCTTGGGCAGTTGGCTTGAGGTCATTAGGCCTGTGTGGCCCTGTTCTGTGCCAGCTTAATTGCCCCTCTCTCAGCTCTCCTCACACTACCCCTACCCCTTCACTTCCAGGTTGGTGGCTTGATCATCAGCCCTTTATCTGACTAATACCCAGTGTGAAATAATAACCACCACCACATTTGTGGGCTTTTAATATTTTGCTGGGCACAATACCTGGTGCTTTATGTGGATTGTTTATTTTATTTTTTATTTTTTTCAGACAGAATCTCACTCTGTTGCCAGGGCTAGAGTGCTGTCGCATCAGCCTAGCTCACAGCAACCTCAAACTCCTGGGCTCAAGTGATTCTCTTGCCTCAGCCTCTCAAGTAGCTGGGACTACAGCCATGCACCACTGCACCCGGCTAATTTTTACTATTTTTAGTAGAGATTTGGTGTCACTCTTGCTCAGGCTGGTCTCGAACTCCTGAGCTCAAGCAATCCTCCTGCCTCGGCCTCCCAGAGAGCTAGGATTACAGGCATGAGCCACCTCGCCTGGCCTATGTGGATTGTTTAATCCTGATGATAATCCTAAAAGTTGGTACTATAATTACTCCCATTTTACAGATGAAAAAACTGAGGTTTGGGGGGGGGTTAGTAACTTGCCAAAGCCACCAGCCAGTGAGTGGTGGAGTGGGGCTGGGAGCCATGGGAAGGCCAGCAGGGGCTCCTTAGTGTCCTTAGGGCATAGATCTGCATCCTTGCCAGGGCCAAGGTGATCTATGCATTATGTCCTGGGAGGAGATGTCTGGAGTATAAAGGTAACAGTCAAGTTGCAGCATGCTTGTTTACTGTGTTCATTTATTTAAAAAAGGAGAAAAGCCCTGCAAGGTTAGTTAGCACCATGGGGGAGATGGGGAGCCGCTTGCAACTATGTCTGGGAGGCTGTCTGGGGTGTCTGGGTTGGAGCTGAGTGGTTATTTATATTATATATTGCTCTTAAGATCCTTCAGGGCCACTACCCCTTCACGCTCTGTGCTGCAGCTGGACCTTTGTAGCATGTGTTAGTTACTTCTGTAGTTTCTTTCTGTTGACATATGGGGAGGTCACCATCAGGGTCAAGCCGTTCTCCCTTCTTCCTGTTGTGCTCAGCCTCCTCCTTTCCAGGGACTCCTGGTGTGTCACACGCTATCTGCATGGGATGTGGACCTATGTCTTAGTCTGTTTGGACTGCTATAACAAAATACCGTACACTGGGTAGCTTGTAAACAACAGAAGTTTATTTCTCACAGTTCTGAAGGGCTCCAAGTCCAAGATCAAGGCGCCGGTGGCAGATTCAGTGTCCGATGAGGGCCATTTTCCTGGTTCAGAGTTGGTGCCTTCTCCGCCTTCTTGCTGTGTTCTCCTCCCAGGGTGGAGGAGGAACAAAACTGGGATAAAGAGTGGCTGAGATGAGCAGGGTGTCAGGGAAAGCCCCTCAAAAGTGGGGAGAGCAGGTCCAGGAGGGAGCAGGTAGGCAAACGTCAAGGGTCAGGGTGCCCCCTCCAGGCCTGTTGTTAGTGGAGAGGCCATGGGCAGTAGTGGGCTTGGTGTGTTTGAGGAAAAGCCAGTGGGGGAGGGAGACCAGAAGGACCTGTAGCCTTGCTGAGGACACACAGTGGTAAAGTCCTTATGATCATCTACATCTATGATTGTATGGTCTGAAAATAAGAAAAGTTTTAGTTCCTCCTTTCTTTTTCATGTTTAATATTTTTTAAATTGACAGATAAAATTGTATATATTTATTATGTAGAATATGATGTTTTAAAGTGTACGTACATCATGAAATGGACTAAATCTAGCTAATTAACTTATACATTACTTCACATAGTTGTTGTTTTTGTGATGAGGACACTTAACATCCACTTGTAGCATTTTTCAAGCATACATTCAAGCATTTTAACTGTAGTTACCATGTTGTACAAGAGATCTCTTGAACTTATTCCTCCTAACTGAAATTTTACATTCTTTTTTAGTTTTCCTTACTGATCTTTATGCCTTTTATTAATTTTCCTAGCTCTCTTGCATTGACTAGGATTCCCAGTACAATGTTGTATAGCAATGCTGAGAGCAGACATCTTGCCTTGTTCTTGATCTTAGAAAACACTATTAAGGCTCATGTTAGATGTAGGTTTTTGTAGTTGCCATTTCTTTTCTTTTCTTTTCTGTTTTTTTTTTTTTTTTTTTTTTTTTTTTTGAGACAGAGTCTTACTCTGTTGCCCGGGCTAGAGTGCGGTGGCGTCAGCCTAGCTCACAGCAACCTCAAACTCCTGGGCTCAAGCGATCCTCCTGCCTCAGCCTCCTGAGTAGCTGGGACTACAGGCATGTGCCACCATGCCTGGCTAATTTTTTCTATATATATATATTTTAGTTGTCCAGATAATTTCTTTCTATTTTTTAGTAGAGACAGGGTCTCACTCTTGCTCAGGTTGGTCTCAAGCTCCTGACCTCGAGCAATCCTCCCACCTCGGCCTCCCAGAGTGCTAGGATTACAGGCGTGAGCCACCGCGCCCAGCCCTGTAGTTACCATTTCTCAGATTGAAGAAGTTTGCTAGTTTGCTGAGAGGGTTTTTTTATTATATTATTTTTTAAAAATCATGAATGGGTTTTGCATTTTGACATATGCTTTCTCGGTGCCTATGAAGATAAAATTCAGTATTCCCTATTCTGTTAATCAGAACCACAGTGGTTGATTTTAAATGTTGAACTAACCTTGCATTCCTGGGATGAATCACACTTGGTCATGATGTATTACTCTTATTACATTTTGGCAGAATCGATTTGCTAGTATTTTCCTGAGGATTTTTTGTTTCTATGCTAATGAGTGATATTGATCTATAGTTTTGTCTTTATAGCCTCCTCTGGTTTTGGTTTCAGTGACCTGAAAAAATGGGCTAGGAACTCTTTCCTCCTGCTCTGTCTTACTGGTGATTTTTTATGAGATTGTTGTGTTTTCTTCCTTAAATGTTTGATAGAACAGTGGAGCCATCTGTTTTCATTTTCTATTTCATGGATTTCCATTAATTTCTTTTCATCTATATTTTCCCCACAGATTTATTTATTAATTTTTTAACAGCTCTGGTGAGGTAAAACTGAGATATACAAACTGCACATATTTAAAGTGCTTGACATACATATGTGCACACACCATGTAGCTACTACCACTGTAATCAAGGCAATGAACATATCCGTCAGCTCCAGAATTTCCCTCCTTCCCCTTTGTAATCTTTCCCTTCTGCTTCCCCTGCCCCCACATCCCAGGCGACAACTGATCTGCTGTCCATTATTATAGATTAGTTTGTATTTTGTAGAGTTTTCTATAAATGAAACCATACATACATACATACTCTTTTTTTGCCTAGCTTTGTTTACTCAGCATAATTATTTTGAGAATCATCCATGTGTTGCATGTAACAGTAGTTTCATCCTTTTTATTGCTGAGTGGTGTTCCATGTATGGATAATTTTTTTATCCATTCACGTGTTGGTGGACATTTGGGTTGTTTCCAGTTTTAGGCTATTACAGATGAGGCTACTGTGAACAGTCATGTGCAAGTCTTTTTTTTTTTTGAGATGGAGTCTCGCTCAGTTGCCCGGGCTAGAGTGCCGTGGTGTCAAGCTCACAGCAACCTCAAACTCCTGGGCTTAAGCAATCCTTCTGCCTCAGCCTCCTGAGTAGCTGGGACTACAGGCATGTGCCTCCATGCCTGGCTAATTTTTCTATATATATTTTTAGCTGTGCATATAATTTCTTTCTATTTTTTTAGTAGAGACGGGGTCTCACTCTTGCTCAGGCTGGTCTCGAACTCCTGAGCTCAAGCAATACTCCTGCCTCAGCCTCCCAGAGTGCTAGGATTACACGTGTGAGCCACTGCGCCCGGCCTATTTCTTTTTCTTACCGGATTGCACTGGCTGGAACTTCTCATGCAATAGTGAATGTCAGTGGCTAGCACACATATCTTCGCCTTGTTCCTGATTTTAGCGATACGTTTGATTTTTCACCATTAAGTATAATGTTGCTGTTGGTCATTTATAGATATAGTAGCAACATTATATTTAATGTTATAATGAAGAATTTTCTTTTTATTCTTAGTTTGCTGAGAGTTTTAAATTTTATGCTGTGATTTTCCACTGTAGGAAGCTTTAACAAAAGCTAAGCAAGTTAAGCCAATTCTGCTTGGTCATGGCATATTATCCTTTTTATATATTGTTGGGTTTGATTTGCCAATACTTTGTTTTATTTTATTAGAATTATGATTTGTTAAAAATTCTTTGGTCTATATTCATGAGTGACATTAATCTGTACTTTTAATGTCTTTTGGGGGCATTAGGGCAGTGAGGTCTAATTTGTCCTCTATAAATTGTTCTCTCTTTTTTTTTTTTTTTTTGCATCAGTCTATCTAGAATATCAGTTTCATTTATTTGTTTTCAGAGAACACTTTTGGTTTTGTTGATTTTATCTATTTTTTCCCCTTTCATTAATCTCTGTTACTAGGTTCATTTCCTTCTTGTCTCTCAAGCAGAACATGTAAAATGCAGTGGTAAATAAATTGGGGCCATTAGTTTTTCTGGAAAACAAATTGCTGGCCACAGCCACAAGTCCAGTTTGTATTTTATTGAGTAAAGGTGTTCTTTTTTTTTTTTAGCTGAATATGTTAAATAAAAATTGTTGCACTGAACTGATAAGTATTTTTTTAATTTCCAGGAGGGTTTGCATTTGTATATGAAGCTCAGGATCTGGGAAGTGGCAGAGAATATGCATTAAAGGTAATAAAGGATGATTTAACATTTTTATGTGGGTTTTTGGTTTATTTTAAAGGAAATCTCTGACAGTGTTTTCAGAGACTTATCCCTATTATTAATATTTAGTTTGTTTCTTTTTTATCGTTTGTATATATGTGTCCTATTTTGTTTCTTCTGATGGTGAAGCCGTCAGCAGTGTTAGATGCTGTGTTCTCAGAGAACGCCATTGAAGCGGTGGCCTCCAGCTTGGGGTTGAGGGCTCCCTTGGGCACAGCTTCCTTCACTCTGGGGCTTGGAGAGAGGATGTGAGGGTGATCTCACAGTCGGGTCATGGCATCTTGGCCTCCATCTGCCAAAATAGGGGTTCCACAAATATAAGGAGTTTAGGAGCCACACATATAAAACATGTGACCATGGCATATCTGTATATAGATGTTGTGGTGAGGCAGGGGCAGAGGATTTGTCTATACCACCTGTGTGCTGGGCTGAGTGGTTCTGTTTTTGTCCTGAGACATGACAAGAGGCCCAGCTTGGAGGTGGGGTACCCCAGGTGGCCCCATCTTCAAGAGTGAATTTGAGTGGGCCTGGTTTTGGTGGTCCACAGTGTATACCCATGTCCCTGCCAAGCATCTCCTCTCATTTTTCTTGTTTGTCTTATTTTTCTCCGGCCTGTTTGGAGGAAAGACTCCTTTTTTGCTTTTTCTCATGTTCTTCGATCATAAAGCTCTTTCAAGGGTCTCTAACCTCCTGTCCAGTTTTTGCACAGGTCAAATGCTAAAGCAGGTAAGCAGGTTAATCTCTCTTAAACACGTTGCATTTGTTCTCTTGGATGTTTATGTTTGTGATAAGGCATTATGTAAAGCAGAAGGATAAACAATCTTTAATCTTTTTTGTGTGCTATTTCCTGATACAGCGATTATTGTCCAATGAAGAGGAAAAGAACAGAGCCATCATTCAAGAAGTTTGTTTCATGGTATCCTTTTCCCAGGAACCAAGAGCCAACACTGTCACTTAGGGGGGCACAGGCCTGCATCATGCTGTGACTGCCAGCTCAGTGATGCTCTGTTTGATGTGGTAAATTGGCCTTTTGCTTTTACCAAACAATTTATAGTACAAAGGTGGTTTTTTCCCCTGTTCTTTACTCCCAGTTTAATGTTAATAGGAAAAGATTCAAAAGTGTTGGGAATGGCGTTGTTGTTCCTACACATGAGGTCTCAATGCCCAGGGGATGGGCCAGTTAGCACAGGAGATCCTGCCCCTGCTGGCCCCTCTGAAGACCTGGCCAAGAGCTGTTATCAGCCGCTCCTGCTCACGTTGCCCAGGGCCCCTGCCCTGATGGAAGACTTGGGCCTGTCTTGCCACCCGCTGCCACACATCCTCCTTGAGTGTGGAGCCTTGCCCTCACTGTCATCATTCTGCTTCTCCTCTACAAGCTCTGTCCACTCTGAGAGCCCGCAGGCCACCTGAGCCTATGTTTATGGGGACATGATCACTCCTCACAGCCTCCCTGCCGTGTAGCCCCACAGGGGCCCTCTGCCTGCTCCACCTGGTGCAGGATGGACTGCGGTGTTGCCGCAGTCAGGTGTGTGTGGCCAGTGTGCCTGTCTGAGTCACCTCTGCCCTGCCATTACTCCTCCTGACTCCTTTGCCTTTCTCGTGGTCCTCCACCTGCTCTCCCTCCCTTTCTGCTCTGATGTGCTAAAATTGTGAGGTGATTCAATTAGAGTATTAGAACTTTAGTATCTGAATAGCATATACATTTATTTTTAAGTGCACAGAATTATGGATGTGGTTATGCACATTCTCCTTTAACAAGACACCTGCAGAAAAAGCTTTCCGGCCACCCAAATATTGTCCAGTTTTGTTCTGCAGCATCAATAGGAAAAGAAGAGTCGGACACAGGGCAGGCTGAGTTCCTCCTGCTCACAGAGCTCTGCAAAGGTAACATTGTGTAGAGACTAAGTCATTGCTTTCTAACATGTTTAAACAATTGTAAAATAGTCCCAGCATCTTCTCTCAAAATGGTCTTAATGAAAAGAACTGGCTAGTTGTCTAACAGGAGGTTTTTGAGAGGCATGCCACCTTTAGGGGGTCCTGGAACTGTCTCCCTTATTGGTCTGCAGGCTGCAACAGCACAGATGGGAGCTGGGCCTTCACTGCGTAGGTGTTGAAGGAAAGCACTTTTCACAAGGAAAGTGCTGAGAGGAGAGGGGCAGTCCCTGTTCTGAGAGGAGGAGAGGGTGGTCCCTGTGCTGAGAGGAGTGGGGGTCCCTGTGCTGAGGGGTCCTGTGTTGGCTTAGACAGAAGGTAGAATGTTTGATGCACACTCCTACATGGCATTTGTGGACGACCCAGGTCAGGGCCCTTATCGGGCAGGGTCTCCTCTCTAGCATGCCCAGGCTGAGAGCTTGAGAGCTGGCTGCCTGCTGGCCCCTGGGCCTGACCAAGATCCTCCGCCTGGAGGCCCCACCTGGCCCTTTCTGCCGCCCAGCCCAGCCCAGGCCCTGCTGGCAGTCCCCAATGCATGTCCCCACAGTTGTCCAGGTGTAGGTCCTGGGCATCAAGGGATGGAGGTGGCATTAATTCCTCGGATTGACACTTGTGTGGATGTTTTGTTTTGTGTTCTCACTTTTCTTAAATTTTACACCTACAGAAAACTTGAAAGAAGCATGGTGGACACCCGTTTTGCTGTTCACTAGCTTCCCCAGATTGTAACATTTCCCACGGGTGCTTTCTCTCTCTCCATATGCTTGCTGAGCCATTTAAAAACAAGTCGCAGGCATCAACACCAGAAGCGCTTTTGTTACTGTGTAGCCTGGGAACAGGGGCATTACCACTGTAACTGCAGTCTGTTTCACACCTGGGAAAATCCTTGTGATATGAGGTAGTGTCACGTCCATGTTCAGATGTCACCCTTTGTCCCTGAAATGGCTTTCGTGACGTCTTCCTGTCCCCACACCGGGGCCACGTCAGGGTTCCTATGTTGCAGTTGCTTGTGATGTCTCCTGAGTCTCTTTTTGTTTTTCACATTTTTCTCCGGGTGGCACTGGACTCCTCCAATGGGGAATGGTGTCTGGACCTGGGACCCAGGTGTTCCTAGGCCTTTCATAGAGCTGGAAAGGTGCTAAAACTGCCGGTGGTGCTGATGCATCCAGTTCAAGACGCCGTGGGGTCTCCCACTTCATGGATATTCATTATTATGATTTTTAATCACAAAAGGATACATGCTTGTTGAAAAAATACAGACAATACAAAGTGGTATAAATGCTTATACAATGGGATTTTATCATATATATGTTTCCTTTTTTAAAAAAATTTACCATATTGGTTAAATGCCAGTAAATTCATCTCATGCTGTCGTAGAGGCCGTGTAGTTTCCTTAGTTTGATGCACCATGAGTAGCGTGGCCAGGCTCCTGTTTTTGATTCACAGGTTTTCTATACCAGAGTGTTCTGGAACTACAGTGTGTCTGCTGTGTGAGGCTTGCGCTCCTTGTGAGCAGGGTGCTGGGGCTGGCCGAGTCAGAGCATGTGTTTGGGATTCTGAGAGGCCCTCCCTCCCCGGCACACCTGGGGCCATGTGGATCAAGGCTGGATGGGGCTTCCTGTCCATCCAGCCTGTTCTCTAATTGCTTGTGATGAGGTTGACATGTTCCTCAACTCCCTTGCTCATCATTAGGGATGTCAGAAAGCGTTTGCATGATGTTTATTTTGGTTTTAGAAGGTTTGAGTAGGATCAGGGTGAGAATTGAGCTACTCATCTGGCACTTTCCCAAGGTGGAGTAATAAGGGAATGGAGGAAACAGGGCCTAGAGCCCGTGCCCAAGCACTGTCCCTGCTGGGGGCTAGGGGCTCAAGCCTGCAGCCCAGCCCCACCTCCTGTGGTGGTGCTGTGTGTCCAAAGTTAGGGTTACCATAAGGTAAATGAACAACGCATGCATGAGCTGTGCAAGGGCGCTGCCTGGGACTGCCTGTCCAGGAGCATGTGCGAGGCTGGCCAGTCAGCCGCCAGGGGGCTGTGGATATAGCACAGTTGTGCCAGCCAGGCCGGCCTGGTGTGGGAGCATTCGGGACCCCTGGGACATGGGAGGGAGGAGAGGGCCCCTGTGTGGCAGCAGATGCAAGGCTTCTGAGATGTGCCGCAGACCCCTCCTGCTGGGCAGGTCTCCCAACACCCTCCAAGGGCTATCTACCTGTCCACAGCTATGCCACATGCAGAATGTTTATTTTTTAAAAACTCCTTTGCTTCTCACCAAGAATGAGCTACTGAACTCAGCCAGTTAACACCACCCATATTGACTTACTCTGCTGGCTCCTCCTGGTCCCACATCTGAGAGTGTCGAAGTCAGTTGTCACTTCTATTCTGGCCCCTGGGGTTTGGACCCCATCTCACCTGTGCCTGTCTATCTCTTCCTGAGCACCCCATTCCCCCAGGGGCCCCTCATTGCTCCTCCCTAGGGCACCCCTATTAACTCCTCCTGAGAGCACACCTGTTCTTCCGAGGACCCCCTGGTCCTCTGAGGGTTGGGTATGGTTGGGGGGCTGAGAGGTTCAGAGCAACAGAGGTCGAGAGCCAGGACAGGGCTGGGACGGCGAGGAGGGGTCAGTCAGACATAGGTCTGGAGTCTCTGGGGCACCAGGCGGAAACTGTGGTGAGCAAGGGGAGTCTGTGTGGGCTGTGCTGTGGGCACACAGGCAGCAGGTGGGACCCAGGTCTGAGTGGTGGTGAGACCATACCTGCTCACATGCACATTCCCTATGTCATCATAAAACTTGCAAAGGCAGTGAGGTTATGGGAGCTGCCACTAAAGCGCAGTTAGAGCCTAGAGCGAACCATCCTCACTGAAGCATGTCCGTTGGCGTGGCTGCATGCAGGCACTAGGAGTTCAGCGACTCACCAGGAGAAGCCGACCCCAAGTCAGAGTCGATGGTTGCATTGTTCTATACACTAGGGAGAAAGTGGGTTCAGGGAGAAGGGGGTGCACGTTTAGGGAGGGTGGTAGAGATGGGAGGTGAGGGAGGGAGGCCTTCCCAGCTCAGGGAGTCCTGAGGCAGGGGCAGGAAGAGGCCAGTGTGGGTGGAGGAGAGCTCAGGGAGACGAGGTCACCGAGAGAATAGGTGGGGCCCTGGGCATTGGTGTCAGCCTTGGCTCTGGTGTTGGATGGGTGGCTGGTTGTCGGGGGCCTGGAGCATGCCAAGCTGGTTGTGGACTGGTCTGTGGGCTGAGAAGATGGAGCAGAAAATAGAGAGGCCCCAGGCCACAATGCCACGGTTGGGGCAAGACCAGGATAAGAATACGGCGGGACCAGGACAGGTTGGGTCTGAGTGTCAGTGGGAGTGCCAGGCCAGCTGGTAGCACAAATGCTTGCATCGCCAGTGGGTCCTCAGCTCTGTGCTTGGCAGAGCTGGCTGGCCTGACATTCCTGGTTTCTTTGGGCCGAGGGCACCTGGAAGGTCCCTGGACCGGCAGGATGGGATCCCTGATTGTGTATCCAACATTGGTCACACACACAGCCTACACGTTCAGTGTCACATATATAACAGTTACTGAAACTTTATGTCAGAGGGTTAAATCACCATTTAGTGAGTATTTCATTAGAGAGATGAAAAATTTGTGTATTTGCAGTCATTTCTCTTTGTAGCTACCATTAGCAGCATGCCTGATTCAGTTGTAAGCATTTGTAGCTGTTTTATCAGCAGCTCTGTGGTTCGTCTGTAGCTGCAGCAGCAGTTCTCTCTCTGGGCTCTGTAACTTGACTGCTGTGCTCATTGTGCTGTCCTGAGGCTGTTGCGTGCCCATCCCTGCCACTAGGTGGTGGTCCTACACTCAGGGCTGCAGTGAGCACCCTCGTGCCCCAGCTGAAGGAAAGGCCCTGAGATGCACTCTGGGGTGGGCGGGCTGAGCGTGCAGCCTGACCCTGGTCTCAGAAGAGGCAGCTACACCTGGAACTGTAGCCTGCTGGCCAGGGAGGGCATAGCCTTGATAGCTCCATGGTGACGTGAATTTAATTGTCTCTTTTAGGGCAGCTGGTGGAATTTTTAAAGAAAAGTGAATCTAAAGGTCCTCTGTCGTGTGATACGGTCCTGAAGATATTTTATCAGACGTGCAGAGCAGTGCAGCACATGCACAAACAAAAGCCGCCCATCATTCATAGAGATCTCAAGGTACCAACTTCATTCAACACATGCTTGCTGGGATGCCTTTGTATCACTGGTCCAACATTAGGATATCAGAGCTTGTTAGCAAGCAAGGCTTTGTGATCATTTCACCTGAGAAGTTTGGAAAGATGTGTGTAAGAGCTTCTTATATTGGAAATGACTTTTCCAGAAGCTTCCCCCTTCCGTGTCTCCCTGTCTCACGGAACTTCGCCCACACAGAGGTCCGCTGTGCTGGGAGCCGTCAGCTCCCAGTGGAGGGTGCCCCGGCCCCCGGCTGCCTCCTGGCTCTGCCTGGGGCTTCGTCTTGGGCTCCTGGTCCCTGTACTGGTGTGGGCTCACCATGGTCTCCATCAGAATGTGGATGAGGGCACACACCTGGGTGTACCCTCTGAGGCTTCCTTGGCTCCTGCTCACTGAGCACCCCGTCCTTTGTGAGCACTGTATGCCATGCCTGTGGCCCTTGGGGTGGTTCTGGACCCTGCAGTGCTCCCTTGGTTCAGCCTCTTGGAACTGGGAGGAAGGCGGGTACTCTTCAGTGGGGCCCAAGCTGCCTGCTAGACGCCGGCCAGAGCTCCCTTGCTCCTCCTATGCCCCATGCTCCATTTCCTGTTTAGGGGCAGATTCCCTCCTTGACTGGCCCGTCATGCTGGGCTTCTCAGTCTGACGCATCTCTGAGGGGTGGTGTCTGGGAGCTTTCGTGACGTCTGCGTGTAAAGGCTGCTCTGCCCGTCCCACTTTGCAGGTGCTCTGACTGTGGCTGTGC
The DNA here is from genome assembly GCA_028533085.1 of Varecia variegata. Lineage (NCBI taxonomy): Eukaryota > Metazoa > Chordata > Mammalia > Primates > Lemuridae > Varecia > Varecia variegata. Next base: position 166,446,138 of record CM052436.1, on the reverse strand, counting down.
CCATGGGGTTGAGACTGCTGCCAGTGCCACGGATACACCCCACAGGGCCATCCTGTGGTGGGTAGTGCCGTATCACATACTGCGATTCTGCCTTTTCCTGATTATTAGTGAAGTTGAGTGTTGTGTTTGGTCATTAGTGTCTTATTCTTCAGTTAACTTCCTTTTTGTTTTTTGCCTTCTTTTCTTTTTTCTATCGGCTTGTGTGTTTGATTCATTGGCGCTCCTTATATATTCTATAATCTTTTTTAAGTTATGTGTGCTGTAGATACCTTCTCCTGGTCTGTGGCCTAGTTTTTACTCCCCCAGCCCCCTGTTGTATCTTTTAACAAAACCAAAGGCTTGAGAGAATTACCCAGTTACTGTGTACACGTCTCTGGGAAATCAGGACATTTCTTTTACAACCCTAATACCATTACCCCCAGCAAAGTGAAAATAATCTGAGTCCTCTCTTGCCCATCTGTCCCCAGCCTGCCTTATTCCCCAAGCGTGGTCTCCCTCAGACCTCGTCAGCCTAGAACAGCATTGCCCACTTGTGGAAGCCCTGCATTGGCGTTGGTTCCTCTATGCCCCTTGGCAGAGGGGCATCTGGCTGTGAGGTCCCCGCCCCCACAGTGTCTCTCAGAGAATAGGAGCTGCCCTTCAGACCCTACTCCTTGGTAACCCCTGACCCTGGCTTTCCCAGGTCAGGGGTTTCGTCCACTTGGAATTGACTTTGTGTGATGTGAGGTAGGGTGTCCCTTTCTCCACCCAGACAGCCACCTGGCCCCACACCCAGAGCCGTCCACTGCTATTTGCCCCCAAGGCTGCCTGGGTGACCCAGGGGACAGTGTAAGTTTCAGCTTAGGCCTCGACACCCTGTGCCCTTGAGTGAGTGTCTCGGGGCCCTTGCTGCCATGGTTCTGTGTTTCCTCCTTAGGCTCATTCCACCCCCCACCCCTGGGGCTAAAGCTCTGGAAGGCAGTTTTCCTTTGTGTTCTCTGGTTACGGGTAGGTTTCTTCCACTTTGCCTGTCACTGGGGATCTTACCTTACAGGGAAGGCATCTTCATTTAGATTTTTGAACTGTGGGTGAGTGTGACCTTTTCCAGTTGTGCCCCGAACTTGGAGAGACCTAGAAAGCCAGAGTTTAAGGGTGACTCATTGGACAGATGCCCCATTACTGAAGTCTTTGGGGCTGGGACCCCTCCCTTGATCGTGCCCCTTCATGGGTGGCCATGAATGCCACTGTGTTGCATGCTCCTGGGTGATGTCAGGACCCTTTTCCTCTCATTCTTTCCCCTCCCTTGCTCCCTCTCCTTCCTTTCTTCTGTTTGTTCTGTATTTTCCTTTTTTTGTTTTTTAACCATTCTATCTAGCACTCCAAGTTGCTTTCAGCAGAAGGTTTTTTGAGGTTCCAAGGATGCCTAGTTTTCAGAAACCGACGTGCTGAGGCCTTGTTCTGACACGGAGAAGGGAGGGCTTAGTGGTGACCATTGGCACAGCTCCAGGCAGTGGTGATTCTACAGATGAATGGTGGATCGTCCTAAGTAGACTGTGAGTGATGGATTTTCTTATGGCATCAAGACCTGTTTATGTTTTTGTTTTTTGAGACAGCATCTCACTCTGCTACCTGGGCTAGAGTGCAGTGGTGTCATCATAGCTCACTGCAACCTCAAACTCCTGGGCTCAAGGGATCCTCCTGCCTTAGCCTCTCAAGTAGCTGGGACTTTAGGCGTGCACCACCATGCCCAGCTAATTTTTCTATTTTTTTTAGTTGAGACAGGGTCTCACTCTTGCTCAGGCTGGTCTCGAACTCCTGACCTCAAGTGATACTCCTGCCTTGGCCTCCCAGAGTGCTAGGATTATAGGTGTGAGCCACCGTGCCCGGACATGTATGTATATTTCAAGGAATGTAAAAAGCAAAAAGGATGAAATTAGTAAAGAATCAGTTATTTATGAGCTTGGCCTGAGTTTGACATCGCTTGTCTTCCCAGTGGGAAGTGCCCCTCAACACTGCAGTGGTGAGTTGGCAGAAACCTTGGCAGCCAGGGCCCTCCTTTCCACATGAAGTGGCACTTCCCTCGCTTTGAGTAATTACGTTCTTTCTTTATTGCTGTGAGCTCTGCACCCTTCAGTGTAATCTACTCTTCCTGCTTTGGGGCGTGATGTGAACGGAAACATGCGTCACACATCCCTTCGTGTCTGGCTGCTTTTGCTCAGCATTATGATCTTTAGTCATGCGCCTTGTGTGTGGCCCATACTTCCCAGAGTGTCCGTCGTGGGAACGCACCTCACTGTGTTCATCTGTTTTGCTGTGGTGGTGTGTGTGTCTACTCTACTTCCCTGGTTTATGGCAACCCTGTGGACAGCCTTGTCCAGCATGCTGGTGCGTGGAGCAGGTGTCCTGGGCTGGATGGTGCGTGTGCATCACCAGCTTGACCTCAGCACTGCAAACTCTTCACCCTCAGCAGGTCTTGTGGGTGCGTGCGGATTTAGTTTGCATTTTCCTTTTGTTAATCAAGTTGACCATCTTTTTCATGTGTTTATTGGAATTTGTATTTCCTCTTTGGAGAAGTACTTGTTAAAGTGTTTTGACTATTTTTCTCTTCAGTTGCCTTTTCTTATTGATTTTTAGAAGCCCTGTGCTGATTATATGTGGCCAACATTTTCTCTTCTGTGGCTGGTACATTTACTTTCTTAGTGTCCTTTGATGACGACGTTCTTTCTTTTAAGCTAGGACATTCTACTATTCATTGCATCATGTTTGTGCTGTCTGTGTCTGTTGAAGAAGTTGTTAACCTTTCATAGATCAGAAGACCATGTTGTCTTGTGAAAGATTTGTGGGTTGTTTTTTTTTTTTTTTAGAGAAAGGGTACTTGCTCTGTTGCCCAGGCTGGAGTGCAGTGGTGTGATCGTACTTCACCATAACTTCGAACTCCTCGGCTCAAGCCACCCTCACACCTTAGCCTCCCAAAGTGCCAGGTTTACAGGTGTGACCATGTAAACCATGGCACTGGTCCTTTCTAATGTCCTGTTTGATTTTCCTGAAATCCAGGCTCTGTCTGCATCAAGTTCATAAGGACTGTCTTCTGGAATTTTGTAGGTTGAAAACTTGTTGCTTAGTAACCAAGGGACCATCAAGCTGTGTGACTTTGGCAGTGCTACGACCATCTCACATTACCCCGACTACAGCTGGAGCGCCCAGAAGCGAGCCATGGTGGAGGAAGAGGTGAGGGGAGCAGTGGGGCCTCTGTGCATGAATGTCACCCTCCACCACGTCCCTTTCTCCATGGGCTCTCTCTAGCCCACTGGGAGTCTGCGCCAGTGTGCAGTGTGTCCCTGTGGGCCAAGACCTGAGCGGGTACCACCATACCGGAGTCCAAGGGGCTAGTCTTGCTCCAGACTGCCTGTGGGGCTGGTTGTGGGCACAGAGACAAGTCAGATGGAAGATTGTACTTCAGGTCATCCTCCTCCCAGATCTGGCTCAGAATGTCTTATGGCCATGTTTTTTCTTGGATTTTTTTATTGTGGTAAAATATAACAAAATTTATTATTGTAACCTGTTGTTAGCATGCATTCTGGTGGCATTCATATTCACAGTGTTGAGCAACCATCACCACTGCCCATTCTGGAACTTTTTTATCCTTCCAAATATGGCTGTTTTTAAAAAAATTATTTAGAAATATATCTTCATGGGAGACCTTGCAGCTCCATCCAGGAGACCCCTGCACAACTCAGGACAGTGTGGGTAGGGCCCGAGTATGACCTGAAGGGAGAGACCCAGACAGAAGGGTGCGAAACTGGCAGGGTGTCCCTTGGGCTACCTTCTTGGTGAGAGCCCAGACCCAGCCAGCAGTACCCGCACGCAGCAGCAATCTCAGGGTCACCACCTGCGGCACTAAGGAAACAAACCCAAGCACAAGTTCAGGGTTTCTTTATATTAGGTCAGTAAATATGAAATGTCCGATTTTGAATCAAAAGTTTATTATATCTCAAACAAGAAGCGGTACAATTAATCAAAGTAAGCACCTAAACTGTCAGCACAGTTTTGCCTTCTTAACACTAGCTTGCTTATGCCAACAGCAGAGAAGCCTGGAGAGCAAGTGGTGATGAAATCATGAAAGGCGTTTTCCAGAGCTTATTGAGAACTGAATATTTTTCCTTGCAAGAAGTGGTCCAGAGCCTGGAAAAAGGGGTAGTCAGTTGGTGCAAGGTCTAGTGAATACGGTAGATGACAGAGAGTTTCCAAGTCCGGACTCTGTAGTTTGAACAGTGTTATTTGTTGGACACGTAGGTGAGCATTGTCTTGCAAGAGGATTGGCCCTTCTCTATTGACCAATGTCGGCTGCTTCATTGCAAGCATTCTCATCATTTCATCCAATTGGTTGCAGTAGACATCTGCCATAATCGATTAACTAGGTTTCATGAAGCTGTAGGGGATACCAGTGCTGGACCACCAAACAGACACCATTAGCTTTTTTTTTGATGACTATTCGGTTTTGGACTGTGTTTTGGCACTTCATCTTTATCCAACCATTGTGCTGAATGTTTGCGATTGTCAGAAAGAATACATTTTTCATCACACGTAACGATATGGCATAGAAATGGTTCACCTTTATGTTGTGACAGCAAACAAAGACAAGCTTCAAGATGATTTCTCTTCTGATGCTCATTTAATTCATGTGGAACCCATCTATCCAGCTTCTTTACCTTGTTGATTTGTTTCAAATGGTACAATATTGTTGGAATAGTAACATCAAACCTTGCTGCTAATTTACACGTAGGTTGAGATGGATTCGTTTCCACTACAGCTTTCAGCTCATCATTATCCACCTTGGTCTCAGGTCACCCAATGACTCATTTTCAAGATTAAAATCACCAGATCGGAACTTCTCAAACCATCGACGTACTGTGTGTTCATTAGCCATGTCCTTCCCAAACACTTCGTTGATGTTTCGAGCTGTCTGCACTGCATTGGTTCCATGGTTTCACAAAAATTGCTATAAAAAGAAAAATTTGAAAGATAATCACAAGTCAAATCAGGATATACCTTCACCAAAACAAAAAGCAACAACAACAAACAAGAAGTGTCAAAGTGAAATGTCAGAGATATCAACTGTCAAACTTAGTACTTAGGGGGCTGGGCGTGGTGGCTCACGCCTGTAATCCTAGCACTCTGGGAGGCCAAGGTGGGAGGATCGCTCAAGGTCAGGATTTTGAGACCAGCCTGAGCAAGAGCGAGACCCCCGTCTCTACTAAAAATAGAAAGAAATGATCTGGACAGCTAAAACCATATAGAGAAAAAATGAGCCGGGCATGGTGGTGCATGCCTGTAGTCCCAGCTACTCGGGAGGCTGAGGCAGTAGGATTGCTTGAGCCCAGGAGTTTGAGGTTGCTGTGAGCTAGGCTGGCACCACAGCACTCTAGCCCAGGCAACAGAGCAAGACTCTGTCTCAAAAAAAAAAAAAAACAACTTAGTACTTAGGGAAATCAGACATTCCATACGTAATAACCTAGTAACTCTTCTCCCGCCCCCACCAGCAGCCAAGACCAGGGATGTGCTGTCAGATCCTGTGTTGAGAAGTCTTGGGATTATTCCTTTTCTCCTTCAGTGTGGTTCTGTTACTCTTTTGAAGTACATTTGGGTTTATCCATTTATTTACATTAACAGACTTTGTTTTTTAGACCGGTGTCAGGCTGACAGAGCAGGGTGGGAAGGCACTGAGTTGCCTTGTGCCCCCAGCTTGCACTCCTTGCAGCCCCCTCACTGTTCCTTGGTTCTTCCTCCTGCGTCTCTCACCCACTCTCCATCCATTGCTGTGCTCTGTCTTGGGGTTGTGGGCACTGAGTTCTGCACGAGCCCATGTCCTTGTGCACCCACACTCCTGGTTTTCAGCCATTTCACCATCCTAAGTGAGGCCACTCTTGAGAAGCAGAGGACAGTTTATTCTCTGTTCTTGTTTTCTCATTCTGTTTAATGGTGTAACTACAGGGGCCTGTTTACCCACTGCTCCCATGTGAATCCAGACTTGGGGCTGGTGTTCATGTGTTTGCCATGCACTGAGATTCTCTTTTTCCATGTGGGTATGCAACCCACAAGCCCCTACTGTATGTTTGTGGGTCTCTCAGTTTTTAAACCTGAACTAACCATGTAAATTTGGTTGAGTTATTTCTTCCATTGTAGAAGTGTTCTGTGTCCTCCACTAGAATTCATCTGGAAGCCTCTTTTAATATAGCACTTCCTTTTGTGTACTAGAATAATGTGGCTCACAAAAGCTGGTCTGTTGGCAGCTATTCTGGAGTAGGTTTCTTGTTTTAAGTGTGACACACCTCTACTGAACAAACAAAACAAATGTATGGCAGGTGAATACTTTGGCATATTTTATTAAATGTGGGAGGCCATGAGAGATTCATGTAAATTAATCTGGAGGGAAAGGGCAGTGGAGGTGGTGAGTAGGGCCCTGAGGTCTTTCTGGAACGTACAGGAGGATAGGGCACCATGCACTTGGGAAAGTTGCAGGGCATTGATGCAAAATAAAAAGTACTGCTCACATATAACTTTTCCTTTGAAATATCTGTTTTTTCTTCAGATCACAAGGAACACAACACCCATGTATAGGACGCCAGAGATCATAGACTTGTATTCAAACTTCCCAATCGGCGAGAAGCAGGATATCTGGGTGAGGTCTTGGTGCCTCTCCTGGCGGCGCCTGGCTCAGTCCCTCAAGGAGACCTTGTCTTTGGCCCACGCATAGTGGAGACTGGTGCCTGTCCTGGCCTTGGGCAGCTGCGGCCTGGTCTCCTCTGACTGAGAATCAGCAGGTCCCCTTGGCCTCCTTTCTCTTTTATCATTTCTTTTCTCTTTTCTTCATCTTCTTAAGAATCACTCATGACTACTTTTCACAGAGATGACTTGAGTAGAATTCATTTGGTTGGTGTGCTTGTGTTGAACCAAGTTGACCCAGGAGTCCTGTGCGGCTGGGTCTGCCTGAGTGAGGGCCAGGCCCAGTGCCCGGGGGTCCCCCCCCTCCCCCCACCCAAGGCCATTGGGTAGACATCATGGCCTGTGGTGCTCCTGGGCTCTCCTCTCACTCCATGGCAGAGCTCTGCCCATACACTGTGCTCCTGTTCCCTCCTTGGCGTGGCCAGAGCCACCAGCATTCTCCTGGGAACAGGGGCCCAAGCACCTATGCCCCTGCACCTTGGATTTCCCACTCAGGGTTCATAAGGGCCCCATGTGGGCCCACGTGGACATGCTGCATCTGTTCCTGGGGTCCTAGGTTGAGAACCTTTGTCTTTTGAGATGTGTGAGATGACCAGCACCCACCTGTGTCTTCATCAGCTGCTTATGTCTTGGTTGCCCCAGGCACATATCCCAGCAGGAAGACACCCCTGCCGTTGCTCTGTCAGGTGTCACGGTGTGAACTTTTACTCTTGGCTAGATAAAATCTTGATGTTGAAGTAACCACTACTTCCTCCTGTGGGTTCCCATAGTTGGGTGTTGTGGGTAGAATGACCAGGAGAAGAGCCCGATAGTTCATTCAGGGCTTATTCTGGGAAAATCCTCCACGGACCCTACAGGCCTCATTGCTGTGTGCTCTGCTCTGCTCCTTTGCTCTGTGTGTAGTGTTGCAGCCGAAGGAGGCCAAGACAGAGCTCGTCCCTGCCATTGCTTTGGCATTGCTCTGCCACCACCAGGGACGATGGGCGTCTGCCCCTTGCACAGCGAGGTCTGTGCTGGCATCCCACTAGCCCCAGAGCCCAAATGCATGAATGTGAGAACCGTTTAATTGTGAAAGGGATATTTTGATCTAAAATAAGAGTTTGAAATTTATTTACGACTGTAACCTAGATAATTTTTTGTAGTGGATACGGATGGAAAAATCGAGGCTTTCCATGTTGTGGGGAAGGCTGTTGCTAGCTCTGTCAGCTAGGTTGGCCTTTGTATGTCACAGCCAAGTCTGGCTCATCCATAAAACCAACAAAAGATGGAACCCATGGAAGGAGCCCCCACCCCAGCTGCTTCTTTGTGTCCCAACGCAATCCCATGTCCTCATCCCTGCCAGCCCTGGGCACTCAGCCTCTGTTTTCCCCGTAGGCCCTGGGCTGCATCTTGTACCTGCTGTGCTTCCAGCACCATCCTTTTGAGGATGGAGCGAAACTTCGAATAGTCAATGGGAAGTATGTGATTCCTCTGAGCGACACTCGGTACACTGTCTTCCATGACCTCATCCGTAAGTCCCCATGGTGAATGCTCGGGGCAGGGTCTGGGGGACAGCCTTCCTGTTAGATTGTGGGTGTTGCCCATCGGCTGGCACTGCCATGTCTCCCACCTGTTGCCATTGTTTTGACAGTGTCCCTGGTGGGGGACTTTTCAACAGAGCTCTCATCCGCTCACCCTTGGGTAAAATTACTGTGCTTTAAGTGGTAGTTTGATGACTTGGTTCAGTTTTGTTGCTCTTTCCTTCATTGTCCGCTGGCTTGCTTTTTAAAGTCAGTGAGTGTGTGAGTGAGTGGCCCTTTGGTGCCCTGTGACCTCTGTGAGAGCAGTTGGTGCCATCCCACTGGGGACCCCTAGGCTCATGGTGCAACGCGAGGTCGAGCTCATGCCACTGTTCCTCTGCTGCAGGTGCCATGCTGAAGGTCAACCCAGAGGAGCGACTGTCCATTGCCGAGGTGGTGCACCAGCTGCAGGAGATCGCAGCCGCCAGGAATGTGAACCCCAAGTCACCTATCACAGAGGTGAGGGCGTCATGGCTGTGCAAAGCACTGGACTCCAGGTGTTGCTCATAATGGTGTTCTCACATCACCCTGAGGACCTCCCACCCAGTTCACTGTGGAGTGTCATGGCCGCTGAGGGCTCGCAGCCAGTGCGTGGGGAAGGGGCCCCATGGCAGCTCAGGGTCAGGACCGAAGAACACCCCTGGGGTCCCACTCTGGATGCACTGTCCCCAGCCCATAAAAGCCCCAAGCGTTGCTCTGTAGGCTCCTTTCTGGTAGTTCTTCCTCTGACTTTGGATGGAATGTGAGTTATTTTTGTGTCTCACAGTCTGGTGGACAAGCATCCCAGCATGTGTCAGTTGGTCCTGTACTTCAAGGTCTCTGGGCTGTGGCTATCTCAAGGCTTGGCCTGGGAAGGGTCCACTTCCAGGCTCCCATGGCTGCTGGTGGATTCTTGGCAGGCTGTTGGACTAAGGCCCCACACATCTATGTGCTTTGTGAAAGTGGTGGGCCAGGAAGGCATCAGTGCAACATGGCCAGAAGACACCCTCCCAGTCTTTCTGACCAGGCCAAGGGCGGGCGGGCGATCACCTTTACCAGATTCCTGTGGTCAAAAGCAGGCTTGAGGCCGGGCACGGTGACTCACGCCTGTGATCCTAGCACTCTGGGAGGCCGAGGCGGGCGGATTGTTTGAGCTCAGGAGTTCGAGACCAGCCTGAGCAAGAGCGAGACCCCGTCTCTACTAAAAATAGAAAGAAATTATCTGGCCAACTAAAAATATATATGGAAAAAATTAGCCGGGCATGGTGGCGCATGCCTGTAGTCCCAGCTACTCGGGAGGCTGAGGCAGGAGGATCGCTTGATCCCAGGAGTTTGAGGTTGCTGTGAGCGAGGCTGATGCCACGGCACTCACTCTAGGCCGGGCAACAGAGCGAGACTCTGTCTCAAAAAAAAAAAAGCAGGCTTGAGGTCTGGCCCATACCCATGGGGAGCAGACAGAGTCTCTGAGTGTCTTTGGGCTCCCCCTAGCCACCACCACTCGTGCACATGGCTCAGGGCTCAGGTGAGGACTTGCAGGGCCCCAAAGGCCTGCAGAGTCCCCCCTGCAAACAAGCACCACCCTGCCCCATGGCCCTCCAATCTGTTACTCTGTCCATAAATTCCAGCTGCCCGGCTTCCTTGTTGCTGTTCATCTCCCCAGTGGGGTTAGGCCCCTCTGCCAGGAGACCCTTGCTCAATGACACAGACTCTCAATTCCTGTATCTCAGGCACTTTTCAGCTGGATCCTTTCACTCCATTGTAGCTGGACACAGGACTTTCCAGGGCCTTTGGCATGGAGCTGGTTGTGAGGGGCCAGCTCTACTGTTGCCGAAGGGTGGATATAGGGCTTGGGAGGGAAGGGTCAAAGTTGCTGACCTAAGTCCTCATCTGCGGACGGGGGACCCTGTGAGAGGAGGTCGGTTTGGGGTGAGTTGAGGGTTTGCAGTTCCTGCTGGGGTGGCAGTGGATACACAGGCCTGGGGGCCGGGGGCAGAGTGTGCATGTTCACGGGGTGCCTCCCTCTGCTGGCCGAGGTCTCTGGGGGTTGCAGTGGAGGGAGTGCCCAGCCTGGGAGCCAGAAGCATGTTAAGGTGCCAGGTACTCTGCAGTTGGAGAATTGATGTTGGGGACCTCATCAAGGAGCTGCCCTGGGGGTGAGGGTGGGGTGGGGGATCCGTTTCAGAGAAAATGGAGGTGGGGAGGGAGGGAGCTCTAGTCGCTTTGCTCTGCAGCAGGGCAGGCCGGTGCCTGCCACATCCCATCTGCTCTCTGCCCCTTCACAGAAAACACCTGCTGACTCTCCCCGGACGTTGCAGAGGAACACTGGGCTTACAGGGGTGCTGTGGGGACAGGAGGTGCTGCTGCACAGACGCAGGCCTGGTCAGCTGCGCCTGAGCACTCTGCTCTTAGTGCTTCTAGATGAGAACCTGGGGGGCAAACATCAAACCCCTGCCCGGGCCCACCACAAAACACCCAGTCCTCATCGGGGCTGAACTCAAGGGGAGGTAAAAATACTATTGTTTCCGGCCTCGCCCCACCCCCGCCTCCCAAGTAGGCCGGAAGCCACATGGTCCCCAGAGCCTGGGCCCTGAGATGAGAAAGCGCTTCAGGACTTGGGGGCACCGAGTCTGTTTATGATGGTTGAGCAGATTGGGAAGGAATGGACTGAGGAAGAGGGACAGAGCCTGTAGCCTGCAGGTCTGAGGTGTCAGACCAGGACAGAGGGCACTGTGAGGCAGACACACTGAGTCTCTCATGGGTTGCCTGTGTAGGTTTATCTGTATGTGACCTACCCTGTGGGTCAGGTTGACTATTCAGACTTGTGGAAAATCCTTCCCTTGCACTTTACAATGAGCCAGGTCGAGAGGACGGGCTGTGGGGTGCAGGTGCTGCGTGCTCTCTCCCTGACCTGGGCAGGTGGGAACTGTAGCTCTGACTCTTGCCAAGGTCCATTCAGGAACCGACTTCTCTGGTTTTAATCGTCACAGCTCCTGGAGCAGAATGGAAGCCATGGGAACGCAGTGCCGTCCCGAGGGCCACCCCTGCCTGGAGGCCCTGCCAGCAGCAGCTACAGTGGAGGTGGGTATGTTGGTCCCACGCCCCTGGGAGGGCCCAGCCCCACAGTACTGTTTTCTTGGGCCTCTCAGCCTGGGAGCTGCAGCAGTTCACTGGGACTCACAGAGCTCAGCAAAGCTGGTGTCCCCATGCAGTTCAGGACAGGGGAAGGGTTCAGACAGAAACCAACTGAGGGAAGAGATGTGGGGCAGGATCCAGGTGTCCTTGCCCAGGGCGTGGTGTGCAGCAGCACTGGCCAACAGTGTTCGGGGCATCACCACCCAGGGAGGTGGGCTGTGCCCCAGCATCCAGGGTATTTCTTGGGGTCAGGCATGCAGGTCTGGGCCCTCAGTCCCCTGCCCCTCTGCAGTCAAGCTGATCCCAGTGGCCCAAGACTCCATCACGCCACATTGTGTTGTTGACTGTCTGGCAGAGCCTAAAGCCCCTCCTGGGGGGACACTCCAGGTTCCCTCCTAGGAGCTTGGGACAAAGGGCCAGATCTGCTTTGGCAGCGTTAACCCTTTACTGCAATAGGCAGTGACCCTGAGATCATAGCATGTTAGAGGTGCCTGGGAGAGGGGAGAGCTGGGGGATTGGGGGGGCAGGAATCAGGCAGCTGGGGCTCAGATAGGGGAGGGTGCTCAGAGTGGGGGGCAGGGGCTCAGCAGGAGTGGGGTTCAGACAAAGGGGGCTCAGATGGGGGAAGAGTGCAGATAGAGTGGGGCCCAGATGGGGGTGGAGCTCATTCAGGGGAGGGGCTGAGACAGGGAAGGGACTTGGGGGGGCTGGGTGGGACTTACATGGGAGTGGGGGCTCAGCAGGACTGGTGAGAAGGTGCCAGTGGTTTGGGTGGGTCCCTAATGGCTGAGTAGTCTTCCTAGCCTTCCACCTCATGCAGGTAGTACCAGTGATGGGCCTGAGTGTCCCTGGAGGGGCCTCAGCCTGTGGGGAGCTCAGAAGGCTCTGGGGCAGGGATGCCACGTGCTCTTGGGGCTGTGTGCCGGGAGGCACTCTGGAAGGTTTCCAATGTAGCCACCAGGGCCCTGAGCAGAGCAGAACAGCCAGGACATGGCCTTGAGAGGCACTGGCTGACTGGGCCAAGACCCTCCTGATCTTGTCCCCGTGTCCCCATTCAAGTATAGAAGGGCCCACCTGGGTCTCTTTTCACCTGTTTCCCGGGGAGGAGCCCAGCCCCAGCAGTGGGCCAGCCAAGCCCTGGCACATGCAGTGGCGGATGTGGCCTCCACTGGCTGCAGGGAGAGTGAGTTCAGAAGGGGCTGAGTTCTTTGGGACACTTGAGTCTTCCCAGGCCTCTGCGTCCTGTCTGCACATGGGGCAATGGGCAGGCATTCTCTGTTTATACTAACTTCTGCCAAAGCTGCCTTGATGCCCTCACTCCAGGGACCCTGTGGTTTCAGGGTCTACTTTATTAGCCACCACTGTGTTCATGTCAAGGGCAGTCAGTGGCAGCCTCAAGTTGCGGCCCTGAGGCTGGCCTCCCATGCCCACAGAAAGACAAAGTTTCAGCCTGAAGCCATGTCTGAGGTGCCCAGAGCAGCTACTTCCCTGGATCTCTGGAAAGGTTGAGAATGGGTCAGACCCACCGGTGCCAAGGGAGGCTGGTGCTCTCTGCTCTACACTGCACATCAGGAGATGTCGTGGGACTGTGTGTGCCCATGGCCAGCTGAGACCGTCTCTCCCTGCAGGCCTGGCTCTGACAGAGTACGACCAGCCCTATGGCGGGTTCCTTGACATTTTGCGGGGCGGCACAGAGCGACTCTTCACCAACATCAAGGACACGTCCTCCAAGGTCATACAATCCGTTGCTAAGTAAGTGTGAGGCACCCGGGCTGTGTGTCTGCTGGGCTCTCTGTCCAGGCTGTAGCCTAGACCCTCGGGCCCCTGCTTCCCACCCCTGCCATGGAAAAGCCACGCAGGATCCCTGGAGGCAGTGGGACAGCATCCCCCTTGTCCCAAGGTGTGGAATGTGTCCAGTGCTCTGTGGAGCTGGGCAGGTCCCTTTCCGTCAGCCGCCTTGCATGGCCCTGCAGTGCAGAGAGAGGCCTGGAGACCCGGCCTCAGGCAGCACCGGGCTTGGCGTGGTTCTTGCTGTGGCAGCGCCCCTTGTGTGGGGCTGTCTATCCGTTTTGGCGTGCAGTGGGTGTGGCGGCTGGGCACAGCAGCACCTCCCTGTATGGTCAGTTAAACTTCTCACTGTTTAGATTCAAACAAGGTGGGTTTGAGTGTGTGGTTATGTGGTCACACTGTGGGTGGGATCATCTGAGGAGAGTGCACATGTGTGCAGGTGGGGGGCCTCCCGTCCCCGACATCGGCCTGCAGCCCCTGGCACTGCTCATCGACCACTGTGGAATGTTCCAGAACGCAGCCCCCTCCGTGTCATTGGGGTCCCTCTGCCGACTCTTCTGAAGGGGCTGAGTGCCGAGGGGTGCCTGGGGAGCCCTTGCTGGCCCTGGTTGCCTAGTGCAGCTGCCACTTCAGCTTGAGGGCATCAGCTATTTGTGGCCACCATGTCCCTTCTATAGTTGGTCAGACCTTTCGGCCCTGTCTTTGTTCTTTCGTGTTATGATCCTTATTTTGTGTCTGCAAGCGTCCACAGCACCAAGCAGACGTGTGTGTACTTATATATGTTTCTGAGTGTGTGCATGTGTGAGCATATGTGTATGCTTGAGTGTGTGTACACATGTGCAAGTGTAAGAATATGCTTATGAACATGTGTGTGTGTGCAAATGTGAGTGTGCTGTGAGCATGTGTGAGTACATATTGTAAGGTTTTTTGGAGTGGGGGGAGGGCTGAGAGAGTCGGGTGGATCGGAGAAAGTAGAAGGGGCATCTGAAGAGACGTCTGGTGGAGAGTTAGAGGGAGAAGAGGCGGAGGGGGGTGGGGGATCGAGTATAAGGAGGACCTGTGCGGGGGGGTGGCAGGTCAGACAGAGAGAAGGACAGGAGCGCAAATAGAAAAAGGCTTGGACATATGGTATCTCTGACCATTTGTCATTTCAGCGACAAAAGTTATCAAGGTCTTGTAGAATATCAAAATCGAAAGTCTCATTTTTAGGCCATTGGGAGCCATTGTCCAATTTATATTATTGGCCAGGCAGTATTGTAGTAAAGAATGAGGCGTTTGGGCCGGATGTCTAAATTTAGAGCCTTCAGATTGGCCAGCAGACACCCCAGGGGCGTCTCGCGGGGAATTTTGGTTACCCATGTCGCCTCAACCCGGATGGGGAAATAGCCAGGAGCAGCTTCCTGGCTACGGAGGCAGCAAAAGTCTAGGGGGACGTCTCTGCCCAAGACTAGAGTGCCGGCAGGGAAAGGGGTTAGAGGAATTTAGGCGTCCCCGAATAGCCTCAGTCCCTGGAACTGGGGAGTCTCCAACGTGGGCCCACGGTTTAACAGACAGGGAACAGTTTCCCAGAGGGCACGGAGGCTCCTGGGGAATCCAGGTTGGGATAACACGGGTGACTCACCCAGGCTGACGTAGTCAATTAGGGACTCGAAGGCAGTCAGCGGAGGTCCCGGTCCGGAATGTGAGGGTTCGCAGAAGGGGGTGGTGTAGCCAAGGCCCCAGAGCGGGCCGGCGCAGCCAAATGTCCCTCCCAGGTTTTGGCACCAAATGTAAGGTTTTAAGACCGGAGTCCAGGGGAGGAGCGGCGCAGCTGAAAGTCAAAGTACCCTCCTGGGTTTCGGCACCAAATGTAAGGTTTTTTGGAGTGTCCGGTGCCAGAGAAAGAAAGATGAGCAGAGTTGAAAGGGATAAGTAAAGAGGCTTTATTGGAGCGCTCCTGAGTGAGGGTAACGAGTCCCAAGAGAGGGACCCAGCCGAGCTTCACGGTCCCACGAGTGGACCAGAGAAGTCACCCCACCCAGAAGTCTGAGTGGGCTTATATATGTTTTTAGGGCTGGGGGATGGGAGTTTTTCTGGAGGGAAGGTTTTGACGCAAAGAGTGAGGAATTTCTTTGTTTCAGTTTTAGGGCTGGTATTGAGGAATAGGAGGGGCTTCTTCTTTTTTCATTAGGGAAGGGAGGGATACCTACCACCAGCCTTACACATATGTGACTATGTGTGCTGCACATTGGGCTATATGTATGTCATCTGTCACACTATGCACTTTGTCCCTCACGTGACCTTTTGTGATGAGAAGAAACTTGGCCTCGGGCGTGTTTTGTGTGTCCCTGGCACAGGGTGTGAGTGTGCACCTCTGGGCCCCTACTGCCTACCTCATAGCTGAGGGAAGATCAAAGGAAGCTCCCCTGGGTTCCGTGCCCAGCCCTCCGTCTGCTGGGCTTGGGGCTGTGGCTCCTCACGGTCCTGGCTGGTGTGTCTGGGCATGAAATGCCAGCAGGGCTGGGTGTGGACTGTGCAGAGGCGAGGGCCTGGTGGTTACCTGCTCTCATCTCTGGACAAAGGTGTGAAGTGGTGATGGGGCTCGGCTGTGGGGCATTTTGTGTGTGCTTCGGAATGCCCTTCTCCCCACCGGCTGGAGCCATGGATGGCACGACCCCAGCAGGGCATGGCGCGATGGTCCCGTGGCTGCAGTGCTGTGTCTGGGTCCAGGTGTCGGCCCAGCCCCCTTGGCCACCATCTAGCCTGTCTTTATCTTGGCCCCCACATCATCCTGACCCAGATGTGGCGTCCATCTGGGAAGGTCACACAGTTCCATGTTGTGTCCTTATGGATTCAGGACCAGGGACTCCTGAGTTGCAGCCCCCAAATGGCAGTGAACAGATGATTCCTGAGTGTGCGAGCAGCTGCTTGACCTCACTCTGGAAAAGAGAAATGGAAATTAAGCCTAGACTAAGATGCCATTTCTTACCAGTCAAGTGGGCAGCAGGAGAGCTGAGCCCTGGGCCTGCAGTGCGGTGTCCAGGACTGGTGGCCAAGAGAGGCAGGGAAGTGAGGTGGCAGAAGGTGAATGAGGTCCGAGAGCCCCAAGGCGGAGGGGCTGGTTCCCTCAGGGGCACAATGGAGATGGCATAGGCCAAGCGTGCATGTGTGTGTGTGTGTGTGTTTTCACATTTACAAGCACATTTATTTACATTTACAAGCAAATGTAAATAATGACCTACGGGGGCAGAGGCAGGACAGTGATTTGTTCCTGAATTTATCTGATTTCATGACTTTTGCTCTAAAACTATGGAAATGCCTTACATGATGAAAAATAAAAATTAGTTTAAAAATGAGTATTAATCTAAACGAGCTAGGGCCAGAGGAGACCTGGGAGGGTGGGAGACTGTTCAGTGTTGTGATCAGAGTGGAGATGGACAGGGAGAGGAGAGACGTGCGTCAGGGTCCCCCCTGGCACCCCAGGTTGGGTGATTTGCCAGAAGGACTTGTAGTTATTGCCACAGTTTATTCCAGGGAAAGGACACAGCACAGGCAGCAGAGGGAAGAGGGTACACGGGGCGAGTCCAGGGGAGCCTGATATGTCTTCAGGGTCCTCCCTCAGGTGTCCCCCAACACATGTTGTTTCCAACAGCGAGCTATGAGGGTGCTGGGGGTGCCATCTGCAGGGAGCCCTGGGGCCCTTGCAGCAGGGCCCGTAGGCAGCTCTGCTGGCACTCGTCGGACTCATCAGTTCTAGGGATGGTGGGAACCCTCCCGAAATCCCCCCGATGCCGGCCCAGGGTCAGCATTGCAGCCATCCCTCCCCAAGGCTGAGCAGTCAGGCCTGCTGGCGTGATCTGCCTCTATTCGAATCTCGTGCTTAAGATGGACGAGGCTGTGTAAACACATGCATTGATTTAGAAGTAACAATGAATTTATCATTTTCCTGGTGCTCCCTCAGCACACCACTGCCTCTGGCTACTTACTCTGTGTCCCACAAGCCAGGGCCACGGGCCTGAGCCCTGAGTCTCATTCTTTCCTGCCTGTGTCAAGTACAGACCTAACATCTGCGTTCCCCTTGTACACATGCCAGGAGCCAACACAGCCAGGCTCATGTGGTGCCCCCACCTTATGTGGGATGAGATATTACAGATCCTCGAAACTGCACGCAGTGCCCGCCTTCCCATAATGTGAGTCATCACGCTTTGCTCACCGTGGCACCCTGGGTTGCTGAGGGGCCTTTGCCCCGTGTGTGGGGCGGGCCTGGGCCCTCCACCTCTGCTGGCCTGGCAGGTCCTGCTGGTGGGCCCTGTGCCATACCTGTCCAGGGACTTGCTTGTTCTGGTCTTTTGCTCTTTTTACTCTTGGGCTTTTTTGTGTTTCTTACTGATAATTTAGATATGTTCTATGTATTAATTCGTTTTGTGAAAAAATATATAGCAAATACTTTGTATTGGGGTATTGTTTGTTTCTTTTTTAATGTCTTGTCCTAGAGACAATTTAAATTGAAGTATCAGATTTACCTGTACTTCCCTGTGTGTCTTCTGTTTGTTGTCTTGTTTAAGAAGCCTCTGTATCCGAAGCTAGCATTTAAGTAGATATAAACAAGTTTTTTAAATGTTTACATATATTTTCTTTTTCATTTTATAGAGACAGGGTCTCAGTCTGTCACCTGGGCTGGAGGGCAGTGGCGTCATCAGAGCTCACTATAACCTCTAACTCCTCAAACTCATGAGCTCAAGTGATCCTCTCACCTCAGCCTCCCAGAGTGCTGGGTCTACAGACACAAACCCTCACCCTGGCCTATATTTTCTTTTAGTGATTTTATTGTGTATGCTTGGGACTTTAAATCCTTGTTGACCTTATTTGTGGGATTTTTTTTTTTTGTTGACTGTCGTGTGCTTTGGTGGGAACAGCTCTTATGCTGATGGCCAAGCCGTAGCTGCTCCTGGTTCTGTCTCTGGGAGAGTTTTCAGTCCTGCAGCTTCCTGCTCACCGGTGGGAGAGGCCAGCCTCCCTCTGTACCTTGCTTCCCAAGAATGTCTTGCCTGTTCTTGCACAGCTTTTTCTTCAAATTAATTTTAGAATAAACTTGTCAAATTCCCTGTATCATCACGTAGGGTTTTGAGCTGTGTCTTACTGATTTTATGGACCAAGTTAGGGAACACTTGGTTGATAGATTGTTGGCCGTGGCCACAGCATGGGCGTCTCCGGCACTTGGCCCCATTCTGTCTTCTGATGGTGTCTGCTGGGTTCCCTCCTTGAGGGGAGGGCGGAGCAGTGACCACTTGGGGCACTGTCCTCAGGCTGCCGACCACACACAGCACCTTCTGCTCTTCAGCCTGTCCCCGCCACCTGTGTCACCATCTGTCCTCCAGACTAGCCCTCGGTGTGCCCTGTGGAGCACACTTGAGAATCGCAGGGGACAGTTAGAACCCTTCCTGTTGGGTCCATCCTCTCTACCACTCACAGGTTATGATTTCTCTCCACTTCTGATGTGGACGTCAGCTCCACACGATACACGCATGTGCACACATGTGTGTGCACCTTCCTCATGGGATACAGCCTAAACAGTGAGAGCCTCCGTGGCTTTCCCAGGACTGGGGCTCTGGTTTAAGCCCTTGTAACTTAATTGTTTGAGTGTTTCCTATGATAACCCAGTGCTCTTTTTATTTCCAGTTATGCCAAGGGCGATCTGGACATATCCTACATCACATCCAGAATTGCTGGTACGTTTGCCAGGTTACACTCTAGGACACGCTCCTGTCCCTGTGTGAGAGCAGCTCGTGGCACTGCTGCCTCTAGTGTGGCCCTGCTGTGTATCTGTCAGGGAGCTAGGAGGGGTGGCCACAGGAACGGCAGAGGTGCCTCTTCTCCAGCTTCCTGGGCAGCCACGAGCCTGCCCACAAAGTAGCCCTGGCACCATCCCAGGCCTGTGTCCAGTGGTTGGCCCAGCTTTTGCCCTGGTCTGGTACCTTCTCGAACTGTAAGCTTTCCTGGGGAATGCTGCGAGGCTATGCACATTTAGCCTTGGTCTCCAGGCCAAAAGTCAGGAGAGCTCATCCTGAGGCTTGGAGACTGTTGAGCACCAGGCTCTCTAGGCAGGACTTCCCATCCGGAAAGCTCTCTCCACGAGTCCTGGCAACCAGCTGACAGGCGTGTGTGTGGATCTGTCCTCCCTGGTCAGCCCAGGCTGGGCGTCCAGGAGGGTGGGGAGGGCCTGATAGTGGCCAGCTGTCTGGACAGTGGCTGGTGAAACTGCCCAGACAGGTTCCAGGAGCAGTGGGGCCCTCAGGTAGGCGGCCTAGCTGTGAGGCGAGCATAGCCTTCTAGGGGCAGTGGTCACCCCACAGTGGCTGACACAGGCCTGCTCTGTTCCAGTGATGTCGTTCCCAGCAGAAGGCGTGGAGTCGGCAATCAAAAATAACATAGAAGACGTGCGGTTGTTTCTAGACTCCAAGCACCCAGGACACTATGCTGTCTACAACCTGTCCCCGAGGACATATCGGCCCTCTAAGTTTCACAACCGAGTGAGTGGCCCCCAGTTTTGTCTGGGTGTGACTTTGGCGATTGTTGTCACTGCATTAGCGCAGGTTTTGTGGTAGTCCTCCACTTAGTTGCAGCACTAGATTGACCTTCTACCTTGTCCAGCAGACAGCAGTGGGTGGGGCCAGGGCGGGGCTCTCACAGAGGCAGTAGGGCTGGAGGGGGCCCTGGGGCAGGAGATAGGTGGAGCGTGTCCTGAGGGAAGGCCCAAAGCATAAACTGAGAGAGGGGCTGGCAGAGCTGATTCTGTCCATTGAAAGAACTGTTTGGCCAGACACAGGGGTGCGCCCTGTGGTCCCAGCTACTCAGAATGCTGAGGTGGGAGGATCACTTGAGCCCAGGAGTTTGAGGCCAACCTGGGCAACATAGCAAGACCACATCTCTAAATAAAAATAAAATACTCTTTGACAAAAAAATCCAAGGTGTCCTCCTGCCTGCCCACTGCTTCTCACCCTCCGGAGGGGGCATGAGGTTGCACAGTTTTCTTGGTAAAATATTGCAGACATGAGATACTTTCATGGTGTTTAAACTGACACAAGGCACAGGAAAGGATAGACTGAGTTCTTCTTTCAAAGGCAGCAACAGCCCTGGCACACAAACACTGTAGCACAGAAGGGAGGCACAGCAGGGGGCCCAGGACACCTCATTGTGATGTCTGTCCCTCACGTGCACGGAGGACAGGGCAGGTTCCCCACAGCCCACTTCATGCTGGCACAGCACCCAGCTGAACAGGGCCCTCTCTTTGCAGGTCTCTGAGTGCGGCTGGGTGGCCAGACGGGCACCAAACCTCCGCAACCTATACGACATTTGCAGGAACATGCACTCCTGGCTCAGGCAGGACCACAAAAACGTCTGCGTTGTGCACTGCGTGGTAAGTACAAGGGTCACCGCTCTGTCTCTACCTTTTTCATTGAAGTATACAGTTTCACGTATTTATTGAACAAAAACCGAGCCCCAGTTACTCATTAGGTACTATTTTTAACCTTGGGGGCATGGCAGAGAAGAAAATGTAGCCAGAGAGAAGTCCCTGCATGTAGGAAGCTTTGGGTCTGGTGGTTCCCCACCCCTCCTAGTGGGATGTGCCACTCTCTCGAGGGTCTCCTCAGGGCCCTCCTGGTCCTTGCCTGGCCTGGACCCGCACAGCCCAGTGCTGAGGCCACTCTGCCTGTCGGGACCCCTCCCGGCCCCTCCTTTGCTGTGACTGCTGAGTCCTCACCTCCAGCTCCCCTGTCCACAGAGTCAGGGTTAGAGGTTCGTTAGCCTCACACAGGGTGAAGCCTGCCTGGAAAATACACTTGGCACTTAGCTGCCGCCACTGTGGTGGTGGAGATAAAAGTCACACCAGGAGTGACGGTAAAGAGGGTTCAGTGGGGCTGCAGTGTGGGTGGGGTTGCTGGAGAAGTGGCCTGCCTGTTGCCTGTTCAGGAGCCTGCGTTCTCTGTTGGCCTCTGAGTCCTCCCCTCACCAGGCCTTCTGTGTGAGGTCCTAGACGTGTCCCCAAATCGGAGAGGACCAGCTTTACATCATTCACTTAGTGACATGGTAGGTGGAAGTTCATGGGACCTGAGAGTCCTCATCCCGCCGTGTGCGAGAGGATGTGAGCGAGCCTGTGTCCTTTGTCCTAGGACGGGAGAGCCGCCTCGGCCGTGGCTGTCTGCTCCTTCCTGTGCTTCTGCCGGCTCTTCAGCACCGCAGAGGCTGCTGTGTACATGTTCAGTATGAAGCGCTGTCCACCGGGTATTTGGCCATCCCACAAAAGGTACCGTCTGTGGGGATGTGCGTGACACCGCCTGTGCTGTGTTGGGTGCATTGTCACTGTGGCCAGGGCCTCTGGGCTTGGTGCCAACACATGGCAGGCCCCTCACAGTCTGGGTCAGCACCGCCTTGGCCCAGACCCATGCCCACAGGGACCCAGTGAAGAAGTGCTGCTGTTGGCTCCAGTGGGGACTTCCACTGTGGTCCCCTGAGCTGTGCGTGGGCAGCGCCCTGCGCAGCACCTACACACCAGGCTTTCCAGCAGGCACTCACTGGGCAGTGGGACAGCTCCTCTGGGCCCTGCCCTGCCATCTGCATGGGTTTGGTAGATGCCATGCATGAAAGAGCTCTGGACCATCTGATGCCATGCACAGGTAAGGTCCTCATCCTGTGAAGCACTCGGTTTCCATGTTGCTCACACCAGCTGGGAGCAGGCTTTCTCTGGGCAGTTTAAAGGAAGCAAGTCCTTGTGGCTGCAACCAGCTCTGTCCCCCCCAGGGACTACTCTCTTCACCAACCAGAGGCGTTGCATGTCCACTCTGCACACTCTGTCTATCCCCTGCAGAGAGGGACTTTCGGGTGTCCAGATCTGAGGAGTCGCACCCAGCATGAACCTTGCCCTGGGCTTAATCTTAATGAGGACTTGGGGTGGGGCTGGGGTGGTTTCCTTCCCTCTGAAGGAATGGGCTTTGGTGGAACAACAGAGACGTCGGGAGCAGGTAGAGCACAGGAGCAAGCGCCAGCACTGATGCCACTTTCATGCCCTGCCCTGGCGAGAAGAAGGGGCCTAAGCCGGCGGGTCTCTGTGTGCGTCATCCTTCTACTCTGCACAGGTGCACAGCCTGCTGACCACCAGTGGGTGCTGTTCCTATAGCTGATGGGTCCCTGCCTGGGGACAGGACATTGTGGTGGCTGTATGGCTATCAGACTGCCCCTGAGAGCATGGCCATCTTGTTGTGTCTTCTTTGTGGCCCCAGCAAGGGGGTACAAAGTGGGGCCCGTTTGTACATGTTGAGCTAAAAGCTACATATGCTCTCTTATTCCACATGTTCCGGGGGCCCCTGAGCTGTGCCTACTGCCTCAGGGCCCTTTTCAGCAGGGCGTCCGAGAACCACAGAGTCTCGTTTCCCGTTGTGTGTCTGGGCTCCTTCCTCGGAGGTGCAGAGAAGCATGCAGAGTGTGGCTCCCCTGACAACTGGCCAGACCCGCTTCAAATTCATTACTTAACTTCATCCCTATTGGAGGACTGAGGTTGTAGCACCATCAGCTGGCCCCAAATCTAAGGGGAGCCAGGCACCTGGGGGTGGGGGGGACATAAGTACTTGCTGTCAGGGTGGACGTCAGGGTGGAGGCCAGAGAGTGTTGGGTCAGTGAGGGCCATGTGTGCCTCAGTGGGTGAGCGGAGCCTCGGGGGTGGCGGGACATGTTAGAGCCCCTGCCCTCTCGAGGCTCTTTCTTCACCGTCTCCACGGTGCGCTCACGGGAAAGACCAGACAGGGACGCACAGGCCTGGGCTGGATTTTCCCTTCTGCCCCTCAAGGGAACAGATGTAACAAAGCAGCATGCTGGGACTCTGACAGGGAAGTGAAAATATCGTGATTAAGGTGCCAAAGACCCTAATGGTGCAGATGAGATGGGCCTCTTGTCAGAGAGATGGAGACTCCAAGGAAGAGTCAAATGGAAATGCCAGAAATGAGGATGCACTCAACACAGCCAAGGCATAAATCAGTGACCTCGGAGGCAGACTGGCAGGTGTTACTCAAACTGAAACACAGAGAGAAGGCACAGAGGAGAGGAGCTGAGCATCCAGTAGCTGCCAGGCCTCTCAGACAGTCCAACATACTCATAACTGGAATCCCAGAATGGGGAGGTAGAAGCATTGAAGAAATAATGGCTGAGAATTTTCCCAGATCAATGACGGATACCTATCCACAAATCCAAGAAGCTCAGAGGACACCAAACAGGGCTGAAAACAAAAGAAACACATCAAACACCTACCTTGGCATATCACACTAGTTCAACCTGCTGTAAACTGTACATCGAGAAAATCTTGCAGGCCGCCAGAGGAAAGAGATGTATCTATGGAGAAAAAGAAGGATGTGAATTACAAAGTTCTTGTCAGAAACCCTAGGGCAACCAGTACAGATTTTTTTAGGTGCTATAATTAATAAGTAAATAGAAGAAATAAAGTGAAAGCATAAAAAATGCTTAATCTAAGAGAAGGCAAAAAAAAAAAAAGAGAGAAGCTAAGAACAGATGGAAGAAGTAGAAAACAACTAGCAAGGTGGTGGATTTCAATCCAGCCATGTCAGTTACTCAGATTGAATGTGACTGGCCTGAGAAAACTAGTTAAAGGAAAGGGATTGTCATATTGGATAAAAAAAGCAAAGCCCAACCATACGCTGTTTGCCAGAACTCCCCTTCAAACATGAAGGTAAAGATAGGTTAAAAATAAAACGGCAGAGGAAGGTTGTATTAGTTATCATTTGCTGCATGACAAACTCCAGCACACTTTATGGCTTGAAACCACGTGCATTTGTTCTCACACTGTTTCCATCAGTCGAGATCTGGGCATTTGATACTTAGTTGGATCTTCTCCTCTTGGTCAAGGTGTTCCCCCAGCCAACTCTCTGAGAAAGCCTCTTCCTCCTGCATTTTAGAATCTGCTTCCAAGCTCACTCAGGTTGTTGACAGAATTCATTTGCTTGTGATTGAAGGACTGAGTGTCCTAGCTTCTTGCTGACCATCAGCTGGACACATCCTCTAGTCCTGGAGGCTGCCGGCAGTTTCCTGTTGCCCAGGCCTTCGAGGATAGCCTCAAGAGCAAGTCCACTGCGAGGACGGGGAGCACCCTTATCACAGAAGTGGCATCTTTCATCTCTTGTTGGTCAGAAGCAAGTTGCTGCTCCCAAGAGGGCATTATACAAGGGCATGAACACCACACATGAGGTGGGAGACAGACGCCCTGGAGTTGTGTGCCACAAAGATGATGCACCATGGAAACACTAGTCGTGAGGAAGTCAGAGTTGCTGTATCAATAGCAGATAAAATGGATTCAAAAGTTATAAAGCAACAAACTGATAGAATTGAAAGGAGAAATAGATTCATATTTATAGTGCAGACTTCAACGTTCCTCTCTCAGTAGAACAAGTAGATAGAAAATCAGCAAGGACGCAGAAGAACTGAACTGTCCCACCAACCCACTAAACTTACCTGACATCTATGGAACATTCTACCCAGCAACAGAAAAATAAACATTTCTTTCAAGCACCCATGAAGCATTCAACCAACAAAGATCATATTTGGGGCCATTAAACCTCAACAAATTTTTAAAAATTGAAATCATGTAAAATATGTTCTCAGGCAATAATGGAATAAAACTAGAAATCAATATCAGAAAGATATCTGGAAAAATCTCTAAATATTTCAGAATTAAATAACTTATTTGTAAATAGCCTATGAGTAAAAGAGGAAGTCTCAAGAAATTTAAAAATATTTCAGGCTGGGCTGGTGGCTCACAACTGTAGGCCCAGCTACTCGGGAGGCTGAGGCGGGAGAATCGCTTGAGCCCAGGCATTCAAGCCTGCAGTGAGCTATGATCACACCACTGCACTGCAGCCCGGGCGAAAGAGCAAAGAAATTTGAACCAAATGAAAAGTATACTTCAGATTTGTGAAGAATAACTAAAACATTGCTTTAAGAGAATTTTTGTAGCATTAAGTCCTTAAATTTGAAAAGAGAAAAGTTCTATCATGTCTGTCCTCAGGTACATTGAGTATATCTGTGACATGGTGGCGGAGGAGCCCATCACGCCCCACAGCAAGCCCATCCTGCTGAAGGCTGTCGCCATGACGCCGGTGCCACTGTTCAGCAAGCAGAGGAGCGGCTGCAGGCCCTTCTGTGAGGTCTACGTGGGGGGCGAGCGCGTGGCCAGCACGTCCCAGGAGTATGACAAGATGAGGTGAGTCTGCATGCGGTGCCTCCTCACACAAGATTGTCAAGCCTCTGTCTTCTGACTCCTCTGAAAACTTGTGAAAAAGAGCTCAGTGGAGACATGGACAAACGCTTGCTGAGGCAGATGCATTTGGAAACGCAGTGGGAGTGGCAGATAATTTGGTGCCATGGTCATCCAGAGAAGAACTTGTGGATTTAAGTGCTTGATATTATACTTGAGAAGATCTCAGAATTCTTGCTGTAGCTCGTGGTTCTTTGAAGTTCACTGTTTCATTAGAATGTTATACTTTTTATTGAGTGAACAATTTTTCATCATTCTGTCCTTTAGGGAATTTAAAATTGAGGATGGCAGAGCAGTCATTCCCCTGGGCACAACAGTGCAAGGAGATGTGCTCATTATAATTTATCATGCAAGGTCCACCCTGGGAGGAAGGCTGCAGGCCAAGGTGAGTGACTCTGGGCCTGCTTGGTTCTCTGGGGAGGTTGCAGGGGCTACTTGGTGTCTGACCTGTGCCGTGCCGGCTCCCTGTCAGTTCTCGTGGTGGATCCTGGGTCGAGCTAGGTATTTGGTGAGCATGATTAGTTTTCATGCAATGACTGCCTTTGTGGTCCCCAGCACTCTCTGTGGAGCACAAGGCAGAAGGGATTTTAGCCTGAGAAGTCTGAACCTTCCCCCAAGATCGTTACAGGACTGTAGTCTTCTTGGGGCATTTGTGGGCTTTGGCCTTGGGGATGCCCCACCACAGGCCCTCGACCCACACAGACAGCTTCTCAGGACCCTCAGCTCCCACTAACCGCCCCCCAGCCCCCAGCACGTGGCACAAGGGCACTGACCCTGAGTCCTATGTGTCCCCAGTACCTGGAGCAGTACGCAAGAACAGAGAAGTTCTCGGAGCTTGTTAAACGTGAACTATCTTCCTGTGACTTGACACCTGTTATTCTTAAGGGAAAGGATTTTTTCTGTGACCTGAGGATTTGGTTTTTATCTTCCTCAGTCTACAGGATCTCATGTTTGCTTTCTCTTGACAGATGGCCTCCATGAAGATGTTCCAGATTCAGTTCCATACCGGGTTCGTGCCTCGGAATGCAACCACTGTGAAATTTGCAAAGTATGTTGGTGTCATGCTGGGCTACAGTCGGGAGGGGCAGATGCCAAAACGGTTACGCACAAGGGTCAGACCAAGGCATGAGAGCACGGGTGGCAGATGGTGTGAATGGGCCCTTGGCAACATTGGACTCAAGTCCTAGGCCTGTCCTAGAGCTGAGTGTATTCACTTTCACTTTGCACATTGATGACTTTGACCCTGTGTGCGTTCCTTTTTGGAATTTTGCCACTTACACCTGGATGTGCTATAACCAGATGAATAGTGTCCGCTACATTTTAACAAAAGTGTTTTGAGTCCCTGATGTGTACAAACTGCCCTACTGGGCGTGGAGTTGGAGATGGTGAGATGCTCCCCCTCCTGTCTGGAGGCCACAGTCTGGTTTTGGAGACAGATGAATGAGCACACCAAGGGTAACCTTCAGTCTTACACTAATGTCAGAGGCCCAGCAGCACACACGTGGCCCTCAGCAGGTGGCAGTTGTCACCTTACAGCTTACATGGCAGAATTCAGGCTCTAGGCAGCTGGCCCAACTCAGCCAGGAAGCAGTGGAACAGGTTTTCACACTTGGATGTTTTTTTTGTTTGTTTTGTTTTGTTGTTTTTTTGTTTTTTTTTTTGAGACAGAGTCTCGCTTTGTTGCCCGGGCTAGAGTGCTGTGGCATCAGCCTAGCTCACAGCAACCTCAAACTCCTGGGCTTAAGCCATCCTTCTGCCTCAGCCTCCCGAGTAGCTGGGACTACAGGCATGTGCCATCATGCCCGGCTAATTTTTTCTATATATATGTTTTTGGTTGGCCAGATAATTTCTTTCTATTTTTAGTAGAGACGGGGTCTCGCTCTTGCTCAGGCTGGTCTCGAACTCCTGAGCTCAAACAATCCGCCCGCCTCGGCCTCCCAGAGTGCTAGGATTACAGGCGTGAGCCACCGCGCCCGGCCTTTTTTACAATTTTTTTTAACATTTCTTCTGTGTTTTACATTTCTTGTCTTTGTTATGTCTTACACTTTTCTTTTTTAACTCAAATGTTCACAACTTTAACATTTCGTTTCTTTTTTCCTCCTTTGGAGGAAGATAACACCCAGAGCTTCTGTAGTTTTCCAGCCACAGTGTAGGTTTAATATAATTTTTAAAGCCCAAATGACTAAAGACCAGAGGAAAAAAATGGGTGAAACATCTGCGGGTGATTCGATACAGGAGGTGGTAGATGGACTTTTGGTAACTGTGATTAGCATATTCAGGAAAATAGAGGCAAAGGTGGGGAATGTCACCAGAGATCTAGAACGTATGAAAAGGAGACAGATGTGCATTCTACAAGTGAAATGAAGTACTCAGTAGCTTTGTTTAACAACAGAATAGACACGGTAGGACAGAGAAATAGTGATTTGGAAGAAAACATCTGAAGATTGAATCACAAAAATGATGGAAGGTCCAGAAAGGACCAAAGCAGACATTGGGGCACCATGAGGAGGTGCGGTGTCTGCCGTCAGTTCTGGGAGGGGCGGAGCAGAAATAACGTGAAAATTTGCTAGCCCAGAACTTTCCTACGCTGATGAAAGACACCAAAGGCATCCAATCAAAAACTCTGCAAACACCAAACAGGAATTTGTTTTACACAAAGAAGAAACCCCTACCCGAGAACATCACAGTTGAATTGCTGAAAATCAAAGACGACAATTTCGGGCACCCCGGGAGGGGAAGGAGTGGGTGGGGGCTGTGACCCTCAGGTGACGAGACCGAGGGGGGAACTTTCCTCAAGAGGTACAGCGGTGAGTCAGTTGGATGCCATCTTCAAAGTACTGAAGGGAAGACGTTGGAATTCTGTATCCAGTGAAATTATCCTTGAGAGGCGAAAGCCAATTAGAGATGTTTTTAGGCAGATCAAGCATGAGAGAGTTTATCATCAGCCGATTGGCTACATCTCAGGGAATAAGGAATGGCAAGCCTGAGATGTGAGGACAGGAAACACTGAGGAGTGCTGGAAAGTGTGAATTAAGTGGGTGTCAGCTACCGAAAACATCAATGTAATGTATCATGGGTGTGAGGACCCATTTGGGAGTAAAATGTGTGATGACAGTATTGCAGAAAACAAAGGCAGGAGAGGGGAGCAGTGAGTAAATCTGCTGGGGTCCTCCCTCTGATTCCGTAGGGATGGGCATGAGTCTGGGGTACAAGCAAGGTTGGTTGGAGGAGAAGAAAATAGAGTAAAAAATATGTGATTAATTCAAAAGTAGAAACAGGGAAACAAAACCAGATGGGAGGGGTAGAAAACAAATGGTGAGCGAGACTTAAGCCCAGCTCTGTCCGTCACGCAGGAACAGAAATGGAAGGAGGCCTCCGGTTAACAGATGCGACTGCTGGGCTGGGTTAAAGCACAACCAGGCAAACCAAAAAACTCAAGTATATTCTGTTTGAAAGAGCCGTACATTAAAAAAAAGTGTATATGAAGACCCAGAAAGGCCAAAATTGAGCAGTGGAAAATCACATACCACACAAACATTAACAGAGAGCTGATGTTCCGATAGTGGTATTGGAGTAGAGTGAGACGAGAAGGGCTACTGGAAATAAGAGCGACGTGTGCGGTGCCAGAATGGCCAGTCCAAGAGGAAGAGGTCCCTGCCCTAGGTCTGTAAGCACCTGGTAACATCTTCAAGATGAACAACAGAAACGGACAGAACTACTTTAATAGAAGGTGACACTGACAAACCCACACTGGTAGTAACTTCTCTCTTTGGTCAACAGAAGTATTATAAAAAAAGTCAGGTAGGATGCAGAAGATTTTTTTTTTTTTTTTACAGTAAGTTTAACCAACTTGACCTGAGTTTTGCACACTTCAACAAACACCTGGAGAAACCGCCTCTGTTCAAGAGGAAAATTTGCCAAAGTAGACATACACGCTGGGTTGTAAATTAAGTCTCAGAAAGTGGGTTAAGTAGAGTCATTAATAGGAGCATACCCAGCGACAGCAGAAACGTAACCCACATGCCAAAAAGGAAATCACAGTTGAAATAAGAAAATACTTTAAACCCAGTAATAATCACAATACCACTTGCCAAAGCTTGTGGAATGCATCTAAAGCAGTGTTTAGAGGACATTTATAACTTCAAATTATAAAGAAGAAAGGTTGACAGTCAGTGACCTAAGTGCACATTTCAGGACGTTAGAGAAAGAACAGCAGATTAAACTCAAAGAAAGCAGGTGGAAAAAATAATCAAAAGTAGGAGCAGAATTCAGTTAAATAGAAAGCAAGCATAACATAGGAAAAATCACTGAAACCAAAAGATGTTTTTTTGATTCTCTGAAAAGCTAAATTGGTGAATGCTTAATGAATGTGGTCAAGGAGAAGGAAGAAAAATGCTAGTTCCCAGTATCAGAAGTGGAACAGGACATTGAAAAGATGCTCAGAAGTTGCTAGGGAGAATGTTGTGCCCCTGCTTTTGACATTTTGGGTGAAATGAACAAATCTTCTGAAAAACACAATGTATCAAAATGGACATAGGAAGAAATACTAAACTGGGATATCTGTTAAAGAAATGTACTCTGTCGTTTAAAACCGTCCCACCAAGACAAACTCCATGTCCAGATTGCTGTGCAGAGCCCAGACACTTGAGAAAGAGATTACACTAGGCAGACTCTCCCAGAGAATGCGGAGAGACAGCCCTTCTTGCTGCTGGAAAGCCAGCACTGCCTACTATTATAGCAAAACCTGATAGGAACGTTGTAGGAGAGTAGAATTGTAGGCCAGTGTCTCAGGAATATGATATAAAAGTTCTCAACAAAATATTAGCCAACAGAATCTAGTGTTACATAGCAAGGATGAGGCATCTTGTCTGGTTCATTTCAGGAATGTGAGGTTGTTAAGGTTGTTTTGACATTTGAAAATTAGTCTCTCTGATTCACCGCATTAACAGAATAAAGACAAAAACCCATATGATCTTTTCATTGATAAAGCATTTGATAAAATGAGTACCCTTTCTCATCAAAAGTCCAGCAATTAAGGAATGGAGGGAACGTTCTTATTCTGATAGAGGACCCACAACCCTAAAGGCCTTATCCAGGCTGATGGTGAACTGTTTGGGCTTTTCCCTCCTGAGTCTGTAGACAAAATAAGGTTTCCACTCTCACTGTGCACTATTTTATGGCTGGCCCTAGCCAGGGCAGCAAGAAAAAGAAAGGGCAGAAAGAATGGGTTTCAGCTGCTGCTTCCCACGGTTAGTGGGATTGTCACAGCAGGAATCCAGGAGCACCTGCACACTGTTAGAGTGAGTACATAAATTTAGTAAAATTACTGAATGAGGAGTTAAAATACAGCAAAATATAAACAAAAAATGAAATTTAAAAAACAATGCTGTTTATGGTAATTCAAAAAGCATCAAATACCTAGTAATAAATCTAACAAAAGACATGTAAGACTTATAGGCTGAAAACTACAAATACTTGCTGAGAAAAAATTAAGCACTAAAATGTAAAAAGTAAGGGATTCACCATGTTCGTGGGTTGGAAGACGCAATAGTTTTAGGATATCGGGAGGACACTAACCAATTCTGTACAACAACCAATGGAGTTGATTAGTGTCCTCCTGAAATTCATGGCCCTGTAGGAAAATGAGGAGACACACGGAGGAGACGCGGTAGAGAGGAACAGAGGCCGGGGGGAAACAGCCACGAGCCGAGGGAGGCAGCGAGGGTCCTCCCTCTGAGCCTTTGGAGAAAGTGCTACCCTGCGACACCTGGATCTCCCACTCCTGAACTCTAGACTGTGAGAGAGTGAATTCCTGTGGTTTGGGGTGCTGTTACCTGACCAGCACACTGATGAAGAAGTCGGTGATCTCTGGCTTCTGTGCGATCCCAGCAGGGGTGTGAGTGTGCGATCAATAGGCTGATGGGGAAGGATTCGCATGGCCAAGGCCATCTAAAGGGCAGAGTTGAAGGAATGACCTACCAGGAGTCAAGAGGACCCCAAAGCCACAGTATTTAGCATAGTGTTCAGGGACAGGGGTCTCAGTGCACTAGGTGGCTTATAAACTGCAGGAGTTTATTTCCCACAGTCTGGAGCCCGGGAAGTCAACCATCGCAACACTGGCAGAAATGGTGCCTGCTGAGAGCTGGTTCTCTGGTTCCTAGATGGCAACTTCTGCTCACATGGTGGAAGAGGCGAGGGATCTTCCTGGGGCCTCTTTTAGAGCAGTAATCCCATTCATGAGGCCCTACCCTCATGAATGCATCAGCTCTCAAAGGCACCACCTCCTGATTCCATCACCTTGGTGGGGGAAGCCTCAGCGTGTGAATTTGGGAGTATGTGAACATTCAGACCATCCCGGTCAACACACTGAGCCAGGGAGCGGTATAGAGACCAACACGCACATGTTCCGGGTTTACAGCAAAGGCACCGCTCAGTTCAGTGGGGAGAGGGTCAGGCCCAGGGATACCTGTTTGAAGAAAAAAAAAGAGCCTCTTTCGCACAATATGTACAAAACTTATTTTGACATGGGCCCATATACCTAAACTTGAAAATATTCCATGATACAGCTTCTAGAAGAAAATATAGAGTATCTTCATAACCTTTAGTTGGGCAAAAATTTCTTAAGCAGAAAAAGAGCTAACTCTAAAGGAAAAGCTTGGTAATCTTTGCTTAATTAAAATTAAGAGCATTTGTCATCAACAGACACCATTAAGAGGCTCACAAGGAGATGTTTGTAGTGCACACATCTGGAATATCTGAAGGGTTACAGATCAAAGAGAGAAAGACAACCCATTAAAATGGGCAAACGACGTGGCCACACTCTTCCCAACATGGGAATCCGAATGGTCACCAAGGACAGACCACACATGACAGCAGTCCTATAAGATTACAATGGCGCTGAAAGATTCCTATTGCCTAGTGACATCTTGATGATCCAGACCCTGTGTAGGCCTAGACTAATGTTTGTTGTATCTTCATTTTTAACAAAAAAGTTTAAGAAGTAAAAATAATAAAAAACTTTTAAAATAGGAAAAAGCTTATAGAATAAGTATATAAAGAAAAATATCTAAGCATTATTACAAGAGTCAAAAAGTTAAAAAAATTAAGTTTATAAAGTAAAATGACAGCAGTGTTCATTTATTATTAAAAGAAATTTTATAAAATGCATTTAGTGTAGCCTAAGGCTATGGTGTGTATAAAGCCCGTGGTGGTACACAGTACATTCTAGATCTTCACGCTCACTCACCACTCACTCTGACTCACCCAGAGCAGCTTCCAGCCCTGAAAGCCCCGTTCACAGTAAGTACCCTATACAGGTGTACCATTTTTTATCTTGTTTTTCCTGTTGCTTTTCCATGCTTAGATATGTTAGGCACACAAATACTTACCACTGTGTTACCGTTGCCTGCAGCATTCAGTACAGTACCCTGCTGTTCAGGTTTGTGGCTTGGGAGCAACAGGCCATACCACGCAGCCTAGGTATGTAGGAGGCGATGCCATCTGGGTTTGTGTCAGCGCACCCCGTGACGTTCGCGTGACAGGATTGCCTGTCTGTGCATCTCTCAGACTGTCTCCCCATCGTTAAGCTACGCGTGACTATATGCAGAAAGCCTTCTCACTGTCATTAGTCATCAGGGAAGTGCAAGTTAGAGCCACCGTGTACTCTGACTAGAACGGCTGACACTACCCGATGTTGTCAAGGATGTGGGAGTGTAAAATGGTACAACCTCTGTGGAAAATCTACTTGAGCTTTGTACTCCTGACTGTGTCCTCAAGAGAAATGAGAGCTTGAAACCAATAACAACTCATCCAAGAATGTTCTTAGAACCCAAGGCAGAGCTCCCTTTGGGACTTGACCTGGGGCCACACAGGGATCCTTCAGGGGTGAAGAGGCGGTGAGCATCTGAGACTGGGTGGCTTATGAAGAGCAGAAACTTAATTCCCACTGTTCCGGAGGCCAGGAAGGCCAAGATAAAAGCCCAGCATTCGGTCTGGCGAGGGCCTCTTGCTGCATCCTCATGTGGCGAGAGAGTGAACCAACCCCCTCCCAGAGGCCCTGTTTATAGCAGCATCAATCCATCCGCACTGGGGATTGCGTTTTCCAGCACGTGCATTTTGGGGGACACATTCCAACCCTACCAGTGTGTTCTGAATTATACTGGCTACGCACAAATACAACTTGATTGAGTTGTGCTCTTAGGGTTGTGCGTTTTGTGTATGTTATACCTCTAAAAATGAATGAATGAATCAAATGAGGAGAAGGCTTTTGAGTTGACTGATGGATGCAGGAATGCGGCACATGCCGTGGGTGGGATAGCTTTGCAGAGACGTGGCTGACATAGGCAATGTGAAAGGAGAATTTGGAGCATTGTTGTCCAGACACTGATAAGCCCAAGAAGGATACACAGAGGCCCTGAGGCGTCCTGGGCTGAGTGAGGGTGCCAGACAGGTCTCAGTGCACAGGGTTGCTGTCGTGACACAGGCCAGCACTTTCTTTTACCAGCCAAGCATGGCGGAAGCCGCCTGTTGGAGCCTGATCACACAGGGGCCCAAGCGGTGGGGCTTGTGGCTATGTCCTGCAGCCCAGGGCCCACAGGAGCTGCCAGCCCTGCTCATAGGCCCTCATTGTTCCCTCACCACCCTGCTGGGGGAGCTGCAGGCCCAGGGCCCAGGGGCAGTCTTGGGGGGCCAGCTGGGGTGGGGAGGCTGGGCCAGGGCCCTGGAGCTGAGCCTCCCTCGCTCCCTCCGTCCTCGTTGATGGCGGGGCCAACTCCATTCCTCACTGTGGCCGCCGTCTCCTGGCCGTCAGAATCTTCCCCAGTGCCTGGTGACCCCTCTACGGATATCACCGTCTCCGAGGCTCCAGGTAGCAGTCCCACCTGGCTGAGTGCAGTCACCTGTAGTCTCCTGACTGGGCAACTGACGCAGAAAGAGAGACTCAGGTGTGGAAGGCGGTTTGTGGTGGCCTTCAGGCTTGTGCCACGACCACCTCTGCCCAGAGTGCCTGGGAAGGGTGTGCAGGGGGCGGCCGCTCTGCATGAGGTGGCGCACCTGCCCGTAGCCCTGGTGGGAAGCGGGATGTCCACCCCTTGGGGCAGACACCAGTGGCTGCTTCTGTTCCCTCTCTCCCTTGGCACAGAGGTGATTATGTTTTGGGGGGCAGGAAGGAGTCAGCGAGGGGTCTTTATACATCAGAGTCATGTGTGTTCCCTGGTTTTATTTCTTGAAGTCCAGAGCAGTAGCAGTTAAGGTCAGCTGGAGCTCTGCCTCCATCCCCTCTGCTCTCTGCTCAGAGCTGGTCTTCTACTTCAGAGTGTTGTTGTTACCACCCCTCGGCACCTAGGGTCTCCCAGGAACCAACTGCTGCTCTCTTGTTCCTTTTTTTATTTTTTTATTCACATAAAGCTTAAGTGTAACACGTTAGATGGTGTCAAATAGGGCAGATGTTGGGGAACATCTAAAGAGCCAGAGTTTTTTGTTTTTGTTTTTTTGTTTTTGAGACAGAGTCTCGCTTTGTTGCCCGGGCTAGAGTGAGTGCCGTGGCGTCAGCCTAGCTCACAGCAACCTCAAACTCCTGGGCTTAAGCGATCCTACT
Organism: Varecia variegata; assembly: GCA_028533085.1. Classification (NCBI taxonomy): domain Eukaryota; kingdom Metazoa; phylum Chordata; class Mammalia; order Primates; family Lemuridae; genus Varecia; species Varecia variegata. The sequence continues at coordinate 166,411,088 of CM052436.1, read as the reverse complement.
GCCTCAGCCTCCCAAGTAGCTGGGACTACAGGCATGCGCCACCATGCCCAGCTAATTTTTTCTATATATATATTTTTAGTTGGCCAGATAATTTCTTTCTATTTTTAGTAGAGACGGGGTCTCGCTCTTGCTCAGGCTGGTCTTGAACTCCTGAGCTCAAACAATCCGCCCACCTCGGCCTCCCAAGTGCTAGGATTACAGGCGTGAGCCACTGCGCCCGGCCAAGAGCCAGAGTTTATCAGTGTAGCCTATAAATGTTATCAGAGACAACCTAAGGAAATATGTGAGATACCCTGGAATTCCTTAGAGAGATGCTGACCCACGAAATTAGAACGGTTCAGTGAAATGGCAGCTGAAGTCACCACTTTCAGGTTATCCTGGTTACCCGTCTCCCTCCTATGCCACCGGACAGCTGCCCTGAGTGTCATCTGGAGACCCCAAAATGTTCTCCCACTCGAACCCCCACCTCTCCCCACAGCCCAAGCAGGGGCAGGCTCGAGCCAGCACTGCCTCCCTGGGCCCCACAGTGAACTGTGGCTTCCTTTCCCTTGGAATCTTGTTTTCAGTCCCTGGAATCCACATTCCAGAGGTCTTGATTTTATGGGCAGCTGTTAATAGTTGGGGGGTTTTACCAGAGTGGACATCACCATTTTTATGGAAAATGCATTTATGGTCCCAAAGTACCTGATTTGAACCAACTGAGTGGCCACAGCACATACATAGTTGGGGCTGAGGCCTGGCCCTGAGGGCCTGCCACGTGGAGCTTGCCCACCTGGGTGCTAGAGTCGCCTTGCCAGTGGGAGCCGTCCCATCTGCTCCTGTGCACTTGCTGCAGTGTCGGGGCCCAGCCCAGCACTCTTCTGACTTTGACACAGTCGGGGGAATCCCTACCCTGATGTCAGAGCGGCCAGTAAAATGATCCTCTGCTGGGCCATGACCCACGCGTGCCCCTGGCCCTTCCTGTTGGCAGTCGTGCATTCCTGCCCTGCAAGCTACTAGGCAAGTTCACTGGGCCGTGGCTTACATGGCTGTGGGTTTGGTGGGGGCGGAGATGGCTGTCTGTCCCGGTGCTGCCTTGAGGCCCCATCTGCCAGCTGCACAGTCTTGTTTCTGTGCACATTTCTTTAGCACATGTTTAAGTGGCATGCAGACTACTCTGTGGGTCTTCCTAACTGGTGTCTATTTGGTAACACCGCAGGTATGACCTGGACGCTTGTGACATTCAAGAGAAATACCCGGACTTGTTCCAAGTGAACTTGGAAGTAGAGGTGGAGCCCAGGGACAGGCCGAGCCGGGAGGCCCCGCCATGGGAGAACGCAAATATGAGGGGGCTAAACCCCAAAATCCTGTTTTCCAGCCGAGAGGAGCAGCAAGACATTCTGTCTAAATTTGGTAAGGTCCCACAGGTAAAATGATGGCATTCCTGTTCTTCATATGCACTTGCAGGTGGCCTGGCTCTGTTGAGGGCGTGGGGCAGAGCCCACCGCACCCTGTCTGCAGCACCTGTGCGCGGGCTGCACTCAGGCTGCAAGCTGCTCACAACTGCGGGAGGTTTGGAAACTCCTGTCTTTGGGTGTGCCGTAAAGCCACCAGCTACAGCGCCAGAGAAGGGAGGAACCCGAGGGCAGTGGAGGCTTCCCCCAGCCTTACCGCATACTTGAGTTGCCCCTGGGCCACCCTCAGGCACTGGGTCCTCTTGTCTTAGGCTAGGGCAGAAATAGAAACCCGATTTGCTGGAGCGTGGCTGCAGTTTGCTCTGAGTCTGCTTTGTGGGGTCACATGGGCCAGGTTTGCTCCCACCGGCAAGGGCTGCCTCGGGTCAGGTATGTGTCAGGCTCTGGCTCTCAGGTCTTGTGTTCTGGACACACATTCGTTCCAAGTGAGAGATTTCTCTCAGGACCTGCTGAACCCACGCTCAGGCAGGAGCAAAGTTCTTATTCCTGCTTGTGGCCCCATGCAGCGTGGTTGTATCTTCTCCTTATTTCAGAGCAGTTACCAAAAAACTAGTACAAATAGTACGTTGGCAGGTAGGACTTGTGATGTCATCTGCTGGGCACGTCACATTTTTGTGTTTTTGCATTTTTTATGTTTTCTTATCTGAGGACAATTAGGTATTCCTGAAGGGGGGGTTATTTGTGTGTACAGGTGTGTGCAGATGTATGCTGTGTACATGTACATATGGGGATATATGTGGTGTGTGTAATATGTGGCATGAATGTGTTGGTGTGCACATGTGTATGTGTGTCACGTGTTATGTGCTTGTGTATGGTGGCCGCACACATATGCATGGTGTTGAGACTGTGGTGTGTGCATGCTTATGTGGTATGTGTAAATTCGTGTCTGCATGTCGTGTGTGCGTGCCTGTGTGGTGTGTGGCATGTGTATGTGCATCTGTGTGGGCATGTGTGCCTGTGTACCTGTGTGCACACATGTGGCCCAGAGCAGCATCAGAGTAGACAGCAGGGACTTGTTCACGAGGGGAACCTTGAGGTCCTCCTGTCCTTGGTGTGGGTTCCTGGCACTTGGCGTTGGGGCTACTGTGTCCCCAGGCCTGGCCACCTGCTGGTGCCCGCTCACCCTTCTGCACTTGTTGGCTCCAGGCCTCACCCACCCCAGCCTGCTGGCTGATTCGTCCTCTCCCGGCAGGGAAGCCGGAGCTCCCCCGGCAGCCTGGCTCCACGGCTCAGTATGACGCTGAGGAGGGATCCCCAGAAGCTGAACCCACTGAGTCAGACTCACCACCGAGCAGCAGCACGGACACCAGCCATTTCCTCCACACGCTGGATTGGCAGGGTAGGAGCGCAGGCGTGGGTGGGAGACAGGCCCCGGGCTGAGCTGGGGCTTCCTCAGAGTGGGGCTGTAGAACCCTACATGCTGGCCTGGTTGTTGATGGCTCTCACAGGACTTTGGTGGTTTTGAATTTGTAAGAGCAGACTCACAGACCAGGGTGCTGGCCGAGGCCCTCCCCAGTGGTCTCAGGGTGTGGGCCTGGGCAGGCTGGTCACACAGGCTCCTGAGTCCCCACAGGGAACTCCTGGCCCCTCAATGCCCACACCCCGGGCCCAGTTGCTGCAACCAAACATCTGGTGGGTCACCCTGACCTCTCACCCCTAGGGCATGCCCCAGCCACCTTCTGCCACGGCACCCTTGGCCAGTCCTCCCACCGTGTCTGTTCCCAGCGCTCCCTAGGCTGGGCATTCCTTCCCCGGGGGCGCTATCCCATGTGGGGGCTGCAATGTGTACCCCACAAGACTGAGCTCTTGATCGTCAAGAGAGCAGCGGGCAGAGCCTGCTTGAGGGGGAAGCTCCTGAAGGGTTGGAAGAGCCTCAGGAAACCTCAAGGAGTATCAGTCGCCTTTGCTGGGTGCCCTGGGCAGGGGAGGCGCTGAGGTGGTCTGCAGGTGTGGGCCTGACCAGGGCATGGGGGCTTTGCTGACCATGTGCCTGTCACATCAGCCCCGTCAACGTGCAGGTCCACCAGCCTGCCCTTTTGTTTTCTTTTCAGAGGAGAAGGAATCTGAGACTGGTGTAGGAAATGCCTCTCCCAAGGAGAGTCAGTCTGTCCTGATGGAGGACAGAGATGAGGGTGCAGTGTCAGAAGAGGAGGAGTCACCGTGCTCGAGTGAGAGCAGGGCGCCCAGGATCGAGGGTGATGGGCCGGGCCAGCAGGACTTGATCTTCGATGTGGGGACAGCGGCCGCACCACCAGAGCCCGAGCTGCCAGAACCCACGCTGCAGGAAGACAGCGTTGACCTCCTGGGGCTGCACTCCGAGGCGGGCCAGGGGCCGGCTCCCCCCATGCAGGCCTGCAGAGCCCCCTCCAGCAACACTGACCTCCTCAGCCGCCTCCTCAGGCCCCCTGAGGCTGTTCCAGAAGGGTCCCCGGATGACCTGCTCCTGGCCAGCCCGCCCCCTGCCCCTGGTACACATTTCTGTTCTGATGCAGATCAGCATCACAGTAAATGAGTGAGGAGGAGTGGGAGCCATCACTGTCACCTTAGAGGCACCCAGAGGAGGGGAAGGGCCTCCCTCCTGCCTGAGCTCATGGGTGGGAACTGCCTGCTCTGTCCCCCATGGGCAGGGCCATGTCCTGGGAACTTTATCCAGGGCCCTGGGGTGCCAGGCAGTAGAAGAGAGGAGGCCCCAGGCTGACCACCATACTGTGTCCCCAGTGCAGTGCTGTGGCCTCCTTGGGCAGCTCGGACCCCAGGAGGATGGGCTGATGCTTTGGTGAAGGTCTCACCTGTCCCTGCCTATCCCTGCAGCCGACCCATTTGACCCCTTGCTGCTGCCTTCCGATTCCGACACCCAGCCCTGCTCCAAACCTGATCTCTTTGGCGAGTTTCTCAATGGCGAGTTCCTCAATTCGGACTCTGCAGCCACCCCGCCTGCCTTCCCATCCACCCACAGCGCTCCACCCCCATCCTGCAGTGCCGACTTCCTGCACCTGGGTACGTGGCTTGCACAGCTTGGCGGGACATGGGAGTTTGTGCTTCATGCAGCCTCCTCCCTCGGGACGCGGCTTGAGGTCGGACCTGCATCTCGGGCAGTGGGTGGGGCTGGACCGACTGCCCATGAGGTAAGGACAGACACCGCCGCCTGCTCTTGTGTCTCACCCAAACTGTCCCCAAACCTGCAACATGTTCTGGGTCCCCAAGGTGCCCCCTCCCACGGTGAGGCCTTCTCTAGGCTCCAGAATTGTGACCATGCACAGGGACGGCCACCTGTGCCCAGAGCTTTTGTAAGGCCCAGGGGTCGGAGGGCGGGAGGCAGAGTGGTCCAGGAAGCCAGTGCTGGTGAGAGCGTGGCAGGAGGACATTGAATGCATGTGTGTCCCTGGGGAGAAGGCCATGCCATGGGAGAAGCAGGAGTGGCTTCTACAGACAGGCCAGCCAGAGAGGGGAGGGGCCCAGGCTGCCCCTCTGGCATGGTCCTGGGGAAGGAGCTCAGGCTCTTTCCCCTAAGCAGGCAGCAGTATCATCCCTGGTGCACTCTGGGGTGATGACTGTGACTACTGTGGGGTGGCTTGTGAGTGGGCAACATGGAGCACATCCAGGCAGTGCTGGACTGGGTGACTCCAGAGGTGGTCAGTGTGCCCAGTGCCAGGGCAGACAGGACTTGCTGGGGCCTGGGGGCTGGTACCAAGCATGGTCACAGCTGCTCTGTCCCCTTGCGAGGCTATTCAGCTGGTCAGTGTCTGCGCCACCACGAGCTCTGGAGAGCTTGAGGGGAGGCAAGTTCTGGGGCACCAGGGAGCGCTGCCCAAGGGGGCGGGGCTTGGAGGCCCTTTCAGATAGGGCCATGCTGATGCTCCTCATTGTGGCTGTGACTTCCCCTTACATCCAGCTGGTCAGTTCAGTGATCACATGGTGCATCCTCAGGGTTCATCGGGAGGAGGGAGGCCAGTCGGTGACAGCTGAGCCCAGCCCCAGCTCTGTGGCCACTGGCCCTGCCTGGAGTACATGGGGTGTTGGCCACTAGGGCCCTGAGCACAGCAGGGGCAGCCGTGCCTCGTCCCTCAAGGCTGTGTGCCCAACAGGGTTTACGTACTGCTCACATGTGAGGGAAGAACGGGGCCCCACACCAGGAGGGACTGGCAGACATACCAAATGGTACTCTCTTCTGGCACCTTCTTTCCAGGGGATCTGCCAGTGGAGCCTGGCAAGATGACAGCCTCATCCAGCCACCCGGATCTGTTGGGAGGATGGGGTACCTGGGCTGAGGCTGCCGCACCTGGGCCAGCCCCCACACCAGCCACTGAAGGTAGGACCTTGGACCCCCACTGAGGGCTGGGTTTCCGCACCTGCTGGGACCTTGGTGCCTTTTCCCATTTTATGTGAAGGTAACTGTACGGATCCCCTCCGCCCAGAAGCACAAGGGAGGGCTGGGGCCTGCTCCACACAAGGCTGGTTTCTGTGGTGGTTCTTCACTCGTTCTTGGTGGGAGTGCGGAGATGTGTGTGTCGGCAGTGCCCCATCTTCCTCAAGGTTCTTCTTTCTCTTCCTCAGGGTGTATGTGTTCTGTAATGTGACCTCACACTTTGTGTACTGTTTACGGCCAGGTTCTTTGACCCATAAGGCACTGTAGCATTTCTGTGCCCCATGCCTGTTGCACCTCTAAGGGCGCCTGTGACAGAGGGAGGCACACCCCTGCCGAGCGTCAGGGCCATGGCCAACCAACGTCACAGGCCCCTGTTGGATGTGGGTTGCATGAAAGCAGTTCACATCTGTGAATATCTGTCCTTTTTGTACACCCATGACTCTATCCTGGTGGGACATTTCTGGTGGTACAAATTGCTTGTGCAGTGCAATCATATTTATAGGCACCTCAGAGATACTGTGGGTTCAGTTCCAGACCACCACAATCAAAAGTGAGTATCTCAATAAAGTGAATCACACAAATGTTTTGGTTTTCTAGTGCATATAAAGTTATGTTTACACTATACTGTAGCCTATTAATTGTGTAATAGCATTGTATCTATAAAAACAATGTACATATACCTTAATTAAAAATACTTCATTGCTAAAAATGCTAATGATCATCTAAGCCTTCAGGGAGTCGTAATCTTTTTTGCTGGGGAAGGTCTTGCCTTGATGTTGATGGCTGCTGACTGATCGAGGTGGTGGGTGCTAAAGGTGGGGGTGGTTGTGGCCATTTCTTAAAATAAGACAACAGTGAAGTTTGCCATGTGGATTGACTCTTCCTTTCATGAAAGATTTCTCTGTAGCGTTCAATGCTGCTTGATAGAATTTTACCCACAGTAGAACTTCTTTCAAAATTGAGGTCAGTGCTCTCAAACCCTGCCTCTGTTTTATCGACTAAGTTTATGTTATATTCTAAATCCT
>CM052436.1:166354163-166403743 GCA_028533085.1 Varecia variegata | reverse complement strand
CCTAGCACTTGGGAGGCCGAGGCGGGCGGATTGTTTGAGCTCAGGAGTTCGAGACCAGCCTGAGCAAGAGCGAGACCCCGTCTCTACTAAAAATAGAAACAAATTATATGGACAGCTAAAAATATATATAGAAAAATTAGCCGGGCATGGTGGCGCATGCCTGTAGTCCCAGCTACTCGGGAGGCTGAGGCAGTAGGATCGCTTGAGCCCAGGAGTTTGAGGTTGCTGTGAGCTAGGCTGAAGCCACGGCACTCACTCTAGCCCGGGCAACCGAGTGAGACTCTGTCTCAAAAAAAAAAAAAAAAGAAAGGCCCGAGGAAAGGGAGAGAGGTGGGGGAATGGCCAGTCAGTGGAGCAGTCAGAACACACACAACATTGGTGAAATTCACCATCTCATGTGGGTACATTTCATAGTGCCTCCAATCAGTTACAGTAATAATATCAAAGGTCACTGCTCACAGTCAGCATAACAGATACGATAATAGTAAAGAAGTTTGAAATATTGCACGAATTACCAAAATGTGACACAGAGACATGAAGTGCACACATGCTGTTAGAAAAATGGTAATAATAGACTTGCTGAATGTAGAGTTGCCACAAACCTTCAATTTTTAAAAAACGCCGTGTCTGCAAAGTGCAATAAAACGAGGTGTGTCTGCACAAGGTCTTTGACACACGTCCCCCTCTGGTTAAGCTTTATTAATTTCTTTGCACAGGAACAATTGCAATCTTTGGTTTCTCACTAAAGTTGGATGATAACTTTAAAAATATTTTGCCAATTTGATAGGCCATCAGTGCTTTTAATTTGCATTTCTTGGTTATGAATGGAGTTGACTTATTTTGTATGTTTTTGATTATTTATATTTCTTTTGAGAATCATTTCATGTTTTCTCATTTTTAACTATTCCATGATTTTATTCCCAGAATATTGTCAAATTTATACTATTATAATGAATATCGTGAAGGACATTTACATTTTAGATAGATTCCAGGAAGTGGTGTTACAAAGTCAGAACTATATAAACCTTTTTTGGTTCTTGATACGAATTGTTAGATTATTTTGCGTAGTGCACCGTGTGGGGCTTGGAGGCAGCTGTTCTGGTGGTGTGTGACTCTGTCTGGGCTGGCGTCTGGTGTGCAGTCTTTTTCATGCCTTTTCAAAGCTGCATGGGTGCCGACTAAGCAAAGAGTGAGGTGGTGGGATCGTAGGAAGGAAGACCAGAGGCTCCTGGGAGGATGCATTTTACTTCAAGTGGCACTTGTTCTAACACCCTGTGCCCCTTCTCCAGGCCCCCTCTTCTCTTCTGGAGGTCAGGCAGCCCCTTCCGGCCCTCAGGCCAGCTGGATCAAGTCTCAAGTCCAGAGCCTGGACCCATTTGCTGATCTTGGTGACCTCAGCTCCGGCCTCCAAGGTAATGAAGGGTATGTCTGGTGTGTGGAGGGTGTTGTGTTTACTTGTAGGAGGTTTATTTTCATCTGACTCTGAGCTGCCCAAGGTGAGGTCTTTGCTCTGTTCACTGAGACCCCCGAGCCCCGAATATGGTGACCCAGGGGGACCACATGTCTGCTCCTGTCCGGGGTGTTTGCTGAAATTGGTGCTGTGGCGTGGCCCTCCCTGGCATTGCAGGGTATGCGTCATCCTGCCCGAGGAGTGATGGGAACCATCCGGTCAGCAGGTCAAAGTGTGGAATTGTGGCATGGCTGTCTCTGGCTGGGCTCTGCTTGGCTGCCCGGATGCTGCACTGAGAGCACGCTGGGTGGGTGAGACCTCAGAACCAAGCCCCACACCCCCAGTCCTGCTTCTGTGTCTGCCAGATGGTGACCATCTGGGCAGCCCCAGCCCCCAGGTGGTGGCATCGCCTCCCGCTGCAGCTTGGTGGACTATGGTGTCAGTTCCCCCTGCAGCCCCCACACTGGACACCTGACATTCCTCAGCTCTGGGAAAATTCCTTGGGTTGCCTCTTTAATTCCTTTGCTTTCTTTTCCCTAATTCTCTTGAATTCCTGTGAGCGAGTCTTGTATCTCCTGGGCAAGCATCTAATCCTGCCATCTTCATCTCTCCTCTCCTTTTTGTCATCTCCCACTGTCCCGTTTTGGCTCTGCTTTTGGGAGGTTATAATGAGAGTTTATTCTGTTATGTTGTTAAGTCCCAAGAGTTTTTTCATTCTTTGAATACACTTTTTATTTTGTTAATAGTTCCTTGGATATTTTTGTCTTTCTGAGGAGATCCGTGAGAGTTTTTGTCTGTCTCTTGCTTTTGTCTTTTCTTTCCGTGTGTGGTCTCTGTCTTTTGCTGTCTGAGAGCCAGGGAGGGGCTGCAGGGAGAGCCTTCCTTGGGGAGAATGGCCTGCATCTGCTCAGGGACAGAATCCTCTTGGGCTGCCAGCACTTGGGCAGGAGGAAAGAACTCCTCGGGATCCAGCTCACCTCGTGGCAGCCTGAGACCCTCCATCACAACCTCTCAGAAAACAGAGCAGTCCTGAACAAAGAGAAGCCGATAAAACTGAAAGGAGAAACAGGCAAACCCAAATCATAGGAGATGCCAGTGTTCCTCTCCACATGTGATACAGCAGCCAGACGGAAAGTCGGCAGGGACATGGAAGAGCTCATGACCACCGACCGGCCAGCAGGGTCCCTGCAACAATATGTCCTTTCCATGCAGCTGCGGAGCCTCCCAGGATAGGCCTATCCCAGGCCCAGAAACAAACCTCAACTAATGTAAAAGAATTGAAATCGGGGCTGTGCATCGTGGCTCACGCCTGTAATCCTAGCACTCTGGGAGGCCGAGGTAGGAGGATCGCTTGAGCTCAGAAGTTTGAGACCACCCTGAGCAAGAGTGAGACCCCTACAAGAAATTGAAAAGTTAGCTGGGTGCAGTGGTGCATGCCTATGGTCCCAGCTCCTCGGGAGGCTGAGACAGGAGGATCACTTGAGCCCAGGAGTTTGAGGTTTCAGTGAGCTATGATGACGCCACTGCACTTTAGCCAGGGCAACAGAGCGAGACCCTATCTGAGGGGAAAAGAAAAAGAATTGAAATCATACAGTGTGTTCTCTGACCGTAATGAAATCAAACTCTACAAATTAGTAACAGCAAGATAACTGAAAAACCTTCACACTTGGAAACACTTCTAGGTTTTCAAATGATACCTAGGTTTTCAAAGAGCAAGTCTTTTTTTTTTTTTTTTGAGACAGAGTCTCAGTCTGTTGCCTGGGCTAGAATGCCGTGGTGTTAGCCTAGCTCACAGCAACCTCAAACTCCTGGGCTCAAGCAATCCTTCTGCCTCAGCCTCCCGAGTAGCTGGGACTACAGGCATGTGCCACCATGCCCGGCTAATTTTTTCTATATATATATTTTTTAGTTGTCCAGCTAATTTCTTTCTATTTTTAGTAGAGACGGGGTCTCGTTCTTGCTCAGACTGGTCTCGAACTCCTGACCTCGAGTGATCCTCCCGCCTCGGCCTCCCAGAGTGCTAGGATTACAGGCATGAGCCACTACGCCCGGCCAAGAGCAAGTCTTAAGGAAAATAAAACAATACATTGAACTGAATGAAAATGAAAATAAAACATAACAAAACCTGAGGAACACAGTTAAAGCAGTGCTGACAGGGAAATTCATAGCATTGAATGCTTCCTTTAGAAAAGATAAAATGCCTCACTAATAACATGAGCTCTCAGCTCAAAAAATTTGAAGAAGAAATGTAAGAAATGCAAAGTAAACTCAAAGCAAGCAGAAGGAAGGAAATAATAACAGGCCAAAATCAGTGAAATAGAAAACAAAAGAGAAAATCAGCGAAGGAAAAAGCTGGTTCTTTGAAAAGATCAGTAAAATGGACAAAAACCTCTACTAAGACTGACCAAAAAAAAAAAGGAAAAATAACACAAGTTACCAGTATCAGGAATAATATAGGGGACATCACTAAAGACCCTGTAGGCTTTAAAAGAATACCAGGGAATGCAAACAACTCTATGTACATAAATTTGATAATTTACATGAAATAGACAAATTTTTCAAAATCAGTCACATTCACTACCAAAACTTACCCAATATGAAGTAGATAATTTGAATTGTTCTGTAAGTATAAATAAAATGTGAATTCGTAGTTATAAACCTCTCAAAAAGGAAATCCCCAGACCTAGATGTGGTTATTGGAGAATTTTACCAAATATTTAAAGAATGCCACACAATCTTTTCCAGGAACTTGAAGACAGGGAGGAGTTTCCAGTTGATTTTATGAAGCTAGAATTATTACCCTGATACAAAATCAGACAGAAATAGTGCAAAAAAAGGAAAACTACAGGCCAATATCCCTCATGAATATAGACATAGAAATCTACAACAAAATACTAGGAATTAGAATTCATTGATATTTTTAAAACAATTGTACACCATGATCAGTAGAGTTTATTCCAGGAACACAAGACTGGTTCAACATTGCAAAATCAGTGAACAGAATGTACTATGTTAATTAGCCAAAGAAATGTGCCAGCCACATCAACAAGGCAGGAAAAGCATTTGACAAAATTCAGAACCTTTTTTGTCTCTCAAAGGGAGATCTAAAAAAAATTTTTTTACATATAAAATTCAGTACCTTTCTGTGATAACACTGTCAGCAAACCAGGAATAAGAGAATGTCATCAACTTGATAACAAGTATGTACAGAGACCTATAGCTAACATCATTCTTAATGTTCCCCCTAAAATCAGGAGCAAGGCAGAAACAGCCTCTCTCCACTCCTACTCATTGGAATTCCCAGCTACTGCCATTAGGCAAGAAAAGGAGGTAGAAGTTACATGTATTGGAAAGGAAAAAATAAAATTGTTCCTATTTGCAGATGACATGGTTGTGTAGGAAATCTCAAGGAATCTATAAAAATCTTTTAGAACTGTGAGTTCAGTAAGGTCGCAGGATATAAGATTAACACACCAAAATATATTTGTATTTTTGTTTACTTACAATTACACAAGGAAACCAAAATTTAAAACAGTATCATTTATAATCACTTTTTTTAATATAAACATTTATGAACAGCATAAATCTGACAAAATGTGTACAGGACTTATATGATAGAACTACAAAACCAAACATGAAAGAAATCAGATCTGAAAAAGTGGACAGACATGCCATGTTCACCGATTGTAAGTTCCAGCCAAGTAAAGGTGTTGGTTTATATGTTCAACACAATTCCTACCAAAATCCTAGCAAGGATTTTTGTAGATACAGACAAGCTTATTATAAAATTTGTTTGGAAAGGTAAATGAGCTAGAAATGGCTAAATTATTTTTGTAATGGAAGAATAAAATGGGAGAAGTCGTTCTCCCTGGCTTTATGGCTGTAGCCACAGAAATCAAGACTGTAGTATTGACAGAGGAGCAGACACACCTGATTTTTGACAGAGGTGCAAAAACCATTCAACAGATGGTGCTGGAGCAGTTGACATCCATAGACAAAGGGACCTGGACCTAAACCTTAAACCTTAGGCAACAATTACTCAGATTTGCTGATAGATTGAAGTTTGACATGTAGAACTCTAATGACTTTCAGAGAAAACCTTTGGGACTTAGAGCTCAGCAGAATTCTTAGGTCTCCTAAACCACCATCCATAAAAAGAGAAATGAGTAAATTGGACTTCTTCAAAACTCTGTGAAAGACTGAGCTACAGATTGGGAGAAAATGCTTTTAAACCACATATTTGGCAAAGGATCTGTATGTAGAACATGTAAATACAGTAAAAACAAAACTAAAAGGTATCCAATCAGAAAATGGGCAAGAGGCATGAAAAGGTGTTCCTGCAAAGATGATATTTGGACAGCTGATGAGCACGTGAGCGTGTTCAGCATCACTGGCCTTTAGGAAGATGCAGGTGAAGCCCTTGATGAGACATGACCCGTGGGGATGGCTGAAGTAAAGAGGCCACAGCCAGTGCTGGTGAGGACATGGAGAAACCGCTTCCCAGCACATTGCTGGAGGGGATGGAAGTGAGTATGGCCACTCTGGAGAACCAATATGTGGTCTCTGTGCAACTACCATGCGACTCTGGGCATTCATCCTAGAGATTGTAAACTTTATGTTTGCACAAAAATCCAGGGCAAGCGTTCAGAGATTTGTTACAGCCAAACACTGGGGCAGCCCAGAGGTCCTTCAGTGGGTGGGTGGTTGGACAAACAGGCAGTTCCCACAGCAATAAAAAGGAGTGGACAGCAGCTGCATGCAGTGGCTCAGATGGACACTGTCCTGAGTGAAAAGAGCCAGTTGAAAAGGTCACCTACTGTTGGTTTCATTTCCAGAACATTCTTAAGATGATAGAACTTTAAGAGGAACAGTTCGGTGGTCTTGATCTATTGTTTACAGGAGTGATGTGGTGAGATTGGGTAGACCTGCACACACACGCACACAGACACATACAGGGGTGTCCCACTGGCCACGCCTGGACGAGCTCTGCAGGCTGTGGCAGAGCTGCTGGCCTCAGCGGTTCACTGAGGTCATGAGAGGCGCCACCCTTGGGGGCCAGGCAAGGGTGCTTGTGTTCTCTCGGTACTGGTTTGCAGCTTCCTGTGACTCTGATTATTTCAAAATAAAATGTTAAAGAATCAGCCCTCATTTAAGGTGCTTTGGGAGGCGATGCCCACGTGATAAAGATGGCAGTGGTCCTCTGTGGACACGGCCCTGGTCAGCTTGGCCAGGCTGGGCCCATGGAAGAGGAGGTGCTGCCTCAGCAGCCGCCCCATCCTAGTGTCTGACCTCAGTCCGGAATGTTCTCAGCCACCACAGGCTTAGCCTGTGCTGCCCCGCCCCTGGAGACCCTCACGTGGGCTGGGTAGAGCAGCAGATTCCAGACTCACTCAGGGATAAATGTTCATTTTGTAAACATGCTTTTCCCAACACGGGTGGTGTCTTGAGTGCCGACTGCGAGTGTCGTGTGGTCTGTTTCCCCAGGCTCGCCTGCTGGATTCCGTCCTGGGAATGGGGGCTTCGTTCCCACAACGGCCGCCACCCCCAAGGGCAGCAGCTCCTGGCAGACAAGTCGGCCGCTGACCCAGGGCACTTCCTGGTCCCCCCAGGCCAAGCCACCCCCCAAAGCCTGTGCACAGCCAAGGCCTAACTATGCAGCAAGCTTCAGTGTGATCGGGGGGCGAGAAGAAAGGGGGGTCCGTGCGCCCAGCTTTGGTGAGTTTTCCTTCTGTCTTCCTTTGCATTGGGGTGGGTTTTGCACACCTTACCCTGAGGTGGTTAAAGGTGAAATCCTGTTTTGTCTTCTTCAACTTGGAGCCCAGCCCCAGGAAAGGCGAGGTTAAACCAGCCGTCTATGCGTCTGCTGGTGTCTCCTCTGGGTCACGCTGCCGGGTTCCTCTGGTCTTGCGTCAGCTTCTCCCATTTTTAGCAAATGGCCTTTGGGACCCTGTTTTTTCTTCTCTTGTTTTCTGTTGCAGCCTCAGGACAGTGGCCCTGTCCCCCAGGGGTACAGGAGGAGTTGGGGGAAAGAGTCTCTGTAAAAAGTTTGTTCTTTTCCAGCTCAAAAGCCAAAAGTCTCAGAGAACGATTTTGAGGATCTATTGTCCAATCAAGGCTTCTCCACCAGGCCTGACAAGAAGGGGCCAAAGACCATCGCAGAGATGAGGAAACAGGACCTTGCCAGAGACACGGACCCACTCAAGCTGAAGGTGCAGTGGTGTCAGTGTTTAGGCCAAAGGCCTCTGCTCAGGCTCTGGGGCATCTGCTGAGCTCTTCCTGGGGCCTGCATCTCCGGCAAGGGACCTGTCGCTGCAGGTGGACCCTGCAGGCCCTTGAGGACAGAGGTGGCTTGAGGCTGGGGGGCGAGGGGCCAGGCTAGGCCTCTATGGCCTGCTGCCCCATTTCCCAGAGGGCTTGGCCAGGACACTTGGGTGGGCTTCAGCGCCGGCCACCTTCCTCCCCACTCCCTTTGGCGTGGTCTCACTTGGGGCAGCCTGTCTCTCCCCCAGGGGTGTCTGCAATAAGACTGTCACATGGGCGCATCCCTTGGGGACTGCTCTGCAGGTGCTGGGCGCCCTGACCCAGGACATTTGCCGTGGGGGTACAAGGCCCAGTGGACAGGGTGTCACTGCTTTGGCCTCAAGCCAAGTCCTGCTCTGTAGCTGGGTTGATGGTCAGGCTGCAGGGCCACAGGGTGTGGCCATGGCCTTGGCTTCATGTCACAGGCTACCCAGGAACTGTCTCTAATGCCTCTGGGCCCTGGGGCAGGTGGGGTTGCACCGGAGGGACAGGGTTTGTGTCTGTTATTAATGTCTGGCCAAGACAAGGGTCACTCAGTTCTGGTGGGGGCACCTTCTGGCCCCTGGGTGCTGCACCATGAGGCCACCTGGCCTGGTCCTGGGGTGGGCTCTGTGCAGGAATTGGGGTGGTGGGGAGCGTGGTGGGGCCATATGGGCAAGCTGAGGCCTCTGCGGGCCCTGCTGGTGGGTCGGGCATCCACTCAGCCCTGCACTCAGTGAGAATGGGTGGGGGCGCCAGGGCCATGCGGCCCTAGAGACCCTCCTTGGAAACTTGCTCTGTGGACCAGACGCCAGGCCTATAGTGCCTATAACTGGCCAGACGCCAGTTGTTATAGGCAGCAACTTTCCTTGCAGAGCCTGGCAGGTGGCCAGGAGTCCAGGTCTGGGCTTAGGCTGCCAAGCTTAAACTGTAGCCCGCACCCTCCCCTGCTCACTGCGCCGCCCTGGGTGCTTCCTCTACTTCGAGCCTCGATTTCCCCGTACAGCAAGGAGGACAGTACTGGGAGCCTCAGGACATGCCTGCGGCCACCAGTGCCTCCCGTGGGCACCCAGGGCTGAGCGTGCACGGTGTCCCCTGCAGATCCTGGACTGGATCGAAGGCAAGGAAAGGAACATCCGCGCCCTGCTGTCTACACTACACACGGTGCTGTGGGACGGGGAGAGCCGCTGGACGCCCGTGGGCATGGCTGACCTTGTGACCCCGGGGCAGGTGAAGAAGCATTACCGCCGCGCGGTTCTGGTCGTGCACCCTGACAAGGTGAGTGGGCTCGGTCGGGGCCTGCAGGGAGGCCTTCCTCAGGGGCAGTCGCAGGCCCCTGCCCAAGGTTCCCGGCCCATGGTAGTGACCCGGCTTGGCCTTGCCAGCTCCGCCCCTGCATGGGTCCCTAGGGGCTTCCCTGCCTGCCCACCGGCCTGCCGAGGGAGGTGCTTGAGAGGAGGCTCTCATGCCACCTGTCGCTGCAGGCCTCGGGGCAGCCATACGAGCAGTACGCCAAGATGATCTTCATGGAACTCAGCGACGCCTGGTCCGAGTTTGAGAACCAGGGCTCCCGGCCCCTCTTCTGAGGTCCGCCAGGCTCTGGCTGTGTGTGCACCTGTGGAGCCCGTTGCTGGGATGTTGGATCCTGACCCTGTGGGCCCCGTGGCCCGAGGCAGATGTGGCACGTGTGAGGCTCTGAGCCCCCGGATTGCTGCCGTTCCTGCCGGCCTCCTGCTGTCCTGCCGTGGTGCAAGAAGAGAAAGCATTCCAAAGCCTCTGATTTTTGTTTTCTTTTCTTTGTTGTTTTTTTTTTTTTTTTGTCCCAAAGGAAAAGTGATTCTGCTTCTCCCACAGTTGTCACCATTTGTGATTTGTTTTGGTGTTCAGTGGCTGTCCCCTCTCGAGAGCACCGCTCTTGATGAACTACGCCGCTGCCATGTCTCTGAATCTGAAGGTGTGTGTTCACGTCGCACTTTGTAATCAGTCTAGTGATCGTCTGTACATAATTAAACTGTTTTCTGATGACCGCTGCAGCCTCCAGTGTGCACAGGGCCCCTCTCCTGGCACTTTGTGACCCGTTTCTTCCCCAGAGTTTTCCCTTCATTGGACTGTTGTGTCCCGACCAGCTGGACTGTGGCCACCACCCACCCCACCCCTGGCCACAGCATCCAGGCACTTTGCCGAAGGAAGGCTCCAGGGACAGAGGGAAAGGGAGACTCGGGGCCAGGGCTCACCCCACCTTTCTGGGGAGGGGCTGGGGCCCCCACTGCTGCTAGGAAAGCCACTGGTCTCCTTGGGGCTGTCTGAGCCACCTCGGCCTCCAGGGTGACCTTGGGCCAGTGGCCTGGTCTTGGGGTCCCAGCAGGAAGGCCCACCTTCTACTACACGGGCAAGAGATGAGGGTTTGGGTCTGGGGCCAAGGGACACGTCCTGTGGTCACTGTGTGGCAGAGGCAGACAGCCCTGGAGCAGATGCCCGATGCTGCCACATGGGGCTGGGGGGCCTTGGGGGTAGATGCTGGATCTGGAACCTGCATGTGTCCCACTCTACCCGCCTGGGCTGCCCTGGGTCCAGGCAAGGTGTAGGTGGGGCCTTGGATTTTACTATTCAGGGAGTTCAAAACAAAAACTAGATTTCTCTAAAGGCATGCTGGGGAGGTGCCCGGCTGGTCAGTCACACGTGGGCAGAGGCGTCACGGCTGGTGCTTCAGAACTTTTGACAAGGACAAGCTTCCGTCATTCGTGGACAATGCCAAGTGGAAGACGAGAGTCAGTGATGATGGAACTCAGCGTTTTGGTCAGAAATGACTTTCTAAGCATCCTGTAGTGGGTCTGTGGGCAGGTGTGAAACACATAGGGCAGAGAATGTGTCGCTGCCAGGGGTCCCAGCCCAAACATCCTGGATGGAATAAAGGTTTTGCCCAGAAATTGTCTTGGGAGCCATGAGTGGAAGCCGCAGACCCACCTTCTGCCGCTGGGGTCCCTGCGGCCTCGGGGTGCATGGCCCCTGCAGTGGCTCCCAGGGAGCTGGACAGGGGGCAGGTCATTACCAGAAACATGAAACAGGGCCCTGTGGGGAGCTTCTGGAAGGACAGCCAGAGGGGCAGGAGAGCTTAGTGGGCAGGATGTGTGGTCAGCTGCTGGTGGAGAGGGCCAGGACAGGCGTCCAGGTGTGAGCTCGTGTTCCTGCAGGTGGCGTCCTGGCCGCTCACATGGCCTGACCAAGATGGAGAGGAGGCCAGGACCCAGGGGGTGACCTGAGGGGCAGGAGTCATGGGGGTGCCTGGTGTTCAGATGTCTGCTGGGCCTGCTAACCTCCGAGGTTGCTACACAGGGACTCTGAGGGGGTGGGGCCTCCAAGCCACCTGAATGAGGAAGGACACAGCCCAGGGCTCTCTCACTCACCTGGGGTCACCTGGTGTGGATTCAGGTTGGCCCAGGAGTCAGCGGCCAGGACTTGGGAGTGGCCTTGGAGGTAGAGAATGTTGGGGGGTATAGTGTGAGCCCCACTCAACCCTGTGTCCCCCGAAAGGCCTCAGAGGACACATGGAGCAGGCTCCCAGGTGGATGCCACGCACACCCCAATCTGAGTGGGGTGCCCAGGTCCCCCCCAAGGATAGGAGAGCAGAACCAGGACCCCTGAGAGGCGGGCAGCTGCTTCTTTGGACCGTGGGCATTTTCTGCTGCCCTCCACACAGGATCCCTGCTGTGGCCTTGCCCCTTGGTCCCCCCTCAGGCCACCCGCAGAGCTGCTCAGAGCCTGGTGCCAGCCTGGCTCTGTGGCACAGAGAGGCCCCCACACTGTCCGTCCCTGCAGGGCCAGGTGTCATCCGGGCCCCAGGCTGGTAGAAGATGAGGGTCCCTCTGAAGGAGAAAGTGACAGTTTAACACCCACCTTCCTACAGTGGGCTAAAACAGGCCCTGAATCATGCAGCCCTGTCACAGGATCTCCCTGTTTAAAGACAATAACGACTTCATGTTTATTATGCATCTGCTGCTGTTTTTAGCTCTTTTAAAAAATAATGAGCGACCTAAATAGGCACAGAGATTTTCACATCAAAGTCGCTCTGATTCTAGCTCAGGGCCCAGCTGAACCCAGGCAGCACCACAGACTCAGGCCCCTGCCTAGGGTGGGGGTCCCCTGCAGAGCTGTCCTAGGGCCAAGGTGGAGACCTCAGGCTCTGTGGGCTCCTGGGGGGCCCTGGAGCCAGGGAGGGGCAGGGACGGGCTGGAGGCAGGACACTGCTCAGGCCTTGGCTTGAGCACCTCTGACCGCTCCCTTCTGGCATCTCCCCTCACCCCAGACTTGACTATGGAACCCCAAATCCCTCGGACTCCTCAACCTTCATTCCAAGAACTGAGTCCCTTCTCCCCGCTGACCTCCTGTGTGCCTCACAACCATGCTAGCAAACCCACACGGCCTCACCCCCACCCCGTGCTCGGTCAGGGGCATGAGCCACTGGCTGTGGTATGCAGAGGGCAGAGGTCCTCTGTCCAGGCTTGGTGAGATTGTAGGGGACAGAGCAGGGGAGCTGAGGAAGGCAGTCCCTGTCCGTGGTCTCAAGAAACCCCTTCCAAGCTGAGTGAGCCCAACGACTGCCATGCGCCACGCTGCCACAGAATTCCAGCCCTGACACTCGGCTCTGCATGTGGACATGCAGGTGCATGTGCATGCAGAGAAGGCGCACACGTCGCCACCCAGACGGGTGTGTTGGCTGAGTCCTACCTGTGGGCACCAACTCTGTCCTGGCTTTACCACGTGGATGCACAATCCGACTCATGAAAACCAAGGAAAGATTGCGCATGGTGTTGCTCCCCTTGGAGAGAACTGCATCCTGACGGCATTGCGGGGTGGGTGTTGTGCTGTTTCTGCGACTCCTCTATACACAAATGGCCAATAGGCCATGAAAAAATGCACAGAACTGTTGGTCATGGGAAACGCTAATGGAAACCCCAGAGAGAGGCCTTCACAGCCGCTGGGGTGGCTATAGCAAGGCCAACAAAATCAAGCGTCGTCATCGGGTGTGTGGAGACTCGCACGCCCCGTGCACTGCTGGGGCACTTTGGAAAGGTGCAGCCACTTTGGAAAATGGTTTGGCAGTTTCCCAAGGAGTGAAATAGAAATTTACTACACAGCCCAGCAAGTGCACTCCTAGGTAGCCCAGGAGAAGTGGAAGCGCATGTCCACACGGACCTGCACGTGGAGACAGCACAGAGGGTGACAGCGGACTCCTGCTCGGCAGCAGAGGCTCGGGCAGTGATGCACCAGCGCGGCTGCCTCCACGTGAGGCGTCCTGCTCCCAGGAAGGAGCGGGTTAAAGACAGTACCTGGTGTGACGTGTCCTTCCCATGTGTGTAACATCCCAGAGGATGCAGGGTAGGCTACGGTGAGAGGAAGCAGATCAGTGGCTGTCTGGGGTGGTGGGCGGGGGTCCCAGGGAGCACCAGGAAACTTTGGGGGCTGGATGTGTTCACTCTTGATCGTGGAGATGGCTCTGCAGGCGAGGACACATGCCAAATCGCCTGAAATTGTACTCCTCAAATGTGTGTGTGATCGCAAGTCGTTTTGCTGGGGTGCAGACCCTCAACGATGAAGCCTAGTGGGTGAAGCTGCCGTCTGCCACCCTCAGGCCACTGCCTACAGCTGTCACCTCCCCTCCCAGCGCCCCCGGGCAGCCCCAGGGCTCCAAAGAGAGGCTGGCCCCGCAGGTGTGGGCATCTTCCCCGGGAGGAGGCAGAACTAGGGCCCGTTGGTGGGAGGACTTGGCTCCGAGGAGTTGGGGGGCCGGGGTTGAGTCACTGCCGGAGTCCAGTGTGGCTGTAACGAGGGGGTCAAGGTCCAGGTCATGGGAGCCACTTTCAGCAGAAGAGCTGACATTCGCTACGCGGGCTAAGCCTGTGTCCGCAGGACAGAGCACTAAGGAAGGTCAGTGGAGGCTCGAGTTCCACCTCTGCGGGCATTTCTAGGAGCCTGTCCTCCCTCCTGCATGGTGGCCGCAGCCCCCGCGCCACTGCCCGCCAAGCCCACCCTACAGGTCTGGAAGAGGCTGGGAGTCAACGCCCCAGGCCAGACCCTGAACCGGGAGTCTCCCGAGGCACAGCGAGGCGTGGCTGGGGACCTCCCATCACGACACCGATTTCCTCAGTGTTCTGTTGGTTTGGACAAATTTCTGCGGCACACCACCGTCAGCTGCCCCGAGCCCTGCTTGCTCCTCTGTGGGCTCGCTCCACAGGTCTGCTCACCAAGTCCAGCCATGGGCCAGCCTCCCGCCAGGCTTTCCCTGAGGCATCATTCTCAGCAACTGGCTGCGGTCATCTGTTACATGGATGGTTGTGCTTCGAGGAGCTGCCTGGGGGCTCCACTGAGAGGTCGCTAAGTTCCCGGGGAGGGGCATTCCCCAGCATCCCATTGTCTGAGGCAATCTTGGATGACGGCTCTGGAGCCAGGTGGGGGACTGTGCTACAGATGAGTTTGTGCAAAAGGGCAGCGACTGGCGGGCAATGGCCTGAGGGTGCTGCACTTCTTTCTACCAGAGGGAGCGGACTCTTGTCCATGCACACGGAATGCCCCACCCAGGCTCCAGCCTGCCAGCCCCCTTGCCTGCCACCGCCAAAGACCTGGCTGTACCCTGACTTCTCTTCCCTGAGCCAGACGGGGTGGTCAGAACTGCACCTCAGGCTCAGACCTCACTGCTGTCCTCGATTCACAAAAGCTTTAGATTTGGCTAATAAAATGCAAAATGCACCCCAGCCACCTGCTCTGCACTGCAACTCCTAGGGTCAACCGTGGAGTGAGCAGCAGCCCCTGCTGGACTCCACATCACAGCCCCAGGCGGGACGTCCACGCACTCACTGGGCATGTTGTAAAAAAGCCACAGCCGAGACTTTTCCAGCTTTGGTGGAGTGAAAGAGACCAGGCTGGACAAGTGGACAGAATGTGCAAAGCAGCTGCTTTTGGACATCGGGCCACAGGTAGCAGAGAGCAGGGGTCCCTGGAGAAGGGAGCCCCCCCACAAACACCTGACTTACTGCTGGGGCACTGGAGAGTGGTCCCGCTAAGTGGAGGAGTCAGAGTTCAGGGGGTCTAAGGTAGGGAACTCTGGGGAGAAGGAGCCCCAGAAATCTTCTATGGGCTCCCCTTGTTGCTAAGTACCAAGAGGTGTACGAATGACGTGAAATCTACCAAGCCGGGCAGGAGGATGGGGAACTGGGAGCTGAACAGTCCATGGGGAATGAAAATGATACCAGCTGGGAACTCTGTCTGCAAGAGGGAATCAGAGCCAGACATATGAATATGTGGGTAAATATGAAAGACACTTTGCTTGTTTTAGAATTTATTTTTAAAATAATTGTTAAAGCTAAAACAATAACAATGCAGGGTGGGGTTTATGACATACACAAAAGTGAAATCTTATGTAAGCTTCATGTTTACACAGAGGCGGTACATCGTCCAAAGGTTGGCAGAGATGATTAAAGCTGCATATCACAAACTGTAGAAGAAAAAAATGAAACAAAAAAGGACTTGGCAGGACTAATAACACAACAGAAGACAAAAATATGGAATCCTAAAAAATAAGACTTCCAAAAGTAGTCAAGAAAAGAATAAAGAACAAAGAATAAATGGAAAAATGCAAAACAAATAGCAAGGTGAGCAAGATGGTAAACATAAATTCCATTAAAATGTAAAAACTCGAGCTAAAAAGCAGAGGTTTTCAGAATAGATAAGAGCAATATTCAGTTATGTACCATGCACGTAAGCCACCTAAATATAAAGACATATATCAGTGGGTGTGACCAGCTAGAAATAAGATACCACACGGACACTGACATTAGTTAAGCTGGCATAGCCATGTCAATATCAGACTGAGCAGATTTCAGAAAAAGGAAGATTGACAGAGAAAAAGAATATTCCACAATGATACGGGATTCTATGTATCCAGAAAATACAATATTCCCAAATATGTATGTACACAATAACAGAGCTTTGAAATAAAGCAAAAACTGACAAAACTTAAAGGAGAAATAGATAAATCCACAATTATAACTCAACACTCCTCATTCAGTAATTGACAAGTAGACAGAAAATCAGTAAATATATAAAAGACTTGAATAACAAACTTGACCTAATATATGTTTATAGAATATTCCATCAAAGTACTAAAGAAATCACTCTTGCTAATTTCATTTTTATTTTTTTGTAGATATGGGGTCTCACTCTGTTGTCCAGGCTGGTCTCAAACTCCTGGCCTCCCAAAGTGCTCAGATTATAGGTATGAACCACAATGCCTGGCCAATCATTCTTTTTTAAGGGCATGTGGAACATTCCCAACAATAGACCATATTATGAGTCATAAAATAAATCTCAATAAATATAAAAAGATTGAAATAATGCAGAGCATGTTCTCTGAACAGAAGAGAATTAAATTAGAATTCAATTGTAGAGAAAACAATATATCTGAACCACCACCCTCAGACATTTTAAAATTAAATAACATACTTCTAAAATAACCCATGGGTCAAAGAAGAAATCACAAAGAAATTAGAAATATTTTGAACTGGGCTGGGCGTGGTAGCTCACACCTGTAATCCTAGCACTCTGGGAGGCCAAGGCAGGAGGATCACTTGAGGTCAGGAGTTCGATACCAGCCTGAGCAAGAGTGAGACCCTGTCTCTACTAAAAATAGAAAAAATTAGCTGGGTAGCTAAAAATAGAAAAATTAGCCACAATATTCTACAAGTCCTAGCTACTCGGGTGGCGGAGGCAGGAGGATGCTTGAGCCCAGGAGTTTGAGATTGAGCTAGGCTGATGCCATGGCATTCTAGTCCAGGTGACAGAGTGAAACTCTGTCTCAAAAAAAAAAAAAAAAAAGGAATATTTTGAACTGAATGAAAATAAACATCAATGTGTCAAAATTTGTGACAGAGCAATGCTTAGAGCAAAAAGCATAGCTTTAATTACTTACATTAGAAAATAAGAAAGGTCAGAAGTCAAGAGTAAATTAAGCCCAAAGTAGGCTGGAGGAAGGAAATAAAGATAAGTGAGAGTATACATTGATGGAGTTAAAAAAATAATAGGAAAAAAAAAATCAATGAACCCAGAGTTTGTTTTTTTGAAAAGATCAATAAAATGGATAGGTTTCTTGCTGGGCGCGGTGGCTCACGCCTATAATCCTAGCACTCTGGGAGACCGAGGTGGGTGGATCACTCGAGGTCAGGAGTTCGAGACCAGCCTGAGCAAGAGCGAGACCCCGTCTCTACTAAAAATAGAAAGAAATTATCTGGCCAACTAAAATATATATAGAAAAAATTAGCCGGGCATGGTGGCGCATGCCTGTAGTCCCAGCTACCCGGGAGGCTAAGGCAGAAGGATCGCTTGAGCCCAGGAGTTTGAGGTTGCTGTGAGCTAGGCTGATGCCACGGCACTCACTCTAGCCCGGGCAAAGCGAGACTCTGTCTCAACAACAACAACAAAAAAAAGGATAGGTTTCTAAGTAGATTGCTCAAGAGAAAAAGAAAGAAGACACAAATTACCGATGTTGAGAATGAATGGGGAGCGATCACAACAGAACCTGCAGATGTTAAAAGGATAGTGAGGGATATTGTGAACAACATTATGCCAAACATTTTAACAACTTAGATGAACTGGACAATTCCTTGAAAGACACAAATTACCAAAACCGACTTATAAAGAATTTTAAAAACTCAAAATAGGCCTATATGAAATAAAGAAATTGAATTAGTAATTGAAAACCTTCTCAAAAAAAACCCCAGCAAAACAAAGACAAAAAACTGCAGAGAGTTTTACTTGTAAAATGCATCAAACATTTAAGGTAGAAGTCATACCAGTCCTACACGAACTCTCTCAGAAAATGGAGGACACATTTCCCAACTTATGCTATGAAGCCAGCCTTTCAGTGATAGCCCCCAGAATAAAACCAAACACATTAGAAGGAAATCTACAGACCAATATTCCTCATGAATTAACATAGACACAAAAATTCTTAATAAAATATGACAAAATTTGATCCAACACTATATAGGAGGTAGGGAGTGTATCCCAGGAATGCAATGCTCACTTAACGTTCAAAAATGAGTCCATGGAAAATAATGTTTTGCCTGGAAACTATAAGATTAATGACAAGATAAAATGTATGAACATGGAAAAAATGAGTCAATGTAACTCACCACATTAATAGAATAAAGGAGAAAACCCCTAAGAGCATCTCAATAGATGCAGACAAAGCATTTTACAAAATTGAACTATTCATGATAAAAACTGCTGGTTTGGATGTGATTTGACCCCACTGAAACTCATGCTGAGTTTGATCCCCAGTGTGGTGGTGTCTGGGGGCAGGTCCATCCTGAATAGATCAAAACCCCCTGAGGGAGGGAGGGAGGGAGGAGGACAGAGGGTCTTGTCACGCAGCCTGGCTTCCTTCTCGCCGTGTGGTCTCTGCGAACACCTGCTCCCCTTCTGCTTTCTCACCAGAGACAGCTGCCCAGTCTTGAACTTTCCGGCCCCCAGAATAAACCTATTTTCTTTATATGTTACCCAGCTTCCGGTATTCTGTTATAGTAACACAAAATAAAGACAAAAGCTCATAGCAAACTAAGGATAGAAGGGAACTTCCTCAACCCAACAAAGGGCACCTTTGAAATACCCACAGCAACCACCACACTTAACGGTGAAAGACTGGAGGCTTCCCCTAAGGAAAAGGCAGGGACGTCGTCTCATCATCTTTTCAGCATTGTACTGAGGGTCAATCCAGGCCAATAACGGGGAGAAAGGCACAAAAACTGGAAAGGAGAAGTAAAACTGTCTTTACACACATGCAATGTGACCACTAGGTTGTAGAAAGCCCTGTGGAACCTACAAAATACAGCACCTAGAACTAATAAGCCTGTTTAGCAAGGCTACAGGATACAGGGTCAATATCAAAAATCAGTTTTATCTCTATATGACAGTAGTGAACAGTTGGAAATTGAAATAAAAAATACCATTTATAGTAGCATCAAAATCATGAAAAACTTCCAGATAACTTTCACAAATATCTGAAAAACGTATTTATTCATAAAAATTATTGCTGCAAAAATAAAAATTTAAAAAACTGCAAATTTTGCTGAAATTTAAATAGAACTAAGTAAATGGAGGGGCATAGCACATTCGTGGGTTAGAAAACTCAATAACACGAAGATATTAGTCCTACCCAAACCAGCCTATACATTCAGTGCAATTCCAATCAAATTCCAGCAGACTTGTCTATAGAAACTGGCCAGCTGATACTGAAATGTATGGAAATGTAACAAACCTAGAAAAGCGAAACCATTTTGAAGAAGGGCAAAGTGGAAGTTCTGAGACTCACTCCAGAGCTACCGGAGTGAGGACGTGGCAGTATTGCACAAGCGCATAGATCCACGGGACAGAGTCAAAACACAGAGTCCAGAGTAGACCCCTGTATACACAGTCAGTTGATTTTTGGCAGAGGCCCCAAAGAAGTCCATGGGGAAAGAAAAGCTGTTTCAACAAATAGTTGAATTGGGCACCCACAGCAAGAAAGACGAAGAAGCCCTTACCCCTTAGTATACCCCTTAGTATACCCCTTAGTATACATAATAACTGGATCATAGACGAAAATGTAAAAGCCAAACTATAAAATTTCTGAACGAAAAATAGGAGAAAATCTTTGCAAGTTTGTTGTAGCAAAGATTTCTTAGGTAGGATTCCAACCTTCAAGAAAAAATCAGTAAGATGCACTTAATAAAAATTAAGAACTGTTCTTTTTTTTTTTTTTTTTTTTGAGACAGAGTCTCACTGTCTTGCCCGGGCTAGAGTGCTGTGGCATCAGCCTAGTTCACAGCAACCTCTAACTGCTGGGCTCAAGCGATCCTCCTGCCTCAGCCTTCTGAGTTGCTGGGACTACAGGCATGTGCCACCATGCCCGGCTAATTTTTTCTGTATATATTTTTAGTTGTCCAGCTAATTTCTTTCTATTTTTAGTAGAGACGGGGTCTCGCTCTTGCTCAGGCTGGTCTCGAACTCCTGACCTCGAGCGATCCACCCGCCTCGGCCTCCCAGAGTGCTAGGATTACAGGCGTGAGCCACCGCGCCTGGCCAAGAACTGTTCTTGAAAGGACACAATTAGGAAAGAGAAATGGCGAGCGAGAGACTAAGAGAAAATACATTCGCTCTTCGCTGCCCGCAGAGGTTGGTTCCAGGACGCCCATGGATGTCCAAACCCATGGATGCTGGAGCGCCCCTGTCAGCCCTGCGGAACCCAACGACACGGAAAGCGGGCCCTCCACATCCACGGGGCCCACTCCGCAGGAATACTGTGTTTCTAATCCGAGTTGGTCCAATCTGCAGCTGTTGGATCTGAGGATACAGAGGGCTGACTGTATATGTGGTACGTGTACCTGGCGGAGGATCTGCACCCGGAACATGTCAGGAAGTGTCACAACTGGGGAAAAGCGCAAACCGCCCCCTTTTTAAAATGGGCAAAATATTTCATGTATATTTCACAAAAGAAGATATAGAAATGCCAATAAACACATAAAAAGATGATCAACAACTTTAGACCTAGGGGAAATGAAAATTTAAGCCGCAGTGAGACACCACCTAACACTCACTAGAACAGCTGCACTTGGAAAGACCAACCACACCAAGTGTTGGCAAGGACGTGGAGCAGCTGGAACCCTCGGGCTTCTGGTGAGAACACAAAACACTGCAATCCATTCGGAAAACAGTTTGGCGATTTTAAAATTAAAGTTAAACATATACTTACGATATAACTTAATTTCACTCCTAGATATTTGCTCAAGAGAAATAAAAACATATGTCCTTGAATTGTACATGAGTGTTCATAAAGCTTTATTCAAAATAACCCAACTGTTTCGTGAAAGGGCTGTATATGCAAAGCGACCCCCAAATGCAGGAGTTGAGAAACCAAAGAATGAGGCAGACACATCCAGTTTGTCAGTAGAGGACGATTTATTGGGGAATTTACTGACAAAAGTGTGGCCCTGGGCGACTGCCAGGTGAGTAGATCTCTGCGCTCTTACCCCAGGCCCAGGGCTTACGGGGTGCTCTGTGGGGAAAAGACGAGAATGCTATGTGCGTCACAGCCAGTAATTTGCATGATAGCACCAAGGTTGTTTGGACCAAGGGCAGGATTTAGGGTACGTATGTGCTCCTACACAGGGAACGTAGGTAGTGGAGAGCTGGGAGGCGATCCCACAGCTGGGCTTCATCCGGAGCCAGCATGGTGGATTAGCATCCAAGCTGGGGTCACTTTAGCCTCCACACCGAGCCAGAAACAGCACAGATGTCCCTCATCGGGAACATGAGAACAAACTGCAACACACCCACCCCGGGGGGCAGGACTCACAATGAAGAGGGGTGAACGGCTGATGCACATACGCATAGAGCTCAACGACAGCAGCTGAACACAGAGGAAGCCCTAAGAAAGGACAGACCTTTCTACAAGTGTAGAAAGCAAGTCAGTGGCTGGCTGGGGCTGCGGCGTGGCTGCCCACGAGGGAAGCTGGCTCTGACTCATGGTAACTCAGCCTCCAGGGCCTGGCTCCGTTGCAGCCAGTCGTGGCAAAGACCTCCTCTCCCTCCACCACCCGTGCCATGGATTGAGTCCAAATGCCATTTGCTGAACGCTCCTCGGACCAGCACCTCCTGCCCCAGGGCCCAGCCATGGCTCGTGGGCCTCCGTGGGCGTGCCAAGGTGGGTGGGTTTCTGGAGCAGGGGGGAGCTGGGCTTGGTGCCAAACGCCTGGGAGGTCCAGAGCTCTGTCGGTCACTGGCCCACTTCCCTCCGCTGGTCAGGGCCCTGGCTGCTGGTGGGCGGGTGTCTCACTCCAGCCCAAGCCTTCCCTCTCAGGCCTCTCCCTGGCCATGTCCATCCAGGTCCTCCAGGAAACAAACGCCCAGGAGGGATTCGATGGGTGAGAGATTTACCGGGGATGCGTCTGTGAGGAAAGGTGGGGGGACTGGGCGTGTGGGCCTGACCCTAGAAGGAGAGGGAGGGACGTGGAAAGGCATGTGCATCCCTGCAGCGCAGTCTGTGTCCCCTGAGGGATGCGTGGCCCTGGCGGGAGCATTCTCACAGCCACCACAGCCCACCCTGGCACCGTGCAGCCCCCAGGAGCAGCCTCAGCAAGGTTCCTGGGGCCTCAGGAGAAGGGGTTGGTGGGCTGCGCTCCCCACTGCGGGTGAGCTCAGGGCTGTGGCTCAGCCCTCTCCGCCACCCACCCAATCCCCCCGTGGGTCTGGAGGCCACCTGCGTGTGCCCAAACTCCCATTCTCTTCTGGGGCCAGCACCTCGGGGCAGGAGTGTCAGAGCCCTGCACAGGGCTTCCCCTTTGCGGAGACCTCAGACCCACCAGGTTCTGTGGGGCCAGGCCGGCGCAGCCTCCTTGAGGTCTTGAACGTGGTTTCACTGGCCCCCGCCATGCGGTTCCCACTAGCAACCAAGCCCATCCGTGCCCACAACTCCCTCAGGGGTGGGGAATGACCCAGATCCTCAGATTCTTGACTCTGGCGGGTGGGGCTGGATGGCTCTTGGTGTCTCTGGGGTCACTGACAACCCAGACCCATGCCCAGCTGTCCCTGTGCACAGTCACCAAGCTAAGACCTCAGGGGCCCTAGGGGGCTAGGGGCATCAGGGTGGACCGTGCCCGGCACTGTAGGGCCTTCCTCGGGCCGGGGCTCCAGGCTGGAGATCGGCTCAGGCTTCAAAACTGGCCCAGGGTGTGTCTCGTGGGCAGCCTGAGCCCCTGGCCACAGACGTGAGGCAGCCCTGGGCAGCCCATTCACAGCCCATCTCCACTGCCCCCGACTGCTCCCTGGCCTTGCCGTTGTCATGGCTACAGGCTCCTGCCTCTTTTCCCCTGGGGGCCCCATTGTCCCCCTGTTGGAGCCCAGCCTCTGAGCCCCCACCATCCCCCTGGCCTGGAGAGGATGCCGCACCCCTTCCTGCGATTCAGGGCCCCTCCCAGCCCACTCCCCATAGCCTCAGCCACCAGTGTCCCCTGCATGGGGGGGGCTGGGTCCACACAATATGTCCACTCTCCGGCCTTCTCCCCAGACAGCCAGGCGTTGCCTTCCCTGGGATCCCTGGCTGGTATTAAATCCAGCATCCTGACAAAGTGTCTCCAAGTGTCCCCAAATCAGTGAAGGCCTGTTCATTCAGCCCCACAAGCTTGGGCCTTGAGGAAGCACCTGCTGGCCCTATGAGGAGTCCCCCTCCGATGCTCCTCCCCAGGTGCTCCTCCCCAGGTGCTCCTCCCATTTCTGCTGGCACCTGTTGGGTGATTCTGGCAGCTCTTTGGGGTGCAGTCTCCTTCCTTCTGCTGCCTCAGGGACCCGCTGCACCCCTTCATGTGGCTTCAGAGTTGGGGAGCCTTCGGTGGTGGCAGGCCTGAGACCCACATCTGTGGCTCCAGCACAGAAAACAGCTTTGAATCGGTCCCTGCCTGATTCCTATCAAACGCCCATCTATGGGGACTAACAAATACTCCTTTGCTCACTAAATGCCCACTGGGCACCCATGCATGTTGGGCCCATGCAAGGCTCCGGCCCAGGATGGAC
Organism: Varecia variegata; assembly: GCA_028533085.1. Classification (NCBI taxonomy): domain Eukaryota; kingdom Metazoa; phylum Chordata; class Mammalia; order Primates; family Lemuridae; genus Varecia; species Varecia variegata. The sequence continues at coordinate 166,380,417 of CM052436.1, read as the reverse complement.
AGTCCCAACTCAGCCCTGGCTGGGTGGTACCACCTTCTCCCTCGCTCTGTGCTGCTGCTCAGGGGCACCCGCTGCACCCAACAGCACCTGACAGGACCTGCACAGGGTCAGGACATCCTAGAGCCCAGGAGGGACCGTCCACCCGTTAGTGAAGCTGTCTCAGACCCCCAAGTGTGTGTGGGTGGACCCCAGAGGTCCCTGCTTTGCAGCCCTCACCCAGGGCCTGGCTGTCCAGTCCAGTGCTGCCTGGCAGGGTCACAGTGCTGTGATGAATGTGATAAACACCAGGGGACACCGCAAGGACATGAGCTCTGGCTCACAGGAACACACACATGTGCTGCTGTCCCCCGACCTCAGATATTGTCCATGTAGCCTAGCCTGGGCTCGGCCTCCTCCACCCACATCCTGACCATCCTCTGGGCCCCACGCGGCCGTCTTGGCATCCTGCCCACAGCACACGTTCACCCTTCTCCCAGCCCCGCAGCAGGAGGCCATCAGGGGAGACTTCCTGCAGGAGGATGGGCAGGGCTTGGCTGGGAGGGAGCTGCGTGCTGAGGACGAGGCACAGACGACAGACTCAGTGAAGAGGTCACTCCCAGAGCTCAGCCCGGCCAGTCCTTCCCAGGTCCACAGGGAGCAACACTGGGCAGGGAGGGGAGTCTAAAGTGCTGGACCACAGGGCTCTGCTCCCAAGCCCCCTTCCCGCCAGGAGGACAGAGATGGCACTGGCCAGTCTGTGGACGACTGTGAGCTGGGAGTGTGGCCCAAACAGCTGGTGGCTAAACTATAGCTCACTCACAACAAAATGGCTGTGGGGGCCTGGGCCACCCTGTGCTGGGGGATTTTCACAGGGGCAGCAGTTGCCTGCTGCGGCCTCGGCCTCCACGTGCCCCTTCAGGCGTGGACCGTCCTGGCCCCCTGCTCAGCTGGGATGGAGCTGGGGACTCTCAGGACCAGGCTTGTGGGCACCAGGAGCAGAGGGGACGGGCCCCGACTAGGACGAGGAGCAGGGAGGACGGCTGGGCCTGAGGGTTCACTGAGAGGATGGGGACATTCGGCCTCCTGCTGCGATGGATGGCTGTGGCCAGCAGACTTCACAGGAGACACTGGTGTGGGCAGAGGACGTGGGGGCAGCCCTGGCCCAGGGAGGCCCCTGCTGGGGAAGGAGGCCAGGCCCAAGAGTGGCGCAGCCTCCCACGGCCACACCACCTGCCAGGGCAGCCCGGCCTTCCTGTCGCGCGCGGCACCTGCTCCTGTGCACACACTTGGGGAAGGTGCCGCCCATGCCTTCCCTGCAGGGACGTCAAGGCCACTCCATTGTTTCTGCCAATTGTTGAGGAACGCGCTGGTATTCGTTTCAGTCGGGACGGCTCAGAGCGTGGTTAGTAAATCCATTCAGATTTCTTTCCTAGCGGAGGCCCTAAGGGCATTGTATTTTCTTAGTATTGAAATGAAATTCACAGGCATAAAATGGACCATTTTCAGGTGTGCTGTTCAGGGGCATTAAGTGCATTCCCGGTGTTATACAACCACCTCTCTCTAGTTCCAGAACATGTCGTCACCTCAGAAGGAGACCCCGTCCCCAGCCCCGCCCCACCGGCCTGGCCTCTGTCTGTGGATGTGCCTGTTCTGGACATTTCAGCAAACAGAATCACACAAGATGTGGTCTTTGGTGTCTGGCTCTTTCACTGAGCGTCATGTTTTTGAGGTTCATCCACGTCTCAGCCTGTGTCCAAGCTTCATTTCTTTCTAAGGCTGAGTGATGCCCCTTGTGTGTGGGGACCACAATGTGTGTGTCCACTCCTCTGCTGGTGGGCACTTGGGCTGCTTCGCTCTGGCTGCTGTGCACGCGGTGTGCACCGGAGTGGAACGCGGGGTCCTGGGGGACTGTGAGCCTGACTTGGGCGGCTCCGTGGGTGCCCGCACAGCGCCAGGCCTCCACACGGACCTGAGGGGCGTTTGTCACCATCCGCTCTTCTTCCCACAGGCGCTGGCTCGCTTGAGGTGGCACAGTCTCGGCCAGAGCACTGCGAGGAAGGAGGCAAAGGCCTCTCCCTGGGGGTCTTGACTCCTGAGAACGCGGTCTGGTGCCTGGGTCTGGAATTTGGGGAAAAGCAGGAATCACCAAAGCTGTCCTGGCCCCTGGGCTGTCCCAAGGAGCACGGGGGCGGGGTGGCCTTGGTGGTGTGAGCTGGGGGTCGTCCTCTCTGCGGAACCCACAGCCGGCCTCGACGCCAGCCCGTGGCTCTGAGGCTCCGAGAGGCGCCCAGCGGCCCCTGTCCACCCACCGCAGCCTCTCAGCTACGCCTTCCAGCCTCGGCTGGTGAGTCATTCGCCGTCAGGAAAGGACCATGAAAGGCAGAAAGGCCGCTGCCTTCCCGTGTAGGTTTCGGGTTTTCTCATCAGGAGCCTGCAGGCCGGGCACCGCCCACACTCCTGCCAGCGGCTTCTGGCGGTCCCGGGCCCGCTTCACGCCTGCCCCGCCACCAGCAGCGGCTGAGGTCTCAGCTTTCTCCCAGGTGAGCCAAGGTGTGTGCCTGAGGGTCTGGGGGCTGTCTTGGGACTCCCAGGCTGGGGAACAGGACAGCCCCGAGCTTCCCTGGGCAGGAGTTGGGTAGGGAGAAGGGTGGGATTGGCTGGACTGCCCTGGACAGTGGCACCCTGCCTGCCCTCTCCCCACCACTGCCCAGGGCGCACTGGAGCTCCCACCCTGGCTCTGCACCCTCCACTCTTCAGAGCCGCCCTGGGGGCCTCTTAGCCTCAACTCGAAGCTTTCCACTGGAGATTCCTGGGATAGTCATCTGTGTGTGTCCCCATCCGTCCTGTCCCCCCGCACATGGGGGGCTCCACAGGAGGGTCCCTCAGCGCCACCATCTCTGGCCCCCAGGGGACCCTCTGATCTGCCTGGGACATAGGCCCCACAGTCCCTGCAGCCACACACCTAGCGAGGGGCTTCTGTTATCATTCCCTGTTCTGGGGAACTCAAGGGGGTGAGACCCTCCCAGGCCCCGCACAGCACAGCATCCATACTGAGTCCAGGTGGTCTGGCCCTGGTGGCCACTCCTCTGCTCCCCACCTCTCTCTGCGGGTCCCTCCCCAGCAGAGCCCACCCTCCACCCGCATCCCCTGCTTGGCACCACAGCCTCCCGCGTGGCCAGCACGGCCGTGTGTGAGGCTGAGCACTGAGAGGCAAGGGGGACAGGCAGGACACGCCCAGAGGAAGGCAGGTGAGGCCTGGGAAGGGCTTGGGTGGTGACCTCCCACCAGAGACAGGTGCCCGGGGCTCGCCTGCCAGTGCAGAGAGAGCAGCCCCACCCAGGAGGCAAGGCTGGGGAGGGCGAGTGGCCAGGCTGCCCAGGAGCTGACCGTCGGGCCCAGCATCCCTGCACAGTGGATGTGTTGGTGAGCGGAGGGGCAGCCCCACCATGGGGCAACTTGTCGGTGGAAGATGAATCGAGGGAACCGGAGCCCTGCGGCCTGACACAGACATCACAGCACTGGTTCATTTGACACCTCAATTTTAGGTGGAAAATCTGAGCTACGGGTTTTGGCAGCCTGTGTCACCTGTTCCCTGAAGTAGCAGAGTCCGACTGACAGCTGGCCCCAGCAAAGCTGCAGGCGCTCGCCGTCCCCGGGGGACTGAGCAGAAACAGAGATCTCAGTTTTCAAAGGCTCCTTTCCGCTCGGGCTGGAGTGGGCCAGCCGTGTCGCAGAGAGATGTCCGGCGTAGCGGCCGGCAAGGTTTGGCCCCATGTCTCCACGCATCACCGACAGGCCAGAAAGGCAGCCGTGGGAGGGCAGTGGATGCTATCTGGAAGCCTCAGGCGCTACAAGCCTGGACGCCGTGTCTCCCCTGGCTGGGAGGTCACGGCCAGGGCCTGGCAGCCTCGTCTCTCTGCCCCCATCCAGCTCCTGGGCCAGGCTCTGTCCTGGCATTAGTCAGTCCTGGGCAGACAAGTTGGACTCCCTAAAGCAGACCGATTCCATGGCTGGGTCCCCCGGCCCAGGGATACCACTCTCTGGCGCTCAGAGCCGCATCTCTTCACAAGGGGTCGTGTGCCCTGGCAGGCTGCCTGGTGGCTGAGTGGACAGGCGGCCACGCATCAGCAGAGGGGCTGGGAGTGCCCTGAGCCCATCCTCCTGGGCCTGCTGTGCCCTGGCCGGCAGACCTCGGAGCTGAGGTTGGGCATGGTCCCCAGAGCTGGGCAGGTCCCTTTTCAGGCCTGAAGCCAGAACCTGCTGGAAGCCCTCAAGATGTGCCTTCTCCTGGGCACAGACTCCTGACACGGGTCTGACCCATGGTGTTAACGACCCCACACGGGGGGGTGGGGTGCTCTGTTGCCTGCTGCACAGAAAGCCAACTACTGAGACAACGAGGATGTCAAGGAAGAAAGGAGGGCCAGAAGCAGTGGCTCATGCCTGTAATCCTAGCACTCTGGGAGGCCGAGGCGGGAGGATCGCTCAAGGTCAGGAATTCGAGACCAGCCTGAGCAAGAGCGAGACCCTGTCTCTACTAAAAATAGAAAGAAATTATCTGGACAACTAAAAATATATATATAGAAAAAATTAGCCGGGCATGGTGGTGCATGCCTGTAGTCCCAGCTACTCGGGAGGCTGAGGCAGAAGGATCGCTTGAGCCCAGGAGTTTGAGGTTGCTGACGCTATGGCACTCTAGCCCGGGCAACAGAGTGAGACTCTGTCTAAAAAAAAAAAAAGGAAGAAAGGAGTTTGTGCCGAGGACTCACCAACTGGGAGGTGGGAGGAAGGGACTGCCTCAAACCTGCCTCCCCAGCCAATAGGGCAGGGCTTTTCTGCAGGCGAAATGAATAATGCATGAGGGGCGTGAGCGCCTCGCGTGTTTGGGAAGGAGCGCAGGGCACGCAAGCGCAGTGAGAGATCATGCCAGCACGTACATCCCCTGATGGAAGAACGGTGGCTAAGTCCCTCCCAGCACAGGCATTTCAGTAGCATACTGAGCTAGGGGTTAATACTGGTTATTCTTTTAGCCTCGTGTGCCGGTGGGATGTGGAGACAAGGCTGCTTGGTGGGTCCTTGGGCACAGCCTGTGGTGGGATGTCGCTTATCTTGTCTTCTCCGAGCAAACGGGTGGCGTGAGGCTCTGTAGTTATCTCATGGCTGCAAGGAGGCTCCAGTGCCTGGGGAATGCACCAGTACAACAGAAAGTTACAACACAAAGTTCCGGTCAGCACGTCTCACTGCTGGGAACTCAGGACACGCTACAGAAAGGAGCTTTTGTTCCTGGAGCTGGTTACGTCAGCTTTATTCAATAATTGCCGTTTCCTTTCTGGGGCCCACAACGCTTAGACATCCTTGGTTTAGGGCCAGTCGTGTGAGGCTGGGCTAGGGTCTCACCTCTCTGGGCCACACCAGCGTCACCGTCAGCACAGGAGTAGGAATCACACCTCCAGAAGTTTCTGCAGCATGGCGGAGGCAGTGTGGGCTCACGGGCAGCCCATCACGCCGTGTGCAGACCTGGGGCAGGCACACCTCCACCGCACTCGCGCCTGGACCACCCTCCCACTGCTGGGTATGTGGTTCCTGCGGGTTTCCCGGGACTTGTCTGGGTGACATTCGGTCATTCAGACTGCGGAGCAAACACCTCCCAGGGCCTGGCTTGGCCACCACCTGGCTGCTCCCTCTTCACTTGGCTTCAGTCCCTGCGGGTACTTATTGCCATCCTCCAGGGTCCTTGCTGCCTTCTTCTACCACGAGCTTTGTGAGAGTGTGGCCTTGCCCACCTTTCCCACAGTTTCTGGACACAAAACTGCATGTGCCAACAGATGAATTAATGAATGGGTGAATGAATGAATAGGGAATGGGCAGGGCTGGGTCACTCCTGCCCAAAGGCGGGAGGGACAGAGGCTGCTGGGCCCTTGTCAACTGCAGCTTCTCCAAAGACAGAGGGGACAGGAGCCCTGCTCTCCCGTGAGTGCAGGCCGGGGCTGTGCACGTGCATGTGGGTCCCGCAGCCCCCAGCCCAGGCAGGAGCCCTTGGAAAAGAACTTAAAGAAACCAAGCCCTGGTCTGTAGTGTTTGCCGAGTCCTGGGGTGTAAGTACTCCCATCTGGCAGATTTCCAAATGCCAAGGTGTCCTCACTGAACGCCGAATGCCCTCTGCTCAGTGGGGCGGCCTCTCGCTGCTTGCTCAGCCACAGCGACCTGTCCCATGCAGTGCCCCTGCACCAACTGTTCACTGCCATCCTTCACCCGCCCCATGCTGCCCTGGGACCCCCAGCTTGGCCCTCCAGGGACAGCCCGCAGGGACTCAATTTAGCCACTGTCACCAGCCCAGGACACCAAGGAGGACCCAGCTGAGCTGGGGCACCCCCTCCCCTAGGTGAGCACAGCAGGTTTCCTGAGGGGACCCAAGTGTCCTGGAGGGGCCTGAATAGCTTCTCCTCCTGCCGCCTGGGCGTGGAACACTCCCCACAACACCATGCATGGCGAGGCCCACTCTAGTGTCACCAGAGGAGAGGGAGGAAGAAGGAAGGCCATTGCTCGTCGAGCATGGCTTCCATCAGCTCTCTGCTCTGCCCTCTCCCTGCCCCCGCAGACCCCAGCCTAGCATCAGAGGAGGGGACAAGCCCCCCACAGCACTCAAGGTCTGCCTGGGCCCCTGCAGGTGTCTGGTCAGAGTCCTCTGGGGACTCTCTCCTCTCCATGGCTGGTAGCTCAGGGGTCTCCACTCAGCCTGGGACACTCGGCTTGGCCCCCCCAAATCCCAGCAGCACAGACCGTGCTCACCACCCAGCCAGATGTGCCCCCTGAGCCCCCAGCCCTGTGTCCCATGGTCTCCCCACTCCCACACTCCATGCCCCTCACCCCTCAGCCCACCCTTCACCCATCCCCCACACCCCTTACCCCACACCTCACCCCTCACTCCCACCTCACCCCACACCCCCACCTCACCCCTCACCTCTCACCCCTCACCCACACCCAACACCCCACACCCCTCACCCTCAGCCCACACCCCTCACTCCCACCTCACCCCACACCCCCACCTCACCCCTCACCTCTCACCCCTCACCCCTCACCCACACCCAACACCCCACACCCCTCACCTACACCCAACACCTCTCATCCCTCGCCCCTCACCCCATACCTCACCTCTCAACCCTTCATCCCTGACCCACACCTCACACCCCTCACCCTTCACGGCTTGCCCTTTACCCCACAGCCCTTACCCCTCACCCCTCACCCCACACTAAGTGTATGGCCAGAAGCCCAGGGCCCCTCCCCCTGCAGCTGGAGGGCCCTGGCCTGGGAAGTGGGTGACCCAGGATTGGGTCCCTGCTCAGCCTGGGAGGTACTCTCCAGCCCTGGTCAACGGCCAGCTGGCTGAGCCACCCGGCCCTGAGCCTCAGGGAAGATAGGGTGCAGGGTCCCTCAGGGCTGCATCGCCCACAGGGTTGCCCAAAGCTGCCCTGTTGATTTCGAGACTGAGACCAACTTGAGGAGAGAGCACAGCTGGGAGCAGGGCCCTGTGCACGCCCCGGGGCCCTGAGCCCCTCTACGGGGCCTGAGACTAAACACCAGCAGACCGGCTTGGACATGCCCCAAGGTATTCGCTCAGCAGGACCCCCCTCTCATTCCCTTGGGACAGGTCCTGTCTCAGCGCAGCAGTGGCAAAGAGACGCTGGTATGAAGATGCCAGGCCTGCGACCCCAGGGCTGGGCTAAGAGCATCCGGGGCCGGCCCGCCAGGTCTGGGTCTGCAGTGAGGCGGGTATGGCCCTGGCCAGCAGCCACACACTTCCTGCTAGATGGTGCCTTCAGAAGCATATTGCCCAGGTACCGTGTGACCTGGGCACGGTAGATCCCAGGGCCGCAGGACAGCGTCTGAGGCACCAGCAGTCCAAGCGGGGCTGGAGCAGCACCTCTGGCTCTGCTCCTGGAAGCCCCCACGGACACGCTCACAGACACTGACCTACGGCCAGCTGGGCCCTAGATGCTGGACCTTTCTCGCCAGTGCCCTGGGGCAGGAGCCCTGTGGCACGCAGAGGTGCCTGGCGATTCCTGGTGGGTGAGGAGACATCTCCTCCACGCAGGGCCGCGTTCCCGCCCCTGCTCTGCTGAGCAACCCGATTTCTCGTCTCGCTTTGCTTGTGCTTGTCACGCGCTATTTCCTTTCAAATACTATGACACTGGCAGGAACTCGGCGACATGGATGGTGCCAGCACTGGGGACTGGATTATTCAGCACATTAAATTACTAAGTTTGCGTTCAAAGTTTCTGGGTGAGCGCCTCAGATGGGCTCAGTCGTGTGACAGATCCCTGTCCTCCTGCTTGGTCTGTGGAGGGACGAGGCCAGTGCCAGGCCCCAAACCAGGACTGAAGGCCAACTCCAAGAAATCACAAACATGCTTCCAGGGCCCCTCCCTGGCCCAAAGGGAGCAGGGTACCCTGGTACCAGAAGACGCTGTGGGCAGGGGGGACCCAGCCTCCCTGGAGGGAGCCGAGGGGCTTCCCAAGAGGCTGGGGGCTGAGCTGGGCCATCTGAGGAGACCACGTGGCCCTCGCACAGCCCTCTGCCTTGTGCTCCTGGGGTCCCTGGCCTTGCTGGGGCTGCTCTCTGGAGGGCTGAGCGACTGACGAGCCCACAGAGGGACGCTGAACTGGGGGCTGCATCCCAGACTTGCCAGTGGTGGGCCCACAGCCAGGGCTGGGGAACACATATGCTGCCCTTGGGTGGGAGCCCCACTGGAGCCCAGCCCAGCCGCTCTCCCTGTGCCTGCTTGGCCTCCCGGCCCATCCCCTCCTTGGGGGACCCCCATCCACCTCCTCCAAGTCTCTGCATCAACCTGGATGGGCACATTCAAGGCCCCCAGGTCCCATGAAACACTTTTACTTCCTGGGTCTTTGGCCTGATCTTCAACCTGCTGATAGCTTTTCTCTCTAAGCTCTTGCCTCCTGCCGGCTGCCGGGAGGATTGGAGATGATTGACCAGGACTTGGGGCCTCCTCTGGGCACTCACAGGCCGGGGGTGCCTGCCCCTGGGCGTGGCCAGGTGGCGGGTGCTTGTTGGCCAGGTAGAGGCCATTTGCCTCTGCACCTCTCCCTGCCACAGCTGACCTCTGGATGGCTCATGGCCGTGGCCTGTGACCCTCTCCGCGGCTGGCCGGGCAGTTCCAGGCCAGCTGATACACAGCGAACTGCCACCAAGTCCTTCTCAGCCTCCAGCAACTGCCCACCTTCCCTCCCCCGGGCACTGGTCACTCTGACCTGGGGCTGTTCGACCTTGTCTATTTCCCCCAGAGGGTCTGAGTCGTGGCCGGGAACGTGTGAGAACTGACAAGGGTCCCCACATGCATGTCTGGTTGTAGAAGAGGTAATGACAGGGAGGGAGAGAGACAGAGGGACACAGAGACAGAGAGAGACACAGAGAGACAGAGATAGAGAGACGGGGGAGACAGAGAGTGACAGAAAGAGGGAGAGAGACACAGAGACAGAGAGAGACAGATGGAGGAAGAGAGCGACAGAGACAGAGATAGGCACAGAGAGACAGGAGAGAGGCAGAGACAGAGAGAGACACAGGGAGGCAGAGAGCACATGCTTAGGCCCTGAGCGAGATGGGGCAGATTGGTGGTCCGGCAGAGGGTCTCTGTCTTATGTGCCCAAGCCTGACCCTAACTCACGGGCCCCAGTCCGGAGTGTGTGGAGCTCCGCCAGGGGCCTGGGCTATGGAATGGGTGGGATGGTCCTGGAGTCCGGTGCTGAAGCCCAGACCTCAGACGTGGCCCTGCTGTTTAGCATGGCAGACTGCCCTAAGGGCACTGCGGCATCTCCCTGCTTGTGAATGTTGCTAGGCCCCTGGGGCCTGCTCTGGGCTCTGGGGTTACCTCTGGGATCCTCTGTGGGGTCACTGTGAAGAGGTCAGCTGTGGGGCCATCCACCAGGTCCATCTGGTGGCAGCAGTGGAGGGAAGAGGCTCCAGTGGTGAGAATCGACCCCTCTTTCCTGGGCCCTATGCCCTTCTCCTTCCACGCCTGGTTTCTGAGGACACTGCAGGGCCCAGGCTGAGCAGACCCGAGCTGGGGCTCAGGCGACAGCTGCTGGACCCTCGGACGTCTGAAACAGGTGATTCCAGTCCACAGAGCACCTGTCCTGGACCTGCATGAGGCCTGGGGTGTCAGATGAGAGGGAAATATGCCTTTCAGGTTCCTGGGGGCCAGGGCGCTGGCAAGAAGGGGCGTTGGGAGATGCTGACACCAACAGCTAGGGGGTGAGTCTCACCTCTTGAACGTGAGCCCACCCTTCTGAGCCCACCTGGCCCAGAACCCAGTGCAGGAGGGATGGGCAGTGCTGAGAGGATTCCCAACTGTTGGCCTTGGAGGCTATGCAGACACCTCACACTCCTGGGACATGGGTCCCCTGCTGGGAGGTTGCCTCTGACTCCTAGGCCTATGGGGGACCCCCTGGCTTAAGTGGAGGCCCTGGTGCCCCTCTCTACCCGTCTCTGTCTCCCTCCTTCCCTGTTGAGGGTCCCCAGTCAGGTCACTGGAGCAGTGGGAACCAGGGTGAGGTGCCCCCCCAGCTGGGCCCATGGCGCTGGGGATTCCGCCTCCTGAGCTCAGGCTGAACTCCCGGGAGCACCTGGAGGCTGAGGCTGAGGAGGAGGAGTGGTCTTCCCCGTTGGGTGAGGGGCAGGATCCACCCAGGCCCAGCGCAGGCCCATGATTCAGCCAGGAGGAACAGTGGCCAGGTAATGCAGTGGCCTCCGGGACTGTCCTCTCCTGGGTGGGCAGCCCAAGCAGCATTTTAAACCCGAGCTGCTGCTCTAGGAGTCCTAGGTACGCCCCCGACCCCTGCTGAGCCACCGCCTCCCTCCGCAGCCCGACGCGGTGCAGCGACCGCAGGGCGGGGAGGGCGGACCTCGATCCGACCTTGCAGCGTCCCCACCCTCCCTCAGCGCAGCTTCCGCAGAGGAAATCCTGGAGGCCAGGGGAGGGGGCGGCCGCGCGGGGTGGGGCTGCGGCGACGGCCCCCTGAGCCCCAGGCCCCCAGTGACCTTTCGGCGACCGGGCCTGGCTCCCGCCCTGCGCACCCGAGGCACCAACTGTTCTGCCGCCTCCCGCGGTCCCCACCCCAGCCGCAGCCTCCCAGGCCCGGACCGCCCCAGGGGCCGTTGTCCCACTAAAATGAAACTCAAGCGTTTCTCCTTTTCTTGGCGACACTTCATTGCACTGAAAAATAGCCCCGAGCCAGTCTGCCGGTCTCACCCCTCGAAGGGCGGTTAGGGGGGCTCAGGGGTCTGGGGACGCCCTTCTCCCGCCCTGCTGTGCGAGGGGCAGCGGGGGTCGGGGGTGCGGGAGGCGACCGGGGGCGCAGTTACCAAACACGCCGGGGCCCAGCGGAATTGGGGGGCGCGGCGACCCCCCGCCCCTTCCCCCCTCCGCCGGGCAGGGAAGGACTGTTCCGACTCGCGGGTTCGCACGTGCAGGGGCCCAGCGCCCACGAAGCTCCTTGCACCGCGGGAGGGGGTGGCAGTGAGGACCCTGTGTCGGGGGAGGGCAGGTCTACACCGGGGGCTCCGAAGGTGGTGGGGGCAGTGTTTGGGATTTCGAGCAGAAGGGCGGGCCGGGGTCGCGCGCTGGCTTGAAAAGCTGGCGCCCCGCGCTCCCGGCAGTCGCGCCCGGGGGCAGGGTTCTAAGGGGAGACGCGCGCGGCCCCGCGGCTCCGGCCCCGCCCCTCGGCGTCCCCTCCCCCGCCCTCCTCGTCATGCCCGGCGCGGGCGGGGGGCGGGGAGCGCCTCCATGTGACGCGCCCTCCCCGCGGTGCCCTTCAGCCGCCGCCGCAGTTCGCGCTGTGCCACATGGACCCGGCCGGCCCGAGCGCGCCCCGCCGCTGACCTCGCGCCCGGCCCTGGGAAGGTAACCGTTGCCCCGCGCGCAGCCCGCTCCCCGGTCCGCCCCTGCCCCGGCCCCTCTGCCCCGGCTCCCTCCCCGCTCCCCTTCCCGGCTCCGCGCGCCGGGTCCGGGCGGGCGCTGTCCGCCGGCGCGGTGCTGAAGCGGCCCCCGCGGTCCCCGGCCGCACCTGCTCTTTCTCGCTCCTTCTCCCCGAGTCTCCCGGTCTCCTCCCTCGTCCTCCGTCTTCCTTTTTCTTTCTCCCGGCGCGCTCCCGCTGAGGGCCGCTCCGCAGAGCCGGCCGCTCGCCCGCAAAGCGAAGGGGTGCGGCGGCCGCAGGAGCCCCAGCCGGCCAGGGCGGGGGTGGGAGCGCCGGGGGTGTCTCGGTCTTTGCGGGAGCTCCCGCAGCACCCGGAGCCTTTCTGCGCTGGGCCCTGCCGTGCCCTCCTTCCCTCGCGCCCTAGGAGCCTGGGGAGAAGTTTGGAAGAGAATCTGCTTTGCGGCAAACGCTCCCCCGTGCACCGGCGCTCTGAGGGGCCCTCTCCGCCCCACCACCCCTCCCCGCGCGGGTCTCCTTCCTCTGCGGAGGGAAAAGCTGTAGAACAGCGGATCTCCGGGGACCCAGGTTTCCCTGACAGGAGAGACCCCACCAAGGGGGCCGCTGCAGCTGCTGTGATTTTACAGAAAGTCCCCCCAACACACAGGAGGCCCACCTGCCTGGGAGGAGGGCTCGGGACCTGGAGCGCCCACCCTGAGCAGAGGCAGGTGGACGGTGGTCTGCCCCTAATTTGTTCCCTGCAGGCTAAGCCCCCTGGAGTTTCTTGCCTCCACCCCAATCGCTTCTCCTGTGGGCTGGAGGCACCGAAATCTCCTCAAGGGTAGAGGTTAGCCCCCAGTACTCCTTGGTCAGAAGCCACAGGAGTCTTCCCTGGAGGGCACTCACTCAAAGACCCACCCACCCTAAGCCTTCTCCGTGGCCTTGGCCTCAGAACCACCATGGAGGCCGCAGGCCAGATCCTGGGCTGCAAAGTAGGAGCAGTCACCTTCAAACGCCCCATGGGCCCCGCCCCCGCTTCACGCAGGCTGGCGCCAGACTCCTCTGAGCTGTGCCCCCCACAGGGTGCACACTCCCCTACACCCCTTGCAGACTCCCCAGGGGTCAGGGGAGACCACTTTGCAGGTTTGGCTGGGGCCCTGGACCCTGCACACTCCAGTCTGGGTATGGGGACAACCCCCTCCCCATTTAGGGAATTTCCTAGGCACTTTCTCCCAGTGGAGGGGTCCAGCCTGCAAGATGTTGGGGCAGGGGACAAATGATGGTCCTGTGGCCCAGACCTTGGCTCAGGGGAAGGTTGGGCCGAGGTGGGAAGAAGCCCAGGCCTGGTCGGGGTGACCAGTGTCCGCTTTGCTCTCCCCCAGGAAGAGGACTCCTGGCTACACTTGAATGTGAATTCTGACCCTTGGAGAAGTCGCTGAGGAGTCCAAGCCATCGTCATGGAGTTCGTGATGAAACAGGCCCTAGGAGGTAGGGAGTGGGCAAGGGATGGGGAGGGGGCCATGGGGCTGGACCTCCCAAGGGCAGGTCCAACTGCTGCTCAGCCCACACACCATGCAGCACAAGCATGACCTCCTGCAGACCTCACACACAGCCTGTGTAAACACACCTGCACCCCCTCTGAATGAGCCCAAGGGGGTCAGGGCACCAACGCTGTGTCCTGCAGCACCCTGGACCAGCATTCAGGTGGGGAGGGTGCAAGCAGGACTAGGCAGGTGGGAGGGGTGCCCAGCACGCGCACAGGAGATGCAGGCGACTGCAGCAGGAAGCCAGGTGGGGGCAGGGCTGGCGGTTTGGTGAGGACCCTGTGGGCTTCCCCTGGGCTGGGGCAGTGCTGTCCACAGGGAGGCAGGGCTGGCTGGACACAGGAGCAAAAGAAGGGGCCCAGAACAGCTTGTGTGACTGACTGCGCCCTGCACCGGCAGGGCAGGCCCCCTTCCAACCTGCCGGCTGCTATTTGAAGGGAATCCTGTCTCCACCTGGCCCATGGTCATCTTTGTGGCCAGAGACCATGCCCAGGACTGCAAGGCAGTCAAGAATAGTGCTGGGTTCCTGGGCTAGAGCTGGGTGGGGCAGTGGGCTGAGGGGCTGGTCTGCGGTGGCACAGGCCTGCCCAGAGCCAGCCATCCTGTGCACCCCAGCTCCCCCATGCAGCACCAGCCCCCAGAGCTCCCATGAGGGGAGCCTGCAGCCAGTGTCTGACCCCACCACGGGGACCCTTTGGCCTCTCTGGGGAGCATTCCTACCTGGTGCCATTCACAGCCTGGTGTGAGCCAGTCGCACCTGGGAGTGTTTCTGCAGAGAGGGGAGCTGGCTGGGGCCGTGGTGCCAGGGACCTGGGCAGACAGAGGGGTGGGCGCCACTGCCCCCAGGGCAGGCGCACACGCATGGGCTATCTCCTGGAGGACGTCTGTGCTTTTACTCAGCACAAATTAAATGAAAAGCTGTTTGAGCCTGGCCTGGGGCCACATCCCTGAGACTTCGTGGTCAAGGTTGGGCTGGAGGTTGGGGCTAATTATAATGATTACGTCACCAAGACATGTTTCCGGGACAAGCCAGCATCTTGCACCAGGAGGGACCAGGTTCCTCCCGGGCTGTTACAGACAATTAATTAGGTGGCTAATTCAGGCCCTGAGGTGGGTTTTTAAGAAAAGTGAAATATCTGATTTGTCTGTCTGCATGGCTGAAATTAGCTGGGTAATTGCCAGCCTGAGTTCCCTCTTTGTTTCCCGTCAGCCCGAAGTTTCCCCTGCATCAGCAGTGGGGTGGGCACTGGGGAGCGCCATGGGGGCTGGGGGGCGGCCAGTGGGCCTCGGGGGCTCCCTGGCCCAGCACGGCCCAAACCACCCCAGGTTTGCTCTGAGGAGCTCCTAGTGCGTGTTACCCAGGCCGCTGTGGCGGTGCTGGGGCAACTCCCCAGAGACTTTGCTTCTGCTCCAGCTCTGCTCTCCACCGGGTGGTGTCCCTCTTGGTATCTCAGGATGAGTGTGAGGGACAGGGAGACAGATGAGACCCCAGCAAAAGCATTCTGAGAGGCAGACCGAGCCCCAGATGCGAAGAAACCAGCAGGCAGGGGAGCAGAAGGGGCCCAGGAAGGGGGCCCGAGAGAGGTGAACCAAGAAACAGGGACCAGGGATGGGATCGAGTTGGAGAAAGAAAATGACAGCCCAGAAACAGAGACCGAGAGAGACAGAGACAGAAATGCACTCAGCACAGCAAGGAACAGACAGAGATGAAAACAGAGAGGCTGTGGCAGAGAGGGGGGAGAGAGGGAGACGGAGGGAGGGAGGGAGAGAGAAAGAGAGTGACAGGAGGGATCCTTCTCCTGTGTCCTGAGCCTCTGGTCCGCCTGTGCTGGGGACAAGAGGCTGCTGGACTCAGGAATCCCACATTGGGCAGACAGGTGTCCCTGGCTCCCCAGGAGCGTGGCCACTCTGAGGTTCACGGCCTGGTCCTGGGCTGCATCTGGCCCTGGGCCTCTCTGCACCCTCCACCTGTCTGCGCTGGCTGGTGAGGGGAGCCCTTGCCTTGCGGTCACCCCCCACCCACACACCCCTGCCCAGTCGGCAAGTTCCTGGGACCTCCCACACAGCAGGGCCTCCGGTGAGACCCCAGGAGGAGTAGGACAGCAGGGCTCTGCATCTGATGCAGTGGGCAAGTAATGGCCTGGAATTCAGTTTGGGAGGGAGCTCAGGTTGCCAGCTGGGGTGACCAGGAGCTTTAGGTGACCCCAAGCCTTTCCAGCAGTCCAGTGTGGATGCCTGGACCCTGCCCAGCCTCTGCAGCCCCCTGGGGGTGTTCCGGCTCTGCTGTCTGCTGAGGCCTCTCCCATCGGTAACCTGGGAGCAGGGCGAGGACCTGGGGTCACCTGCTGCACCCAGGAAGAGAAGGTGGAGGGAGGCAGCAGCCGGGGCTTGGGGGGGGTGCCAGGGCCTATGGCCTTCCCCCGAGGCTCTGGAGGCTCCAGGTGCGGGTGCAGCCAGACCTGTTCCAGGGCAGGGGAGTGGCTGGTGGACGGGAGAGTGTCCAGGCTTGTGCAGAGGCTTTGGGCCTGTTTCCTTATCGGTCCCCACCTCAGACTTCCCCACCTGCACCCCCATGCCGCAGGGCACGCAGCTCCTTTCTGCTCCAGCCTTGGCCTGCGGGCGCTGGTCTGGACACCCCCACCCCCTTCCCACCAGCCTTCGGAGCCCAGCCAGGGTCCCCCTGCCTCCTCGTGTCCTGTGGCTCCACACCTGGTCCCTGTCTCAGCTGTGCCCACACAGCTGTCTCAGGGGTTACTCACGTGATATCTGGGCTCCTGGCTGCAGGGTCCAGGAATCTGAGCAAAGTGGCCAGCCAGTGCCATGGGCCTTGCTGGGGCAGGACAGGGAAGGGTGGGTGGCCTCCTGGCACCTGTGTCCCCTCTGCTCACCACCTTTGCCGTGCCAGGGACGGCCCCTCCCCATGCTGGCAGCATGGGCATTGCAGGGCCCTGGGAGAGTGCGCTCACCTGGCTGCCCTGTCCAGACCACTGGTCCCTTACCACCAGACTCCTGCCCAGGTGTCCTCTCATCCCTCAACGCTCGCAGCTGCCTTGCTGGGTGAACATCCATCCACCCTCAGCCACTGCCGGGACAGCAGCCCCCACCCACCAGCAGGTACCTTTTCAGGACCTGCCAGGCACAAACCAGGCTGGGCCGTCCTCCCCTTTGACTCGGCAGGTATGTGTTGAGCGCCCACCATGTACGGGGCCAGGGGACACTTGTGCCCAAGGCCAGGGACCCCTGGAGGGGGACATGGAGGAGGGGAGAATACTCCTGGGGCCAAACTGTGGAGGACGATGTACACCTGCAGCAACTCATTCTTCTCCCCACGAGCATGCCCTCCAGGGCTCGTCAGGTCCTGGACGGCCTCCAGATTTCAATTGGCCTTCGCCAGTGTCAGCTCCCAGAGGAAGGAAGCGCAAGGCTGAGTGGTAACAGCCCGCAGGGAGTGGGAGGATTGCCTGCGGGCTCCTCTGTGCAACGTTGCCTCGAACCACCGAACCACCGAACCACCGGGCCAGGTGGATCTGCAGGGATTTGGGATGCAGGGTCCTTAGAGTGCAATTTAAAGAAACTGTTTCCCCAGGGCCAGGCAGTGACAAATGGCCTTGAGCTGTATTTACACCCTGGAGGGAGTGTGCACAGTTGAGGGATCATGTGATCAGACTAAACCCGAAATTGGGCGGAGGTGGATACTGTGGCCTGAATGACCCGGTCAGCGCTCGCTCCCCATCTTTCCACCTCAGGGTGACGCTCCCTGTCTGGAGCACACTCAGGTCCTCAGGGATGGCGGCTCAGGGGCAGGAGGGCTCCAAGGAGGAGGGAGCTTGAAGGGCTGCAGGCCAGGCAGGAACAAGCTGTGCAGGGCGGGTGGAAGCTGGCAGCCTCCCGGCAGGGCCCACACCCCGGCCCAGCCTCCTCACACACGCCCTGCTCTGCCCGGGATGGCAGGCCTCTGCACCTTCAGTGGCTTGGCCAGTGTGGACAGGGTCCTGCGGTGAGTCCACCTGGGCCTGGCTGGCCAGCTGGTCTGCACCCACTGAGAGGCCAGGTACCAGGTCCTGCGGCCCACCTCGGGGGAGGGAGGAAACAAATGAGTGGGGAGAAAGCTCTGTGTGGACTTGCTTGTGGGTTGAGAATGAGAGGAGGGTCACAGCCGCTCAGGCCGGGGTGGACTGTGGAGAAGTGTCTCACAGACACGTTAGGCAGGAAGGGCAGGGTCCCCTCTGCAGCAGAGCCTGGGGGACTACCTGTGGTCAGGGAACCCCTCCACTACCCCGTGTGTGGGGGGCTGTGAGCTCTCAGGCAGGGCACCCCAAGGGGCTTGTGGAGGATCCATCCCCAAAGGTGTGTGGTGGCGACAGCATCCGTTCGAGATGTGGGCCAGGATCTCTGTGAGCAAAGGCCACCAGAGCCAGCAGCCCAGCAGGGAAGACCTTCCCCCAGCCACACTGGGGCTGGTGCCAGCATCTCCCCAACCCTCCAGGGGCACGAGGGGTGGGGGCACCTCCTTCCTCTGTACTGGCACCAAATTGGGGCTCATCCCTCCCCATCTGAGACCCTCCCTCACCTCACCTCCCAGGACGTCAGGTCAGGGCCATGGAGGGAGCCTGGGACCCAAGTGGTTCTGTCCTGACTCCCAATGTCCACCTGCAGGCTGTACACCAAAGGTGAGGCTGTGTCCTGTCTTATCCCAGGCCAAGGTCCTGAGGGCAGGACTGGTCCCACTGGCTCCCCAGCCCTCTCTGCTCTTGCCCAGTTTGGGGCTTGGCAAGCTCTGTTTATCAGGGGCCTCTCATGTGCTGTTGCTGGTCTAGGCAGTTTGGGGTCCTGCCACTTTCTGCCCCCATTAGAACACTGGCAAGGCCAAGTTTTCTGGCATCTGGGAGGATGGTGAAGCTGCCGGCTGAGCTGGGCTGCAGGGGAAGTAGCAGTTCAAAAGGGAAGCTCTGGAATTCCACACGGGGAAGATGCTTTTAGTTGCAAGTTACAGAACTAGAGGGAGTAGCTTGATTTGGGGTGACACAGTGTCAGGAGGTAGCCAAGCGGCTCAGCAGTACCACTGGGGACCTGGCACGCCATCAGGTACCACCTTCATCCTCAGTGGGGCTTTCGTGCTCAGCCTGCTCCTCATAGTCTCAAAATAGCTGCTGCTGCTCCAGCATCACATCCACAGTTAGGGAAGGAAGAAGGGGAGGAGCTAAGGGACAACTCCTTTATCTGTTTAGCACATACCTTTGTAGAATCTCACGGAGTGTTTCCATTTAGGTGCCATGGACTAGAAGGGGAAAGTGAGGGCCAAGGTGAGCACGTCACCCTCCAAGCAAAGGGTTAGGGTATTGCCTGACTCACACTAACCTGGGAAATTTAGGGGTGCAGAAGCCCTAGACAATGAGCCCCCAGAGGAGTGTCCTCTGTCCCTGCCTCTCCCCTTAGAATAGGGCTTGTCCTTGACAGGCAGCTGCAAACACTTGATGATAAAGTACCAACACTTGCTCAGGATGGACTTCACAAATGCCACGCTTGTTTGAGAAAAGGCTAAGTCACTTCACTGGGCTCTGCAGAGACACCTCTTATCCCAGCCTCTTGGAGGCTGGAAGGACACTTCAGAGAAACTGCCTTTCCGAAACCCTGAAGGGCAGTCCTTCCCTCAGGAGAGGACACTCTTGGTTGATTAAGCTTCGACTCAATTATAAATGCTTTAGCCCCAACTTGGGAATAAAATGGATATAATGCACTTCAACTGATGAAGCCATTTATTTTTTTTGGCTTGTTGGTTGGCGAGAAGTTCTGGTCAGGACTAAAGCATTTGTTTCAATAGCTTCTGTGTGACGGGCTCTCTCTGTCACCCTTCACTGATGCCAGACACCACTGTGCTGGCTCGGGGGACATCGTGCATTTAATGCTGGGCGTTGAACGGAACAAGGGATTAATGAAAACTTCACAGTGCACATCAAGTCCAGAGAACTTGGCCATGTAAAACCCAAACCCAAGTCTGAGTGGGGGTCAGACAAGGGGAACACGGGTGCCTGCGGTGGCCCGTCCTCTGCCATCCTGGGGTGGCAAGGGCTCCTGCTCTAGGTGGGCGAAGAGCAGGCGCACAGGGTCCTTCTGAGATTTTCTGCTGTTGGCGGTGACAGAGGACTTCATTTCTGCCGGGAGGACAGTGGAGGACAGACTGGCTGGGGCGGGGAAGCCCTCATGTGGCCCAAAGTCTCTCCAGACCCTCACCTGGCCTATCTGTGCCACAGACTCCGCACGGTTTACTGTTGCCAGTGTTGTCCTTGCTTAGCAGTTGGTGGCCTTGGGGACATCTGGGGATCTCTCCAAGCTGCACTTTTCTCATCTCTCAAGACCCTCGTGGGCCAGGCCTCTGGCTTCCTTCCCGTAGGGAGGGTGGCCGGCAGGGTGGGCACAGCCCACCACACCCCATCAGGTCTCCTGGGCTCCCGCAAGAGGGAGCCAGGATGTGAGTTTGGGGATGTGAGGCCCAGGAGGCTGAGGACTGGGTCACGCGGCCCCGGCCAGAGTGGCCCGGTTCTGAGGCTTTAGGAGCCCACGGCCACACTGGTGCTCCTTGGTCCAAGGTGTCGGGTCCTCTTGGCACTTCTGGCTGTTCCTGGGTCTTGGTCTGTGCCCTAACATTTCTGAGGGAACCGGCAGCTTCCCCCTGGTGGAAATGTCAGACCCTCACGTGCCAGGCCAGCCCCTGGGCTGCACGAAGGCTCTCGTAGGCCCCTCCTCTGGGCCCACAACACCCTGGCCTTGTCCCCATCACCAGACAAGTTGCCCAGGGCAGCAATTGCCACCGGGTGCCCGGTGCCT
Organism: Varecia variegata; assembly: GCA_028533085.1. Classification (NCBI taxonomy): domain Eukaryota; kingdom Metazoa; phylum Chordata; class Mammalia; order Primates; family Lemuridae; genus Varecia; species Varecia variegata. Next base: position 166,360,148 of record CM052436.1, on the reverse strand, counting down.
AGTCCACACTGTTCGTGTGAGAAGCGGGCACGCTGACGTCAGACAGGTTGAATGGAGGGCGAGGCTATAGCCTTCTCGAGGCTGGCAGCCGTGCCATCTGTCACCGAGCTTGGCTCTGTTTGGGTTCACTAATTGGCGTTTTCATCTCGCCTCTGTCTCTGTTTGTCCTTTCCCGAAAGCCAAGATCAGACACTCTCCGCCTGGCACCCAGCTCCGTGGGCCAGGACTGCAGTGCCTGCGGCCACATTCCCTGTCCCCAGGCCCTCCCCAGAGCAGCCCAGTGGGTCAGAGCATCTGAAAGGAGTTGACAAGGAGACAAGGGTGTTTTGGCACTTCAGAGAGGGTACAAAACCGAAAGAAGCCTCGAAGGCAATGAGGGACGTGCACTGGACATGGGGCCCCAGGACGCGGGAGGCAGCGATGTCAGCCTCTTGAAGATGGGCAGTCCCAGGGCCTGAGGCGGGGGTGGGGGCTGATCCAGAGTCAAGACTGGCCCCTCCGAGTGCCCGGTCAGCGTTACCATGCCTAGGGCCCTTGAGGATGGCGGTGGGCAGGGTGGCCAGGCCAGGCTGCAGAGCCCACCCGCCAACACCTTCCGAGCCTCGGTGACTCCCCTCCCTGAGGGCTTGCTGGGGGGCTCCCTGCATGGCTGGCTGGGGGGGCCAGGCCAGCACCCAGCACTCGGCAGGGGTGGGGGCTTGTCTGCGCCAGCAAGAACAGTCAGGGAAAGCAACTTTACCTTTCGCCACGTTCACGCGGGATTGTTTTCTGGCCTTGGCCAGAGGCCAGGGTAGGAGACGGGAGGCGCGCTGGAAGCCAGCCCCAGGCCCGCTGGTGTGCTGCTCCTACGCCAAGGCTAGAGACTCAGCTTCTTAGAAGCCAGTTTGCACCTTGACGTGGGATGAAGAAAACACCGGCATTTCAGGCCCAGCGTGCTGTGCCCCGCCCCCGCAGGCAGGATCCACCGGGAGAGGCTGTCTGATGAGGGGCATTTCCAGCAGAAAGCAGGGAGGCAGTGGCAAGTCCCTCTGCAAAGGGCGAGTGAGGCCGTTGTGGCTGCAGGTCGTCTGTTACTCAGTGCGTGGGCGTTTCTGACATTTCCTCTGTACTTAATTAATACCAAATTACCCCAGTTATGCTGGGTGGTGTTTGAGTTTTCGCCTAGAATTCTGCTTTGATATTTTTCTTGCACTTACCCGGTTTGTCCTTGCTTGTGCCTTACTTAGCATTTCTGTCACTTTACTGGGTTGCCATTCAGAAATACACAGAGTTGGGTTTCATTTTTGTGTCTAATCAGAGCCCTTGCTTTAGCCAGTGTGCGCATCCATTTAATGTGTATCATTCTAACCGATATATTTGATGCAATATCTGTCATCTTAACTTCTGCCTTTTAAAAATGCATCCTTGCTGTCTTATTTATTTTATCTTAATATATGAACCAGAGTTTCTTTTAAAAACCGTCTGCAGTGCTTTGGAACCTACAATCCCTTTTAAAACACAATTTTTTTTTTTTTTTTTTTTTTGAGACAGAGTCTTGCTTTGTTGCCCGGGCTAGAGTGAGTGCCGTGGCGTCAGCCTAGCTCACAGCAACCTCAAACTCCTGGGCTTAAGCAATCCTACTGCCTCAGCTTCCCGAGTAGCTGGGACTACAGGCATGCGCCACCATGCCCGGCTAATTTTTTCTATATATATTTTTAGTTGGCCAGATAATTTCTTTCTATTTTTAGTAGAGACGGGGTCTCGCTCTTGCTCAGGCTGGTCTCGAACTCCTGACCTGGAGCGATCCACCCGCCTCGGCCTCCCAGAGTGCTAGGATTACAGGCGTGAGCCACTGCACCCAGCCTTAAAACACTATTTAAACCTAATTGCCAGAGCCAAGTATGACACACTGTATCAGAGTCCCTGCCAACACATTCCAGAAGTTCCATGCACTTTTGTATTCCTCCTCCTGCTCTCCCATTTTTTGGTCTTTATTTGTAACTTAGATCTAGAGGACTGGCCTAGCAAACACTCTGTGTTTTCTTAATGTATAAAAATATTTTGATCTTTGCATCCACTTTTATAAATGATATTTATAAATATTTATTTTTAACTTGAAAGTATATTTTTCCCTACCATTAAAATAGTGAATGTTTTGTAGAGAATTAAAATAATGCACAAGTGATATGGAAAATTGAGATGCTGCATTTTTTAAAAATCACTCCTTACTTGATTTAAACATACTTTTCAAGTGGATGCCTTCAGATCCATTTCTAATTTTAAGAGACTCTGCAGAGTCCTCAGTGCTGTCGATTTATGAGGACTAGTGAGTGGAGTGAGCAGGCGAACGTCACGGCTGGTGAGAAGAATCAGCCCAGTGAACGTCGGGTAAAATAGTTCTATGATAAACATTGCAACGAATATAATTTCCCTTAACAAGCGTTTGTGGTCTCAGGGACAAACAGCAACAGATCTGTGAAGGTTGGACTTCAGGGAAGTCTCTGTCGGTCTTGCAGATTTAGACAGAACTCACCTGTCTGGGGCGGAGGTGCAGGGGAGTGGGCCTGAACTCGGGGCTACCAGACTGTGCACAAACTCTCGCGTCCTCCCGCCCGCCGGGCTCGCGGTGGATGCCGGGCTCTGCAGCTGTATCGGCAGCCTCACAGGTGCTTTATTAAGTGCCGTTGAGACTGGTACCTATGAAGTCAGTTATAGTTTTAATTAAGACTGAATAAGAGAATATGGAACTTAAGGTAATTTATTTCTCAGGCTGCCCCACGCAGGAGTGCCGGTGTTCACTTGTCCCTTCCTGGTTCTCACTGACGTGCCCGCACAGGATCATGTCGGTGTCATCTGATCATTTCCCTGAATGGCGCAGGAGCACTTAGCACTTACAGACCTGCTCCCCGAGTCCCCGCGTGGCTGTATCAGTAGTTGGTGCTTCTGTCTTTTGACTACACAAATACTGTTCCTGGAGCCACGCAGTGTGCTACGATCACATTTCTTTCTATAAAACATTCTGCTTATTCTACAATCAGTTTTCTTGTGGCCTAAATTGCTGCGTGCTCTCTCTGAATCTCCCCACATCGTCCAGCAGCCCCTCAACACAGTGTTTCAGGTGGGTGACCGTACGCCGTGAACGCTTAGCTGCGTTTCTTTCCTCTGGAGAAGCCTCTCCCGGACCCGGCTGTCCCCACTCCCGCTAGGCAGGTTGCTTTCCAGACCACCGCACGGCGCTGACCTGGAGTTTCCTCACCTTCTCCCCTGGGTTAGATCGTGCAGCACCTTTCTGAGAAAGGGTGTATGGAAAGTAAATTGTGTATCTTTATTCCTCTGCATGATTGGTAGCTAGGCTGGGTATAAAAGTCTAGATTCAAAATAATTTCCCCTTAGAATTTTGGAGTGATTTTTTTTGTTGTTCCAGCTTTTTTTTTGGGGGGGACAGAGTCTTGCTCTGCTGCCCAGGCTGGAGTTCAGTGGTGTTGTCATAGCTCATTCCTGGGCTCCTGGGCTCAGGCAATCCAGGCCTCAGCCTCCTGAGTAGCTGGGACTACAGGCACACGCCACCACGTCTGGCTAATTTTTTCTATTTTATGTAGAGATGGGGGTCTCACTGTGTTGTTCAGGCTGGTCTTGAACCCCTGGCCTCAAGAAATCCTCCCCCCCAGCCTCCCAGAGTACCGGGATTACAGGTGTGAACCACCGCGCCCAGCCTGTTGTTCCAGCTTCTAATGTAGGAAAGGCAAAGCCACCCTGACCCCCAGAGCTTTTTATATGACCTGTACTTTCTCTCTGGAGGCTTTTACAGTTTCCTCTTTGATCCTGGCATCCTGAAATTTCAAAATTCAAGTCTTCTTTCATCTGCCCTGCTGGTGCATTATTCAGTTCCAGGAAGTTTTTTTGCCTCGCTTCTTTGGAATTCTGTCTCCTCCCTCTTCCCCCCCACCAACCGAACACCTCCCACCTCCCAGTCCCTCGTTCAGCTGGGGTCCCCACGCCAGTTCTGCTTTCCTGTATTTTCTCATCTGTTGACCCTCTCTATATCTTTTGCTCTACTCTCTGGGATATTTCCTTAATTTTATGTTATAACCCTTCAACAAAATTTTTAACTCTGTATTTGTATTTTTAATTTCCAAGAGTTCTTTTCTGTTTTCTAAATTTTTGTTCTTTTTACAAGTTTTCCCCTGTTCTCTTTGTTGTCTGTTTCCTCTGAACTCTGTTTTGGGAGCCCCCAGATAACTTGGAGTCCCAGTGCCAGAGCAGCTGGCAGCCCTGCCCTAGCAGGACGTGAAGGGGGCTGGACGTGGTGTTCCCAGTGTGTCTGCCGCGGGGTGCCCTGCTTATCTGGTAGACAGCCTGCTGGATGGCTGTCCCTCCCACGGCCAGGGGTCCCTCACACGGGAAACTTGTTTACACTGACAGATGCCCTTGTGGCTCTCGTCTGACTTGTGTCCAGAGCCTGACCATTGCTCTGACGCTGGGAACCTGACCAGCATCCTTAGGAAAACTCAGCCCCGGGCAGTCCCGGGTTCTCCACAGGGAAGGTGCAAATTCGATACACCAGGTATGTATTCCCTACAGATCCTGGGCAGAGAGGGTGCCATGAGACGGGAGGGCAGTCCTCCGTCTGTGTCATGGGAGGCTGGGGTGAAGAGCGTTATTATATAACAAAATGGGGCAGGGGTCACTTTAAGTTTCCGGCCAAATGCCTGAAAGGTCCATTTAAAGTCAGTGGTGGGAAAAGCAGGGAGTGGAGTTTGCTGGGTGGGAGAGGTGCCTCTAAGTTCTCATCGCTGGCCCCCAGCGTGAGTGCGGTGCCCCACGCCCAGTGCGCGGGCAGCAGTCTTTGTGTGCTGTTCCCATGACAAGCTCCCTACTGGCCTGTGTGTTCAGTGTGCTGCTTTCCCAGGGCACATGTTCATATTTCAGTGAGTCATGAAAAGCCTCGTTGGAAGTCTCGTGTGTGTGTGTGTGTGTGTGTGTGTGTGTGTGAGAATTCTGGGCTTACCTGTGGAGTAAACATGGGGTGAGCTGGGTTTCATGCCTGGGGATCCCCAAATGCCAGGCTCTTTAGCCCTTTTGTGGGGTGTGGGTCCATGTGGACCCACACAGCTGGATGGTGGGTCTGAGGCTGGGCAGTGGCGTAAGCCCCCTGACAACTTTTCAGAAGGATGCGCCACCTGCCCTCTGCAGGTGCTTGAGGGTTGATCTTAGTCTGGGGGCCTCTGGCTCAGTTTCTCTAAGGGAATGACTTCTTGATACCCACTACTGCTTGAGTGGTGGTCCAGGTGTCCCTCATATAGACCTCAACCCCCTTACTGTTGCCCACCTTAAGGCACCTGGGGCTGCAACCCAGAGTCTTTCTGGGGGTCCACCAGGCAAGTCAGCTTCTCAGCAGCACCTCCCTCTGCAGTTACTCAGGTTCCATCCATGCATCTGTCTAGCAATGGGATACCATTAGGATGCCCAGCATTAGGATGCCCAGCTTTAGGACGCCCAGCTTTAGGAACCTAGCATTAGGCCTCTCAGCATTAGGAACCCAGCATTAGGACGCCGAGCATTAGGATGCCCAGCATTAGGACGCCCAGCATTAGGAACCCAGCATTAGGACGCTCAGCATTAGGACACCCAGCATTAGGATGCCCAGCTTTAGGAACCCAGCATTAGGATGCCCAGCATTAGGCCGCTCAGCATTAAGAACCCAGCATTAGGACACCCAGCATTAGGATGCCCAGCTTTAGGAACCCAGCATTAGGATGCCCAGCATTAGGCTGCTCAGCATTAGGCCGCTCAGCATTAAGAACCCAGCATTAGGACGCCCAGCATTAGGATGCCCAGCATTAGGAACCCAGCATTAGGACACCCAGCATTAGGCCGCTCAGCAGTAGGAACCCAGCATTAGGACGCCCAGCATTGGGACGCCCAGCTTTTGGAACCCAGCATTAGGACACCCAGCGTTAGGAACCCAGCATTAGGACGCCCAGCATTAGGAACCCAGCATTAGGA
>CM052436.1:166257475-166353663 GCA_028533085.1 Varecia variegata | reverse complement strand
CGTTAGGAACCCAGCATTGGGACGCCCAGCTTTAGGAACCCAGCATTAGGACACCCAGCGTTAGGACACCCAGCATTAGGAACCCAGCATTAGGACGCCCAGCATTAGGAACCCAGCATTAGGACGCCCAGCATTAGGATGCCCAGCATTAGGACGCCCAGCATTAGGACACCCAGCGTTAGGAACCCAGCATTGGGACACCCAGCATTAGGAACCCAGCATTAGGATGCCCAGCATTAGGATGCCCAGCATTAGGAACCCAGCATTAGGATGCCCAGCATTAGGACGCCCAGCATTAGGACACCCAGCATTAGGAACCCAGCATTAGGATGCCCAGCATTAGGACGCCCAGCATTAGGAACCCAGCATTAGGATGCCCAGCTTTAGGACGCCCAGCATCAGGAACCCAGCATTAGGACACCCAGCATTAGGATGCTGTTGTGGTTTAAATGTTTGTCGTTGAAATTTAACAGTGTTAAGAGGTGGGACATTTAAGAGGTGATTAGGCCATGAGGGCTCCACCCTTATGGGTGGTATTGGTGCCATTATAAATGGGCAAGTTCAGCCCCCTCTTGTGCTGTGTTACCCTTCCACATTTTACCATGGGGTGACTAGCAAGAAGGCCCTCACAAGATGCTGGCCCTCAGTCTTGGACTCCCCGTCTTCAGAACTGTGAGCCAATAAATTTCTGTTCATTACAAATTACCCAGTTTCAGGTTGTAGCAGCAGACATGAATTAAGACAGATGCCTAGTATTAGTATGTTGAGCATTGGAACACCTGGTATTAGGATGTCTGGCATCAGAAGGCCTGGTGTAAGGCTTGTATGAGTTCACCATCACTGACTTAACAATACTTAATGTTGTACATCTGTCTTAGTCACTTCAGGCTGCCACAACAAAGTACCATAGACTGAGTGTGTTAAACAATAGAAATTTATTTCTCAAAGTTATGGCGGCTGGAAATACGAGATCCAGGAGTCAGCAGGGCTGGTTCCTCCTGAGGCCTCTCTCCTTGGCTCATAGATGCTGTCTTCTCTCCCCGTGTCCTCAGGTGGTGGGAGGGGTGAGGGAGCTCTCTGGGGTCCCTTTTACCAGGGCACTGATCCCATTCCTGAGACTCTACCTCATGGCCTAATCACCCCTAAATACCCCACTGCCTAATATTAAACACCATCACCTTGGGATTAGAATGTCACCATATGAATTTGGAGGGGAAACGTTCAGTCTGTAGCAGCCTCACACTTCCAGGGTTTGGCTCTTATAAACAATGTTGTAACAAGCATCCCTGCACTTATAGTCTGTCATTTGTTCAATATTTATTGAGTTCTTACTGTGAACTCGAGTCTCTGTCTCGAGGAAGCCTGCATTCGGGTGTGGGAGATAGCAATAAGCAAGTAACCCTGCAGAGGCTTCTAAGAAAAAAGCTCTTCTCGCATCCAAAGAAACAGAAATAGACAGGTAAACGAGCACTGGAACTCGAGGCAGTGATTAGTGCTGTTGGGGAAATTAAGCAGTCTGGGGCTGGTCTTGGGGGTCTGTTCTGGGGTGGCCACCGCAGTGGCCGTGGCCAGGGGGTCTTTCAGGAACCGTTATATTCTTGTTGACTTGTCTATAAGATGGACCCTGGCCAAAGGCTGTGCACAGCTAAAATTCCTCTGACTTACGCGTTTCCAAGCTGCCCCCTAAAGAGGTCACGTGGATCTACATCCCCAAGACTACACCATAATACAGCTCACGCACCCCCAAACACGGGGTGTGCCAATGACTGCTCATCTAATGGATGAAATTCATTTCATTTTTAGTTACATTTTTTGAGTAAGAGTGTGATTCAACAACTTTCATACACTCAGTAAAATTTTTGAGTAACTGGTAGTAATTGCCATTCATGTTTATGATTTATATATTTCAGGTGAATTTTCTGTTATTTACTAATACCTTTCCCTGTGCGTCACTTGCCCTTTAACTTCACGATGTTCTGTGTTGTCTTCACCATGTGTGTTTGCGCAGTTAGACCCGGCAGCGCTGGTCAGGGTGGCTTTCTCATTACAGGTTGTATCTCTGCCCCTTTCCTGTGCCTGGTAATTTTTGACTGGATGCCAGACGGTGTGAATTTTACCTCGTTGGGGGCTGGCTATCTTTGTTTTCCTAAATATATTGTTGAGTTTTGTCCTGGATGTGGCCAAGTTATTGTCTTGTTTTTAGGCTTTATTAGGTGGGATCAGCGCAGTATTTAGTCTCAGGACTAAATACTGCCCCACAGTCAAGTTCATACCCTTGTCATTACTCTGACTGATGCCTATGATTCATGACTTTTTTCTCTCTCTGTTGGGAACACTCTAGTTAAAAAGGCAGAGATTGTCAGGTTGGATTAAAAATCAAGACCCAGGCCAGGTGCAGTGACTTATGTCTGTAATTCCAACACCTTGGGAGGCTAATGTGGGAGGACTGCTTGAGCCCAGGAGTTCAAGACCAGCCTGGGCAACATAGCGAGACCCCATCTCTAGAAAAAATAAGACAAAATTAGCTGGGCGTGGTGACACACCTATAGCTGGGGCTACTCAGGAAGTTGAGGCAGGAGGATCACTTGAGCCCGAGTATTCAAGGCTGCAGTGAGCTATGACAATGCCACCACACTCCTGCCTGGGTGACAGAGTGAGAGCCTGTCTCTAAAAAAAAAAAAAAATCAAGACCCAAGTCTGTGCTAAATACAAGAAACTCACTTTAAATATAAAGACACAGCAAGGTAAAAGTGAAAAGACGGTAAAAGATAAACCATGCTAACATAAATCAAAAGGGTGCTTGAGTGACTACATTAACACCAGACAAGGGAGCTTTCAGTGCAAGAAATATTACCAGGGAGGAAGAAGGTCATCTCGTAGTGAAGACGTCAGTTAGTCAAGAGGATGTCACAGTCCCAACTGTTTCTACACCAAATAACCAAGTTCCAAAATATGTAAGCAAAAACAGAGCTTAAAGGAGAAATAAACAAATCCACAAATTTAGGTGGAGATAGTCAAGCCAATAACTGATAGAACCAAAAGACAGAAGAGTAATAAGGATATCTAGGACTTGGACAACGCTGTCCACCACCTCCACCTAATTGACATTTATAGACACTAAAACAACAGCAGAATTCTTTTCAAGCATACATAAAACATTTACCAAGATAGATCATACTCTGTGCCATAAAACAAGTCTCAGTAAATGTAAAAGGCTTCAAGTTGTGCAAAGATAACTCTCCAACCACAGTGCAGTAAAATGAGAAATCAATAACAGACGGTATCTGGAAAGTCCCCCAAATATTTGGAAACTGAATAACACACTTAAACCCTGAGTCAAAGAAGAAATCAGAATGGAAGTTAGAAAGTATTATGGGCCGGGCGTGGTGGCTCACGCCTGTAATCCTATCACTCTGGGAGGCTGAGGTGGGAGGATTGTTTGAGCTCAGGAGTTTGAGACCAGCCTGATTAAGAGCAAGACCCCGTCTCTACTAAAAAAATAGAAAGAAATTAGCTGGACAACTAAAACTATGTATATATAAAAAAATTACCCGGGCATGGTGGTGCATGCCTGTAGTCCCAGCTACTCGGGAGGCTGAGACAGTAGGATCGCTTGAGCCCAGGAGTTTGAGGTTGCTGTAAGCTAGGCTGATGCCACGGTGCTGTAGCCCGGGCAACAGAGTGAGACTGTGTCTCAAAAAAAAAAAAAAAAAGTATTATGAACGGAATGGAAATGAAAAAAATCAAAATTTGTGAGATTTAGCTAACGCAGTGTCTAGAGAGAAATTTATGTCGCTAAACACCTCTATTAGAAAAAAAGAAGGCTGGGTGTGGTGGCTCATGCCTGTAATCCCAGCACTTTGGGAGGCTGAGGCGGGAGGATCACTTGAGCCCAGGAGTTGGAGGCTATAGTGAGCTAGGATGACTATGATGACGCCACTGCACTCCAGCCTGGGCAACAGAGCAAGACCTTGGGGGGAAAAAAAGGATTAATTTTAGCTTTAACGTAAGAAGCTAGAAAAAATAAAGCAAATGAAACCCAAGGTAAGCAGAAGAAAGGGAAAAATAAAGATTAGAGCGGAAATGAATAAAATGGGGGAGAAAAGAAACCAAGAGCTAGTTCCTTAAGAAGATACATAAAATTAATGAACCTGCAACCAGCCTGATGAGGAGAGAGAGAAGACACAAACGGCCAGTGCCGGGAATGGGCGAGGCAGCATCATGACAGATTTTACAGACATAAAAGAATAATAAATGAGTATTAGGAACAGCTTCATGCCAATGAATTTGACAACTTAGATGAAAGAATGAATTTCTTAAAAGATGCCATTAAAAAACAAAAAGACATGCCACAAACTGGGGCAAAATATTGGTAAGTCATATCTGATAAAGGATTTGTATCCAGAATATATAAAGAACTCTTAGTATAGAATCATAAAGACACCAACGACCCAACTTGAAAATGGACAAAAAACTCAAGAAAGTGGACTGTAACCCAGTGCAGAAGGATCCAAGCAATTTATGTAGACACTCTGCTCTCAGGAAGGTGAGCAGACCGTGACCCTCGCCCTGCAAGGGTGGGCCTCGCAGTGACTTCCCTCCCAAGAGCAGTGTGGGGAGGGGTGGCTCTCAGTGGAGGGACCAAGGTCAACACAGCAGTGAGGGGACACTTGATGGGATTTGATGAGAAGGGCACTTGTGACCTCTTCCTCCCCAAATGCACAACTCCAACCTAACCACGAGAAAAACATCACACAAATCCTAATTGAGAGACAGTATACAAAATTCCCCAAAAGTACTCCTTACAACTCTCGAGGTCATCAAACCCAAGGACAGTTTGGGAAAGTGTCTCAGCCAAGAGGAGTCTGAGGAGCCGTGACAACTAACTGTCATGTGTTATTCTGAATGGGATCCTGGGACAGAAAAAGGACATTAAGGAAAAACTGAGGAAATCTGATTAAAGTGTGGACTTTAGTTGCTGATGACAAATCAGTGTGGTCTCATTAATTGTGACAAGTGCACCACACTCTCAACAGGAGAAGCTGGGTGCAGGGTGTATGGAAACTCTCTGTACTACCCCTCTTTGAAATTTTTCTGTAAATCTAAAAAAGTTTATTTTTTAAAACATGCAAAAGATTTGTATAGATACTAAGCACATAAAAAGATGCTCAACATCATTAGTCATGAGGGAAATACAAACTAAAGCCACACTGAGAGATCACTTCACAGCCGCTGGGGTGGCTATAGCAAGGCCAACAAAACCAAGTGTGGTTGTCGGGTGTGTGGAGACTCGCACGCCCCGTGCACTGCTGAGGCACTTTGGAAAGGTGCAGCCACTTTGGAAAACGGTTTGGCAGTTTCCCAAGGAGTGAAATAGAAATTTACTACACAGCTCAGCAAGTGCACTCCTAGGTAGCCCAGGAGAAGTGGAAGCGCATGTCCACACGGACCTGCACGTGGAGACAGCACAGAGGGTGACAGCGGACTCCTGCTCGGCAGCAGAGGCTCGGGCAGTGATGCACCAGCGCGGCTGCCTCCACGTGAGGCGTCCTGCTCCCAGGAAGGAGCGGGTTAAAGACAGTACCTGGTGTGACGTGTCCTTCCCATGTGTGTAACCTCCCAGAGGATGCACGGTAGGCTACGGTGAGAGGAAGCAGATCAGTGGCCGTCTGGGGTGGTGGGCGGGGGTCCCAGGGAGCACCAGGAAACTTCGGGGGCTGGATGTGTTCACTCTTGACCGTGGAGATCATTGCAGGCGCATACATGTGTCAAAACTGCGTGATTTATAGTGTGTCAGTTTTGCCTCCATACCCGTTTTAAGACTGGGTTCTGAGTGTTATGGGGGACGTCCGCCTTGGCATGCGATAGTGGTGACGTGGTCACGAGTGTGGGCCCCACGGCCAGAGATCCACCCACCCCCACCCCCTCCGGCCACGTGTCCCTGTTCAAGGCAGCAGGAGGTGGGCGGAGCAGAGGGTCTCCGCAGCCACTGGGCCCCGTTCAGAGGAGAATGAGAAGCTTTAGCTGGGCCCGCCCTGCACACCCCTCCCCTACCCACGAGCGTGGGAAATGGGCAGCTCGCGCTGTCTGTGGGAGAGGAAGGCAGGGGGTTGCTGGGGCCGAGGGCAGCAGCCGTGACGTGCGATTCACAATTGCCACCTGTGCTCACGGCCGGCGTCGAGATGGTGATACTGTTCTGACATTGAACCATCTCTGCTTTCCTAGGATGAGCCTGCTGCCTACACACTCCGTTTCCCCATAGAATTCTCTAAGAAACGCCAGACTCCCCACTCCGGTTTAGCACTCTGCACTGACATTCACGTGGGCGCGTGGTTCTCTCTCTCTCGGCCAATTTTTGGCATTGCTCCTATGTTAATTTCACAAAAATAACACAGAGGATTTCCTTCTTTTTCTCCATTCCAAGAACATTCTAAATATCATTGGAATTATCTTCTTTCTTGAATGTTTAAAGAATCCATCTGTGTGAATTCTTAGACATAGGTCTCAGTTTTTTACATTTTTTAAAGAAAATTTACTTCATTCAAGTTTTCAACTGTGTTAGGGTCGAAGGTACAATATATTATTTGACCATTTTGATTTCCTTTCTCTGCGGCCACGTCTCAGCTGTGTCCCCATCCCGTGTGCCTCCTGCTTTCTGTCCTGGCTGCACAGCGCCTGCTTTACGGGTGTTTTAAGACCCAACTCCCAAACTTTTATTTTGCTTTTTTCATTTATTCATCCATCAGTTTATCCCAAATGTAGTAAGCTTCTGTTGAGTTTAGGGCCAAGCACTGAACGATGCCAGGGACACCACTGTCTTTGTGCTGGCTCAAAGCATGCACAGAATCCGAAGGGGGTTGCTAACGCCACGGTGCTGGCATGAGGGCGCCCGCAGTTGTAGGGGGCACAGAGCTAAATAAGATGCGGTCTCTTCTTTCAGGGAGCTCACAGGCTAGGGAGGCAGCATGTTACCGTGGCGGGGTACATGTTGCGGGCGTCATGCTGGAGACCTGCATGGATGACAGTAGGCACCGAGGATCAGCAGCCACTTCCATTGGCCAAAACGATTGAAGAGTGAGATGCTGAGCCCAGAAAGGCTTCATAGTGGTGACTTGAAAATGGGACCAGTAGAGAGAAGAGAAGGGACTGACGTTGCTGTCAGAGCTGGGAGCGCCAAGCTGCATGTGACTAACCAGATGGGACCGTGTGGAACAGCCGCCCGCAGGTCGGGGGTGTGGGGGCTGCTCTGGGAGGCAGCAGAGCGTCAGGCTGTGACGATCAGGTTTAAGTGTCCCAAATTATTGATTCCGTTGACATTTGTCTTTCTCAATGTATTAATTTTGCCATTAGCTTTACTAATTCCTCTCTCCTGCTTGCTGTTTTTTCTCTAGAGGGTTGAAGCAGTGTTTGTTTTGTTGTCCTTGTTTGCTGAGGAAGGGTAGTGTTTAAGGGTGTTCACGGTTTTGGGTGCCTGTCGGACTTGCTAGAGCAAGGTCTTTTTTTTTTTTTGAGACAGAGTCTCATTCTGTTGCCCGGGCTAGAGTGCCATGGCGTCAGCCTCGCTCACAGCAACCTCAAACTCCTGGGCTCAAGCAATCCTACTGCCTCAGCCTCCCAAGTAGCTGGGACTACAGGCATGCGCCACCATGCCCAGCTAATTTTTTCTATATATTTTTAGTTGTCCAGATCATTTCTTTCTATATTTTTTTTTAGTAGAGACGGGGTCTCGCTCTTGCTCAGGCTGGTCTTGAACTCCTGAGCTCAAACGATCCTCCTGCCTCGGCCTCCCAGAGTGCTAGGATTACAGGCGTGAGCCACTGTGCCCGGCCTAGAGCAAGGTCTTGTCACCTCTGGTTCCAGTAACTGTGGCTTTAACAATATTTTCTAACACATTAGTTGCTAGAGAGATTTTACATGTACAAGGGCCTGGGAGGAGGACTTTTTATTCCTCCTAGTTGTGTATCTGTTGTGCCGGGCCTGCTGCGGCTCTGAGCCAGAGGATAAGACTTTATTTCAACTTTGAAAGATATATTGAGATTGTCTCTGTGGCCTAACATTTTTTTTTTTGAGAGATAGGACTACACATCATTCGAAATGTATGCTTCTCTTCTCTGTTATTGTGGTAAAGTGTACATAACATACAATTTGCCATTTTAATCATTTTAAGTATACGGTTCAGTGGCATTAAGTACATCACAAAGTTGTGCAGCTATCACTTCTATTTCCAGAACTTTTTCGTCATCCCACCTGAAGTTCTGCCCCCGGGAAACACTAACCCCCGTTCCCCCACCCACCCACCAGCCCCCGGCACCCACCATTCTACTCTGTCTCCACGAATCTCGTGACTCCAAAGACCTCATCTAAGTGGAATCACACAGTGTTTGTCCTTTTGTGGCTGGCCTATTTCGTGATAGCATGATGTCCTCAGGGTTCATGTATGTTGTAGCATGTGTCAGAATTTAATTCCCTTTTAAGGCTGCATAATATTCCATTGTGTGTACACACCACGTTTTGTTTATCCACGAAGCTGTCAGTGGACATTTGGGTTGTTGCCACCTTTTAGTTATTTGGAATAATGCTGCTATGGACACGGTGCACGGGCATCTGTTGGAGTCTCCACTTTCGATCTCTTAGGTAACCCAGAAATGGAATTGCTGGATCATATGGTAATTCTATGTTTAATTTTTTGAGAAACTGCCAGACTGTTTTCCATAGCAGCTGCACCGTCTTCCATTCCCACCATCAAGGAACAAGGGTTCCAGTTTCTTCACATCTTTGCCAACACTTGTTACTTTCTGGTTTTAGTAATAGCCATTCTGATGGTGTGAGGTGGCATCTCACTGTGGTGTGGATGAACATTCGATCCGTGTGAGCATCCATGAGAGCTCAAAAAGAGCATGTGCTATTTTCTGCAAGGTTTGGGTTTCGTCCCAACCTGGCATGTGATCCTCCAGTCCTTTTTCTGTCTTTAGATAATCACAAAAACATAGGTATATTCATACTTTTTTTCTCCTTGCATTCCAAAAATGAGATCTGTGAGCACTTGTCTGCATGTGGCTTTCCTCTGGCACACTGCGTCAGCCCCTCCGTCCTTCCGGCCACCGAGGGTTCTCTGCCATGGACACATGTGCCATGGAGGCACCGTGGCTGTGTGGCCACGTGCCTGGGGTATCACCTCACCTCAGCCATCTGCCAGGGCCGCGGCTGGAACACATGGGGTGCATGGACACGTGTGAGCACACGTTCCTGCACAGAGGAGCAATTGCTTTAACGGGACAGCTGTCCAGGAGCAGAACGGCTGGGTGTCAAGGGTGGATGGACTCTACTGTGCTCAGTAATGTCAGATTGCTTTCCGAAACTTCGCCTTTCCCCCAGAATCTCAGCGCACACCTTCCTCCTGCCTTCCCAGCAATAGACATCATCACATTTAAAAGGTCTCCAGAGGCCAGGCGCGGTAGCTCATGCCTATAATCCTAGCACTCCAGGAGGCCAAGGCAGGAGGATTGCTTGAGGCCAAGAGTTCGAGACCAGCGTGAGCAAAGTCGAGACCCTGTCCCTACTAATAATAGAAAAATTAGCTGGGCGTACAGCTGGGCACACGCCTGTAGTCCCAGTAACTTGGGAGGCTGAGGGAGGAGGTTCACTTGAGCCCAGGAGTTTGAGGTTGCTGTGAGCTGTGATGACACCACGGCACTCTACCCGGGCAAAAGAGCAGATTCTGTCTGGGAAAAAAAAGAAAAGTCTCTAGAGCTGTCACTCTTACTACAGTGACATTTCTGGACCCCAGCGAGGGGTGCCTTTTCACTCCCTTGTGGCACTTGGATTGAATCTTCTCTGACATTTATTCTGCTATATACACCTTAATTTTATCCAAGCCCCCCAAAAAAATTTTTTGGAGTTTAAATTGGAGGTGCAATCCAAATTACATACAATTACACATTAATTTTGGTATAACTGACATCTTATGATATTAAGCCTGCCCACCAAGAATCTGATGTGTCTTTCCAAAACCATAAAATTTAAATAGGTGGTAGTTTCTTCATATAGTTTCCATGGAATTCTTTGTGAAATTTATTCCTAAGTAGTTCATATTTTCATAATTAACATATTGACTGCCACATTAGAAAAAAACATTTTTCCTTTGGGGCCATGGTGTTTTATTATGAAGATAAAATAAAAACTTCAAAAACAAAATGATCCTTTCTAATTTAATGAAAAATTTGCTATTTTTTATTGTTTTCTGTGTGTGAGTTATATGCAACTTGAAAAATAGTTTACATGGCTCCAAGGGCAAGAGATGTGTGAGTTTTCACACATCTTTACAAGGCTCAAAACTAGCGTGAGTTAAATACAACTCACATGGCAGTTAATGTGTTAATGTAAATGGAACATGGTCCTCATCTCTGTTTCTAGCTTGTCATTGATAGCAGGGGGCAAAGCTATTACTTGTTAGGTGTAAGTATCGTGTGGGCCTCCGACCACATTCTGTAATGAGTGCTGCTGGGCTGTCACTGGAATGTCTTCAGTTTCGTAGGTACAGGATCCTGTCATCAGCGAGGTCTTCTTTCATGGTACGATACGCACGACAGTCCTGAGTTGGTCAACGACAGGCATGCCTTCTGAGAAATGCGCCACGGGGCGATTTCATCACTGTGGGCCGCACTTACACAGACCTGGGTGGAACACCCAGGCTCTAGGTGTGGCCTGCGGCGGATGCTGTGGGCAGTCGTAGCACAGCGGAATCCGTGTATCTGAACACGTCTAAACAGGCAAGGTGCAGTGAAACACAGCACTCTAATCTTACGGGACCACCATCATACACGCAGTCTGTCCTTGGCCAGAACTTTGTTACATGGTGCGTGACCGTATTTTGCTGTTTTATGAAATTCAGCAGGACCTCCCAAACCACGTGGGATCACCCTGGCAGCCACGTGTTGTGCTGGTGCTTTCAGTGTGAGTACATGTACCACTCACTATGGCCTGTTCCACTTCAGTTGCACTTTTCTCCTGTTAATTTTCTCTTCTCCTCTTATGTGGGGTTATTTTGGTTTCTTTCACGTTTCTTAAGGTGATACTAAAGTTCCCATACTTCTCTTCTTGAAAATGAAAGGCTATAATTTTTCCTCCCAAAACAGTTTAGTCATGGACCCTAAGTTTAGACATATAATGTTTATTTTTCACTGCTTTCTAGAGTTTTCTGAAGTTTTTTATTTCCCCTTCAATTGAAGGGTTAATTGGGTACATGTTTCTAAAATTTGAGCTTCTATAGTTATGGGTTTGGTTATGTTTCTAGTATTTATAACTTGATTAGACTATGGTCATGGAAGATGGCCTCTGGTATCTCTAGTTTTTAGTTTGTTAGGGCCTTAGACCAAGGTGGTTGTGGTGCAGTTTAGTTCACTTTGCGCTGCCACAAAAGGGCGCTTGCCGATGAGTTCGCACCGTGGCCGTGGTTGTCGCCCTCAAAGTCTGTCCTCCCTCCACCTGACCCAGCAATCCTGATCTCTGCCACTACTGATTAGTTTGCACTTTCTTTTACATAAATGAAATAATATACTTTGTGTCTGGCTTTTTTCACCCAGCATAAATATTTTGAGATTCTTCCATGTTGTTGGGTATATCCACAGTTCTCTTTTTTTATTGCTAAGTCATAAAAAGTGTTCCCTTGTGTGGATGTACCACGTTTTATTTGCTCATTCACACATTGATAGATATTTGAGTCAGTTCCAGTTTTTGGCTATTACAAATAAAACTGTTGTGAACATTCCTGTTCCTTTCTTTGTGTGAATTTAAGTTTTCACTTCTCTTGGGTAAATATCTAGGAGTGGAATTTCTGGATCGTATGGTAGGTGTATTTAATTTTATAAGGAACTGCTAGCCAAGTATGGTGGCATGCGCTTGTAATCCCAGCACTTTGGGAGACAAGGTGGGACAATCGCTTGAGCCCAGGAGTTCGAGGTCCACACCACTGCACTCCAGTGTGAGCGACAGAGCGAGACCTTGTCTCTGCTGTTTCTAAAAAAGAAAAGAAACTGCTGAACTGATTTTCAAAGTGGCTGTGCCATTTACGTTCCCATGAGCAGTGTATGAGAGTCAGTTCCTCTCAACAACACTTAGTATGGTCAATCTTTTTAATTCTAGACATGTGAGCAGGTCTGCAGCAGTCTCTCTTTGCGATTTGAGTTCCCTTATGACTAATCATGTTGATCAGCTGTATTTGTAATAGCCCAGGATATCTTTTCATGTGCAGGCATGTGTCACTCAACAATGGGGATATGATCTGAGAAGTGTGCCACTGGGCGACTTCGTCATTGTGCAAACGTCATAGGGTGTACTCTCACACACCTAGATGGGACGGCCTGCTACACACCTGGGCTATGTGGTAGAGCCTGTTGCTCCTTGGCTACACACCTGTACAGTGTGTTATGGTGCTGAATGCTGCAGGCAGTTGTAAGTATTTGGGTATCTAAATATCTCTGAACATAGAAAAGGTAATAATATGTTGCATGACAACCTTCCAGTGGCTATGATGTCACTAGGCGTTAGGAATTTTTCAGCTCTGTCATAATCTTATGGGACCTCCATCATATACACAGTCTTTCATTGACCAAAACAGTGACATATGACAGTATTTATTGTCATCTGTAGCTCTTCTTTGGTGAAATGTCTGTTCAAGTCTTTTGTCCATTTTTAAAATCAGGTTGCTTGTGTTCTTGTTACTGAGTCATAAGAGTTCTTTATGCATTCTGGATATAAGACCTTTATCAAATATATGGTTTGCAAATACATTCTCTCAGTCTGTGCCTTGCCTTTTTACTTTTTTTAACAGTGTCTTGAAGTTTTTAAAGTTGATGAAGTACAAGTTATAAATTTTTTCTTTTAAGATTCATGCTGTCACCTATATAAGAAATCTTTCCCTAAGCCAAAGTCACACAGAGTTTTCTCTTATATATTCTGGAAGTTTTATAACTTTAGCTTTTGTATTTAGGTCTATGATTGATCTTGAGTTCATGTTTGTACAGGGTGTGAGGTAAGGGAAGACATTTACATGTTTGTTTATTGTACACGTGGATATCTCATTGATCCGGTGCCATTATGAAAGGACTATCCTTTCCTCATTGGATTTCCTTGGCAGCTTTGTCAAAATCCATTGACCATACATGTGTGGGTTCTGGATTTCCTGTTGTGTTCCATTGATCTGTCTATTCTTTTGTTTATACCATACTGCCTCAATTACCATAAGTAAAATCAGGTATAAGTCCTCCAAAGTTTTTCTCCTTTTGCAAAATTGTTTAATCTATTCTAGGTCTTTTGCCATATTCATACAAATTTTAGGATCACCTGATAAATTTTTCCAAAAACATCAACTTGTATTTGCTTGGGATTGCATTGAATCTGCAGAGCAATCCAGGAAAACTAACCTTGTAATAGTATTGAATTCATGAATGTGGTATATCTCTATATTTATTTAGGTATTCTTTAATTTCTCCCAGCTATTCTGTAGTTTTTAGTGAAGTGGTCTTTAAAAATATTGTTGTAGGTTATTTTATGTTTTTGGCAATATTGTTAATGGAATTGTTTTTAAACTTCACTTTCCAATTGTTTGCGCTAGTATATAAAAAGCCATTTGCTTGTTGTTTATTAACTGCGTATCTTGTAACCTTGCTAAATTCACTTATTGGTTGTAGTAATAGTTTCACAGATTCTTTGGGATTTTCTACACAGAAGATCCTATCATTTGTTCATAAAGACAGTTTTACTTCTTCCTTATCAACCTTCATTCCTTTTGTTTTTCTGGCCTTAGTGCAGTGGCTGGGTCCTCTGGTAGAAAGGGGAACAGAAGCAATGAGAATGAGTATTGTTGCTGAGCCTACGGGAAACGCTTCCATTTCCCCATGGACTATCATGTTAGTTATAGGGTTTGTTAAGGTTGGTTTGTGGCTGAGCACAGGATAAATAGCTCTTCCATTTTTAAATTCGTTATCTAATATTTATTGAGCACCTACTGTGTGCCAGGCACTGTTCTAGGTGCTGGGGCACAGGTGTGAGCTGGTTGGCATGCCTTCTCCCACGGAACTTACTTTCTGTTAGCAGAAACTGGCAATAAAAAAGCAAATACACAAACAGGTAGTTCCATTTCAGGCAATGGCACATGCTATGTAGGAAAATAAAGCCGGTGATGGGGTGGAAGGTGGTGAGGGCTATTTTAAATTTGCCTGCGTTGATTTGGGTTCATGTTCAGATCCACAACCAACAAGGATTTGTCTGTGGTGTCGCATAGGGTTCAACGTCACTCTTTTCCATCAATTATCCCATCCCATTTGGGGAAATCAGTTCCTTCTCCAGGGTCCTGAGGCTGCACCTCTGCCTCTGGTCGGAGTCCTGTGTCCACAGTGGTCTTTGGTCTGCGGATGGGCTTCACTCCGTGTCCTGTCTTCCCCTTGCACCAGCGCCACCCTGTCTTCGTATCTGGTAGATCCTACCCTCCTCCATGTTCGTCCTTCAGGTGTCTGTCCTGGTAACAGGCCTTTTGCATTTCTATATGCAACACTCGTAGCTTGTCAAATCTCACAAAATTTTCTTTTTAACTCTTGGGAGTTTGACTGGGGAGAACAGACATCTTTATGTTATGGAGTTTTCCAGCCCAGTCATATGACAAGTGTCTTTCTTATTTAGGTATTATTTAACTTCTCATTAAATTTTATAACTTTTCACATAGTTTTATTTATTTATTTATTTTTTGAGTCAGGGTCTTGTTCTGTCGCCGGGGCTAGAGTGCAGTGGCGTCATCATAGTTCACTGCAGCCTCCACTTCCTGGGCTCAAGGAATCCTTATGGCTCAGCCTCCCAGCAGCTGGGACTACAGACTCACGTCACCACACCCGGCTGGATTTTTCTATTTTTAGTAGAGACGGGGTCTCATTCTTGCTCAGGCTGGTCTTGAACTGACCTCAAGTGATCCTCCCACCTTGGCCTTAACATGGTTATATTTAAAGTTTAAAAATATTATTCACTTTTTAAAAATTGACTTTAGGGCCAGGCATTGTGGCACCCACCTGTAGTCCCAACTTAGTATCTTGGAACAGAAAAAGACATTCGTGGAAAAGTGGTGTCTTCCAAATGGAGTTGCAGTCGGGTGAGGATGAGCACGACGGACGTCCAGGCTTTGGCTTGGTGAGTGCTGTGGCGGGTGAGAGGCCACCTTGCTGCAGCTGTCCTAAGCATGCACCAGCCCTGTTTAGGATTTTTGTGACTCTTCTGTAAGTCTAAAATTATTTCAAAATAAAGTTAAAAAAATCAACTTTAACTTACGTGTTATTTAAAGTATTTATTTAAAAAATAAATATAGGCCTGGCACGATGGCTCACACCTGTGAGCCGAGGTGGGAGGATCACTTGAGCTCAGGAGTTCAAGACCACTGTGGGCAATAGCAAGACCCCAAGACCCCTATTACAAAAAATAGTAATAATAAAACAAAATTATCCTAGCACTCTGGGAGGCCAAGGCGTGAGGATCGCTCGAGGTCAGGATTTCAAGACCAGCCTGAGCAAGAGCGAGACCCAGTCTCTACTAAAAATTGAAAGAAATGATTTGGATAGCTAAAAAATATATATATAGAAAAAATTAGCCGGGCATGGTGGCGCATGCCTGTAGTCCCAGGTACTCGGGAGGCTGAGGCAGTAGGATCGCTTGAGCCCAGGAGTTTGAGGTTGCTGTGAGCTAGGCAGATGCCATGGCACTCTAGCCTGGGCAACAGAGTGAGACTCTGTCTCAAAAAAAATAAAAATAAAAAGAAAGAGAAAAAAAGAAAAACAAAATTATCCAGGCATGATGGCACACGTGTAGTCCCAGCTACCCAGGAGGCTGAGGCAGGAGGATCACTTGAGCCAGGAGTTTGAGGTTGCTGTGAGCTATGATGACACCACTGCACTCCAGGCTGGGCAACAGAGTGAGACTTTATCTAAAAAAAAAGAAAAGAAAAAAACCCCATAATTATGTGTAATGTGTAATAAATGCACCCATTATAAGTGCATACTCACACTGTAAGCAGACACTGAGTAGGGCTTTGACCAGGGATGGCTACTGTTCATAAGGAGTCCCCTAAAACCTGCCCAGGAAGACACTGGGGTGTGGGAGCCAGTCCGGCAGAGCCCTGGGAACTGGGCTCCCTCGGGAAGAATGTGGGTGCACAGGTTCCCGAGGGCACAGGCCCAGATGGGGATGTCGAGGCCTGAGCGCATGCCCTGTTCCTAGGCCTCAGCTCTGCCAGCGCACGTTTCCCAGAGCGGGGTGCTAGCAGGAGGAGGACTGGGGGTGGGAGTTGGGGGACAGAAGGGGATGGACAGCTCTGAGGGTGGTGAAGGGCCCTGTTCGTCCAGGGTGGGCCTGGCAGCCCCCAGGGCAGCTGAGTCTGGTCTTGGTCTCGCTTGCACTGGGCACTGCAACCCCTCACTCGGGAACGGTGGGCGCTGGTGAGGGCCGTCACTTGCTGTGGTTGGATTTCTGCACCCCCAGGTATGGGGTCCACTCTCACCTTGTCTTGCTGCAAGCCCGCTTGGGCACTGGAGGGTCGCCAGCCCTGTGGGCACCAACCGCACTTCTCACAGGGCAGACACTGGGGCGCAGGGAAGGGCGTGGGAGGCCTGGGGCTGCGGCCCCACCTTGGATTCCACCCTGAGTCCTGCAGCTGGAGACCTGGGGTGGGGGGTGTCCGAG
Organism: Varecia variegata; assembly: GCA_028533085.1. NCBI lineage: Eukaryota > Metazoa > Chordata > Mammalia > Primates > Lemuridae > Varecia > Varecia variegata. The sequence goes on along the minus strand of CM052436.1, from coordinate 166,336,947 downwards.
GGCCAAGGCTGGCAGGGTGTGCCAACCTGGGCCCCGTGTGGGAGTGCCTGTGCCGTCACTGGGTGATGTCCAGCACCTTCTTCCCAGGGACTGTGGGTGGACCGAGGACCTGCACGAACTACAGCCCACGCACCACGGGTTCAGAGGCTCCTGTCTGTGCATGGGCCAGGCTCGCCTCTGTGGGGGGAGGGGCACTGGGCAGGTGGCATGGGTCAAGGACCCCAGGCCCCACTCCCGCCCCGCAGCAGCACTCGGGACCACCGGGCTGCACCAGCGTCTGCTGCAGCATCGGTGCCAGGAGAGCAAATGGCACATTGGGATTCTGTGCCAGGAACAAGCTGCCTGCAGTTTCTGCTGCCGTCCTGGCGGCGCCTAATTTCCAACTTTTGGCAGCGGTCGTGGAAGCCGTTCGTGCAGTAATGGGAGGTGCGTGGGTGGCTGCTGTGGCACTCTCGAGGTCGTGCTGTGGCACCCCCAGAGCAGGTCCCCTCTGACACAGAGTGGCTTTGCAGCCTGCTCCCCTGGCTCGGAGAGGTCATCCAGCCTCCTGAAGCTGTCCCCAACATCAGGACTAGCTCCTCCCTCCTTAAAAGGGGGCCTTCCTGCGGCCCCTTTGGCCAAGTGGACCAGGACAGGGCTTGAGTGGGGGCACTGACACTGAGGGAGGGGCCCAGGGCAAGCCCCCAGCAGGCACCCTGCAGCAGGGCTCACCCCTCAACACACAGCCGGCGCCCAGTGAGTGCCTGCTTCAATCCTAGGCCTGTGCGCCCCTGGAGGGGCAGGCTAGGGACTGGCCCACTGAGGCAGGCAGCCCTCCAGGCCTATCTCGAACCTTTCCTCTCAGGAGCGAGGTGGGGCTGGGAGACCAGGTCCACCCACCACTTTCCAGGAGGGATCGCTCTCACTTTGGTGTGAATGATCTTGTCCCAGCGGGAGTAACACTTGCACAAGAGCAGTGGGGACCATGGGGTTTTGTCCTTGCCTCCCCACACACGTGCCAGAGACGCAGCACTGGAGGCAGAGAGAGTCCAGTCTGATTATCTGGGGGAACCGTTGGAATCCAGAGGCAACTCTACTCTGTGACCCAGTTTCCTTTGAGTTACTGGCATAAAATCTGCTTTGCAAATTTTGCAGATGTGACTGAAAACTAACCTCAAGGCCTTTAGTTTTCTAACTAGCTTTTGTCCAGATCCATGCCATAGGCCACGTACCTGTCATAGGCTCCCTGTCCCCACAGTGACGAGGGCAACAAGATGGCCTTGGTCCCCCACACCCCACCACCTGTGATAGAGTTTCGGGCAGCCAGAAGAATATCGGGTGCGGGGAGCAGACTGGGGTGGGGAGGCTGACGTGTCGTAGGCGTGGCCCAGCCTGAGGACGTGTAGTTTTCAGTCCAGAACACACAACCAAAAAGCTGTTCCCACCAACAGCTCATGGCCTTCCCTCTGCCCGCGGGAGACAGCAGTCACTCTGAGTAGGCAGCAGAGGCAGCCTGTGGCACAGACATCTGCAGGAAAGGGCACCTCCTAGGTTCCATATCCCAAGGATCTTTCAGTACCAGAGTGCTGACGTGAGGGCGGTATCAGGAGTGCTGGGGACACGACACTGTAGAACCAGAGCATGGACTTGCTGCAGTCAGAGAGAGGGGCCGGGGGTCACATCTGGCCACAGTGGCAAGTGCCAGCCCTGCCCACTCAGACACATTTCTGCCTGACCACCGGGCAGTCCTCAGGAGGTCTGGTGGCAAGGCCAGAGCTCAGAGGCTGGAGACGGGGATGGCGGTTGCTGGTCTCTGTCTGCCCTCCTGGGAGAAGAGTGGCCCAGTGGGGCAGCCCTGCGACTGCAGTCCCCTCACAAATGAGGCCAGCCCCAGTCCACCCATGCAGAGGTGACAGGGATGGCTGGCTTTGCTCCTGCCGGCCATGGTGTATGAACAGACCAGCCAGCCCCTGACACCCAGCAGCCCTGGGGCCGGCCACTCCTGGTTGAGACTGGCTGACCTGCTGGGCCACCTCCCTCAGTGACTGCCGTGCATCTGGGCGCAGCGGAGGCTGCTCTGCTCCTTGGAGCCGCTGAAGGACCAGGGCTCACCATGGTGCCTGCCGCGTTCAGAGGCTGTAATTACATGTCTCTGTCCTGTGGGCCGAGTCACGGAAGGCGTTCAGGGAGGTGTTTGTGGGGCCTGTGATTCAGGAGCTCATGAGAAAAGTGGTGGCTTGCACGGTGGAGAAATTAGGGCCTCGGTGCCAGCGGCAGGCAGCCACCTGCAGCCCGGGCCAAAGCCACTGCCAGCCCCTGCACCAGCGTTCGTCCTGGCAGTTAGAGCTGGAGGCCTTGCCCCCTGGACACCTGTCCCGGCCCTGCTCCTCAGCCATTTCTTCCACCGCCTCTGCCGGACACAGGACTCAAAGAAGACACACACCACCCCCAGGAGCTCACACAGACGAGCACACACGCACACACAGAGCCACGAGTACATATTACACAAATAAACACACCACCACAACACAGCCACACATGCATGCATGAACATGCACAGCCACACGTATAGACACAGCCACACACGGATGTGGACGGGGCACACAGCCCCACCTCTTGCAAATCAGCACATCTGCACTTGCACCCTCCCACACGGAGCGCCCCTCCCACACGGTTGCCTTGCAGGGGTGGACAGCACCAGACCCCAGGCGAGCGGCTGAAGGGTCAGGGAGCGGCTGGGAGGCCAGCCTGGCCCTGGACACGGTGTCTGAACGGGGCTGCCTGACTTGCTGCCTTTCTGTCCCAGGAGCCACCAAGGACATGGGGAAGATGCTCGGGGGTGACGAGGAGAAGGACCCAGATGCAGCCAAGAAGGAGGAGGAGCGCCAGGAGGCCCTGCGCCAGGAGGAGGAGGAGCGCAAAGCCAAGTACGCCAAGATGGAGGCGGAGCGAGAGGTCATGCGGCAGGGCATCCGCGACAAGGTGGGCACCAGGGCCGGGCACCGAGGGAGCCTCACCTGCCAGGAAGATGGCTCGGTGGGGCCCCGGACCCCGCCTGGACCCCCTCGGTCCCGGGGAAAGGGCAGGGCCTTCCATCAGGGTCTCAGAACATACCCTTGGAGCTTTGGGGAGGGGGCCAGATGTGGGGGAGGCAGGACAGTGGGATGACCCCCCGGTGTCCACATCTGGATCAGGGGTTCACTCTGGGGGGCCTTCCTGCTCCTCATGGCAGGCGGGCCAGTCCCCATGGGTCTCTGGGCCCCGGACTCCGAGGGGAGGCCTTGCAGGAAGAGGTGGGGCCAGGCCACCCAGGCCACAACCACCTCGGCAGGAGACACTCCTGAGGCTTGGGGTGGGGACGCCCCTCAGGGAGGAGCCTCATACCTCCCGGGATGCACAGGGCGGGGGCACCCAGCTGGCCGCAGGGCAGCTCCCGCTTCCCTCGGGAGTGGGGCAGCCAGAGAGCACCAAGCCCGTCAGACGGGGACACCAAGGCCCAGAGCAAGAGCCCAGTGAGAGGCTGAGCGTGCAGCAGGGCCCAGGCACCCAGCACAGTGACAGCCACAAGTCTGTCCCTTCAGCGGCCAGGTCGGGGCTGGGGAGGCAGTCGGGGCAACTGCTCCGGCTTGGTCCATGGGCGCCCGCAGTGGGCCGGGCTGGCTGGGACTGGCAGGAGACGGGGCGTCGGGTGGGCGAGGGTAGGACCGTGGGCAGATGGAGGTGTGGGGCGGGGTTCCGGGCACTGCCGAGGCAGGTGCCTGGCTCTGAGGGTGGGGCCACAGCGGGTCTGGTGGTGGGGGAGTGGTGTCCCCAAGGGGATCGCCTGGTCCCTGGCCCTGGACTACTGAGGTGCTCTGGGTGCAGGGTGTGAAGGCTCAGACCCCCGGGTCCTCCCTGCTGCTGGTGGCACCCTGAGCAGGAGGAGAAGCTATTTCCATTTTGTCAGCTGAGCAGGGAGTGCTGGCTCTGGTGGGCCTCAAGTGGACCTCCCAGGGTGGACAGAGGACAGTGTTCGGGAGGGCAGTGGGCCGCACAGGTGGGGCTCACCCAGCTCTCTGAGTCCACAAAGGCCCGTCTAGCGGTGCCCCTCCCCCACCCCTACCCTCCCCCATGCACCACGGAGGGTACAGAGCACCCGTGATGGGGATGGGGGCCTCACACCCCAAAGCCGCGCCATGGGCCACTGGATGCGTCTCCTAGGGGGGCTGCAGAAAGCTCCTATGACTCTGCTGTGACAGCAGCTCACAGCCCCCTCACTCCCCACAGCAGACCTGCCCCTGCTTCGGTCTGAGTCCAGGCTCAGGGCCATGGGAAAGACAGGAAAATGCTCCATTGACCAGACCACAGCGGAGCAGCCAGACTTCACGTGGGCTGTGCCCAAGACGCAGGTGTCGGGAACGCGGGCTGGGGCGGGAGCAGAAGGGAGAGTGGGGGTCAGAGGACAGAGAGAGACAGAGACAGGGAGAGATAGAGATAGAGCAGAGAGACAGAAAGGCAGAGATAAGGAGAGAGAGAGATAGGGAGAGAAAGAGACAGAGACAGCTAGAGACAGAGAGACAAAGAGACAGAGACAGGGAGAGACCCAGATAGCAACAGAGGCAGAGAGACAGGGAGCAGCGAGGAACCAGCTGAGAGCCAGAGTCCCCCAGGCAGAGCTGAGGGGAGACACTGACAGGCATGGGGAGGGGGTGGGGGCTGGGAGCTTGCCGGGCTGGGAAGCCATCTGTGTGTCCGTCCTTGTCACAGCGAGAAGGCAGACCTGGCCACCTGAGGGGCTTAGGGCTGTCCCAGGCCCACCTCATTCTGTGGGGTCCCCAGAGCCAGGATGGGGCAGGCACAGAGTGGTCCTGGCCAGGTCCTAAGGGCTGTGGGAATAGGGTAGCAGGGGTCAGAGACTGGGTGGCTCGGCCTGCATGTGGCAGTTGGTCCCTCACAGGGAATGGGGGAGATGGAGGCCTGAGAGAGACACTCACCGTGGGGCCACAGCAGAGTGAGATGATTCTGGGGCCCACAAGGCACCCCGGGTGGGTTCACGAACAGGTCACAGGGCAACACCTCCGCAACTGCTGTGTGGGGGTCCAGAGCTGGCGGCCGATGCAGGGCTCCTGGGTACAGGTTTGGAGGCTGCCAGCTCCTCTGCCCAGGAGGCCCCAGCCCACCCCCACCCTGCCAAGGCCAGGAGGCTGCACCCACCTGCTGCCTGCCTGCCCTCAGCCTTCCAGAAAGTCCAAAGAAGGCCCCTGAAACTCATCTTCACTACTATTTTCTCTTATTGTCCTAGAAATTGTGAAGAAATTCATATTCCCAGCAAATTCAACAAACCTCTAGCAGTCCGGATATGGGGAAGAGAAATGGGGAAATATCCAAGTTAAAACCTCAAAATAGGACCCTCTAGGCTGGGTATGGTGGCTCATGCCTGTAATCCTAGCACTCTGGGGGGAGTGAGATGGCTTGAGGTCAGGAGTTCAAGACCAGCCTGAGCAAGGGTGAGACCCCATCTCTACTATTAAAAAAAACAGAAAAATTAGCTGGGCACAGTAGCCTGTGCCTGTGGTCCCAGCTACTCAGGAGGCCAAGGTGGGAGGATCGCTTGAGCCCAAGAGTTTGAGGTTGCGGTGAGATGACGCCACCGCACTCCAGCCTGGGCAACAGAGTGAGACCCTGTCTCAAAAAGAAAGCTATTTCTAAAAATAGGATGCAGCCCAGAAGGGAAGAGTAGTTACTGGGGTTACACCAGGATTCCGAAGGGATCCAAGTCCCAGGAATACCAACGCCCACAGGAGGAGGGGCTGTGCCCTGCTGTCCTGGCACCAGCCTGGCTCTCTGGACTTGGTCTAGGCCCAGCAGGGAGTGAGAGGTGACAAGGACTTGAGGCCTCACACCTGTTCATAAGAACAGCTTTCTTGGGCTGCCCACCCGCCCCACGGGTCCCGGAAGTACCAGCCTCCCTGTACTGAAGACCCAGTTGCAACCGGACACCCCGGACCCCATGTCCACACCAGTTTTTGCAGAGCCCTCTGCCACTCAGGCCTTTGCTCGTTGTACCCTAACCCCACTGCCTTCCCTGTTCCCCACAGGTGGGAACCCTGCCCTCAGGTGTGGTGCCTGGTGGTCCTTACTGGCCAGGCTTCCTCCAGCCTCCCTGACCATGTATGCCCCCAAGGCGTCTTGGAGGCTGGTCAGAGAAGGGGGAGCCCAATGTCAACGGAAAAAATCAAACTCTGTAAAATAATTTTATTTTATTTTATTTTTTTGGAGACAGAGTCTTGCTCTGTTGCCCAAGCTAGAGTGCCATGGCGTCAGCCTAGCTCACAGCAACCTCAAACTCCTGGGTTCAAGCAATCCTCCTGCCTCAGCCTCCCGAGTAGCTGGGACTACAGGCATGCGCCACCATACCTGGCTAATTTTTTTCTATATATATTTTTAGTTGTCCAGCTAATTACTTTCTACTTTTAGTAGAGACGGGGGTCGCACTCTTGCCCAGGCTGGTCTCGAACTCCTGACCTCGAGCGATCCTCCCGCCTCGGCCTCCCAGTGTAAAAATAATTTTAAAGAGATTTATTTTGAGCCAAATTTGAGGATCATGACCGGGAGCCACTCCCAAGAAGCCTTGAGCAAGTGGACTCACTATGGTTGGGTTACAGTTTGGTTTTATACATTTCCGGGAGACAGGGGTTACAGGTAAAGTCATAAATCAGTATGTGGGAGGCATACATTGGTTTGGCCCGAAAAGGTGGGCTATCTCGAAGGGTGGGGGGCTTACAGGTTATAGGTGGGTTTAAAGATTCCTTGACTTGTAATGTGATTGGTTAAAGACAGGAAGCTTTGTCCAAAGGCTTGGAATGTTTTAAGGAGGTCTGTTAATTAGAGACAAGACATCCGACATATATTTGTTGTGTAAATTGAGGATATGCAGGTTTGTCTTGCATACCCTTAGGCCTGTTAATGGGTTACAAAGGATGTCCCCAAGAAGGGAGGGGGCATGATGAGGCATGTCTGATCTCTCTCCTGTGCTGTGAGTGTACACCTTGGGAGCACAGCCTCCTGGGTCAGGCCTGCAGTCCTCACCACGGCACACGTGTTGCTGCCGTGTGGACAGACGCCCTCCCGCTGTAGAACCTGCCCGGCCCCATGCTGCTGGCTGGAGGAAGCTTTCTCTGGCTTGACCCTCTCCTGTGGCAGGCAATTTAGTTTTAGGATATTCCTTTGGCCACAAGGGGGTCCATTCAGTCAGCTGGTGGGGGGCGGTGAGCCTTAAGATTTCATTTTAGTTCACACCAGTCATTCTGTCCAAGGCTTCTCTGCAGATGGGGACCAAAGGCCTGGGTGACATGTCCTCTCAAGGGCCAGGCTCCCCAGGCAGCCTACAGCCTGGGACTTTTCATCTCCAGGGGTGGGTACAGTTCCCAGAGAAACACCATGCTTCTGCCTCCCAGCATGAGGCCATCTGGGTAGGTCCAGGCCAGGAGGGGAGACTGGTCCCTGTCTGCGAGTGCACCACTGGATTTGCATATGGCTTCAGCCACCCAGAACCTTCAGTCTGGGGCCCAGGTGTGGAGCTGGCAGGTCTGAACCCAACTAGGCTTCTCCCCTCCCCCGACTTTGGGGCTTGCTCTAGGCCCTGTCCCAGTGTGCACTGCTGGTAACAGGTGTTGAGCTGCTGACAGTTGACGGCTAGTTGTCTGGTCACATTATTGGTTCTCAGTACTGATTAGCACCCATTACTGTGTTTTCTCAACAGCACAGTGTTCTCAGGATTTAGCGTCTCCTCCTATATGTCAGGTCCACCCTGAGCTCCCCCCAAGTGCCAGCACCACAGGGTGTGGTTTCTAGTGGTCCACAGGGTGGCCCAGCTTCTCCTGTGGTCCTGTCTTGGGGCGTTGTTCCCGGAGAGCCGCTGCCCAGCACAACCACTGATGGCCGCCTGCACCAGTGTGGCAGAGCGTTGGTCTCTGGAGCTCAGAACCTCAGAACCGGGTCTCAGGCAGACCGCATGGAAGCCACCCAGCTCAGGAGCCCTCAGCCCCAGACAGAGTAACCCTGACCCTCAGGTCTAGCTCACAGTGGCCTGAGCCTCAAAATGACCTTGAACCTCAGAGGAGTGACTGGCACTTCTGGCCAAGCTCAGAGTGACCCATGAATTGGTGGCAGGGCCTGAGGTCTCTTTGTGGACCCTCACCTCCCTGAGGCCACTTTCCCAGTCAAGGAGTTCCCTTTGCTCAACCACACACCGCATGTTCTTGCTGTGACACGTATGTTCCTGAGCACATGCATGTTCCTGAGTACACACACGTTCCTGAGCACCTCTGCTGTGAGTGTACACCTTGGGAGCACAGCCTCCTGGGTCAGGCCTGCAGTCCTCACCACGGCACACATGTTGCTGCCGTGTGGACAGACGCCCTCCCGCTGTAGAACCCGCCCGGCCCCATGCTGCTGGCTGGAGGAAGCTTTCTCTGGCTTGACCCAGTTCCTGGTGGCATCTCTCTCAACAGCCCAGGCACCTCCCACAGGACAGAGAGCGCATGCTCCTCCCTCCCTTTCCATGCCTGGGGCTGCTGCCTGTCCTAGCCAGGCTGTCCCAGGAGGGACACCATCGTCATGGCCCAGGACAAGGACCTGGCTCTTCTTGCTGGTGGGGCACAGGGGACTGACCAGCTGGTGCCTGGTCCTCTCTTCCTGCTGATGTGTCAGTGCTCTGGTTCTGTGCTAGCAGGGCCCTCTGGGTGACATGCCCACCCCTGCTCAGATGTTCCTGCCATCTCCCCACCTTCCCGCCCCTGCACTCCCAGCTCTGTTAAGATGCGATGCGGAGGGCGCTAAGGCAAGCCCACTATGGCCTCTTGCCAGTGCCCCTAGGTACTCTGGTCACAGGTGGCTGAAAGTACCCTTGCCTCTCCCACACCTGAAGCCACAGCCCCAGGGCAGGGGACAGCTGCTGAAGCTGCCCTGAGGGGTAGGGGGTACACAGGTAGCCCCCCATCTGGAGGGGGGCCTCCGTGGAGACCCAGGTTAGGCACCAGGCGCAGGAGCAGAGCCCACGCCTTCTTTTGGGAGGCGGTGGTGAGAAGAAAAGAAATAAGCCAGAAACGGGGAACGGAGGGTCAAGGGGGGAGTCCTCTTTGGCAGAAACACCTCCCCAAGGCTGGTGACCCCACACTTGTGTGCTCTTCAGTAGGACTCTGAAGTCCTTGTTGATCTTGTAAATTGCTGGCACGCTCTCCTAGATGCTCCCCGCTCAATGCCTCTGCCAGTGCCCCACCTCTGCTCTGCTGCCACCCTTAATCTGCAGCCCAGGACCTGGCACCTGGCTGGGGGGAGCCTCTGCCCCTAGATGCACCAGCCCCTGGCCTGGCCCCGCCCTGTTCCCACCAGCCCCAAAGCAGCAGATTTGTTAGCAGAAAAAAACCTGAAGTCTAAAATAATTTAAAGAGGTTTACTTTGAGCTGAATGTGTGTGACCAACTGACCGGATCAAATGGCCTCAAGAGGTCCTGTGTCCCAGGCGGCCATGTTACAGTTTGGTTTTACACATTCATGGCGACAGGAATAAATCAGTACATGGAAGTTGTATGTTGGTTTGGCCCCAAAAGGCAGGACATCTCAAAGTGGAGGGGGCTAACAGGTTATAGGTGGGCTTAAAGATTCTTTGATTTGTAATTGGTTAAAGAAATGAAGCTCTGTCCAAAGGCTCCCAATGTTTTAAGATAATCAGAGACAAGCCACTGGGCATTTACTGGGACTCAAGTGATCTGTTAAGTAAATTGACAACCTGCAGGTGTGGTTTCCCTTTCTTTTGCTTGGTCTTAGGCCCTGTTCATGGTACTGTTACAAAGAGTAACTCCAAAAGGGAGGGCGTGACACCACTCCAGGCTAATCCATTTCCACACCACCCTCTCCGTGTCTGGGTGTTGCTTTCTGTTTCAGACAAGGACGCTCTCCTGGATTGAGGCCCTCAAATCCAGGATGACCTCATCTCCATCCTTACCTTAATAACATCGAGGAAGAACCTGTGGCCTTAGGGCCACATGCGGCCTTCTGGATCCTTGAAGTGTGGCCTTTTGACTGAATCCAAATTTTACAGAACAAATCCCTTTGGAATTTGTTGTGAAGTTTGGATTTGGTCGAGGGGCCGCACTAGGGGATCTGGAGGGCCACATGTGGCCTTGAGGCTGCAGGTTCCTCACCCCTGGAATTGCAGCGTGGCATGCCAGGGACTGGGACAGGGCGGCATCCAGGGACCCTGGGCCAGGCACGAGGGTGCAACCGCAGGGCACAGGAGCTAGGCAGGAGAATCTGCCACTGATGTCTGGGCTCTTTCCATCACTGCCCCTCCCTGCCCCAGGCGGAGGCGTCCTGGAAGGCAGGACCACAGCCAGGGGCAGGGGGAACCCAGGGTGGGGTCGCAGCATTGACTCCCCCCCAGGAAGATGCGAGCCCCCCTCTTCCACTTCCCCCCATCGAGACGAGTGGTCAGTGGGCTCTCAGCCCTATTCTCCGTGGGGTCTCCCACCCCTCAGGACCTCTCCAGGGTGGGGTCCCTTCTCCTCTGGAGTCCTGGGGGCGTCGGTGCTGGCGCGCCTGGTGGGCTGGGTGGGGGGGTCCCTCGGCGGGAGCCCTCGAAGTGCACGCCCCGACTCCGCCCTCTCCCCGCAGTACGGCATCAAGAAGAAGGAGGAGCGTGAGGCGGAGGCCCAGGCAGCCATGGAGGCCAACTCGGAAGGCAGCCTGACGCGGCCCAAGAAGGCCATCCCGCCGGGCTGCGGGGACGAGCCAGAGGAGGAGGATGAGAGCATCCTGGACACGGTGATCAAGTACCTGCCCGGGCCGCTGCAGGACATATTCAAGAAGTAACACGGCACCGCAGCCGCGGGACCCCGGAGCCCCCGCCCCCGCCCGCCCCATAAGACCCTCCGCGGAGACCCCGAAGGGATGTCGGGAGCCCAGTGCAGCCCCCACGCAAATATAAGCCATAGCCCTAGGTCTGTCCTTCCCGCGCCCCCCACGCCTCGGGAACCTCCGCCTACCCCTCCCGCACCACCGCCACCCCCACCGGGCCCGGGGCGCCCGACGCTCGGACCCCTGCAGCCGCCGCGGTCCGGGATCGGCCCAGTGCTCCTCTGCCCTCGGGGCTTGGGGCGCCCACGCCCGGGACGCCTCTTCCTACTCTGGCCGTTCACCGCCCGCGCGCCCGGCAGCGCCCGCGCCCAGAGCCGCCCCGCGTCGGGCGCTCCAGTGGGCCCAACTTAGGAGCACAGCCATAGGGGGCGGGGGGGGGGCGCTGCGGCGCGCAGCGGGAGCCCGGCCCCCCGCCCTCCACCCCTCCCCCCACCGGCCCCCCCTTCCACCCTGTCCCATGCCGGCCCCGCCCCTCGCCCGGTACCCTGGCCCCCCGCCCTCCACCCTTTCTCCCCTCTCGGCCCCAGCCCCCCCGCCCCCGTCAGCTTGCCGACACCCTCCTCCCGCGCTGGCACCTGGGTTGCTGATGGAGCTTCTCGGCGTCTTCCGGTCCTCGTGGCCCACCTCCATCGGCACCCCTCACATTCTTGGTCCATCTTTGCCTCCCCTCCCTCCTTCCCTTCTCCCCTCACTCTTCTGGAAGGTGTTGCTTCTTAGGACGCCGTCGCCGAGTTCTCCTCTAAACAAGAGAAACAAAGCAGTGGGGTTGGGGGAGCTCGGAGAGCGTCCCGGACGGGCGGAGAGCACGGGCCCGGCCGCTCCTCGCCAGGTCCCCTCTTCCCCACCGGGGAGGCTGCGGTTCTCTGCGCGGGGCCCTGCCCTCACCTCTGAGCACCCACACTTTCGGCAGGAGCTGGAGAGGCCTGAGAAACCAGAGCCCTCGGAGGTGCGTGCGGTGGTCTGGAGACCTGCCAGGGCCCAGGGCCCACCCGGAGCCTGCCCCGCCCCGCGCCCGCCCCCTCGCCGCAGGGCTGTGCGGTGTCCGGGGTTCGCAGGCCCCTCCGCTGGGGTCCGCGGGGTGTCCTAGCGCAGAGTCCGGCAGAAACCCGCGAGGTGCCCCCCACCTCGAGCCCTACTCCTCTGTTCTTGTTTAATTTGCATCACAATATGTTGAATCTCAGGTAAATGAGGTCTTCTGTTTTTGATGAGTTTTGTCTTGACAGAAAGGCCCCCGCCTGGTCCCCGGCCCTTTCTGTCCCATGGAAAATGCATTCAGTGTCCACGCGTCGCGGGCCAGGGGCGTGGCTCGGCATTGACCCTCACAACCTTACATAGCTTTAGAGAAGCCATAACACCAGACTGCAATACTGACCACCGACGCCCCGCCCGCCCCGCCTGTCTCGCTCCCCCTGCGCCCTCTCTGACTCCTCCGGGTCCACGTCTTTTTTAAATGCCTGTTTTCACACTTTAAAAAGCCAGCTCTGAGCAGACAGGGCGTCCTCTCGCAGAAACCGCCATCCCGTTCCCAGCGCGTGGGGCGCCCGCGGCCGCCGAGCTTAGCTAGACCGTGGATGTTGTCTGTACGTCCGTCCCTGCGCCCCTCCTGCATGTCGGGGCCCTCGCGTGTGTTCTCTCCGGATGGAATCACAGCCAATAAACACTACAGTGATTTCACACCGCGTGGCCATTCCTTCCACAGTTCCGTTCTGCCAGGACAGCCCACAGAAATATGTACCTTGCCGGCCCTGTGGGTGGATCTGGGCAACGTCCTGCCTGGCAGGAAGCACTTTGCCCTCTCACTGGGACACCTGCAGGCTCTCTCTATCCTCCTGACCCAGACTGTCCCCCTCTCACCCATTCTCCTGAGGCATCCCTAGCCTGAGTAATCTCCATTTAAATACAGACCTGCCCCTTCAGGGCCCCAAGCCCTCATCCCTGCCCCCAGACCCCAATTATAGCCCTTCCATCCCCCCAACTCTACCAGGCCCTGGGGGCCCAGCCCAGGTCACACTACTGCCCTCACTCAGGTGTCCCCAGGCATTCTTATCCTGGGGGGCCATCCTCTTGTGTCCCCACTGCAGCTCTGGGTTCCACACCTTGCAGGGAATGCTGCCAATCTGGGCTGAGGCCAGAGGAGCTGCTGGTTTGACTTGCTGGCTTTCTGGCCTGGGACCGGTCCTCCTATTCTGACCCCTGCCCAGAGGACAGCCCTCTGACTCCCTTCTGGGGGTCCTGCCATGTTCTTCCCACTCCAGTCTGCCCAAGATGCTCAGCCACACCCCTAGGTGCTGTGGAGTCTTACAGTGCAGGGGAGAGATTGGATTCAACTCCCAACACCGAATGGGAATGGCTACACAGTGCGAACGTGTAGCCTAGGAGCAGGGTGGGTGTCACTGGATGGAAAATTACTAGGAGGACACTTCAGGGTCAGGGAGATTCTAGCTGAAGACAGGCCAGAGTGCCCAGATGTCACCTGGTCAGATATGGAAGGTGATCAGATACCCAGGATGGGGGGTTCTTATTAAACTAACTTAGCAGGGTTCTTTGCTAAAACTGGATTTTACAAGGAAGTGTACAAATGGACCTAGCAGAAGATTCAGAAGCCTGACTAAAGTTTGGCCAAGTGAAGAATTGTTGTCAGGGCCCCCTCCAGGGAGGTGGCCTATCTGGGTCTCCTGTGACCCAACATTGCTGGCTGGGAATGCACAGCAGAGCTTCCAGCAAAACCTGCCAGGCCTCAGTGGGCAGAAAGGCCACATGTGCCCTGCCCGCACCCAGGGCCCTCCAGAGCCCTCCTGAATGCCAGGTGGGGCCTGCAGGGAAAGTGCTGTCTCCCAAGCACACGGAGGAGTGTCTCCCGTTACCCCTGTCAACGGAAAAGAACCCAAACTCTGTAAAATAAAGATGTTTATTCTGAGCTGAGTATGTGTGACCATGGGCCGGGAGCCACACCCAAGAAGCTTTAAGCAAGTGGTCTTGCTGTGGTTGGGTTACAGTTTGATTTTATACATTCCAGGGAGACAGAAATTACACGTAAAGTCATAAATCAATACATGGAAGGTGTATATTGGTTTAGCCTGAAAAGGCATGATATTTGGAAGCAGGACATCACAGGTTATAGGTGGGTTTAAAGATTCTTTGATTTATAATTGGTTAAAGAAATAAAACCTTGTCTAAAAGCTTGGAATGTTTTATTAATAACTTAAGGATGCCTGTTAATTAGAGATAAGCCACCAGACATTGACCCAAACACAAGTGATCTGTTGAATAAATTGATGGCTTGTAAGTAAGGTTTAAGCTTTGTCTTGCATAGCCTTAGGCCTATTAATGAGTTACAGTGGACATCGCCAAGAAGGGAGGGGGCATGACCAGGTGTGTCTGACCTCCCTTCTCATGGCCGGCAACTCAACTTTAGGGTTTTCTGGGGTCCCCTTGGCCAAGAGGGGGGTCAATTCAGTCAGCTGTGGGGCTTAAGATTTTATTTTTTTATTTATTCTGTCACTGAGGCTAGAATGCATAGCTCACTGCAACCTCAAATTCCTGGGCTCAAGCGAGCCTCCTGCCTCAGCCTCCCAAGTAGTTGGGACTACAGGCATGTGCCACCATGCCTGGCTAATTTTTCTATTTTTTATAGAGATGGGGGTCTCGATATGTTCCTCAGGCTGGTCTCAAACTCTTGGCCTCAAGCAATCCTCCTGCCTTGGCCTCCCAGAGTACTAGGATTACAGGTGTGAGCCACCCGCCCAGCCAAGATTTTATTTGGATCTGAAACTGTCTTTGCAGCCATTTCTGTAGTTTTGGCCACTGCATGCTGTCCCCTAGCATGGTTGCTCTTAGAAGGGCTCCCCAAAGTCCATCCACTGCTCAGCCTTCATTCTTCCCCCACCCACTACCCGGCACCTCAAAGCCCTGAGCAGGAACCAGGCAGTGCTAGGTCACCACCCAGACAGCCTTCCCTCAGACTTGGCCAGCCCTTCCTCCAGCAACTAATGGGTCAGACCTGAGCCCACCCTGGACTCATCCCTCACCCTCAGATGATGGGGTGTGAGGCCTCCAAGGAGACATACCATTCACTTGATGTTTACTGAGCCCCTACTACACACACACACACACACACACACACACACACACGGCGCTCTGTTCTAGGCACTGAGGATAATTGAGGTCCCTACCCTGGAACTGATTTTTCTAGTGATGGGAAACAGATAATAAATATATAAGTTACATGGTGATTTCTGCTTTGCAGGAAAATTGATCAGAGAGGGATGGTGAGGGGTTACTATTTCATGAATGGTCAGGGGGCCCCTTTGTGAGGGTGATGAGCAGAGACCCGAAGGGAGGTGGGAGCCCTGTGGGTGTCTGGTGGTAGAGCATTCCAGACAGAGAAACAGCCATAGTTCCCGGCGGCAAAGCTGCCCTGCACATTGCAGAGTGGTGACAACGTCCACCTGATGTGGCCTTGCTCCAGGTGCTTGCTTGAGGACCACCCTGACTCTTAGCTGAGTCTCCTTCCTTTCTGGACCTTTAACTGTATTTGAACAAAGTAGAGCACACTTTCCTGCTCCGGATGCTCTAGAGACGTCCCGCACTCCCCAGGCAGGGAGGTCCCTCAGTCTCCTGGCTTTGATTGCCCCCTCTCCCTGGGCCCTGAGGGCAGCCAGCCCCAGATGGGCCCGCCGGACTCCGCTTTGATTTCTTTTCTACCCTCCTCTCTGGCGACCTGCGCCTGCTGAGCCACTTAACCATCTAGGCTTTCAGGAGAGATTTTTTGAAAGTCCAGCAATTAAGGACCATTTAGTCCAGCTGTGCTAATACGCAGCTAGGCAAACGCTGCTGTCCACCACAAAGCCAGCAGGGGCCAGTGAACTCCGGGTCTGGGCCACCTGCCCACATAACTTGGAAACGGCCCCACTCCTGTGGTCAGCGGGTTGGCGGTCAGGTCTGAAAGCGGGGACGGTGTGGGTGAGAGCGTGGGTCCCCCGACCCAAGAGCCGGGACGGATGCCGGGGCCGACCCCGAGGCGGCCACACCTGCGTAGCCCCGAGGATGGAACGGGGCTCAGAACAGGACGACCTCAGTGTTCAGGGCAGGCATCCGGGAACAACCACCCGGCCAGACCCGTCCTCAGCACCGGCCGGCGGAGCCAATCATCGCGAGCCAGAGGAGGCCATCGCGATTGGCTCTGAGAAGGCCACGTGGGAAGCATGGCCAATCAGAGCCAGAGAGACGCCATTGCGGGAGGCTGAACAGGCGACGCAGCCCAGTCGGCCCGCCCCCCCACGTGGCCGCGCCCCTACCTTCCCGCCCCGGCCGCGGCGTGCGGGTCTCCCCAAGGCTGGAGCTTGGCTTCTCGGTGCGCCCTACCTGCACCCTCGCGAGCCCCCCCCCCCCAGGCCCCGCCCCCATGCTTGCCCCTCGGGTTTGCCCTGCTGTTCCCGCTGCCCAGGCTCTTCTCGCTGCTGACTTAATGGACCCCCTCAATTACAAATCAAAGAGTCTCTAAACCCACCTGTGTCAACGGAAAAAAAGCCAAACTCTGTAAAATAATTTGAAAGAGATTTACTCTGAGCCAAATTTGAGGACCATGGCCTGGAGCCATGCTCAAGAAGCCTTGAGCAAGTGGACTCGGTGTGGCTGGAGTACAGTTTGGTTTTATACATTTCAGGGAGACAGGGATTACAGGTAAAGTCATAAATCAATATGTGGGAGTCAAACACTGGTTGGCCCGAAAAGGTGGGCTATCTCGAAGCGGGGGTGGACACCTTACAGGTTTTAGGTGAGTTTGAAGATTCTTTGACTTGTAATTGGTTAAAGCCAGGAAGCTTTGTCTAAAGGCTTGGAATGTTTCAACAAAAGGAGCTGTTTATCTGAGACAAGCCACCTGACATATATTTGTTGTGTAAATTGAGGACCTGCACGTTTGTCTTGCATACCCTTAGGCCTGTTAATGGGTTACAAAGGATGTCCCCAAGGAGGGAGGGGGGCATGATAAGGCATGTCTGACCCCCTTCCTCCTGGCAGGCAATTTGGTTTTAGGATGTTCCTTTGGCCATGAGGGGGTCCATTCAGTCAGCCAGTGGGGGGGGGGGGGCGGTGCCATAAAATTTTAGGTCACACCTGGAACCTGAAAGCCCCCACTTTGAGATGTATGCCTTCCATGTATTGATTTATGACTTTACCCGTAATCTGTGTCTCCCTGAAATGTATAAAAGGGAACTGCAACCTGGCCATAGCTACTCCACTTGCTCAAGGCTCCTTGGGCATGGCTCTCGGCCATGGTCCTCAAATTTGGCTGAAAATAAATCTCTTTATTATGCAGAGTTTGGCTTCTTTTCCATTGTCACCATTATACCCCGCTGAGGGGCTCTCATCCTGGGCTGGGACAGGCCTCTCCTAAGGACACAGGCACCCACTACTGGTGGTGGGCACGAGTGTGGGGGTGCCTGGCTGGGCTGATCACCCAGGCTCATGTCGGGGTGTGAGGCTCAGTGCGGACCCTGAGTCAGCCAAGCAGAAGGGCTATGCCTCTCCGAGTGATAAGGAAAACCCCCATCTATTACTTGGCACAGCAGCCACCTGAGACCCGCACCCCTCATGGAAGACCTGGATCACCATAATACTAACCTATCACATTACCTGCCACATCAGCATAACACTAAACCTATTACCTGGTGCATCAACTACCCTATTACCTGGTGCATCAAGATAATACTAACCTATTATTACCTGGCAGGCATTAGTCACCTGAGACCCCACCTCTCGGATCACCCCAACTTAATAAAAGTGGCAAAAATTGGGTAGACGGGGCTCAGAATTTCAGTCGGTCAGTTGGTTAGTGGGGGCTGAAGTTTGGGGAAGACCCATGGCCAGTTGGATCAGCATGCTGTGCTTCCCACATTGCTTGTCCTGGATGCTGGAAGGTGGCAGTGCCCCCCCCCAGTCCCCAGGCCCTAGGGCCCCCCTGTACCTGGCTCTCCTGGCCTCCCTGCCCAGTCCCCAAGGCCCCAGTGGGGCTCAGGATGACTTCTTGCAGCCCCGGAGGACCAGGCATCAGAATTGAAATTTAGTTGATTTCTACAAAAGAGAAGACTTTTTGCTGTCCACTTGAGTGAGTCCACTGAGATTTAAGCTGCACAGAGAGGAAAGGACTTTGCTTCAGGAGGGGCCTGGAAGAAATGCAGGGGCAGGAAGGGTCTGCTGTCCCTTCGGGAGGCGTGGGGGCAGCAAGGCCACAAGAGCTGCCCCCTTCTTTTGCAGCCGCAGAGGGAGCAGCCCACAGGGGCACCTGCGCTCTTTGTCTGGCAGCCAGAGTCTCAGTTCTCCCACAGAGTTCGGCAGCCTTTGTCCACACATGTCCACTGGGCCCTGGCTGGGGGGCCCAAGAGATGGGGGCATGTCCCATCGAACCTCCTGGGCACCTAAGCTCCCCTCCCCTCACCCACCCAGGACTGGGACTGGGAACAGGAAGGCCACCAGGCTGGGCCTCCAGGTAAAAGGCACATTGACACCCCAGCTTGGAGTCTCTCTCCTTCAATTCCTAATACAATGAGCAGAAATAAAGTTAAAGAAATAATCAAAACTCACCAACCAGGAGAAACTCACCTAGGGCTGGGGCAGGAAATATATGCAATGAGCCTGGAAGTAAGGAAATGCTAAAAAAAACAATAAAAAATAAACCCACAATGATGGACATGTCAAAGGGAGCTACAGACAGATGTCTCAATGGCCAAAGCTGGAGTGACTCAAGCAACAGAACGAAGTTGAGTTGGACCATAACCCACAGTGCGAAGATGTCCTCCAGTGCGTGTGATATCAGTAAATGACTGAATAAGCCGGGCACAGTGGCGGCACCTGTAGTCCCAGCTACTCGGGAGACTGAGACCAGGGGATCGCTTGAGCTCAGGAGTTTGAATCTGGCCTGAGAGAGACCTTGTCTCAAACAGCAACAGCAACAACAACAAACCAAACGAATAAACAAACAAACGCAAAGTAGACAATCTGGAAGCATACGAAAGGCACAGTCTTCCAGGGCTTCAAGGTTCTCCCCCCAGCAGAGGTGGCTGGTGACCTGGGATGCCATTGAGAAGAACCAATAAATGCGTCTCACCGTTGAGGTATTGAGTAACATTCTGTGAGAGAAATTAATCTGGAATGGAAACGGTTCAGATCTTTAGGGCTTTATTTTGACCTTTTAAAGCCCCCCCCAATCTCATTGATGTCCTAATTTGTGCCTTTTTTAATAAAGGGGAAAGAGGCTAACCTCACAGAGGAGACACCTGTGACCAACACACCCAGCCAGTGACCAAGGTCAACGCCAACAGTGGTAAGTCCTGCTGACGGTGTGCACCCTTGACGTGATGGGAGGAGAAGGGCCCTCAGCTTTGTGACCTTCCAAAAGCCCGTTTCTGCAGTCTAATCATTAGAAAACATCAGACCAGCCCCACCTGAGGGGCATTCTACAAAACAACTGACCTGCACTCCTTAAACTGTCCAGGTCATCAAAAACAAGGAAAGTCTGAGAAACTGTCACAGCCAAGAGCATCCTACGGAGATGTGATAAGGAAATGTCATGTGGGATCCTAGGGTAGGGGAGGGTCCCGGGACAGAAAAGGACACCAAGTAAAAACTAAGGAAATCTGAATAGAGTGTGGACTTTAGTTCATAATAACATCAATGTTGGTTCATTCATTGTGACAAGTGTGTCACACTAAAGTAAGATGTTAGCAATAGGGGAAACTGTGCGGGTACGTAGGGACTCTGTACTGTCTTGGCAATTTTTCTGCAAATCTAAAACTGTTCTAAAAATTAAATGTTGCTTTAAAAAATTCACCACCTGGAAAAGGATGGCCCAATTTAATTAATATTAAAATCAGCAGCTAATGAAAGACACATGAGAGAAGAAGACAGCCCCTAAGTAGCCCCCACCAGTGCCAGTGGAGCCCAAAGCTCCCCTGGGGAATGGACAGGCTGGGCTTCTAGATCCCTCCCCTTCTGACTGCTGTGGGAAACAGGGTAGGTGGGGACAGGGAACAGCAGGCTGACGCCTTAGGGGATGGAGGGCACCCAGGAGTGACGCAGAGCAACTGCTCACCACCACGCCGCTTGGTGGCGTGGCTGGGCCAGGCTGCCTGACCATCTCAGCTAAGCGCAGGGAGAGCCGATGCGGGTCCAGCTGAGCATTTCCCAGCCCCTGACAAACGCTCAGGCCACAGAGAAGTGCGGGGACTCCCCCAAAGCCCAGGCCCTCCTACCCAAAGCAGAAGAAAAAGTAAATTTGTCTCAGAAATGGTGGAAAAAGAGTCGTCAAAATTCACAATGCTGTAGGCTGGAGCACAGTTCTGAACAGAGGTAACCAAGCATGAACAAAACGAAAGAACCAGACGACCAGAAAGGCGACGAAACACACGGCACTGAAGCGAGAACATGGGCAGACGGCCCTGCCTGGAAACAACAGAGCGTGGTAAGAACATTCATTCAGTGGGATTCAGAGTTCTCAGGGAAAGAGAACGTGACTCAAGGAGATGCAATTTCAGTGGAAATCACTTAACACATCTCTTCAGTGATGCATAAAACATGCGGCCGAAATCAGGAAAAGATGCAGAAGATTCAAACAAAACAATTAGCAAACTGGGTCTGCTGGACGTACGTAAAACTCTGCACTCAACTGCAAAGTAGACAACCGTTTCAAGTTCATATGAATATTTACCAGAAAAACTGCTGATTGGACCATAAACCAGTCCCACCAAACTCCGTGGGATCAGGATGAGACAGGTTGTGCTGTCCAGCCCCAGGGTAGCTAGTCTGGAGACCAACAGCAAAGGTAATCAGAAAACCCTCATATGTTTGGAAATTAAACTTCTAAATTATCTGTGGGACAGAGAAGAAATCAACATGGACTGCTGTATTGTTACCAAGCAGGAGGGGTTGCTGCCCGATGCACGTAGAGGCCAATGCCATGGCACTGGCCTTGGAGAAAAGAAAAGCTTTACTGCA
Organism: Varecia variegata; assembly: GCA_028533085.1. Taxonomy (NCBI): domain Eukaryota; kingdom Metazoa; phylum Chordata; class Mammalia; order Primates; family Lemuridae; genus Varecia; species Varecia variegata. The sequence goes on along the minus strand of CM052436.1, from coordinate 166,316,080 downwards.
AGTCAATGGCAAGGACACAGGAGGCCACGCTCAGAGCTGTCCCCAGAGCTGGGGACTGGGTTGGTTGGGCATTATAAGCGTGGGTAATGAGGTGCGTTCTGATTGGATCTGGCCATGGGGTGACATCAGGGCTCAATCTGATTGGATCCCGGATCCTGCCATGCGATGTCCACCTCTTGATTCAGTCCCTGCTCCTCGGTCCCAGCACTTAGGTTCCACCCACGTTTGCATGCTTGGTTATTCTGGGCATGGTCAGGCTGGGGACCTCAACCTAGGGGTCCACGGCAACTGAAAATCAACTCATGACTTTGTTACATAAAAGTCGAGCCAGACTGGGCTGGTGCGGTTACAGTCTGTTTAGTATAAGTTGTTATAAATTGGTTGAAAAACGAAGGGTGATCACTGGAAGAATAGAATATAAATATGTATGCACAACTCACAAACTGGCAGAATAGAGGAAGGAGGGAAACATGATTAATCTATAGGGCATTGAAGTGAGGGGAAAAGGGAAGCAAACAGAAAGTTCAAAGAAGGTGGTGAAATGAAGTTTCTGTATGTCCAGTGCCATCTGTGATCACAGCAGGCACAGTTGGTGCCCCCTGTGCCCGGGGCTCACAGCTTTGGTCTCCTGTCCCTTCCTGGTGCCGGCACCTGCCTCTCCTCCTGAGACCTCTGCCCAGATGGCCGCTCTGCTCGTGCGAGTGGCAGAGATCCCAGGGGGCCCTCCGAGCTGGTCCTCGGCCAGTGACTGACCAGACTGGTGGTTAACTTTGACCCTGGAATAGAAGAGAGTGGGACACTCCCAAGGCATGCATTTGCCCGACACAGAGCTTCCCCACGGCCACCTGAGAGGCCGGCTCAAGACACCCCTTCTGTGTCCATGTCCTCCAGCCACAGACCATCAGGAACAGCCTGCAGTTGAACAAGCTGGGTTGATCACTCATCGGGAGAAAAAGTAGGCTCCTGGGAACTGCCGACGTGTCAGGAGAACGGACCTCATACGGGGTTCGGGCTGTGTGGGGAGCTTTGGGGAGGCTGGAGGACAAGCATTGTCTGCACCTGAAGCCTCCAGAAGGCCAGGTCACTCAGCAACTGGACCTCGCACTGTGTCTTTTCCAGAGGGGAGGAGCCTAGAGCCAAGCTAGGGCTGCTCCCACCACTCCGGTTAGCCAGGACAGGGGATGTCTGTTTATTTTTGTGGCTCAGATGACGTTTGCACTTCGTGTGTGTTCAGATGTGGTCATGATGTGCTCTTCTTTCCATCTTTTTTTTTTTTTGAGACAGAGTCTCGCTCTGTTGCCCGGGCTAGAGGTGCTGTGGCGTCACCTTAGTTCACAGCAACCTTAGACTCCTGGGCTCAAGCAATCCTTCTGCCTCAGCCTCCCGAGTAGCTGGGACTACAGGCATGCGCCACCATGCCCGGCTAATTTTTTCTATATATTTTTAGTTGTCCAGCTAATTTCTTTGTATTTTTAGCAGAGACAGGGTCTCGCTCTTGCTCAGGCTGGTCTTGAACTCCTGAGCTCAAATGATCCACCTGCCTCGGCCTCCCAGAGTGCTAGGATTACAGGTGTGAGCCACCGCGCCCGGCCTCTTGTTTCCATCTTGATCTGTGAGGACCACAGAGCGCTTTGCCTGGCCATGGGGTTCTGGGAAACTGTCGACGTTCTACAGAGGAGCACCAGCACTAGCCGGGGTGCCAGCCAGCTCCCAGAAGGCAGGGCTGCTGGTCTCTCTCACTCACTGCCCTCCTGCCCCGAGTCACGTCCTGCTTCCCATCCTTTACCAGGCGGTCCCTGCACCTCCAGGTAAAGGATGTGGGCGCTAGCCTTCGTCTTCGGGGAGACTTCTGGGGCGTCACAAGTGAAGACAGTTTACACTGAAAGTGTTCTAGGGAAGCAGGCCCTTGGGACGGGACCTGAAATCAATTACTCACTAGCCAGGTGGCAGCAGGGACCCAGGACCAGTGGTGAGTGGGAAAGTGACCCCTGGCATGTGATGGTACCCAGTGACTGAGTACCTCTGTCACCTGTGGCCAGTTGGGAGGGAACCAGCTCATGCAGTGTGCAATGGTGAGGACACATGGTCAGCTGATAGCGCTTGGTGCCACCAGCACCCTGAAGGGAGACAAGGGTGGGACTGCTCTGATAGCCAGGAGGCCTCAGGCAGCCTCTCCCCTTCTGTAGCTGGAGCCCAGGCCTGGATGTCACCACCCTGGGCTGTGGGAGCAGCCCAGCAGACCCCTCCCAGGTCCTGGTCTGGGAGAATCTCACCTTGAGACCCAGATGGAAGTGTCTGATGGAACACGTGGCCAGATTCCCTTGACGCCCCTGCAGAAGACATGAAGAAGCAGCCCTTCCCCCTGCCAGAGAACAGGGTCTCCCTCTGCCTGGAGCCACAGGGCGGATGCTGCACAAGGTGGCCCTTGCTCCTGCCATGGCTGTCCCCTCTTCTCATGGCTGCTAGTCCAGTAAGTAGGGTTGTGACAGAGCTGCAGGACCCACTGAATATGCATCAGCAGGAACCAGGAGGGCCTGGGAGGGGTCCTGAGGGCGCAGGAGGGGGCGGGGGTGTACGTGCAGACGAGGAGCCTATTGATGCAGGCACTCCTCCAGGGCTCCAAGATTTCAGTGCTGGCAAGGACTCCGGGAGCCAGTCCTACAGTGTGGACCGACACCTAGAATTTGGTGTGAAAAAAATTAAGGTACTGCTATAGACAAGACTGAGACACTGGAACTGCCTCCCCAGAATAGCGCGAAGCGGCTCACAGGGCTGGGAGAGGCGAGAATGCTGGACTGGGTTACTACGTAAAACTGAAGAACCCGCCCCGCCCGTGCCCCTCAGGAGAGCCGGAGGACACGGCCTTCGGTGAACGATGGGGACGGGGGAGGAGGGTGTCGGCATCCTGGAGATGCCCATGGGTGGCCAGAGTCCGCGGTAGAACGTGGCCCTGTGGAGTCGGTGGAGACGATGGGAGAGTGTGGGAAATCCGTGGGGCAGGGGGCAGGGCCCCCCAGACTCGGGCTCTTCACCAGATCCTCACGGAGCAGGTGACCCTTCTGTGCTGGATGTGGCCTCTTCACCGGCACTCATCAGCTTGGCTGCTGGCACTGGGTGCAGCTGTCCATCTGGCGAATGCTTTCTCTTCGACACCTGTCAGGAAGGCAGACCAGAGGCAGTTTGTGCCACGTGGAGCAGCTCGCGGCCCATCTGTACCCGGATCGTGTGCTGGCGAGTGTGAACTCTCCTCTCTGCTACGGTGAGGCCTGCGGCAGGCCTGGCTTAGCTGGCACCCTGCAGAACATCGCCCCGGGCCACCGCAGGGAGGACATCACATCAGACAGACCCGGGACAAGGGGAGGGGGACTCTGGATGTCTTGGTGAGACATGTGTGCTGGAGGGTGCGAGAATGTCACACAGAGATTCAGGGTCTTGCCATACATTGGAACATCATGTTGTGGTGGTTTAATTGACTTGATGCTTTTTAAAAATTGAAGAAGAATTTATGCACAGAAATATGCACAAAGTTTAAGTGTATAGTTTGGTGAGTTCTGACAAAACTCATGTTACCCAAAGTTCTGTCAAGACAGAGAACATTCCCATCGCCCCAGAAAGTCCCAGCTCCCCCTTCAGGAGCCACTGCTGTTCTGATTCCTGTCACCAGTTAGTTCCTGCTCCTCGACTTCGTATCAAAGGGCTGTGCAGTGTGTCGTCCGCTGCATACTTCACTCGGCGCGTTCCTGCCATCTCCCGCCGAGTGCTCCACCGTGTGAACGCGCTGATGTGTGTGATCCAGCCCCTTGTCGTGGGCCCTGGGCTGTTTCCGGTATGAAGTCTTCCGTGGACCTTCATTTCCATTTCTCTCAGGTGCATGATACCTCGCTGTGGATTGCTGGGTCACAAGTAGGTGTGTGCCTAGCTTTGTAAGAAACTGTTTTCCAAAGTAGTTGTACCAGCAATATACGACAGAATATGCAACACGTTCTCACCAAGTGGTGTCAGTCTTTAACATTTTGTTCATCCTGGTGAGTTTGTACTGGTATCTCATTGTGGGTTTAATTTGCATTTTCCTGATGAGTAATGATGTTGGGCACTTTTTCATATGCTTGTGGGCCATCGTATGTCTTCATCTGCTCAAATCTCTTGTCCAATTTAAAATTTGGGCTGTTGTCTTTTTTTGAAAATTATAATAGACTTTATTTTTTAAGCAGTTTTACATTTACAGAAAAATTGAGTGGAAAGTACAGCGTTCCCATATAGGTACCCTCATCGCCAGTTAGTTTTCTGTGTTATTACATCTTGCATTAGTGTAGCGCGTTTGTTACAACTGAGCCAATTTGATGCGCTATCGTCAACTAACGTCCATAGTTTATGTTAGGGTTCACTCTTGGTGCTGTACATGCTGCCAGTTTAGACAAATGTCTAATGACATGTATCTACCATTACGGTGTCAACAGAGCAGTATCACTGCCCTCCCACCAACCCATGGCAACCTCTAATGTTTTACTGTCTCCATAGTTTTGCCTTTTCCAAAATGTTATATAATTGGAATCACACCGTTTATAGCCTTTTTCTATTGGCTTCTTTCACTTAGTAATATGCATTTAAGGTTCTGCCATGTCTTTTCATGGCTGGGTGGCTCATTTCTTTCTGTTGCTGTGTAATAGTCCATTGTCTGGATGTGCCACCATTTGTTTATCCACTCATCTGTGGAAGGACATCTTAGCTGCTTCCAAGTTTTGATAACTATAAATAACAACTATAAAGCTGGTACTTACAGTTTTTTATAAATGTTTTGTGTGAATCATAAGTTTTCATCCCTTTTGGGTATATACCAAGGAATGTGATTGTTGGATTGTGTGGTTAGAGGATGTCTAATTTTGTAAGATACTTTCCAACTATCTTCCAAAGTGTCCCATTTTGCATTCCCACCAGCAGGGACAAGGGCTCCTGTTGCTTTACGTCCTCTCCAGCATCTGGGGTGCCAGCGTTCTGGGTTTTAGCCATTCTAATAGGCGTGTAGTTGTTTCTTGTTGTTATTCCAATTTGCAAATCCCTAATGACATGATTCTGAGCATCTTTTCATCTGCTCATTTGCCATCTGTATTTCTTTGGAGAGCTGTCTGTGCAGAAATTTTGCCCATTTTTTCATTCGGTTGTTTTCTTACTGTTCAGTTTTAAGAATTTTTGTATATTTTCGATACCAGGACTTTATCATATATATGATTTGAAAACATTTTCTCCCAGCCTGTGGCTTGCCTTTTCATTCTCTTAACAGTGTCTTTTACAAAGCAAACACTTTTAGTTTTTTTTTTTCTTTTCCTTTTGAGACAGAGTCTCACTGTGTTGCCTGGGCTACAGTGAGTGCCATGGCGTCCGCCTAGCTCACAGCAACCTCAAACTCCTGGGCTCAAGCAATCCTTCTGCCTCAGCCTCCCGAGTAGCTGGAACTACAGGCATGTGCCACCATGCCCGGCTAATTTTTTCTATATATATATTTTTAGCTGTCCATATAATTTCTTTCTATTCTTAGTAGAGACGGGGTCTCGCTCTTGCTCAGGCTGGTCTCGAACTCCTGAGCTCATACAATCTGCCCGCCTCGGCCTCCCAGAGTGCTAGGATTACAGGCGTGAGCCACTGCGCCTGGCCAACACTTTTAGTTTTAATGAAGTCTAATTTATCAGTTTTTTCTTTCATGGATCATGCTTTTGGTGTTGTATCTAAGAAGTCATCGCCAGACCCAAGGCCACCTAGATTTTCTTCTGTGTTATCTTTTACAAATTTTATTGTTTGTGTTTTACATTTAGGAATATGATCATTTTGACTAAATTTGTGTGAAAAGTGTAAGATCCATGTCTAGTTTAAAAAAAAATTTTTTTTGCACGTGGCTGTCCTGTTACTCCAGCACAGTTTGTTTAAAAGACTATCTCTTCTCCACCGAATGGCCTTTGCTGTTTTGTCAGCAATCAGTTGGCTGTACCTGTGGGTCTGTATCTGGTCATTATGTCCAGAGCACTGTTGTGAGTCCTGAAGTCAGGTGGCATCAGCCCTCCAGCTTGGTTCTTCCCCTTCAAGGTTGTGCTGGCCATTCAGGTCTGTTGCCTTTGTATAAACCTCAGAACCAGCTTGTTGACACCCATAAACTAACTTGCTATGATTTGTAATTGAGATCCTATGGAAGCTATAGCACAAGTTGGGAAGAATCTTGACATCTTGACAATATTGAGTCTTCCTATCGATGAATATGTAATATTCATGGCATTTACTTGGTTCTTCTTTGATTTCTTCCATCAGAGTTTTATATTGTTCCTCATATAGATCTTGTACATATTTTGTTAGACTTATACCTAAGTATTTCATTTCTTTTTTGTGCTAATGTAAATGGTATTGTGTTTTTAATTTCAAATTCCAATTGTTCATTGCTGGTTGTTGTTGTATTTAATTTTAATTTTTTAGTATCTTGAAAAAACACAAATATTATATTTTAAATTTCTTTTTAAAATTATACACTAAAATTGATTTTTTCTTTTAGTTATGTATAGTCAATGAATTTTAACACATGCAGAACTATGTAAAGATTAATGATGAAATACTGAGCACTTTTCCCCCTAAGATCAGGAACAAGGCAAAGCTGTCACCTCTCACTACTCCTATTCAAAACAGTACTGCAAGTCCTAACCAGTGCAATAGAGCAAGAAAAGGAAATAAAACTAATTTAGGTTGAAAAGGGAGATATAAAACTTTCCTATTCACAGACTACATGACTGGCTATATAGAAAATACCCAGACTAATCTCAAACAACAGCAACCACAGCAAAGACCCTCCTAAGAGCTAAGTGAGTTTAGCAGGCTCACAAGATAACATGCAGCAATCAGTTTTATTACTATATACAAGCAATAAAAAAAGTGGAAACTGAAATTAAAAACACAATATCCCCCTTAAAAGACAGAAGGGGAGAGAAAGAGAGAGAGAGCGAGAGAGAGAAAGAGTCAGATGGGCAGACTTAGCTATAAATCTAACAAAATGTGTATAGGATCTGTGTGCTAAAAACTACAAAGTGCTGATGAAAAACATCAGAGAACACCTACGTGCATGGCGGGTCATAACACACCCATGGACTGGAAGCCTCCACAGAGCCAAGGTGCCAGTCTCCCCCAAAGTGACATGTTGAAGTAACACAATTCAAAAAGAATCCCAGAAGGACTTTTTCAGATATAGATAAGAAGATTGTAAAATGTATACAAAGGAGCTAGCTAAAACAATAAGAATAGCTAAAACAATCTTTTAAAAAAGAACAAAGCTGGATGAATCACATCACTCCATTTTAACATTTATTTTAAAGCAACAACAAATCAAGACAGCGTGGTGCTGGCAGAGGGATAGACAGATCGGTGATAAGAACAGAGAGTCCAGAAATAGACCCGCACACATGTGGCCCTGTGAACTTTGACAACAGTGCAAAAGCAGTCAGGGCGAAGGGTCGTCGCTGCAATCAATGGTGAGAGAACAGTTGGTCAGTGAAGAAAGGATAGTCCTTTCAGTAACTCGTGACAGAACAATTGGTCATTTGTAGCAAAAAGCTGAACCTTGACCTAAACCTCACCCCTTATACCATTAACTCAAAGTAGATCATATATAAATATAAAACATATAAATGTTTTATAAAACTATAAAACTAGTAGCTCACTACAACCTCCAACTCCCAGGCTCAAGTGATCCTCCCACCTCATCTTCCCCATTAACTGGGACTACAGGTGTGTGCCACCACACCCAGCTAATTTTTTATTTTTTATAGAGATGGGGTCTTGCTAGGTTGCCCAGGCTGGTCTTGAACTCCTGGCCTCAAGTGATCCTCCTGCCTTGGCCTCCCAAAGTGCTGGGATTACAGGCATGAGCTACTGTGCCCGGCCAGTGGACATCTCTTAAAACTCAACAGTAAGAGAACAAATACCCCCATTAAGATATGGAAAAGGGCTTTGCAGACGCTACTGCTTCTCGGAGTCTCCTGCTACTAACCATGGTCAACCCCACCATGTTCTTTGATATCGCCGTTGATGGCCAGCCCTTGGGCCGCGTCTCCTTTGAGCTGTTTGCAGACAAAGTGCCAAAGACAGCAGAAAACTTTCGTGTTCTGAGCACTGTAGAGAAAGGATGTGGCTATAAGGGTTCCTGCCTTCACAGAATTATTCCAGGGTTTATGTGCCAGGGTGGTGACTTCACATGCCATAATGGCACTGGTGGCAAGTCTATCTACAGGGAGAAATTTGATGATGAGAACTTCATCCTGAAGCATACAGGTCCTGGCATCTTGTCCATGGCAAATGCTGGACCCAACACAAACGGTTCCCAGTTTTTCATCTGCACTGCCAAGACTGAATGGTTGGATGGCAAGCATGTGGTCTTTGGTAAGGTGACAGAGGGCATGACTGTTGTGGAAGCCATGGAGCGCTTTGGGTCCAGGAATGGCAAGACCAGCAAGAAGATCACCATTGCTGACTGTGGACAATTCTAATAAATTTGACTTAAATGTTTTATCTTAACCACCAGACCATTCCTTCTGTAGCTCAGGAGAGCACTCTTCTACCCCATTTGCTCGCAATATCCTGTAATCTTTGTGCTCTTGCTGCAGTTCTTTGGGTTCCATGTTTTCCTTATTCCCCTCCACATCTAGCTGGATTGCAGAGTTAAGTTTATGATTTTTAAATAAAAACTAAATAACAACAACAACAAAAAAGATATGGAAAAGACTTGAATAGGCGCTGTACCAAAGATGATATAAGGATGACGAATGAGCACGTGGAAAGATGTTCAACATCATTCACCACTAGGGAAAGGCAAATTCAAACCACAGTGCAGCACCACTGTACACCTACAAAGAACGGCTCAAATGAAAGAGAACTTTGGCAACTGGTCATTTGGCGATGCTGACCAGGATGTGCAAGAGGAACTCTCACCCTGTGCTGCCTGAAATGCAAAGCAGTGCAGCCACTCTGGAAAACAGTGTGGCAGCTTCTTATAAAGTTAAACGTACATGACCATGTGACCTAGCAATTCCACTCTTGGGTATTAACTCTAGAGAAACAAAAACTTACATCCACATAAAACTGTGCAGAAATGTTTATGGCTGCTCTATTCATATTCATCAAAAACTGAAATACAAATTCCTTCCATTGGATGACTTTGCGGGTTGTCCGTGCAATGAAATATGACTCAGTAAAAGGGGCAAATTGAACAATTCAAAACTTGGATGGGCCTCAAAGGCATCCTGCTGAGTGAAGGAGTTGGTTTCAAAAGCTTCCGTGTATACAATTCTATTTATTTAACATTCTTGAAAAGACAAACTATAATGCTGGGACTCAGTGGCTGCCGGGGTTACGGGTGGGGCAGGATGTGCTGATAACGCCTTAGCACGGTGGAATTTGGGTTGACCATCTGCGTCTTCACTGTGGTAGTGGTTACATGAATGTATATATAAAATTTTAAAACCCAAACAAAATAAAAAGTTTAATATAAAAATTTTAAGATATATAATTTTTTTAATGACTTATATTACTGATTAAAATTTTTAAGGCCAGGCACAGTGGCTCACACCTGTAATCCTAGCACTCTGGGAGGTGGAGGCAGGAGGATCGCTTGAGCTCAGGAGTTTAAGACCCCATCTCTATGAAAAACACAAAAATGAGCTGGGTATGGTGGTGAGAGCCCGTAGTCTGGGCTACTTAGGGGGCTGAGGTGGGAGGATGTGGGGCGTTAGCAAAATATTGGGTCCCTTAGGCTGGGGTCGTCGCAAAGGATAAGGAAATAATAGAAAATAGAAAATAATAGAATATAAAAGTAAAAGAATACACAGAGATGAAAGTACAGTTTTATAGAGTATAGATGTATGAAAGGTGGGGTCTCGGGAGACCCCACAGCATTCCCGTGAGCTGTGAGGCCCCGAGTAAAGTTTCACATGGGTATTTATAGGTACAGTGATTGGTTGTCAGGGGTAACAGATTTACATAACAACAGATGGTTCATTTTAGGTTAAAAATCTCCCAAAAAGCTTCTAGAGATCCCTTAATTAACTCTATCTACATGAGCAAATGGTTACAAAATCTTTCTAAGACAAACTTCTAAGTTCTAAGATAAAGCTATCACTTAGCAGAAAAGTTAAACAGAAATATAGTGGCTCCATATTTCTTTAGCTAGTTTTTGTGGATTGAGACAGGTAGTCAGGAGTGAAGCAGGAACTGTCCCTTAGGCTAACTGCTTTTAGCCCCAGGTGTCTGTCTGTTGGGCGGGCACTCTTTGATCCGCTCTCATCCCATGGCTCCATGCAAACCTGCTTTGTCATTGTTCAAAACAGGCAAAAGCCACAGTTTGAGATGCAGCGTCACCTTGGAAAGCAGCTGCCACTGATCTGTGAGACGCCCTCCTGAGGCCAGGCAGCTTTTGATACGTGCACTACCACGTGCACATGTTCCTTCAGGGCAAAGCCCTGCAAAACTCCAGAGATCACTTCTGTCTCTACATAGCAATATTAATTTATGGAGCAACATCTCTATGGGGCAACAGGAGGATCGCTTGAGCCAGGAGTTTGAGGTCACAATGAGCTGTGATGAGGCCACTGCACCCCAGCCTGGGTGACAGCAAAACTCTGTCTCAAAAAAAATTTTTTTTTTAGTAAGCTGTAACAGAAGGAAATATCTGGACTTGGTATTTATCAAAACCCCACAACAATCATGCTTAAATCAAGATATTAAAAATATTCGCAGTAAAGTCTAAAAAGCACAGGCCTGTGTGCTCCCACTGCCGACGTCCTTCCAGATGTCCCACATGAGAGAACTGCAAAGGAGAAAAGAGGATACATACTGAAGACAGGCATTTGTGTTTGTTGATGTTTGTTGATGATATGATCATCTTTGTGGAAATCCAAGAAAATCTGTGAAGAGCCTGAGACCAAGAGGGGAGTTCAGCCCACGCTCGATTCAGCATGGAACTGGCTTCTCCCTTCTCACGATGACACTGAGTGCATGAGCCACCACCATTCCCCACAAGAAAAAACACATGCAGTGAACAGATGAGAAATATGTAAGAGCTGCATGAAGAAAATGTGGAAACTCTTTTGGAAAACCTAAAAGAGAATGTGAGTATACAAGTGCGCCACATGGGGGTGAAAGAAACTTGAAGATGTCAGTTGTCCCACAAAGTCCTTGCATATTCATTGCAATCTCAGTTAGATTCCAGTGGGTTTTTTTTAAATGACACCTGAAAAGCTGCTTCTGGAGCTGAACTAACAGAAAAAGAAAAACCAACATTAAAATAAAAGAAAAAGAATAGAAGAGGAGCTTTCTGTGTGGGATTAGAAAAGAACTCTACAATTCTGACAACCCCAAGTGGCTCTACAGGACCCACGGCAGCCGGGTCTGGGCTCCATGCTGTGGACGACGCTCTTAAGTGTGGTTCAGCACGAAAATTCTGGAAACCAGCAACAGTCGGGGCAATGCTCTGCAGACAGAGGCCACATCTCCGTCCCACTGGCCACCATCCCAGAAGGCAGCAGTGGCTGGGATTGCTGCAGCCCTGCTGAACTGCAGCCCCACCCACCCTCTGCAGTACGGGGCAGAGCTGACAGAGGGAAAGGAGGGAAAGGACACTTCCACAGCCAGGGCACCGTGCCAGACAGTGAGAAGTAAGTGTGCATCGGGGGACTCCCAACTCCTCTCCCCAGGAGCCAGGACAGTCTGGGCACGGTCCCCACCTCGGGAGCCCTGTCTGTCCTGCAGACGGTCCCCCCTCCAGAGTGCTAAGCAGGGCTGTCTCTAGAAGCCCCTCCTACTTAGAATTCATGTCATGAACTTCCCAAGATCTTAGTGAAAGCGATTTTCCACCTACCAAAGCACATTCGTAGTGTGAGCGTTTTTCATACGTGGCCTGTTTGTTATAAAGAGCAGATCCTTTTATGTTTCAAAAGATTTAACTAAAAATGTCCTTAAGGAAGCAAACTTGTTGTTGTGGTACACCAATATATTTGAAAAACCATAGAAATACAGGTAATGATCAAATAATTTCTTTTATGTGCAATCGTTGACAGACAAAAGTTGGACAAGACTGTCATCCGCAAGAGCAGGGCGCCCCTGCAAGCTGTGGGGGGGTTCGGGCAGACGTTGCTCTGGAGCTGCACGGTGTATCCCGGGCCTCTCATCCGCACGCAGCTGGCGCCGAAGGCAGCAAAATTGCAACCAGTGTGCTGCGTTCGCCTTCCTTCTTTGATGGAGTAGTGACTGGTGGTCACAGAAGGACCATCGCTGACGTGAGCACAGTTGCATTTACGTAAGCACAATTGGGCGGTGTCGTTTTATCTTCCTCATGATGGCATGTTTCGATGTCAGCACACAGGCCTCCCCGCCCCAAGGTGGGTCTCGCTCCGCGGCCCCTCAGGGGGGCCTTAGTGTACCTGGAGGGGTTTTGTCCCTAGAAACCCAACACAGACATTTATCCCCAGCTGGATTTGTAACAGTAGGTGTCAAGGGGCCTCTAGCTGCAGGACGCCCGGCACTTCTGAAATATACAAGATGCTGGTCTAGTCACAAGGAACACCCACTTCTTTCCTATCCCCCACCGTTTGGTCTCCAAGTGATCACAGCTGTCTGTGACAACACATAGGATTAGAACGGGACCTTCACCTTGTGCACACAGAATTGTACTGGAGAAATGAAACCACCTGCCAGAGTGAGGGGGCCACCCCCTGGGAGACCCTCAGAGCTGCTGCAGACTGGCCTGGGGGGCAGGGGACACAGAATTGGCTGGGCCAACTCTTGCCCACAGAACCACCCTTATCTGGGGCAGGAGGCTGCCTGGAGCTGCAGGTGCCAAAGCTTCCCCAGGGCCTCCAATCTGCCACACGGGTGGACCCAACTATGAGGACTTCGGACCCCGCCACTTCTGCAGTTTATGCGGTCTAGGGTCACAGCAGTGTTTGCGTGTGGGGTCAGCCAGTATCTTGACATTTGTTAAGGTGAGTAACTGACTTTCTGAAAATAAGTAAACTTTATGTCGGTTTCTTAAGACTAAACTTATTTTTAAAGTTTACTGATCTTAAAGCCATGAGAATATAATTTTGGTCATCGTATTCTTTCCTTCCAATTCCAATTTTCTCAGGTTTTCAAAATTGTTGTATATTGCTTGACCTTTAAAAATGGAAGTTTTGGCCACAGGGCCTTTTTCTTTTGTGGGCAAACTGTCTAACACAGGGAGAGAGGCATTTGCTTGTCAGTCAAGCTGCCTACAGGAATCGGCAGGTTCTCTTTCAGCAGTATTTTCACTGGCACACCCAGCTCCAAACCAGAGCAAATCCTCTTTCTGCAAACTGACTGATAGCATGAACTTTATACAGAGTTTCTGCCAAAACTGGTACCAGACACTGGACCAGTTCAAATGAAGTTTTGCACCTGGTGACAACTTACAAATGTGCACGGAACAAGTCAAGAAGGTGGTTACCCCGGGAGGGAGTGGCATGCTCTCGAGTGTGCTTTGTGTGTGGCCCTGCACACACATGTGTGAATGTACACGTGTGGTGAGCGTGTGCTCCTCAGCGAGGCACGGCTGCCGAGCTGTCTGTACCACCAGGGCATGTTCTCGTTACGTGGCATCCCCCTGAGAAATCATCTGTCTCACGCCTGCACAAATATTTTATGTAATAAATTTCCGGCCTGAAAGATTTTTGTTTTTCTTTTGCTTTTATTACAAGCATATAATATTAATTGGCAAAACACTGAATACAAGCTTCACTATCATAAAATCAAAACATTTAAGCAATATTCCAAAAAAGATTTTAGACAAAAACTAGCCACCAATAGTACAAAAATTACACACCAACACAAAGCATAAAAAAATGTAAACTTTCAAATTAAACAGTCAAAAAATATGTATCTGCATTACCATTTCCACAAACCGTGGCAGCTTTCATCTGTCTGCCACACACTGATGATAAAGGCTTAGTGTCCCTTAACCCAACATTACTTTCATCTGGGGAACCGTGTTTCTGACATCCAGTTGCGCCACCGGACAGACCCTCATGCTGGAGCTGCGCACGCCTCAGGGAGCTCAGGCTCAGCTCCTCCTCCAGACGGGTTGTCCCTGGGTACCAGCGAGCTGCTCCGACGACAGAGGGGAACCCGCTCGGCCGTTCCCCACTCGGAGCCTCAAGCCTGTTCCCCGCCAGGCATTTGTAAAGATTACGGCAGAATCTGAATGATCTTCTAATCTACTTATCTCAGTTTATTTACTCAGTTTATTAAATATCAAGGCAGAGAAATGCATTTGTTTATCATGTTAAGGTCACGTGTGATGTGGTGGAGCTCAGATGATTTCCTGAGGAAAACAGAGGAATCAGATTGTTTGTGATTTAGCTATCTGCACTAAATTTATTTTCAATGTTTGAGAGCACATTAAATATTCACGGACAATATAGAAATCAGCTGGCTCATTCCTAGAACATTCGATCCAATGCCACATTCCAAACCACTGTGAAATGCCTTCCTGTTTGCTTTGAGGAAAAAACCAAGTGAATCTCCAAAGACTGGGAATGCTGTGCGCAGGCTCAGAGGCCGACTCAACGGAGGGCTCAGGCCTGTGAAGGGTGGCACCCTCTGTCCTGGTCCCCACCCCCAGGGCCCAAGCAAGACCCACAGGTCAGCCCACTCACCCCACTTCCTGCCTGCCCAGAGCATGTTGTAAATATTGCTGCAGGCTCTCTCTCACACACACACACACGCACACTCTCCCAATAATAGCATTCTTACCATAATAACAATGGAAAAGGAGAAACCAAACAGCTGAATGTACATATTTTGAAATTCCACCTATATTCCCTTTCAATTTAGCAGAATAAATGCTACATTACAATTTAAACAGATGTCTAATAAATGCATGTTGGAACCTATTGCACAAAAGCATAAAAGATGCTCCTCATCCATATAAAACAAAAACATACAAATTAAAAGCTACTCAAAGTAAAAAGAAGCTTGCAAAATATCTCACAATTTCATTTTATATGCCTGTAAATAAAGCTGGACCACTGAAACCAAACAATTGGATGGGAAAATATGATAGAAGGCTTAAAATAGAATAAATAATTTTATAAAGTTACGTTTTCTTTTTTAACCCCCCAAATCTTAAATTCAATATTATATATTCTATCTGCATTTTCTATTTTCATGAAAACTGTATCAAGTGAGACCATATTCTGGGTAAGCAGCCCCACTGTTGAAGATGATGCCCAAGGTAATTTAACAGCGCTTGTGTTACCAGCATAGACGGTTGTGAAAACCACTTCACAGTAACGCCATCTGTTAAAACTTAATAGGATCCAGTCATTAACTGATCCTGGCTTTCATGCTGGAAAAAGTAAAATTCAGTCTTTTGATGTTAAATGAGAGCTTGACAGAAACGAAAGGAGACCGCCTGGAAGCTTCCGTCTGCCGGAGGTTCACCATGCTCCAGTCTCTAAACCACATAAGGCTACGAAGTCAGACCAAAGAGGCAGAAGGTCACCAGGGAAATTGTCCTGTAGTGAGACAGTCTGCATGATGAAATCTTAGAAAAATAGGTACTTTTGCTGCTGAGGTTTTGTCAGGTTAACACAATTACAAAAGCAGGGTCACACCAGCTGGAGACGTTAACACTGGCTTGGACTCATCCCCACCTCTCTGTGTAGGAAATATATCAACTTAGCACCATAGCAAAGTCAAGTGATTTCAAAGATAGCTACAAAGTTACAAATATATATTATGAGATTATTACAGTGATACTAAGTTTAATCTGAACTGTGAATTAATTTTATTTGAATTTGGAGGCTCATAACCGTTTAATCCTTCCTTAGTTTCACCACACAGGAAAATACCTAAATCCTAACGTTACACTGAAAACTGCATTGTGATAATATATGGTTTTACAGAATGCTTCAGCAGTATGTATATTTTGAGGTAGACAGGTAATATTTACTCAGACACATCTACTCACAAACCCCTGTAGTAACTCTAAACCATGATTTGGACGAACAGCAAGCTTAGGTAACTGAATAATTCCAACAGTCCCAGAAGTTAATGGGTTTAAAATAGAGGTGAATTTTGACCAACTCCTAACAAAGAATCTGCTTTTACGTTGTAAGGCGGCCTTAGAATGCAAATCGCTTGGATGGAACTAATCTGAACATGCCCTCGTCCCCACGCTGGATCACCACAGCTGCTCCCGCCGTCCCACTGTCCCACCACGTCCGTCCCACGTCCCACCGTCCCACTGTCCCACGTCCGACGTCTGTCTAACAGGAAGCAGAAGAGAACGAGAAAAGCTGAGTGTCGATGAGACAACCACAACTTTCAAAGCAAAGTCAAGAAACAATTCTCGCCTCTAAGGTGAAATACTTCATGGATTACCTGGCTGACGACCTGCTCATCTACGTCTCGGGGAAGGAGGAGGAGGGGAGGGGTTCTAGGTTCAACAAGAAACAAACAGGAACATCCAGGTGCAGATTACAATGAAGGCTGCAGGACAACACGTCAACTGCTCCAGAAAATGGCTCCTTTCTCCTCATTCTTGCCTTTATACATCCCAAGTTACAGTTTTAAAGGAAAAAATGTTCATGTGCTGGCAAAGAGGTCATTCTGTGATTTGACAAAAATATTAATGTGTGGGAGGAGAGGGGCTGGCAGTGTGCACTGCCGGTGACCGAAAGGCAGCTCCTTGGGGCAGGAGCAGTTTCCCTGCCCGTCCCGTCCTCCACGACACTTGCAAAGCCATCTTCCACTGGCAGCTGCCACAGTACAGGAGCCATTGCCACCAACGGGGGAGGGGAGAACTGCAGAAATGGCCCAGCCCCCACTGCATGTGGGCGCTTCTGGTATGGACCTGACGCTGTTACCAGCGAACATTCCCCGTGGCGCCAGGCGCTCTGCGCCGCATCAGAGGGGCCTGGCAGGGAAGGAGCCCACCAAACACGCCACGTCTCTCTCTTCAGCAAAATGAAAACGGGACAGAGTAAGTAGGAAATAGAATGATGGCACTGAACAATTTGTGCCCTTTTTAATAAAGAACTTTTTAAAAACAAGAATTCTTTTGCAAACCAGCACTGACCTGGTTAAACTGCCTCTGGTCTACCCTGCTGAGTGTGTCAGAAATCGCGACCCATGCCCGTGACTGGGCTGTGGCGGGGGCAGGAACCCCCTCGCCCGGCCTGTGCTGAGCATGTGTCCCAAGAGAGTCCTCGTGCTGACCAGCCTACAACGTCACACGACACAAAGGCTAATGAGTTAGGGGCTACGGTCTTTGTTGTGTTTCATAAGGTGGAAAATTAAATACCGTGGTTAAATCATAATATTAATGGAAACGTCTTTTGGTATGCTTTTAAATTAAACTTTTATATATCTTCCAAGTCTTCAGGAAGCTAAAGGCAACATAAATATTGTCATTCACCATGAAAAGGTATTTTTTCAATAACTTAGGAAGGATTCTATAAAAGTACAAGTATTTCTGAGGCTTATCATAAACCTAATTCATAAACTAAACTGAAATGAACTCAGATTTTCGAGACCTGGAAACAAGCAAAGGTGATCTGTGTCAGGAAGGTGATTTTCAAACCATGTCACACTACATTTATGACTCTGGTCTGTGAATCTGAAGCAAAGAGAAGAGTATCATTCAGCTACACGAAACTGTGAAGTGTTTTCATCCTCTGTAAACGTGGTGCTGGTAGTGTCTTGTTGAGTGTGAATTCTCTCATACAAAAGTTATAAATATTCTCTATTCAGAAGTCTGGTCCACACGACACCCAGAGGCAACATTCTGAAGCGTGTGGCCACGAGGACACCTGCACAGGACGCCCAGGGGTGCGAGGGCCAAGTCTGCGGGCACGGGTGCTGCTCACAGCAAGTCCATCTTGGGTCTGTAGTGCAGCAGGAGAGGGGCCTTCTGGAAGACACAAGAGCACAGGGCACTTCTCAGCAGGGACAGACAAGACCAGCTCAGCAGGGGAGGTAAGGGCTGAAGAAATGTGCTCGGACACAGCCCCACGAGCAGGGTCTGGTGCTGAGTGACGTGGAGTGGGGCCAGAAAGAGGCCGGAGGAATGAGCCCTGCCCAGCCCCCACACCCCTCCCCACCTCCCTCCAACCTCCAGCCCAGCCCCCACACCCCTCCCCACCTCCCTCCAACCTCCAGCCCAGCCCCAGGTCAGCCCAGGCAGCCCTAGGACAGGGCTCCACCATCTGCTTCCTGCTTCAGAAAGAGGTGCCCAGAGGCTCCAGGGCCCCCTCTGCCTGCAGCAGCCAACCTTCCCGAGCAGGGGCAGGTGAGCGAGACCACCTGGGCCCAGAAGGCTCTGTGCCTCACTCTGGGGTCAATAATTTCAGAAAGACTGAAACTGCATTTCACAGCAATCTGTAGCTAAATCATCTAAGTTCTCAAGAGAAAAAGTAAGCACAGAAGAGTAACTGCCATTTGTAGCAGATTCTGAAAATTAAATAAAACTACTATAAAGTGACAAGTCTCACCTTGAATCTCCACCTTGTGACAACCACAAATTTGAGTGTGTGGTCCTTGCCCAGGATCTCCTCGTTGCATAAAATGTCCAGCTGGCGGGAAAAGAAGCTTCGATTAGAGGACGGAGGATGTTCCGCACACACAGCCTCGGCCTAAGAGCAGGACGCGCCTAGTCGAAAGGATAAACCTTCTGCGCCTCTTTGAAACATGGCTCCGCCGTCGTGTATGAACGAACGTGTACAGAGGTGAAGTTTGGCTCATTTATTCATTTATCCCTGCCTCGTACCAAAGAGGAAATCTGGTGCAACACATCAGTGACAAGTGCCAGCAACGCTCCTGTTCAGACCAGGTGCTCCTCCTAGGGGCACAGCAGGTCCCTTGGGCTCAGAGCACCAGGTGGCCCCAGAGACACTGGCCCGGCTGTTCACACGTGATAGGGAATGAGGCTGCATATGGCTTTGTCCAAGCCCATGCTCCCTGCTTCTCTGAGACACCCAGGAGGCCAGGGTGGCCTCTCCCTCCCTCCCCCAAGGCCCCCTGCACTTCTGAACTGGCTACACCCTTGCCACTGTCCTGCCCCCGTCCACCACATTGATGCACTAAGAAACAGGGAGAGGCGGTTGGCACAGGAATCGCCAGCCCCAAGGGCCTCCAGGATTGTTAAGGGTTCAGGCAGCTCTTGAACCCCTCTTGGCACCCTTGTCAGTAGGACAGTGCCTGCACAGGGGCACCAGGAGGCCACAGGACAGACACATCACCCATCCCACACTGGGGGGCCCAGCCCATGCCAGGTCCAGCTACCTCCACCAGGCCATCCCCAGACTGTTCACCCAGGGAGCACCTGTCCCTGCCAGGCCCCACCTCTGGGCCAAGCCATCCCTCTCACAACACCGGGGAAAGGAACTTTTTTTTTTTTTAATTAAATAGACTTTTATTTTTTTAGAGAAGTTTTAGCTTCACAGCAAAATTGAAAGGGAGGTCAGAGTGCCCCAGCACCTCTGCCCACACACACGTGAGCCTCCCCACTCTCAACATCCCCGCAGGAGTGGTCTTTGGTCACCATCGATGAACACACATGGGCCAGGCCACCATCACCCGGACTCCAGAGCTGACACAGGCCTCAGTCTTGGGGCTGGACGAATGTCTGATGACATGTGTCTATGGTTACAGGGTCACTGTTCATGCCGCCTCCCCTAACCTCTGGCAACCACTGATCTTTTACTGTCTCCATGGTTTTGCCTTTTCCAGAATGTCACACAGCTGGAATCACACAGTCTGAGCCTCTTCAGACTGACTTCTTTCACTGAGCAGTATGCAATGGAGCTTCCTTCATGTCTTTGCATCGCTTCATGGCTCATTTCCTCTTAGTGTTGGTAACACGGCACCGTCTGAGGTGCCAAGAGTTTGTTCCTCCATCGCCTACGAAGGACAGCTTGCTGCTTCCAGGTTTTGGCGATTATGAATAAATCAGCTATAAATACCTATGCGCAGGTTTTTGTGTGGACCTAAGTTTTCAGTTCCTTTGGTAAATACCAAGGAGCGTGACTGCTGGCTTGTGTGGTAAGACTGTTTCGTTTTGTAAGAAACCACGAAGCCATCTCCCAAAGTGGCTGTGCCACTCTGCGTTCCCACCAAACAGGCCGGCGTTCCCGCTGCTTCCCACCCCCGTGAGCATGTGGCGCTGTCGGTGTTCTGGATTTTGGCCGTTCTAAGAGGTGTGCAGTGGTGTCTCGTTTTAATTTGCGTCTCCCTGACGACGTATGATGCTGACCCAGACTGCCCTTCAAACTCCTTCAGGGATGGGGAGGAGCGTCCCCCACCCTCGGGAAGGGCCAGGCAGGGGGCCAACCCAGGCCAGCTCTGAGCGCACCTCGTGGATGCTGCTAATGAGGCACGAGTCTGATGAAAGTGGGGGTGGGGGGTTGCACCGGAGACGGCCTCACAGGCCACCCTTGAACCTGGCCTGTGCCGCCGTTGTCAGCAGCATTCCCCGTCAGCGGCTCCTAGTCCACACTGCCCATCCACACACATAGTTTGTGCACCCCCCACCACAGGCCCAGTGGTCCCCATCTCAAGGCTGGTGTCCTCGTCCTAGTCCTCAGCACTCAGATCCTGCCACCCTACGGCTGCCCAGCATGTGTAAAGGCCCCCAGAGCCTCCCAGAGACCCCTTGGGGCTCTGAGCTGCAGGTTGAGACCCTCCATGATGCCAGCAGGGGCCCCAGGGACTGATCGCCACCTGATGGGGGAAAATCTCACATCCTTTCTTCTGGTGGTTCCTGGGGAGGAAAGGGCCTCACCCTGGACCGCCAACCTCTCCTCAGGCCACCCCTAGGTGTATTTCATGCCCCCACTTCCCAATGAACTTGAGCACCTCCGCCCTCATAGGAAAACCAAAGTACCTCTCACCCCTCCGCCCCCGGACACTGTCCTCTAAACTTAGCAGAAAGCCTTTTTCTGTTTACTTCTCTCCGTCTCCTCACATCCTGACTCGGTTTCTCTGAGGGCTCTGGGCAGCCCTCGTGGAGACCCTGGCTCCCTGGTCCTGAGCTCACCTCTCCAATACGTGCACCAGCCTGTCCCCAAAGATGCCACCCCGTGCTCAGGCCCCCACAGTCTTCCCTGACCCCTTCCTGCCCTCTGCAGCCCCACCAAGTCCACCAGCAACTTCTTCTGGCTTTCTCTGTAGTAGTGTCCTGGGGCTGTCGTGGAAGCTGCTAGCACTGGGGGACTATAATCAACAGAAATTCATTGTGTGGAGCCCAGAAGCATGAAATCCAGTTGTTGCCAGGGCCACGCTCTCTCTGCAGAAGCTCTAGGGGAGTGTCACAGTCTGTTCAGTGCTGCTATAACAAAACACACAGGCTGGGTAATTTATAAAGAACAGAAATCAATTTCCTCACAGTTCCGGAGGCTGGGAAGTCTAAGACGAGGCGCTGGCCTGTGGTGAGGGCCTCTTGCTGCGTCCTCATGGTGGGGCAAAGCGGCAGAGAGAACCCACTCCCACAGCGCCCTTCCCAGCAGCATGAATCCACTCACGGGGTGGAGCCCTCACGACCCACACACCTTCCAAGGGAGCTGCACTAGGGATCGAGGTTCTAGCACATGAATTTTGGAGGATCCTTCCTGTCTCTTTAGCTCCAGGGGGCCTGCGGACTCCTCCTCCCGGCCACGTCCCTCCAGCCTCTGACTCTGTGTCTCGGTTGCCGCAAGTCTCCCTCTGCCTCACACTTGTAAGGACTTGTCATTGGATTTAGGGTCCTCCCAGATAATCCAGGATCATTTCAGCTCACGATCCTTAACTGAATTCCACCTGTAAAGATCTTTTTTCCAGGTAAGATCCCATTTGTAGGCTCCATGGTCAGGATGTGAGCTCGTCTCTCTGGGGCCACCACTGCACCCACTGCTTGTTCCAGAACACATCTCAAGTCTGTCCACTCCTCCCCCTTGACTGCCTCTGCCACGGCCAGTCTCTCCTGCTTCCATGCCTGCACCCCACAGCACATTCCACACAGCCCGAAGGGCCTTCTGCAACTCCACCTCAAACCTGTGCCCTCTTACCACCCAGCATCTAATCTGTGCAGAGCTGATCATGTGATAGTCTGCATCCTCCAACCAGTGTCACTGCCCTGGGGGCGTTCCCATGTGCTCGCGTGCTGCAGCCCTCAGCCCTGCCTCACACCAGCAGGCCACCGGGTTTCACTGTACGCTCAGTATTTATCACAACTTGGAAGTGCCCTCTTGTCCATCCATCTATTCACCTGTCCCTCCCTCAGCCCACCCACCACCCACTCATTTGCAGACGTGCAGAAGAGAAGAATCCCTCCTCAGGAGGAAAGAACCTGCGTGACACAGTCACCCCCACTCTCTACCAGTGGGGGCTGCAGGCGCCTGGTCCTGAGCCTCTAACAACCCCCACTGTTTCCTACCACGCTATCTGGCAGGGTAGGCAAAACAAATTGAGTTTCTTCCTGATTAAAATCTCCAAAGTTGTTAATAAAAAACAAACCCAAAGAATTTTAGAAGCATCACTGTTACAGAGAAGACATGACTTGTTATAGTTCCTATTTATGGATCAACTATTACCTCGTTGAAAGATGAAAGGTTAAGTTTCTTGGCGATGAATTTCTTCAGATGCAAGACCGTGGCCTGGGCGGAGCAGCGGATCCATTTCCGTTTCAGCCCGCGCAGTTTGCTGCTGTTGCACTCCAGACAGATGCTCACCTTTGAGAGGGACACAGGCGCGTCAGGATGGATCTGCCTGGACTGGTCTCAGGAGGTTCTCTTAGAAACCTACTAATTCCTAAATCTAAGACTGCTGACCTTTTTGAAATCAGAAATCTGCTTTGACCTCAATACTGCAAAAAATAATTTTATTTCAATCACTTTACACACATTATCTTAAAATGTTTATACTTTGCTTGCCGTTTTGGGAAATACAATCTAACCCTGTTAATTTTATCTTATTAACATAATACTTTAAAGTAAATCCAAGAGTCATTTCTCCATCGCAGGCCTGAGTTCTTGGTCTGAGTTAAACCTGTCCTGAGCACTTCTACCCAGTGGGGTGCAGAGCAGTCACCCCCACGTCTCCCGGCACGATGTGCAGAGACGCAGAGCAAACAGTGGCAGCGATACTGATTCCACCCGGTGCATCCAGGAAGGTTTTATAAGGGAAGGAGCGCTGTGCTTGGCCTTGAAGAGGACAAGCAGATGCACCAGAGAAGAAAAGAGCATTCTTGGCAGAGGAAGAGCCACAGGTCTGAAAGTTCACTGCTGCTGCCCAGATGCAGCAGCCGTGGGGTGAAAGCACAGGTGAGCCCAGGTGCCCAGGAGATACACAGCAGAAAGTGACTGCAGAATCACAATGGCACGGTGCCAGCAGACACAAAGGGGAATCTGCCAAGGGGGACAACCCCTCGCCCCAGGTCCCGGGGGACCCCAGGTGAGGAAGTAAACGTCCTCAGCAAATATCCTTCAGTAGTGGCCATGACAAATGGCACTATCAGGCCCCTTAAAATCCACATAAAACAGCTAACAAAGGAATTGACTGAAAGCTGTCTAAAATTCCAGAAGATACAAAAGAAAGCTTAAAAACGTGAGACATCATGAGTAAGGAACAGACAGGTATTGAAGATAACGAGATGTAACTTCTAAAAATCAAAAACATTCACCGAGATGAAAAACTCAGTGGATGGCTGAGCCACAGATTAATCTCAGCTACAGATAGATTCACTTTCTAAAAATTCATTTGAAGAAATTACGTAAGAAGTAAAGAGACAAAGACAGCAATTAACGCAACAGCACAACGGAAAGAGAAAGGAAGAGTGGGGGCACCAGAGGGAAATGACAAACAACACGGGAAAGGCAAACTTTAAGAAACAATGAAAGACATAAATCTTCAGATTCAGGAAGCAAAACAATCCAAAACAAAAGAAATAAAAGATACAGACCCAGACACTTGCAAATGCAATCAAAGGCCCCCCAGGAGCAACTGCAACTGACCCAGAAAACAAAAAGCCCCCATGGTGCGGACAGGACAAACAAGCTAACGGAGCGGTTTTGAGACAACTGTGAAGAGACCAGCAAGAGACCCAGAAGAGACCCAGAAGGAGAGGGGACCCCAGGGCCTGAGTCCTTGGGGAGCATGGTGGGGCCCGGGGTGGGGCTGGGCACAGACTCAAGGTTAACTTTGGACTTTTTAAAAATATAAATATTCATTTAAACATCTTGTAACCACAAAATAACAGAAGTAGAACTTAACAACTTACTAGTAGAAAAAGACATTAAAGAAAACTCACTAACTCAACAGAAGCCGGGAAAGGGGAAGCAAGAAAGCAGAGGCCGAGCCAACTCCAGGGAACCGTGTAAACGTAAAACTATTGCCGGTTAAAAATTTTCTAATTTGGCCGGGCGCAGTGGCTCACACCTGTAATCCTAGCACTCTGGGAGGCCGAGGCGGGCGGATTGTTTGAGCTCAGGAGTTCGAGACCAGCCTGAGCAAGAGCGAGACCCCGTCTCTACTAAAAAATAGATAGAAATTATATGGACAGCTAAAAATATATATAGAAAAACTAGCCGGGCATGGTGGCGCATGCCTGTGGTCCCAGCTACTCGGGAGGCTGAGGCAGATGTATCGCTTGAGCCCAGGAGTTTGAGGTTGCTATGAGCTAGGCTGATGCCACGGCACTCACCCTAGCCCGGGCAACAGAGCGAGACTCTGTCTCAAAAAAAAAAAAAAAAATTTTCTAATTTGATTTTTTAAAAAATGTACCTCTATGCTGTAAAAAGTGTCACATTTAAGGAAGGTATTTTAAAAATGGAAATACCTGGTAATATTAACCTAAAGAAGCTAGATTACTATTAGATAAAGCAGACTTTAAGAAATAAAGCTTATTGAGAAAAAAAATCCCCTAATGATGAGGGACATTTCTAGACCTGAATGCACCTAGCGACACTCACACTGACTCGATAGGAACGCACAACCACTGAAGGGGCTTCTCTTTCCCAGCAAGGCAGAGCGGGTCCCACCCTCTGTAGGCAGACACCCTCTCAGGCTCGCAGAAGTGGGGTCGGCTGGACCCCAAGTGATGGGGTCACAGGTGCCACGTGGACTGCAGTGCAGCCAGCTAGCAAGCAGCCCCAGTCTGTACCTTGTGCGAAGCTCTGCAGGCACACCTGGGAGAGAACCCAGTGCCCCAGGAAGGTGTGGGGGCCTGAGGGCGCCAGCGTGGAAACTGCAGGCTCTGCTACACACGGGAGAGAAGAGTTCTCTTTTTGTGTAACGAAAGGTGGAAGAAAGCAAGCATTTATTTTTGCTCAGATTTACATAAATTCAGGAAGTAGCATGAGGTGGTTCTCCACATGGGGCTGGGGCCAGTGACAGGGATGAGAATGGAATTTAAACCTTTTATATGATATTAATCTTTGGACTATGGAAATGTATTGCCTACTTAAATACACTAAATTACAAACATGCTTGTGATTTTTTAACAGCTTTATTGAGGTATAATTTACACACACTTCTTTTAAGTATCCAATTCAATTTTCAGCAAATTTATAGAGCTATCATTTCCATCACCTCAGAAACAACCCTCCTGGCTCTCTGCCTTTGACCTCACTGCTTCCCGCCCCTGGCAATCACTGCTCTGCCTTTGTCTTTGTGGTTTTAACTTGCATTTACTGATGCCTAGTGATGCTGAGCATCTTTTCATGTGATTATTAACCAAACCCCAACTAACAGCTGGGCTGAGCAACCCTGGCCTCCCAAAGTGCTGGGATCAGGAGCACGAGCCCATGCCCAGCCTGGGAGCCGAACCTTCTGTACGTCCTCTCTGGGGAGGTGTCGACTTGCATCTCTTACTTAGCTGCTGGGGCTGTTCACCTTCTTACTGGGTGATAAGAGTGATATAGTCTGGATATGAATCCTTTATCAGAGATATGACTTGCAAATATTTTCTCCCAGTCTGCAGATTATCTTTTCATTTTCTTCATAGTGTCTTTTGAAGAGCAGCAGTTCTTAGTTCGATGAAGTCAATTCATTATTTTTCTTTCATGGATTGTGGTCTTGGTGTTGAATATGAGAATTCTAGGCCCGAATATGAGAATTCTAGGCCCGACTCTAGGTCCTAGAGTCATCTTTTTGCATGTAGATATCTAACTGACCCAGCATCATTTGCTGAAAGCACCATTCTTTCCCCAGTGAATGAGCCTTGGCACTTTTGCTGAAAAATAACTGACCACAAATCTAAAGGTTTATTGCTAGACTTTAGAACTTGTTCCATTGATTTATGAGTCTGTCTTCATGCCTGTAACATAATGTCTTAATTACTGTAGCCATATAGTATGTTTTGATGTTTAGAATTTTCAATACATACTTTTAAAAATAACCCATGGGTAACTCAACAAGAACAATTGAATTCAAAAAGGGGCAAAAGCAGCCTGGGTAACAGCGAGACCCCATCTCTACAAAAAATAAAAATTAGCTGGCCAAGGTGGTACGTATGCACCTGTAGTCCCAGCTACTTGGGAGGCTGAGGTGGGAGGACTGCTTGAGCCCAGTAGTTTGAGGTTGCAGTGAGCTATGATGACACCACTGCACTCTAGCCCAAGAAACAGAGTGAGATACTGTCTCCAAAAAGAAAAAAAAAAAAAAAGGCAAAAGACTTTAGATATTTCACTAAGAAAATATACAAATGGCCAATAAGCACATGAAAAGCTGCTCAGCATCACCAGTTATTAGGGAAATGTAAATCAACACCACAGTGAGATATCACCTCACACCCACTAGGATGGCTACTACCAAAGAACCCAGAAAAAGTGTTGAGAAGGATGTGGAGAAACTGGAACTCTTGTGTGCTGTTGGTGGAATATATGATAAAATGGTGCAGCCGATGCAGAAAACAGTGTCGTAGTTCTTCAGAAAGTTAAAAACAGAATTACCATATGACCCAGCAATTCCACTTCTGAGTATACACACAAAAGAATGGAAAATAGAATCTTAAAGAGATATTTGTATGCCCAGGTACAGCAACATTATCCACAATAGCTAAAACGTGGAAGCAGCCCAAGTGACCAGCAGAGGGGTGGACACACACACTGTGGTCCCCACACAAGGGGCATCACTCAGCCTTAGAAAGGAATGAAGGTCAGACACAGGGTGCGACATGGATGAACCTCAAAAACATGACGCTCAGCAAAAGAGCCAGACACCAAAGGCCACATCTTGTGTGATTCTATTTGCTGAAATGTCCAGAACAGGCACATCCACAGACAGAGGCCGGGCCGGTGGGGCGGGGCTGGGGACGGGGTCTCCTTCTGAGGTGATGAAATGTTCTGGAACTAGAGAGAGGTGGTTGTATAACACTGGGAATGCACTTAATGCCCCTGAACAGCACACTTGAAAATAGTTAAAATGGCAATTTTTTTGTGTATTTTAACCTGGTTTAGAAAATTGGAAAAAAATAACCCATAGGTCAAAAAAGAAATCATAATGAAAATTCACAATTATTTAAGACCAAACTGTATCTCTGGAAACCACCCGAATGCTCAATTCAAGAGTTTAGGAAACAAACAAAAGGGTGACCTAAAAAGAGCAGAGGCAAGGGAAGAAGGGACCGAGTGCCGTCTCGCAGACAGCATGAGAAGACAGAGACAGATGTGGTCATGACAGAGAAAAAACACGAGAATTCCAAGAACTGCTTTTCTGCCAAAAAAGCTGACAATTTAAGTCCAAGCAGAAAATCTCCTAGAAAAATATAACTGACCAAAATGAACTAAAAACGAAATAGAAGAAATTTAATTTGTAGTTAAAAATCTATCTACTCCCCTCTCCCCAAACTAGCCAAGATCTGTTGGTTTTATAGGTAGTTTACTAAACATTCAATAAACTGATAATCCAAATCTTATATAAACTTTTCCAGAGAATAGGAAAATGGGAAAAGAGGGACTATCCCCAGCTATGAGATTTACGTACCCTTGATTCCAAAATTATACGATACACACGAAAAAATGAAAAGTATGGGCCAGGTGTGGGGGCGCATGCCTGTAATCCTAGCACTCTGGGAGGCTGAGGCAGGAGGATCACTTGAGCTCAGGAGTTCAAGACCAGCCTGAGCTAGAGTGAGATTCCATCCCCACTAAAAATACAAAAATCACCTGGGTGTGGTGGCGTGTGCCTGTAGTCCCAGCTACTCAGGAGGCTGAGGTGGGATCGCTTGAGCCCAGGAGTTTGAGGTTGCTGTGAGCTATGATGACACCACTGCACTCTACCTGGGTGGACACTGTGACAGAGTGAGACTCTGTCTCCAAAAGAAAAAAGAAAAGAAAAGGAAAGTATGGTCTAATCTCAGTTTGAACATATATACATAATCCTAAAGAAATATTAGCAAGTCTAAAAATATATTTTAAAAATTATGATCAAATTCAGTTTATCTCAGGAATGAAAGGATGGTTTAACAATTGAAAAATATATTTATGCAATTTACTATATTAGCATTTTAAAGGAAGATAATCAAGTGACCCCATCAATAGATGCTGAAAAAAACGTGATAGAATCCAATACCCAGCCAGGTACAGTGGCTCACGCCTATAATCCCAGAGTTTTGGGAGGCCAAAGCAGGAGAATTGCTTGAGTCCAGGAGTTTGAGACCAGTCTGGGTAAGGTAGTGAGAACCCGTTTTAAAAAAAATGAAAATTAAAAAAAAAAAAATCTAAAAAACTAGCGGAGTATGGTGGCACGTGTCTATAGCCCCAGCTACTTGGGAGGCTGAGGCGGGAGGGTTGCTTGAGCCAAGGAGTTTGGGGTTACAGTGAACTATGACGACGCCAAAGAAAATCCAACACCCATTCTCAGTAAAAACTCAGCAAACTAGGAATGGGAGGGAAACCTCAGACTCTAAGGTGAAGTGTTAGAAATCTCTCCTTCAGTGTGCGGAACAGGGAGGATGCACCACACCACCCCAGCCCAAATAAGCAAGACAAAAATCGCTGAGAGGTTTCCCGAGGATGAAGCTCAGTGCTGGCTCTGCTGGAGGCTGGGATTGTGCTGCCTGCCTACTCTGCTTCCCAGAGCTCTGGCTTGGGAGCTGGCCATCAGGCTAGAGCCTGGCCCTGTTGTGCTCAGCTCTGCTGGAGAGAGGAGGGGGCGAGGTCCACCAAGGTGGCGGCATCAGGCGGTCATAGGTATGAGTCCTTTCTCCACCCAGGGCCTTCCGCCTAGATCCCCACAGTGCATGTGGGGAAGGAGGCTGAGCCCACACAGGGGCCAGAAGCCCCTGACCCCAGTCTTACGCTGGACAGGAGCCATTTCTGTCACAGCTGTCCACACATGCTCAGTACAGGACACACACAGGAAAGCCATGGCTCCCAGTGCCCCTGCCTGGGGCCTTGGCTTTGTGTGTCCTATCCAAGGACTCCCAGCCCAGAAGCAGTTTACTAGTCTGGGTCACTTTTATGGCACCGGTGCCTAGCCACACCTGCAGGGACACAGCGCTGGCAGAAGGAATGCCAGTCACCACACCAGAGCAAAGCCCAGGCCCACAGCTGACCCATCTACACACACGTGGAAGATCCACAAGGACTGACAAGAAGAAAGACTAGTGAGAGAGTTCACCTTCAGAACAGAAAATCCTTATGAAAAAATGCACTGAATTCCTAGGGCTCAGCAGCAATGAGAAAATGCGACTTCCAACGACACCGTGCAATGGGAACTCGGGGGCCCGGAACGCCAGGCACCAGGATGTATGAGACCACCGTGAGGACAATCGTGAGGTTACTGAGCCACAGGAAAAAGACCTAACAGACGGTAAGATACGCTGCTTAAGGACAGGAAGACTCAATTTTGTCAAGACTTTACTTCTTCCCAAATAAATCCATGAATTTATTCAGTGTCTTTCTAATAAAAGTTCATCTAGATTGTTCAGGGAACTTGGCAAGCTGATTTCTAATTTTTACTTGGAAGAAAAAAGGGCCGTTACTTCAGACAATTCTGAAGCAGAAACCACATAATAATGGTAACATAATTGAATCATGGCAAATCAGTGAATTACCTTTGGCACAGGGGGAGACCTGAGTGTGTGTGGGAACTTGCACAGGGTGAGGCTCGTGGGCCTGGGAGCCACAGGAGCAGGCCCGAGTCAACTGGCCGACCCTTGACCTCCACCTTGCCCTCTGCACAGTGTCAACGGCAGCGGCCAACAATTTAATTGTTAAGAGCAAGACTTTAAATATTTTCAAGAAAATATAGGAGAATGTATTTATGACCTCGGGATGAGGAAAAATTTCTCGACATACAAAAGAATATACTGATAAATTTAATTATGTCGAATTTAAAAACTGTGAATAATGATGGGCCCACAAACAAAGCCGACAGTCACCGAATGAAAGACAATCTCTGTACCATGCACAGCCACAAAGGATGAGTCACTGCTGCAGTGTGAGTAGGAAAAGCCAGCCCAGCGCCCGTAGTCCCAGCTACTCAGGAGGCTATGACCGGAGGATGGCTTGAGCCCAGGAGTTCCAGGCTGCAGTGAGCCATGACGATACCCCGAGCTTCAGCCTGGGCAATGGAGTGAGACCTTGTCTCATTCATTCATAAGTAAATAAATAAGAAAAAGTTACAATACCCAATATAAAAACAGGTAAAAAGCAATTTATAAGTGGAGGAACCAAGAGAACCAAGAAATACTTGAAAAGATATTCGACACCACCTGTATGCAGGAAACTTTGGAATTAAAAAATAACCAGGTATCATTTCATACTCAGCTGACAAGAACTAAAGCCTGAACTAAAAGAATAACAAATATCGTTGCACGCACGTGCATAAGGAGAAAGGTGTGCTGTTGTTTAAAAGAGTGATGTGCTAGTTGGCACCTAAGTCTTCAATATTAGAACAGATAGAAAATTAGGTAAGAATTATACAGTGCAACAGTATCCACTGTAGTATACACTCGGCACAAAACGCAGCGAAGGCCACATGAACTGCACAGCACTGTATAATGCACAGCAGTTAACATCAAGTAGTTACATCACACATCTCAAAAAATCTCAAAAATGTAATTTTGATTGGAAAAAGTGAGTTGCAGCAAGACCTGTGCTGCTTTCTCTTGCTTAGAGCCACAAACTCGACACAAGCCCATGTGACAATGGCAAGCTCTGTTTAGTCCTTGGGGCCACACTCACCTGGGGGTGAACAAGAGCCCACGCCTGGGGGGCTGCATCCACTTCACCAGCAAGGCCTGGGGACTTGCTTACAAATGTGCCCAGACCCAGTGCTTCACTCGTCTGGTTTCCCCGCAGCCACCCAGGCTCCACGGATCACTCACTGCAGAGCAGCTGCGCTGACCGCTGACCCTTCCAGAGTGAAGCCACACTAGGCTGCACCCACCAGCGCCTCAATATCACATCCCCACTCCCCAATCGCCCCCTACAGGTTAAAGTTCTCACCATGGCGCCCCTGAGGTCCCTGCCCTCACCCCCAGACCTCGACCTACTCACTCTGCTCCCGATCCGCTGCCACAGGTACATCCTGTCAAAGGGCCTTCCTTTGGTCCCCACCCCTCACTTCTGCAGCCTGAGAGGCTGCCCTGCCACCTGCTGCCTTTCCTGTCCCGAGTGGCTCCACTCTCCCTGGCCGCCAGGTCCTCGAAGCAGGACATACCTCCCCAGGAGCACCTGACTGCCACTGCGCTGGGCCCGGGGGAGCAGGCCACACAAATGTCACGAGTGTCAGCACCGGCACGTTGAGCACAGGAAGGAGTGGGGCTGGTGTGGGAGGCCTCTGGGGCAGATGGACCACTGCAAGATTCTGAGGAGTGAGAAGACATTCTAAAATGCATGTGGCGAGAGCAGCCTAGGCGAAGCCCTGGGGAGGGACAAGCTGGAACTGGGAGAGCAGGAAAGGCCCAGGCATGGCCTAAGGAGGAGCTGACCTGCCTTGGGCTCCCATACCAGGCCCCCCGCAGACACCGGCCTGCTCCAGGCATGGGTCATTTCCCCCTAGTTTCTGGTGCCAGGCACCACAGCCACTGTGCCTCGAGCACAACACATCTGATAAAATCCAACACCCACCCAGGCGTGGTGACTCATGCCTGTAATCCCACACTTTCGGAGGCTGAGACAGGAGGATGGCTTAAGGCCAGGAGTTCAAGGCTGCAGTGAGCTATGATAGAGCCACTGCACTCTAGCCCGGGAGACACAGAGAGACCCTGAATCAAAAACAAAACAAAACAAATTCTGTTGGTGCTGGGACCACCAGACACAGGGGTGCCTCTCCCAGGAGCAAGAATCCTTAGGAAATCCATTGGGAAGTCCGTTGGCTCAGAAATAGGATAAATATGTGAGAACGTCAGAGTCTTCTTAAAAGTGAAGTTCTGGCCGGGCGTGGTGGCTCATGCCTGTAATCCTACCACTCTGGGAGGCCAAGGCAGGAGGATTGCTTGAGCTCAGGAGTTCGAGACCAGCCTGAGCAAGAGCGAGACCCCGTCTCTACTATAAATAGAAAGATATTAGTCAAACAACTAAAAACAGAAAAAATTAGCCAGGCATGGTGTCGTGTGCCTGTAGTCCCAGCTACTCCGGAGGCTGAGGCAGAAGGATTGCTTGAGCCTGGGAGTTTGAGGTTGCTGTGAGCTAGGCTGATGCCACGGCACTCTAGCTCCGGCAACAGAGTGAGACTCTGTCTCAAAAAAAAAAAAAAAAAAGTCGAAGTTCTACTCTAATGTCCTTACTGTTTGCTTCAGTGACTTGTCAGCACTGGGGGAGAAGCTGCCATTTGCCCCAGGCCCAGCCGGCAGCTCAGGGTTGGAAGCTGTTGGAGCCAGGAAGGGGCCTTCCAGCAAAGGGGGTGGCACTGCCCTGGCCCCCCTGCCAGCCTGGCTGGTGACGACAGCAGGGCCGTCCTCAATGAGTGCTGTCAGTGCCATCTATCTGAGCTAAGCCACAAACACAAACCCCTTTTGGTTCAACTGAGGATGAAGCCTACCAAAATGACAGTAAAAAGGTATACTAGGAATAGATTCAGAATGGCCCTGGATGGACGGGTACCAGGTAACCAGAAACCCTGAGGCTGGAAAAGTTGACGGCAGGAGACCGAGGGTCTGGAGTCCCCGCAGAGGCCTGAGAGGAGGTGAAGGCAACAGCATTGTGAGGTTCTGGGGTCACCCTGGCGGGAGTCTCAGCCACACAGAGGCTCTGACTTGGCAGGGCCCGGCCCCTCCTGCCTCCACCCCAGCTTTATCCCAATGCGAATGACCCACAGGCCCTGCACCTGAAGAAAGAGGCCGCACAGGGGTCAGAGCCAGTTTAGGACCCCCAACCATGACAGCCCAGGACACTCGGGACGCCACAGCAGGCAGCGACCTGCCCTCTACAGCAGCTCTGGCCTTGCCCCTCATCCTCCAGCCCCAGCCTTCCTGGAGGCCTGAGGACAGACAGAGCAGGATGCCCGTCCACAGCCTGTCTCCGGAAGAAACAGCTCAGGGAGGAAAAATCTGGAACAGGAGCCATATGCCGCCACCCAGGGAGAAGTCAGGCTGCAGGAAGGAGACTTCTAGAATTAAATATTCCGATGGTTTACATTTTTAAAAAAGAAGAGCAGGAAAACAGCCGTAAAGCAAGTTAGGGATCTGAAGGGTAAGCCCAGAGTCTTCCGGTCACCGAGCGGGTGGGAGGAGGAGGAGACGAAAGTGTCCCTGCAGGGAAGAGATGAACACACGGGCTTCAGGACAGAACAAGCAAAACATCACAGGAGACAGATTCCCATGACTGTCTCTACCCCAAGATAAAGAGAAATCCACAAAGTCCCAAAGCAGGGGGACAGTTTACCTGTAAAGAACAGGGATCAGTTCGCAGAGGGAATTTCCATTGAAACAAGTATCATGATTAGCATCTCGAACATTTTTGGGTTATTAGACATTGTTCTGAGTACACAGATCTGACACGCTTTTGTGCTGCTCAGCGGTTTACTACGTGTCTCCCTCAGCAGGAAGACTTGGCTGGGCCACTGGCACCTGGGGGTCTGTTCCCCAGGGTCTGTGCCTAAGACCCCTGCCAGCAGCTGGGGAGCAGGGCGGGGCTGCACTGAGCAGATGGGGGCAGAGGTCTGGAGGAAAGACAACCTGCTTACTCAGATGCCACCCGGAGCCTCGACACCGAGTCCCCTGTTGGATGACACAGTCGTGCTGGAGCCCAGCATGGCTCATAAGTGGCCAGACCCTCCCACGCAGGCAGTGCCAGCGGCCACCCCCACAGGAGGACGTCCAGTGGCATTCGGCCAGGGGCAGGCATGGGGGCAGGCATGGGAGCAGGCTGTGCAGCGTGCACTTCCCTACCTGTTCTTGTTTTCTTTCTTTGATGCCTAGTGTTAAAAGTGCATAATTCAATCAATTCATCAGAGTGACTTAGGAAGGGTTTATCTTGCAATTTACGAGACAAAGTTATTTTGAGTTTAGAATTCTACGTCCACCCAAATTATCATTCGGATGTGAGGGAACCGTACAGAACTCGGATCACTACCACACCGCTGGAGGGGTGCGAGGATGCCAGATGGCCCACGAGAAAGGACGACAGAGAGTAAATCCATCAGATTATGTAAGAAAGACACCAAAAAAGCCCATAGTAACCCCTATAATCTAAACAATTGTTAATATTGTATCAAAACTAAGTAAAAGTAAAAGGTATTCCTAGAATAAAAATAGTGTGAAATAGAATTAAAAATTCCCAACAATGACCTGAACAAAATGCCAGATGACCTTACAAGTCTGGGAAGATGGTGAGAGTGGCTTTCAGAAAAGAGTCACAGAGTCTGGTCCTGGTCCAAGGAGTTACAGATGTGGGTGATCCTACAAACTGACACAAAATCTAAGTCCCAACGTGTGAAAATGTCAGCACAGTCACCAGAAGAATAAAGAGAATGAAGGATGGTTTACCATGCACTCACCTCACTACAAACAGATCATCTGACCCTCACAAAAACCCAGAGGCCATTGCTATTACTGCCTCTGCTTGGCAGAAACCGAGGTGCAGGGTTGAGCCACCTGCGATGATGGTCCCTGAGGTTAGTGGGAGAGTCCCTCTCACCTGTGTCACCATCACACTCACCGCCAAACCCAGCCAAAGGATAAACAGGCCCCCACACCCTTGGAAAATCCACATTCAAGTGGACCACAGGAAGACTTCAATCCCGTAAGGCAGAGGTCAGTGTAGACAGCAACCACTGACCACTAAGGGAAGAAGACAAAAACTGAGGGCGAATTGGAGCCAAAACAAGCCGCTTCACTTGGATATTTGAGAACACACTTCTTGATTACAAAGGAAATATGATGAAATTATACTCTCTTTAGAAATGAATGCCCGTGAGAATATTATTTATCAAAGTCTGGGGGATGCAGCTAGGCACCCACAAGAAAATATACAGCCTTAAATGGGTTTTTTAAAAAAGACCAAGAACACATAAAGAAAGGTTTTAACTCAAGAAGCCAGGAAACAAACAAACAAACAAACAAACTAGATGCTTTAAGAAAATTAAATAATCAACTGAAAACAAAAAGTGGCTCTTTTGAAAGCAGCTAATATCTTAGCACTTTGGGAGGTTGAGGCAGGAGGACTGCTTGAGGCCAGGAGGTCTTGCATGAGCAAGAGACCCCGTCTCTACAAAAAACAGAAAAATTAGCTAGGCATGGTGGCACATGTCAGTAGTCCCAACTACTCGGGAGGCTGAGGCAGGATGATCATTTGAGCCCAGGAGTTTGAGGTTGCAGTGAGTTATGCACTCTAGCCTGGGTGACAAAAAAGAATAAATAAATAAATAAAATAAAATCTTAAGCCCACAGCTGACTGAATTGACTCCCCACCCTTGGCCAAGGGGATCCCATAAAACCCTAAAGTTGAGTTGCCGGCCATGAGAAGGGAGGTCGGGCACACCTGGTCATGCCCCCTCCCTTCTTGAATATGTCCTCTCTAACTCATTAGCAGGCCTGAGGCTACGCAAGACAAAGCTTAAACAACATCAGCATGGCATCCATTTACTCAACAGATCACTTGAGTTTGGGCAAAGGTCTGGTGGCTTGTCACACACTGCACTCTAGCCTGGGTGACAGAGCGAGACCCCATCTCTAAAAAAAGCAAACCAACTAATAAAATAGGCAAACCTTTGACATGTTTGGGATAAAAGAGAAAAGGCAAAAATTAGTAACATTAACTACTGGAAAAATTTAAAACTGCAAAACAGAAATTAAACTTAATATATATTAATATTAAGTTTAAATCAATCTGTGGAAAACCGTACCAGAGGTACTAGGCCTGTGGCAAGATGCCCCAGGCAGGGTCCATGACGCTCACTGGCCAGGACAGCCCCCAGGCAGACCCCAGTCTGCGTCTTCAAAAGATCCCAGGCAGTCCCTCAACCCTGGAGGACTAAGGCCATGTAACAAAGGCTGACCCAGACAGGCAGAGCATGTACACAGACCCAGAGATCAATGCCACAGAAGAGAATTAAATGATCCTGGGAGGGGCATCCAAGCCATCAACAGATAATGCCTCTGCCACCTAACCCCAACCCCAACCCAAACTCCAACCCTAACCCTAACCCCAACCCTACCCCTACCCTAATCCTAACCCCTACTCCAACCCTAACCCTAACCCTAACCCTACCCCAATCCTAACCCTAACCCCTACCCAAAC
This sequence comes from Varecia variegata, assembly GCA_028533085.1. Taxonomy (NCBI): domain Eukaryota; kingdom Metazoa; phylum Chordata; class Mammalia; order Primates; family Lemuridae; genus Varecia; species Varecia variegata. Next base: position 166,279,382 of record CM052436.1, on the reverse strand, counting down.
CCTAACCCAGGATGAAACCAGGAGCCAATCAAAAAGAAAATTTCTGCTCTTCCAGCCCCAGAGGGAGCCCTTCACTCAGCAGCCCTCTCTTCTCCGCCTACCCGGAATATAGCTTTATGACATCCCACGTTTCCACACAGACCCCTGTCTATTTCTGTAATGCTTACTGCATTTTTTTTTAATAGTACAGGGTGTATAAACTAAAAAAACTAAGATTCTATCATTCTATTCTTACACCAAAACCGCACTATTTCAGTTATTATGTCTTCCGACATGGCCAATCCCCACTGGACCTTCCTTTTTGTTGAAAGGTCTCACGTCTATTGTCAAACGTTCATCTATCAGATGAGCTTCTGAGCAGCTGTTGGGATTACAACCACTGAGGTTAATTTGGGGAGAACTGACATCTTAACACCAATCTTTCCATCTAGGAAGACAGGACATTTAAAAGTTTTTGTTTGTTTGTTTTTTAGAGATGGGGTTTCATTTTCTCGCCCAGGCTGGAGTGCAGTGGTGTGATCAAAGGTCACTGCAGCTTCCAACTCCTGGGCTCAAGCAGTCCTCTGGCCTCCGCCTCCCAGGTAGCTGGGACTACAGATGCCAGCCGCCACACCTGGTGTGCAGTTTATTAGTGATGTGAATAAAGATCCCCCCCCATGCCTTCTTTTTTTTTTTTTTTGAGATAGAGTCTCGCTTTGTTGCCCAGGCTAGATGAGTGCCATGGCGTCAGCCTAGCTCACAGCAACCTCAAACTCCTGGGCTTAAGCAATCCTACTGCCTCAGTCTCCCGGGTAGCTGGGACTATAGGCATGCACCACCATGCCCGGCTAATTTTTTCTATATATATTTTAGTTGGCCAGATAATTTCTTTCTATTTTTAGTAGAGACAGGGTCTCGCTGATGCTCAGGCTGGTCTCGAACTCCTGACCTTGAGCGATCTACCCGCCTCAGCCTCCCAGAGTGCTAGGATTACAGGTGTGAGCCACCGCGCCCGGCCCCTCCATGCCTTCTGATGCTTAAATGCTGATGTAATCATCTAACAAGCATCTAAATTCTAACAGTTTCCAGTTGATTGTATGTAAGGCAATGGTATTGTTTGAGAATAATGGCATGTTTGTTTCTCATGTACATATCTCATTTGTTTCCCCATAGCATGGGCTAGACCTTCCAAAACCATGGTGAAGAACCGCTGATAATGGGCATTTTCTTGTTTCTGATTTTAATGAGACAATGCTTCTATTTCATCATAAAGTATTATAATGACTGTTATAGTTTTTAAATTAAGATACTATATTAAAAAGTTCTGTAGACATGGAATTTTATCAAACTCTTTAACAGCATCTCTGTGATTGTTTAATTTTTATTTTTTTATCTGATAATATAGAAAATGACACATGAATCCTCAATGTTACACTCTCACCTTTTTTTTGGAGATAGAATCTAGCTTTGTCACCCTGGCTAGAGTGCAGTGGCATCATCACAGCTCACTGCAACCTCAAACTCCTGGCCTCAAACAATTCTCCTGCCCCAGCGTCCCAGGTAGCTGGGACTACAGGTGTACACCACCATGCCCAGCTAATTTTTCTATTTTTGGTAGAGACAGGGTCTCACTCTTGCTCAGGGTGGTCTCAAACTCCTGACCTCAAGCAATCCTCCCACTTCAGCCTCCCAGAGTGCTAGGATCACAGTTTCACTTTCCTTTTTATGTACTGGGCTTCTCTTTCTTTTATGTCATACTCATAGACACAGAGACACACCCGGCAGAAAAGGCACAAAACAATGAATGTGAAGACCTGGGAATGGGACCAAGGAGGCCCAAGTTGAGGGGACCTATGCTCTTTCAAAGTTGGGTGTGTATTATCTTGGTAATTAAAAGGAAGAAAGGAAGAAAGAAAAACAAAGTAAGGTGTTCCGAGGGAGTGCACCAAGCAATGCCCGGCAGCTCTCCCCTTCGCCTTCCAGACTTCTCGTCTGTTGTGGTTTCAAGAACACGGGAACACCAACACAGAGACAGACAGCTCAGAGCCCCGCAGACGCAGACGCTGCCCACCTGCTCGTCACTCCTGTGGTAGTCGTGGTCCTCCTCTGGCTTCTCCTCTGCGGCCTCTTTGTTTGAACTGTCATCTGCTTTGGTTTCACCTTTTAGCACAAATAGAAAATACTGTATCATGAAATCCAAAGAGTTAAACCATTTGTTAAAACTCTACAGTATGCTCAGAACACCATCAAAAACTCACTCTACCAAGAGGCTTTGGACCAAAGCGTAGCATCTTAAGACGTCTGCCGCAACCCAGCATTGCCCTGCGTTAGCGGGTCCCTGCAGCAGCAGGAGCCAGGCTGGGCGGTTTGTAGGACACAGAAGAGGGATGGGCAGAAGGGACACGTGAGCTCCACTGCCCAGCGATGGCCAGAGCAGCCCACAGCTGTTCAGTGCTGACCATGTCCGTCTAGCTCTTCAACAGAGCCCGACTCCTGAACTTTTACTATCCTGACGCTACTTTCAAATTAAAACTTCACCTTGGGTAAGACAGAACGAGGGTCCTTAATTCCCAGATACATTTTTTTTTTTTTCCCTGAGACAGAGCCTCACTCTGTCGCCTGGCTGGAGTGCAGTAGCGTCATCATAGCTCACTGCAACCTCCAACTCCTGGGCTCAAGCGATCCTCCTGCCTCAGTCTCCCATGCAGTTGGTACTACAGGTGCACATCACCACACCTGGCTAATTTTTCTATTTTTTTGTAGAGATGGGGCTTGCTCTTGAGCTCAAGTGATCCTCGAGACTCGGCCTCCCAGAGTGCTAGGATTACAGGCGTGAGCCACTGTGCCCAGCCCCTAGATACACTTTTTAACTGCTTCTCATGGCTGTGCTCACCTGGGACCTTCAAGGCCACTAGAGCTGGCCGCTTTCCCAGTGGCAACAGCCGGGACCCTGAGATTGTCAGGAGTACAGAGTGGTCTACAAACTCCTTAGGGATGCGTGTGGTCTACCAGGCAAGTGCCACAGCTTCACAGATTTGAGTAATTTGTTGTGACATGCACAGATTTTAAAATACCACTAACATTACACTGAAACCAAACTGTTATTTTGCTGTTTTACAGAAGGACGAGCCAAGTTAAAAGCCTCAGGAAGCTTACCTTTCACTAATTTCCACAGGCCATCGGCCCCTGACTTCGCCCGATGCTCCCAGCCCGCCCCCCCAACCCAGGAGTGAAGGGGACACCTTAGGGCAGAGGCTCGTACCACCCCCCACCCCAGTCTTGCTACCTTCTAAGGCAGACGACCTGGCCCAGGGAGCGCTTTCAGGAGGCCTGAGGAGCGCAGCCGCCTGCACTTCTTAGCAGCGCACTGGCACTCACCATTCCGGTGGGGGTCCACGTGCTGCTTCGCAGAACAAGCCTCCCCCTTGACGTCTCCAGGCACCTCCATGCCCAGTTTGTGATAGAATTCCCTCTGTTTTCTCATTTCCGCTGTTAAAGACCAATACATAATCTTTTAATCTTAAGTAGGCAATGAATTATATTAAAATTCTATTCACAAACATCACATGAAGAAAATTACAGATATGGATTACAAAGACAACAAATTCAGATTGTGATTCCTCCGAGGCTGCCCCACTCAGCACAGCAGGATGTGCACTGGCCGAAGCACCTGCAGTCGCCTCCCACCCCAGGCCCAGTGTGACGGCTGGACAGGCACTGGAGCCCCTGGGCGTCACCTCCTCGGCTGCCCACAAACCTCGTGGAACCACCATCACCTGGGGTGTGATACACATTAAGGCAGCACTGGTGCCACGTCAGATATCACGGCTGACCGCAGGTAGTTCAGCCAGTGGACTCTTCCCCACGCTGGCAGCTCAGCAATGAACGTGACGCCTAGTTCTCCCAACGTCCCTGTGGCTATGACATACCCCACCAGCCCAGAGACACCCAAGGCCCCGGGTGAGGGGCCCCAGAAGAGTGCTCACTGGCTGCAGGTGGGTGATGGCTCAAGGGGGACAAGGATAGCCCAAGGCCACGTGTCCCAGCGGGCCTGCCATCTGTGTGCCTGAGTTCACTCCAACCTCCCAGCCTACAGGGTGGGTAGTCACAGCTGTGGACCCTGGGCCCATGTCTGTGCAGTGGCGGGTCAGGAGTGCCGCCTGGTGTCTGTGACCCACAGTCGAGCCGTGTGGATCCTAGGGAGGCCCCACAGAGTGAGTTTCCTACTGAAGACAGGCAGCGAGTCACTGCAACGGCTCTAGGGCTTCCCCTCAGCCAGCCTGTTGTCCAGATCACTGGCCAGTACTGCAGCTCAGCCACCCCCGCCCCGAGGCGGCCAGCACGCAGCCCTGCCAGCTAGACCAGAGGCTCTGCAAGCACAGGTGTCAGCCTGACCCTGCCAGGGACAGACAGCAGGACCAGGCAAGCATCTTGCATGTTCCAAGGAAAGACTGATTCTGTGGGACTAAGACAGCTGTTAACTGACTTTCCACAAATGCTCCGTCTATGTGACTATAAGGCTCACTCACACCCTTGCTCAGACCACACAGTGGGTAGCAAAGAAAAGTTAGAACCAATAATCTAAAAATCACTCTGAAAAATAACTTATGTACAGTTGACCAAGTAACGCTTCATTAAACTTTTTATCTGCATGTTTGTCTTCCCCTGCAAACTGTGAGCTCTGTGAGAGCAAGAACGTGAACTGGGCATGTCCCAGTCTACACAGATGCAATGCAGACACCTGACTGCACAGGAATGAATGGATGCACAAGGCAATGAGCTTGGGCAGAAAAAGAAGGACGCCTCTAGAGTCAAAGAGATGCGAGCTGACTGTCCTCGAGTGAGAGGAGCAAGAGTGTCCAGCGCTGGCACTGAACACGGCACACCAGGCTACAAGATCAGGCCACACGATCTGCGATCATCTTGAGAAGAAACGTTTCCCTCAGTAATTACATTAAAGGCAGCTCTGGAATGAAGGCTTGGGATACAGCGCTTGACAGCAGGAGGCCGTTCCTATCAGGGTCTCCAGTGCAAAAGAGGGAACCCACCTACACAGGTGGAGAACCCAACTTCAGATACCTTGTTTTATTAACAATTCCCATTTAAAAAATTTTCACCTGTCAGAATGAAAAAAGACTGAAAATAATAATACCCAATGTCAGGTATATAAATGTTAATTGGGATGATTTTTCAGGAAAGTGACTTGGCATTATATATAAAAAAATATTTTAAAAACTTAATCACTGACCCCCAAATTCTACTGCTAATAATTCATCCTAAGGAAGTACCCAGGTAAGTACGTAAGGAGATATGAATCATATATTCATTGAAGCCTTCTCTACAATTCTGAAAAATCAGAAACAACTTAAATTCTATGTGTCTGACAACAGGTGTTGGACTAATGAGAACAGCCCTGCCACGCTCGTGCCAGCCTCCTCTGCCACGGCAGACATTCCTCGCTGAGGCCGAGAGCACCTCAGAATCCTCCTCAGCACCGCATTCCAGAGTTGACAGAGTTAACAGAAGATAAACCCGACATCTGAGCACCCTGGGATGAGAGCAGGGTTCAGTGGAATACTGTCCAGTGGGATACTACGTGCAGCCCTTACAAACGATGACACAGATCATATTTACTGCCACAAAACAAGCACCACAATATGCTGTTATGGAAAAAGGCAGATTATGCATGACAGACATCATATGATCTCACTTTTTACAAAAATTAAAAAGTAACACTGAACTGGCTTAGAATCTATCAGTGTAACTCACTATATTAACAAACTGAAAAAGAGATCAAGTTGAATTTTGAGGGGCAAAACAAAAAAGAGAGAGAAAGAAAAACCACATTGACTATCCCCATAGATACAGAAAAAGCACCAGACAACATCCATTCCTGATAACCTCCCGGCAAACTAGCAAGAGGGGACTTCTTCAGCTTGATGAGAAACCAACAGCAAACATCCTACTCAGTTTATCGGTGAGGTCAGAAAAAAGACAAGGATGTCCATTCTCAACAACTTCTATTCAACATCGTACTGGATGCTCTAGCCCAGGGACCAGCAAACTCTTTCTGTAAAGGAACACAAAGTGAATATTTGAAGCTTTATGAGCTAAGTTGTAAAACTGAGATATTATACAGGTACTTCCACAACAGGAGAGAAAAAAATTTTCCACAAATTTTTTTATTGATGAAATTCAGACTATAGTAATGATAAAGCATAATTTTTTTGTGACACAGGCCTATGAATGAGAAGAATGGAATCCTTTCCAAAGCGATAACATTTGTTCAGTTGGAGTTAAAAGTTGTGCCCCTGTTATCAGAATCGATTGTACATGTTCACTTGTTAATATTCATCTGCAATGAGATTTTACATATTTCATCTTTGAAAGAGTTTTTACCCACAGAAACACTGATATAGTCCAGAGGAATATAATTTTGAGAGCCATCACTTAGAATGCATTTGTGGAATTTTATTAAATTCTTCTCTTGGTATTTGCCTTTTATCATGCCATTATTATAGATTAATCACTTCTGATTGAAGGTTAGTTGGAAGCTCCTCAACTGCAGTTAAATGGATTTTGAAATGTAGAAACTTCCTTTGCATTTCCTTTGAGGTCCAAAAACCCTGCTAGAACTTGGAAATGCACCTGCCACAAATCTGTGCAGGACCGAAGATGATGCTTCTCCTCCTCACTTCTGCAAGCACAGGATGTCTGTAAAGCAGCATGATAGCACTTGTGATTCAAGTGACATTAGTTGTCTCTAAAATGACTTTACTGCACTGTAAGTTTTACATATGACTGTTGTTTTTGCCTTGTAATACTAGACTGAATTCATTAAAATATATTATCAAGTCTTTAGCAAAAGCTAATTTCCAAAGCTATTCAGTATTTGACAATAGTGGTTAAAGGTGCTGCTTCTCATTCAGAAAAATCACAATCTCTGCTCTTAGCTCAAAAAAAAAAAAAAAAAAGAAAAAAAAGAAAGAAAGAAAGAAAAGAAAAGAGAAAAGAAAAGAAACGGAAAGAAAAGGAAAGAAGGAAAGAAAAACAAAAAACAAAACCAAAAAACCCCCAACCAACACACACATATACACAGACACACACACACACACACACACTTTACCACAGCTAAGTCATTAAAATGCTGTGTGGTAGGGAAAGTTAGGATATTCAGATTCTAATTCTGACAAAAATTCATAGAAGTGATGATGGTTATATCCACAAGGGCACATGAAATCTACCATGGACAGCACTGGTTTAATAACATGAAATATCAAAGTATTCTCTGCAAAGTACCTGCTAATGAATAAGACAATGAACTTCAAACAGTTTACTTTTTCCACAAGCTTTGTTAGTTTGTACAAGTCTTTTTCTTTTTCAATTTTTAAAAATTTTCTTTTTCTCAAGCTCACTTTTAGTTCCCACATCCGAGTGTTTTTCTGACCCACACATATTTTCAGTACCACTGGCTGTAAAAGCACGTTAGCAGATTCCACTTTAGGTGGTAACAGGGAGACCAGCGCCAAGGCTGACCCTCCAGGCACTTCAAACTTAGCACTGACTTGCAAATAAACAACTCCTGAGCAGTCCTGGGGACACCGAGAGCCTAGGAAAACCACTCAAAATCATGTGCCTTGTTTGCTAACTGGCCACTGATGTCATCTGCAGTGTCCTCAATTCCCTGAGCACCTATTCTTACTAGGAGGCTGCTGGTTCTCAAACAAGCTTATTTTCTCAGGACATTTTTCTTCAGTTACTGCAATCAAACATGATTTAATTAACTCACCATTAGTCAATGGCTTTCCTTGGTTGGCTAACAAATGAGCCAATCAGAAGTTTACTTTGATTGCTGCCTCATCCTCATTTTTTATTTTTGGGAAGAATTACTTATTTTTTGGAAAGAAATTCTGCTGTGATGCAATATTCCATTTTAAATTCTTAAGTTTTTCTAAATATCACTTTCCTGTGAGTTGGGAATATTGCAATGGGTGTTCAGTCTGGTGATGCCAATGCTTGTCATATTCTTTTCCTGTAGTTACAGTGTTACTGCATGACAAGCACAATGCTGTGCTAAGTCTCAATGACAGTTCAATAATGAAATAATCGATAATCAATGAAATAATCAATAATGAAAAGTGGGCTTCAAAGGGTAAATCTGAAGTGCACTTTCTCTGTCCTTGCTTTGACATGCTGGGTATGCACTGGTAATAAAAATGTCTTGAAACAGTGACAGCACAGGGCACTCGAGAGGCGTTCAAGTTACAACTGTGATGTTGAGCACATGGTGTGCCAAGCACACGCATGGTCTGTGGCAAATACTCAACTTTGACCACATGGAATGGAATGAGTGTGGCTATGTTCCAATAAAGCTACTCATGTACAATGAAATTTCAATTCTTATAATTTTCATGTCACAAAATATATTCTTTTGATTTTTCCAACTATTTAAAAATGTAAAAGCAATTCTTAGCTTACAGGTCACATGAGACAGGCGGGGATGGGGGCCCTGTGGGCCGTCACGTGCTGACTCCTGTTCCAGCCAGCGCAATAAGCAAGAAATAAAAGTGCAGATTCCTTTTGGCCCAACAGTTCTACTTCCAGAATAAAACCAACAGCTACAGTCACCCCACAAAAGCACAGAAAAGGACATTCACTGTGCCTTATTTTTTAAATCAAAAACTGAGAAGCATGTTAAGTGTCTGTAGGTAGAGCCAACAGAAGGAATCCTCCGGACCATCAGCAAGGACAGAGCAGAGCCTGACGCACCAAATACTGTGCCACATCATTTGTAGAGGAAGCTGTGAGCAGTGTGAAGAAAAGCAGGGCAGTGGCGTTGTGAGAGTAAAGATGGGTAATTCAATAAAGTTTACAGATAAAGATGTGCCTCGGGGAAGACAGGTTTTTGAAAATTATAAAAACAAAAAGAAACAGCAAACAAGTAAAAACCTAATCCCCACCTCTCATCTACGAGGGAAGCACTGCGAGGTGAGGCCTCCGTCACGGCAAGAGCTGGCAGGAAGGCCCAGAGCTTAGGAGGGGCCTGGGCAGGGCCCAGGCAGTAAGAGGTGGGGACAGTGCCAGTGTTCCCCTCCAAGAAGCAACGCCGGAGTCTGGAGGGCAGGTGGGTGCTTTGTCTGACCGCCGCACAACCACAGTTAACGCGTGTTCCGGGAAGAGGCCTCTGGTTTGAGAAAGTACGTTTATGACTGTTGGCACAACAAAGAAAACCAAAGAAACTGCAGGCAGCCTTCGTCAAGAACACAGTCATGCTGTTAAGGGTTTCGAGTTGGAAAAATCTTTCTAAAGAGCAACAAATGACTGAAAGCTTGAGAAACAAACGAATATTTGCCTCATTGAGAAACAAATGAATATAGACAGAAAATACACGGGTCTGAGAGAAGATCTGCCAGGGAGCATTGCATGTGGAAGGGCCAGGGTCTTGGTGCACTGGAGAGCCACAGTGGAAAAGAGCGAGGTGTAGTGACAGTGCCAGGAAAGCCGAGGTGTGTGGAGACCGATGACTGGCTCAAAGCCAGGTGGTCTTCACACTGTACGACTGCTTTGTGACCAAAAGCTCCACTGCAAAGGGTGTCAGAGGGCCCCAAGCACCCAGGCTGCTGGCCTGGAGACACCACTACCCACTAAAGGAGCCTGGCCCCGGACACAGTGGGGCAGGGAGGAGACAGGGCAGCCCCAACACCAGAAGCTTCCAAGTCCACTGGGCATGTGTCAAGGGGACCCAGGAGCCAATGTGAAGAGGTGCTTGCTTGCTGGCCACAGAGGAGACAGGATTCGAGCTTCAACAAGGGCATAAATGCAATGAATTGAGAACACCTGATAGGTTTAAATCCACCAGACTGATGGTGAATGGAGAGGCCAGTTGTTTTTTTTTTTTTTTTTTGAGACAGAGTCTCGATTTGTTGCCTGGGCTAGAGTGAGTGCCATGGCGCCAGCCTAGCTCACAGCAACCTCACACTCCTGGGCTTAAGCGATCCTACTGCCTCAGCCTCCTGAGTAGCTGGGACTACAGGCATGCGCCACCATGCCCGGCTAATTTTTTCTATATATATTTTTAGTTGGCCAGATAATTTCTTTCTATTTTTAGTAGAGACGGGGGTCTCGCTCTTGCTCAGGCTGGTCTCGAACTCCTGAGGTCAAACAATCCGCCCGCCTCGGCCTCCCAGAGAGCTAGGATTACAGGCGTGAGCCACCGCGCCCGGCCGGAGAGGCCAGTTTTGAACACAAATGAAAGAAAGGCCATGCGCTGTTCTGCAGACTGGACCAAACAGCTAAGTGGGTCTTTGCAGAAGTATTCCAACTAACACAGGAGGAAGGAACCACAGAACTGAAAAGGTACTGCTTTACTGCCTGTGACAACCGAAGGATCTGAGTCCAGTCATCCTCAGCTGGTTGGATGACACCTGCTCCAGATGGGAAACAACTCAGATGCAGGCTTGCCAAGAACACGAGCCAGAACCCAATCCCGATCCCGCTGCCACGGGGCCTCCCAAGAAGCCCTCTGCAAGTCCCCAGGGGACACCCCAGGACAAAGGAAAGAAGGGTACAGAAGGGGACCTGAAGGAGGCCTAGGGGTCAGTGCCAGCCGTGGAACTTATTTGAATCCTAATTGAAAAAAAGGAAAACAAACAAAACCCGAAAACAAGGCATTTATCAGACAACTATTAACAGAAATGTCAACACTGAGCGGATATTTGATATTAAGGAATCACTGCTATTTCTTATTATAAAGGTATTGTGGTTATGCATTTTTTTAAAATATCCTTATTCTGTAGGGATATATACCACAGCGTTACAGATAAAATAATGTGAGGTGGGGTGAGGGGAGCAGACAAAAGACTGCCTATGGCAGGAAACCGCTGGTGCAGGTGAGAAACGTGGAGTTCTCGTGGAGTTCAACTTTTATATGTTTAAAACATGCCATTGCAAACAGTTCTTAAGGTCTCAGCATTTTATTTTGAAGAATTCTTTGCCTTTTCCCAGAATTAAAAAGCTTTCAGACATCAAGACTGTTTCTATCTACATTTATTTAGGATATCTAAATTCTTCTTGTGTGAATGAATCTTGTGAACAGTGACCAAAGCCTCTAACAGCATCATTTCCCCAAGTCACGGATATAACTTGGGGATATAAGTTATATCCCCAAGGATACAAGGTCAGATATAACTTCTACTGATCTAACACATTGAGCTGCACTTTAAATTATAATCCTTTTCTGAAATAGCCCAAATGAATGCTTTTCTTTTTATTTTGAGACAGAGTCTTACTCTGTCGCCTGGGCTGGAGTGCCGTGGCGTCAGCCTAGCTCACAGCAACCTTAAACTCCTGGGCTCAGGAGATCCTCCTGCCTCAGCCTCCCGAGTAGCTGGCTTCAGGTGCAAACCACCATGCCCGGCTAATTTTTCTATTTTTAGCAGAGATGGGGTCTCACTCGTACTGAGGCTGGTCTCGAACTCCTGAGCTGAAGCGATCATCCTAACTCGGCCTCCCAGAGTGCTAGGATTACAGGCGTGAGCCACCACACCCGGCCTCCAAATGAATTATTAACATGTCTGTCTTTGAAGGAAAGTGTACCCGGGCCTTCAGCAGGCAGTGCCTGCCACCCAGACCCTGGGCAAGAATCGGGAGGCCCCTCTCCTTCGCCTCCGTCCCACACACGACAAGAGCAGCTCCCATTTCAGCATTCATAACTAGGGAAATGTTTTAAATAGAATTATTCCTAAATAATTTATTTCCACTCTCAGGATATTTGTACTGCCTAATATTTATTCTCAATTCTAAATGAAATTTGACTTTATAGTGAAGCTTTTCTTGAAACTCCAGATATCAGCTCTGACAACATGTGTCAGCCGAGCTGTTGCTGCTCATCTGGTCTTGGCGAGGCTGTTGCTGTGGGACACGGAGGAGGCAGGACGTCTGGGAGGGGGGCAGAACATTAGGGTAGTAGGTAGAACCTCTGAGGGGACAGGACCTCTGGGAGAAGGATAGGACCTCTGGGAGGGGGGCAGGACCTCTGGGAAGGGGAAAGGATCTCGGGGAGGGGGGTAGGACTCAGGGTGGGGGGCAGGACTCGGGGTGGGGGCAGGACCTCGCAGTGGGCAAGAGCCCTACTGCCCAAACAAGGGCTCCCATGCACTAGCGGTGCCATCAATACCTGCTGAATGAATAAACAGAATGAAAGGAAAAAGAAGTCTATGCCTCTAGCCAGTATCCAAGGCTTCCAGAACAGGCTTAGACTTAGACATTCTAAGACTTACCTTCTTGGAGGCCTGGTACCAATTTGTAAACAATATCTTGCATGGTTCTGTCATGACTGGCAAAAGAAAAGAATGGGTGGAGTTAGCCGGAAATGTCAATTCTATAATTTTCATTCATTTTCCACTTAACAACATCGAACTCCAGAATCACAAATTTGGAGTTTTGGCAGAATTTTACCTCCAGTTTACACAGGAAAATATGTTTGTGCTATCAAAGTTATGTATGACTTGATTAATGTGTCATCGAATTTAGGCCGTGGCTGCTTACATTCAAATGATGACACCACAGATAGGTCATTCAGGGAACCAGGGCCACTGCCTGCTAGATGTGAGCTGACAGCAGCCACTGTGACTGTCCACCTCTAGTGACCGTGGCCAGACACCCAGTGCTTGGGACACGGCCCCACTCCTTCCCTGAGTGTGTCCTGGGGCTCCTGGTCTCTGGGATTTCCATCGAGCAGAAAGCCTTTCTGTAATGTTTCCAAACAACACAGAGAAACGTCCTTAAGACCAGGCCCTTCTTGTGGTCTTTACCAACTAGCTATAAGGGTCTTCTGAAAAGACTACATAAGCACAGTACTTCAAATTTAGTTCCTACTTGGGTTTGCTACCTTAACTGTTTTCATTTTGGGGTAAAAAGTGTTAGAGAATTTCCTAACTTTCAAATGAATTTTAATTTCCAAACATCAATTTTTTACAAAGAAAACCCTTGTCTGCCCAAATTAGTAATGTCTAAGTAACTGACAAATGACTAGGTTTCACAAAATTTATAGAAATTCAGCTACCTAGGGCCAGGCACAGTGGCCACCCATGGGCCCATAGCCACTGTGGGTGACCCGGGTCCTGAGAGACTGTCTCCTGCCACTTCCAGGAAGGACTCTGGGGGCTTGTGGCTACCAGGCTCTCAAAGTCTTGGCAGCACCCCAGCAGTGGGATGGCCAGCAGGCGGGGTATTCCACATAGGATGCATGTTTCACACCACGACCAGCACACTTGCATCCAGGTGTCCATGTGGGTAACACCTGTGCAGGCATGGGGAAGCAGTGGCCTTCCAGGCACATGATGCCCTCAGTGTTTCCTGCTGTCCCATGCCCTGCCTCTTTCTAAAGCTTGTCCAACCTACAAGGAAAGGACGCTGGGCATCTGGGCCCCAAGTGACTGTGGCCAGGCTTTACCCACTGGGCAGGACCCAGTGTTGGGGGCTGGGAAGTGGGGGAAGGCAGGTGAGGGCCCTTCCTTAGGGACGATGCAGAATGACCGTGTCTTAATGGCTAACAGGTTTATACTCCAGACCAAATGCTGCACCCACCTCACCCCCACTGGCTCTGTGGTCTCCGCCAGACCTTGTGGGGCCAGGGCCGAGCACCTACATGAGGCAACTCTCCCACCATGACCCCAACCCTGGTCTGCACTGTCCCAGCCTGTGTCCTGAAATGTAAACGCCGAAGCCAAGCAAGATTGACCACCCTCAGCCTCTGTGACGCAACCAGACCACACTGGCCACCTCGCCCAGCTCTGGGAGGGGCAGGATCAGGAGGAAGGCCAGTGTGTGCAAAGCCATATCGGGAACAAAGCCCACTGTCAGGAGTGTGAAGGCTGCAGTCCAGGTAGATCTTGGGACACAGCCAATGAGAAGCAGACAAGGAGCCACTATGGAAGCCACAGGCCACAGCAGGACACACCTCTGCACCTAGCCCTGCCACCTCTGCCTGCCATGGCCCTGCTCACCGGCCACCATGTAGGCACAGCACAGAGAGAGCTCCCAGAAAAACCTGAGACAAGAGGTGGAGCCAGGCCCCTGCTGACCCAAGCCACAGACCCTAAGGCCCTTGCACCTGCCCTGTCCCACCTCTGCCCCCTGCACCTAGACCTGCCCTTGGCCAGCTCTGCCTGATACTGCCTGATACCTCTACTGCATCCTCTGTCTTATAATGACAGTCTATACCTGTGATGAGAGGGCTTCAGATGACTAAAAGAGCACCTGGTCCCTAAGATAGCCCCCCATCTTAGCCTCTCAGAGCACAGTGGGGGGCTGCCAGAGCTTTGTGTCCTGGATGAGGGGAGCAGAGTCTCCCCAGGCCACCTGACCCCAACCACCATGAAGCTCCGCACTACATCCTGCCTCAGTAATTCATGTGGGGAAGCCCCCCTGAGCTCTGCAAAACTGCACCCCCAAGACAGAAAGCATGTGCACACTGACTGCCAATAATTGGCACCCAGGATCTCTCCAAAGCAGAACAAGCAGAGCTGGCAGAAAAGGTGGCATGTGACATGAACAGCCACCCCCAAAAGAGAAGCCTGAGTGTCTGGTCAACATTTGGGAAGATGTCCGAGCTCACACATGATCAGGGCAGTGGGATGAGATGCCCCCCAGAGCCCTTGTGTTATCAAAACTAAACACCTCCAAGCCAAGCACTGGCCCCAGGATGTAGCAGGAAAACAGGACACCGCGCACCCAGGGGCCAACAGTGGAGGCGGGGCAGGCGGGCACAGCAGGAATGCCCAGAGCAGCGCCATGTACTGAGAGCCCAGCTGGACACACAGCCGTGGGGCCCTGTCCCAGGGACGCTGAGCTTGGGTGACACACATTGCAAGGATCCATCAAAGGAGCAGGGCATGCAGAAAACACATGCTGGACCCATGTCTAGAAAGTTGGAGAAACTGCGAAGCTGCGCTGTGCTGCCTGGGATGCCCCTGCAGTGGGAAGCTTTGAGGGAGGCTCTAAGCACTGGCAGTTTTTACTTGTTAACCTTGAAGCTGCTTCTCCTTTGTGATGCTCAGCTGTTCAGGTGCTTCTAAACTGTGTGCATGATAAATTTCACAACTTTAAAAGTGAAAAACAAACACATGCCTTTTTTCCTTCAAGATGTGTCTCTAGAATTACCTCTGCTGCCCTCATATGGTACAGGGAGCAATTCATTTCCTTTAGGGCCACCCCTCTAAACCTGAAAGCCGTTTCACACTCTGTGGGAGGACCACACACTCCGTCGGCTGGCCCAGGTCAGGGCCGGGTCAGCCCCTCACCCTCCCTCAGGAATGGCGGCTGGCACGGGGGTGGGTCTGGCCTCCTGAGACCCAGGGAGGCAGCACAGGGCAGCCAGGGCCCCAGCACCCCAGGGCCCACCTGCTCCATGTCAGAAAGGTAGGTACGAGGGCTACCTTCCACTCCAAAGTTAACTTCAGCCAATTCACTATAAAACATGTAAACTGCATTTGGCCTTGAGCTTTCTCAGATCAATTGCTGGAAATTTACAGGCTCTGCCTGGGCAATCCTGGCCTGGTGAGCAGTGGGTGCAGGTGCCGCAGTGTGGGCACAAGGGTGCCTCAACCAGGACAGGCTGCTGCCCACACAGAATGGGGCTGCCAGGCTGTGACTTGTGATCCACCCACGCTCATAGGACACAGACACCAAGGGCGCCTGCCAGCACTTACCCAATGTACTGTAGCGGGTGGCTCTGATGGATCACGATCCGACACGTCGGGCAGGTGTTATTCTCTTCTAAATACTTTACCAGGCAACTCCTACAGACTGTTATCAAAAGCACATGTGCGTTAGGAAATTAAGATCCAGACTTGAGATGCCACTTCACACCCTGTGCTCGCTGAACACGAATACAGGCAGACACGCCAACATCCCCTTACAGTTCCAGCTTCTGGAAGGTCTCACTAAACAAGGGGAGGGTTTTGACATGCAGGCAACTGCCATACTCAATAGGTTTAAGGCTTAGGAATCAAACGGGGAGAAAAACTTAAAGCGAGGAGATGACCATCACAGGTGAGAGCCGGAGGCATCAGAACACAGGATGATGTTTAACATTTTTGTTTGTTGCCTAGAAGACCATGATATTTTCTTTGTACAATAAAACTACATAAAATTCAATGCAAATAACCTAACATATAAAATTAAGCCCACCAGTATCTAAAAATACAACTTTAAAATAAAAATTCTGTAACAATTGGCAAATATTTTATTTTCTAAAGTGAAAAATACACAATCAAAAATCATCTGTGTTACTAGTATCCAGTTTATTTTAAAGATCCTGTTTAAGCAAAATGCTCCTCAGCAACCAACAGATGCGCTTCCACTGGTGTTTCCAGCTGCCCTACTCAGAACCGAGCCTCCCGGGAGCCCACGGCAGCTGCCCTGTCCGCTACGGCAGCCCAGGTTCTGCATGAGCTGAGTCCTCTGACACTGCAAACACAGGCTCACTGGGGGTGAGGCACAAACCAGCTCTGCTTGAAAAGTTTAAGGAATTCATTTGGAGATGTGAAAAATAAGCATCTCTCCCTGTTAGAAGCAAACATTCTTTCTGTTACATGCAGTCACCGATCTCACTGTCGCACAGAAACAACGCAGCTTTCCCAAGTGACCCCTCATCTCCACTGAAACCCCCACTGTATTTTTAACTCGAAATGACTTTTCTGACTCATCCTCAAGCTCTGTGTTCCTGCTCCTGGTCCTCTGCGCTCTGTGCTTGAGCTGAGGGCTCTAGGTGCAGAGCATACGGTGGGAACTGCCCGATCCCAAGACCTGGCACAGCCGCACGTACACGTGTGCAGACACTCAGTCACCGTGGTCGCGTCGATGAGGTACCCGCTGCACAGGCGGCAGGTGATGTGGGCGTTGATGTCCCACAGCCTGACCTTCCTGGTCAGCATCTTTGGCTCCTGCAGAGAAAAGCACACGAGTCAGCCAATATCTGAGATGCCCTGAAGGCTCAGTCATGGCCAGCACGCTCCCCCACCTGCAGGACGTGGTCCTACACAAGGTGCCTCACTGCCCTGGGGCACTGGCTTCTTTTTCCCCCACCCCCCAACACCCTTCTCTCCTCCTGCCTCAAGCTCTGGTGAGGGGATGCCTCCCCCAGCGACCCACCGAAGGCGGCTACTGAGGGGGTGTCTGTCTTCCACAAAGGTCAGGGGAGAGGGAGAAGCAGACTGTGCTACAGGCCGGGAAGGAGGGGAGGGTGGGTACGAGGCCAGGCAGGCCGCGGGCACCCAGGCCTTCTGCTGTGCCTTGTCACACATCCTCCCCGAGACTCAAGGATGTCCCAGCCCAGCACACACAGCACCAGAGACCCCACACACCCATCTGGAGTCCACGTGTGCATGTGCTGAAGCCTCGTGGGCCCCCCACCACACCGTCCATCAGCCATGCTTCTTCCCAGAGCTTCTGCTCTCACTCTGTCCATCCACAGGAGGTGGGTGTGGGGACCCGACCCAACCCTTGTGTGGGTGGACACAAGGCCAGGCCCAGCTCTGGGCCACACCAGCCAGCGGAGGATGAGCCCTGCCTTGGGGAACTGCTGTGGGCCGTTCCCTTGACCACCAGGGCCTGCTGGCTGGCAGGAAAACACAAGGGCCACAGCAGGCAGGCCACACTCCTGATGTCACTGCAACCACTAAGCCCTAGGGCCTGCTTTGTCCTGGTGGAAGGCACCGTCTTCATTCCCCATATCCTCTATGGGAAGTAAGGCAGGTAGACTTTTCCCTCAATGGGCACAGAAAATTGGTGACGCACACTACTGTATTCACAATGCCACTTATCACACAATCATTACCACCTCTCTACTGAGCTCCAGACACACCAACTGCCACGCACATGGGCTTCACCGTCTCAACATGACAGCCCCAGCTGGGCTCACCCCCGGGGCCCTGCTGTGAGAGCTGGTGTATGAGGCCACTCGTGATCCCCACAGCCAGCCGAGCTCTCACTGCCGCAAAGGCCCTGTACTCGGCAGCCCCTGCATGGCAGTGTCCCCCAACACAGGAGTGGGGAGCCAACCAAGCCGGGGAGCAGAAGAAGACCCAGTCCTCTGCACAGGGTGGCTGCCATCAAGGGCCGAGGTCCCCACAGCCTGATCTGCCTCCAATTCTCAAAGGAAGGAGGACCCATGTCAGGACTGCCAGGAAAATTCAGCACAGAAACACAAGTCCCAAACCTGGCTCTGCGCAAAGGGCCTCAGAATCGCTGCCCCCACCTGAGAGTACAGACCAGTGGGATGGTGGCCCCCGGCTGGAGGGCGGGCTCACCTCCTCTAGACGTCTGCCTGTCCGTCCCTCTGCCGGGGCATGGGGGCTTCAGGCCACCACTCCGACGCGATGGTCCTGCCTCGCTCCGCGCTCAGGCTCACTTCTGCACCTTCCTCCCGGCCCCTGCTCTCTTTCCATTTTCTAGTACAGAAACGGGACCTGTTATTTCACGTCGTGTTATGTGCGACTGCTACAATCCTGTCGTGAAGTTCTTACTAGAATCCTTAGCAAGTCCCACGTGGCAAACAGTGGAAACATTAGTCAGGAAAAAAGTGTGAAGATATAGAAATAACTCCAGAGTCAGTCATCAAAGATTACATTTGAAAGGAGCTATAAGGAATTGACTTTTTCTATGGCTACAATATACTCACAAAGTGTAATTCAAGGTAAAGTTCATCAATTCACAGGCACGAAAAGCAAGAAGAAAATCAGCTAAAATTGCATTTACCTGAGAATGACAGCCTGGAGTACCGCTACATGGTGAAGCCTGCGGAGAAGCACAAAACGGGGCGTCACACACACATGCACGGCCGGGCATGCCCCCCATGCACTGGGCCCCCTGCCCCACCAGCAGCTCTGAGCCTGGCTGTTCAATAGGTCTGCTCATTTACTTGCTTCAAATTACCAAAAGAAAAATAGGAACCAATGATGGTGCAGAATGGGCTTTGCCACAGGGACACAGGTCACACGGCCCAGCCAAGGCCTTGGAGACAATAGGAGCAGGGGCTTGGGTGTAGCAGCTCCTGGGGGTGCAGGGGGGGGTGGGGGCTCCACCAGGCTGCTATGGGCCCAGGAAGATAGGATATGGTCTGTGGAAGGCCCAGGAGGGGATGAATTTTGGGGCAGGTGGGGTGAATGGCAGGGCCTGGGGAAGGACAGTAAGTAGCACACTCCCTGCTCAGCTCACACACCAGCAGGGCTTCTGCATCCCCGAAGCTCCCATCCCAGCCCTGGGCAGGAGGCCTTGGCAGGGAAGAGGACAGGCCTGTTCTGTGGGAGAGGACGGCAGTGTTCACATTGAGGCCAGGGAGGGGCCACAGAGAGGCAGCAAGCAGGCTGGGGGCACACTGGCCCCACCCAAGAAATAGGTGGCGGGGTGAACCAGAGCCAGGAGGGTGCCGGGGACTCCGGCAGGCCTCCCCCACGCTCCTGCACAGGAGCTGCCATCTCCAGAGAAGGCTTGGAAATGCCGCTGGAGGTAGACATGGGTGTCAGGGCCTCTCAGACAGCGACCAATACAACCTGGAAATAGCTGGCTAAAGGATACTCACACCATGTCCATCTTAGACCCAATTTATATCATTTTTACTCGTCAAATTCACTGTAACTTCATTTTTATTAACTCATCCTTGAAGCTCAGTTAACTTTTACAAAAAAAGGGAGGAACGAAGGAAAGAAAAGAAGCTTCCCAGGCAAGTATAAGTGAAGATTAGCAGGCATCTCCAGGGAACAAGAAGAGAAACAGGACAAAGAGAATAAAGCCAGATGCAGGCCAGGCTTCCAGAAAGTTCTGCAATGCTAGAGGCTTCCACGTCTCTGCTGCTGAACGGGCAGCCACTGACCACACATGGCTGTGGGACACTTGAACTGCAGCTCGTGGGACTGAGGAACCGGATTTTTAATTGCGTTTCATTTTAATTAGACTGTGGCCAGGGGTTCCCAGGTGACTCTGAGTCTCCAGACTCTTGAGTTCTTAGACTTCAGTGAAAAGACACAGATCCCCAGAGCCCACGTTCTAGTGGAGGGAGACAGACAATAAACAAGGAGCAAGTAAACCACTTAGTGTGTATAATAAAAGGTGACAAATACAGCCATCCCTTGGTATCCTGGGGGATCAGTTCCAGGACCTGCCTCTGATATCAAAATCTGCGGATGTTCAAGTCCCTGATAAAAAATGGTATGACATTTGCATGTGACCTGCACATGTTGCTGCACACTTCAAATCATCTCTAGATTACTTCAGACGAATGTCCACGGTCCTTCCAACTGCACCCAGGGCAGGGCGCTATCAGGAGCCTGTGGCGCTGAACAAGGCGGTCAACCTGAGAAGTGGCATTTGAGCACTGCTAGAATATTGTGAACAACTTCATGCCAATAAAACTCAAAGTTCATATGAAACTGACAAATTCCTAGAAAAACAATCTGGCAGAATTGAGGCAAGTAGAGAAAATTGAAAAGCAAGGAAACTATCAAGGAAGCTGAATAAGTAGTCAAAAAACTTCCTTCAAAGACAACTGCAGGCCTGAAGGAGTTCAAGGGTGGTTTTACCAAATGCTCAAGGAACAGACAGTCCAATCACAAACCCTCCCAGAGTTTTAAAAAGCAGTATTTTCCAATCCATTTTATGAAACTAACTTGATGTACACAGCCAACCCTGACAAGGTCAGAACCAGGAGGAAGATTACAGACATAGCGAAATCTCAATCACCCTCAGCCAGTGTAAGGAGGATCATCACTCTGATCAAATTAGGTTTATCCCTAGAACACCAGGTAGGCCTAACGCCGGGGGAAATGTAATCCAAGACAAAAGATAAGAGAAAAACCGTATGATCTTCCCAACAGATGCATAAAAATCATTTGATAAAATCATTACCCATTCATGATTTAAAAAAAAACTCTTAGTATGCTGAGAAGGAAACATCTTTATTTTTTTATTTTATTTTTTTTTTTGAGACAGAGTCTTGATTTGTTGCCCGGGCTAGAGTGAGTGCCGTGGCATCAGCCTAGCTCACAGCAACCTCAAACTCCTGGGCTTAAGCAATCCTACTGCCTCAGCCTCCCGGGTAGGTGGGACTACAGGCATGCACCACCATGCCCGGCTAATTTTTTCTATATATATTTTAGTTGGCCAGATAATTTCTTTCTATTTTTAGTAGAGACGGGGTCTCGCTCTTGCTCAGGCTGGTCTTGAACTCCTGACCTTGAGCGATCCACCCGCCTCAGCCTCCCAGAGTGCTAGGATTACAGGCGTGAGCCACCGCGCCCGGCTGAGAAGGAAATATCTTTAACCAAATAAAAGTTCTCTATTTAAAAGAGACACTAACACACGTATTGTCATACGTGAATGTTCAAAGCTGCTTTGTTTGTAACAGCCCCAAACTGGAAACAACCACAATGCCACCAACAGGTAAACCGACAGGTAACATGGAGCCCATCCCTACAGCAGACGCGTCTCAGAAACTGACAGGAACAAGGGAGGCCGCCCAGCGGCACAGGAGCGCCACATGAGAGGGCAGGCAGACACAGAAGGATGCAGGCGTGTGATCCCTCAGGAGGGGACTCAGACATGAAAGGACGCAGACACGTGTTCCCTCGGGATACACAGTGCTAGAAAAGGCAAAGCTGGTGGGAGGAAGCAGGTCACGGTCCAGGCAGGTCAGGGACTGATCGCAGGGTTGTGGTAAGAGACAGGATGGGGGCCAAAGTCGCCAAATGCACAATAAAACTGGTGAAACTCAGCACAGCATGTGTAAAGCAAACTATACCTTAATAAAAAGTGTATCTTACAGTTTAAAAAAAGACAACAAACACCACCCCTAGTGGTGAAATTGGAAAAAACCCCAAACTCCTATCTTGTAACAGGCCCCATACCCACCCGGTTACCAGCGCTTGGGGGC
>CM052436.1:166192018-166256975 GCA_028533085.1 Varecia variegata | reverse complement strand
TGCACAGCAACCCTGGGCTCCCTCAGACACCTCCTGCAGACGGCATGCTTGACCTGTCTGCCTCACTGCATGTTCTGGTGTCTGTGTGCTGAGGATGCATCATGGCCACAGCCAACCATGACGATGGCTCAGGACCAGGCAGGCGATGTGGAGGTTAACTCTGAGCCACAGAGCAAACGGTGAATGGCCACAGAATGGAGCCCAAACAGGCACAGCAGAGAGCTGCATGGCCTGAGGGGGGTCTGGGAGAAGCTGGCGGGATTCTGAGGCTGGATCACCCAGTAATTGGCTGTCCTCACCTGCTGTAGGATTAGCGCCGTGTGGTGTGTCCTTGGAGATGCACACGCCCTGGCACGCGTGGCTGGACAGGAGGACGCTCTGGTTTCCGGTGGGTTAGGGAGAGCAGAGTTCATCTCCTGCTCCCTCATCACGCACAAGCACATGGGCTCCTGCCATGACCCAGTGGTCGGCTGGTTGGTCACAGGGGCCCTGAGACTCCTGGGTGGCCAGAGGGTTGGCCGCTGCCCCCTTCCTGCAGCCTCTGCCTGAGAGGTTCCACCCCCCCAGTCGAGCCGACACCTTTTCATTGAGTCTTAATTTATCATCATTTCATAATATACAGAAATTTATTTGATTTACTTATTTTTTGTTAGCTCATTTGCACTGAAGGACTAAATATGCAGAAATTTAAATAAAAATTTTAAAACTGGGAAATTAAATTTCCAATAAGTTTGTCTTGTCTCATGTGTCTGTAACAACAAGCCATGTCTAACGCAGCCTCAGAGGCTGAAAGATAGCAATTGAAAACCATATTTGACAAGATGCTATCCTCATTAAAATACATCATTGAAGCATCCTCTCTTGTAGTCTAAACATCAGAGAAAATGACCACCTGTGTCGGAGCTGGAGTATCACCAACTGGATTCCTAAGCTGATCCGCAGGACTAAACACCTGTCTGAGCGCACTCTGGCTCCCAAGCAGCCCAGAGAAATTTTTCACTGTACATAATTATGTAAACGTACAGACATAAATTTTAATTTTATCAACGCTAAAACAATAATTTCTAACAAAAACATAAAACCAAAAAATAATGGAACATTTTACAAAGTAAATAAACCAGTAACACACTTGGTGTGGCAGCCACTGCCCCCACCCCAACCCAGAGCCACGGGGGCTCTGCCTTCTGCAAGGCCGTGCACACCAGTGCTGTCCCCCACAGTGCTCCGTCTGTGCTGTCCATCGTGGTGGACACAAGCTGACTGAGCCCTCAGCCCGGGGCCCGTGTGGCTGCGGAGCTGAATGCTAACCATGCTGGAGAGCCATCACGCCCATCTCCTGCAGCCAATCCCGCCTCTGTACTCACTGCCTGGCGTCTGGGAGCGTCACAGATTCCAGCTATGATGACCTTCACCCCCCTTCACCCCCCAGCTATGATGACCTTCACGGCTCCATGCCTCCTGTAGTTGACAACTGCCCATCCTCGAGGGCCTGCAGGTTGGCCCTTGGGTGATAGAAGTTTTCTAACGGACCGGAATGTTCCCTGATGAACAGCAGCTCGCTGCACCTCGGTGCCTCACAAACTGACGCTGTTTCCTCTTGGGGTCTGGAGTCCACTGTGTGCTGACAGAGCTGCCTATGGGCCCTGCTTGAGGGCCCCGGAGTTCCCTGCAGACAGCACCCCCACGGACCTCAAAGCTTGCTGCTGGGAAACAACACGTGTCTGGGGGACCCCCTCAGGAGGACCCTGAAGCTGCACCTGGCTCCCCTGCACTGCCTCTTCCCTCTGCTGCTTGTGCTGTGTCCTTTTCCTGGAACAAACTGTGGCCGTGACTACGAGTCCTTTTGGCAAATCACTCACCCTGGGGTATCGGGGGACCCCAACACGTCACAAACCAGAAATGCACCACACCTGGGATGTCATGCCCCCAACCCCCAGACCAAGACCCCTCTTCTCCATGCACACTGGACCCCTGTGCCACCTCAGCCCTACCCACCTGGCTCTCGGCTACTCCTGGTCTGGCCATGGGCCCACCACGTTCCCCTGCCAGCAACCCCTGCAGATAGTCTATGGAATTGGCCCTAAAATGCCCATCTCGGGACCCTTTACTGCAACATGACCCGGGAGAAGTGACCGAGGCCTGACTCCCCTGTACGTGGCCCCAACACTGTCTAGATCCACTGTCTTTCCCGGCCATGCCCACAAAACTACACTCACAGTCTCACTTTTAAAGACTCTCGGTCCCTCCTTCCCTGGGGGTGTGAAGCCCATCCCTCACTCTGGACAAGGTCATCCTATTCCCCAAGGGCATGTTCCAGAAACTTCTCCACCCTGTGTCACACATATGCATGTGCGTGTGGTGCATCCAGTGTGTACCTCCCTCACTGATGGCATGCTCTGGCAGCAGGGCCGAGTCTGTGTCCTCACCGCTGGACATCACGCCAGAGCTGCTGCTCAGAAACTGTGTACTGTCCAACCAACAAACCAGAGATAATTTCCACCTTTATTCAAGTACTCTGCAAAACCTAGTCTTACCCATTTTCACACAAAAATTACCAAACTCCTGAAATTAGCTCCATATCCCCACTAACGGCCTCTTGTCACAGACATAGTCTGTGATACCTCAGCTACAATCGAGGAAGACACTATGTTCGGATCACCTCTCCCCCATGTAACAACCCCCACACCACCTCTGCCGACTGGAGGAGCTGGGCTGGGGTCCTTTCCCTATGGCTGGCACCCATCATGGTGACAGTACAGGGACAAAGCCTAGGCAGGCGACTTTGCACCTTGCTTGATCCCTTTCTCTCTGCCTGGCCCGGTGGGCTTTCCACACGGCCACCCCCGACCCTAAGACCCCCTGCCTGGACCACCTCTGCCCTCCTGCCCCTCGAAGCTCTGCCTCAGCACCGAGCACCCACTAAACTCTCCAGGGCACCACCTCCCCCACAATGTAAACTCCTTGCTCCTCTGTCCGCTGAGGGAACCCAGCACTGGCCATAGCGAATGCTCAACAGATTCACCAACAGCTGCAGCACCTCCTGTTGTGCTGATGACACACGACACGCTAGGGCCTGCACAAGGCAGTCAGGGAGGGACACGTGCAGACCCACTCATGGCCCGACAGCCAGGCCTGGCAGGATGGTGGCCCAGGCACTGAGGACCCTCATCAACCTTGTGCAGATACAGAACCACGTCATGAATGCCCCTGCTTTTCCCAGCAGGGACACTAAAAATAAGTCAAGTTAGAAGGAAAAAGAAACTTTAAATGGTTTTCTACATGGATATGTCACCATGAAATTTTCAGGAAAATGAAAAACAATGAAATATCAATATAACAGCACTCTGAATTTAATTCTCAAAAGGGTTCATGACCCAAAGACAGTAAGAACCCCCACTGTAGCCTCTTCCCCGACTCCCACCAGCAAAGCCATCCCCCACGTCCCCCACGCCAGCAGTGCCCCACTGCCAAGCTCTCAGATGGCTCTGGGGACTCCCTCTGGCTGCCCCTACCTCCCACCTCTGCTCAGACCCACTGCTCGGCAGGTCTCCTGCCACCAGCCAGAGCCAGCCCTGCCCTAGCACCTGGCAATGAAGGAGCCAACAGACACAAGCCGAAGGAACAAACAGGTGGCAATTCACACTGAAGAGGCCAAGATCAGACACGCTGTACTGATGACCTTCTGCCCAACTTTCATTTTTCTTCTTTTTTTTGATATAGAGTCTCACTCTGTTGCCCTGAGTAGAGTGCCATGGCATCAGCCTAGCTCACAGCAACCTCAAACTCCTGGGCTCAAGGGATCCTCCTGCCTCAGCCTCCCAAGTAGCTGGGACTACAGGTGCATACCAAAATGCCTGGCTAACTTTTCTATTTTTAGTAGAGATGGGGTCTTGCTCTTTCAGGCTGATCTCGAACTCCTGAGCTCAAGCGATCCTCCCACCTCGGCCTCCCAGAGTGCTAGGATTATAGGCGTGAGCCACTGCGCCTGACCCCAACTTTCATTTCTTAAATTAAGTGTTTATACAAATATTTGGGTATAACTTGGTGACCTGAGATACAGAGGTGAGACCCTGGGTAAGTGTGACAACCAGCCTCAAAGCGTCTCCACCAGAAACGCCCACCACATCCAAACCCCGCACACCTGCAGGTGCTCTGGTGACCAAGGGACACCAGGGTGACCAGTGGGAACTTCGACAATCTTGTCCCAAGTCCCTTGTCCCCTGGGCAATCCCATCTGGCCTCCCACTCCACATTTTCCCCTCCATATACCCCCAGCTCAACACTCCCTTGAACTCCAAATTTAGACATCCAACTACCTGCATGTTGGTTAGACAGCCAGGCATTTGCATCTGGACTTTCTGACCAAGCCTGCTCCTCTGACCACCTCTTCACCTCCAGGAACAGTGGCCCTAAGCACCTCAGGGTCTCCTGCTCCTCCCTTAGGCCGGTCTCTCTAAGAAATCAGGCTGGCTGTACCTTGAAGGATACCCAGCACCCATAGCCTCGTGCCGACTCCATTCAACTATGCCCCACCGGGCCTCACTTAACCTCTCGGCACAGCACCCAAAGAGGCCCCTAAAAAGACAAGTCTGAGCAGACACATAAGTCTCAAAAGCCAAACCTTCTCATGTCCATCAAATTCCCAGGTGACCAGGTTCTGCCATTACCTTGTTATACCCCTCACTCTGCTCTTGCCACCTGGACTTCTTACTAGCTCTAGAACATTCTAAGGCCTAGCATCTACACCTTTACACTTACTATACTCTCTGCCCAGAAATGTCCCTCCCTCACCCCCATCAAACCTTTTCTCAGTGTTACTTCCTCAGTAATGCCATAGGGACCTATGTGGTCTGGGGGTCGTGACCTCCAATAGGAGGCCAAGACCTGGCTATGTATCATCAGGAAGAACATGACTTATAAGGCAACGCCAGGACCGCACTGTCTCTAGTTCAAGAAAACAGGGATATGTTCTCATGAGAACTGAAAACAGCCTGGAAACTAGCTAAAGTGAGGAAAGTGCCCACTTTCTCAGGTGTCACAATGGGAGTGCAGCTGTGTGGGGGACCATCCTTATTCTTAGGGGGCATGCTCTAAATTACCTAAGGGCATAACCCAGTCTGCAACTACTCTCAGATGATTTGGTGACAGTAAATATGTATTTAGGGAGAGAGAGATGAAGCAAATATGGCAAAACAAGAAAGTGTGGATTTGGGAGAGGGCATAAGGGTGCCTTCCTAGTCTGTTCAGGCTGCTATAAAAGAAATACCTTTAACTCGGTGACTTATAAACTACATAATTTATTTCTCAGTTCTGCAGTCTGGGGAGTCCAACATCAAGGTGCTGGTAGTTTGGGGGTCTGTTGAGGTCCCGTTTCCTCATAGATGGCACCCTCTCACTGTGTCCTCGCAGGGCAGAAGGGGTGAAGGAGCTCTCTGGTGTCTCTTTTACAAGGGCACTAATCCCAGTCACTAGGGTGGTCTCCCAAAGGTGCCACCTCCCACTATCTTCACTTGGGGGTTCGGGTTCCAAGGTATGAATTCTAGGGGGACAAAACATTCAGACCATAGCAGATGTTCATTGTATAATTCTTTCGGTTTTTCTCTATTGTGATTTTTTCTTCATAAAAAAGTAAAATAAAGTAATTTGAAATAAAAAAAAGAAGAAGAAAGGCTAACCCATCCCTGCCTCTTACTTTCTAAATGTGACTGTGCCCTGTTCCTCCATTTACCTGTCAGGCAGAGAGGGGTGATGAGAGAGCAATCCTGGGGTGGCTTTAAGAATCAAACAAGCTGATATGTACAACACTTCAGAACAGGGCAGCAAAAGGCATCAGCAAAGATGAGCTTTCAGTTACTGTTCACAGTACTGTTCACTGTTCACAGTTACTGTTTAGCACCTAGCCAGGCCCTAATCGAGAACCAGGAGATGGAGCTCTTGGCAAGACCCAGAGAGGAGTCACAGGCCCCCACAGCCCCCGGGGCTTCTACAAAATGCACAGGGCTCACCAAGAACCACGCATGACCCACAGCCCCCCAAGACCCCCACACAAGACCTTCAGCCCCTCCTGAGACCCATGGGACCCCCAAGACCCACACAGGACCCACAGCCCCCCAGACCCATGCAGGACCCAAGGGCCCCCCCAAGATCCATACAGGACCAACAGCCCCCCAAGACCCACACAGGACTCACAGGCCCCCTGAGACCCACAGGGTCCAGGCCTATGAGACCCATGGGTTAGCAGAGGGCTTCAAGGAGGTCTGTGCATAGATTTCCACTGTCTGCATTTCTTACTGAATATCTGGAATTTGCTGTTAATGTAGCAAAGTCTGACAAATAACAATGAATTTGCAAAAAAAATCCAATTAACTTCCACTCTCTAAATGTACCTACATATTAGAGGTTCTCTTCAAAAAAGCAAATCAACCAAACAATGGGTTGATAGGACTATATTTTCTAGTGAGTATAATTGACTATCAATGGGAGTTTTGCTTAAGTTAGTGGATAATTCTACAAAAATGCATCTTGGCAACATTTATTATTGTTCTTTGTTATTTTGGCTTTTGTATAATTCGGTTGTGTAGGGAGCAATGTCAAAGATCAGGAAAGATAATTTTTTTGTTTTTGTTATTGAGATTAGAGTCTCACTGTCACCCCAGGTAGAATATAGTGGCGTAAGCCTAGCTCACAGCGACCTCAAACTCCTGGGCTCAAGCGATCCTCCTGCCTCAGCCTCCTGAGTAGCTTGGACTACAAGTGCACACCACCACACCCAGCTAATGTTTTCTAATTTTGGTAGACCCGACCGTAGTTTTGTTATTATTTTTAAAGGCCTCACATTTTAAAAATTTAATCATAAACTTACCAACTTATGGAATTAAGGAATAATAGGCCAGGCACAGTGGTTCATGCCTGCAATCCTAGCACTTTGGGAGGCCAAGGAAGAAGGATGGCTTGAGGCCAGGAGTTCAAGACTAGCTGAGCAACATAGCAAGACTCCTGTCTCTACAAAAAACAGAAAAACTGGCCAGATATGTTAGCACGTCTGTAGTCCCTGTTACTTGGGAGACCGAGGGAGAAGGATCGTTTGAGCCCAGGAGTTCGAGGTTGCAGTGAGCTATGATTGTGCCAGTGCATTGCAGCCTGGATGAGAGAATGAGACCCTGTCTCTAAACAGGGAAAAAGGAATAATAGTTCCAATTTTTGAAGCACAATGAATTGTGTAGCATTTTTGCAATACTGACAGCAAATATCATAAGGGTAATTAAAAAAATAGACAAACAGTAGGAAACTGTCCCTAAACCTCACCACAGCTCAACAGTAAAAGAAAAATTACATTTTTAACTTTAAATTTGATTCTAATCGAATTTATTTCATTATAAATATTTCATTGCAAATATTTCATTTGCAGCCTTATTTGGCTGCAAATTGTGCCATTTAATAAATTAGAAAGTGATAGTACAGACCAAAACAAACCTTGCTTTACAATCCAAATCAAACAATCCAAACAGACGATTCCAGCCAATGGCCAAGGCCCCACCTTACCCCACCAACAACGTGGTCCTGCCCAGGATGGGCACCCATCACAGCCCTGAGCTAACCCCAGGCCAGAGTCAGAGGCGGTGTCTGGGTCCAGGCCCCCTGCAGTGGAGGCTGGGGAGTAGGAGTCTTGCTAGCAGCAGGTCCTCACAAGGGACAAATATCCAACAAGTTTCAGGATCTCACATCTTACACAGCATTTTGAAGAAAACACAAATAAGTGCACAAGGTCCAAAGTAACAGGTAAAGATATTTGTCTCACATATTCAAATGGTTAAGAAAAACTTACAAAGGTTGGTTTGTAATTCCTGGAGCAAAATCACTGCCAGGAATAAAACGATGAGACTCCGGGAACAGCTAAAATCCTTGCACTTGAAGCTATCAAAGAATCTGACACCACTGACACACACCCTGTGGTCTGACATGGGGGGCCTCATGGTTCGCTCCTGGTATTTTAAATCACAAGGGGTCCATGTGTAGGGGTCCATGAATCACGACAATCTCAAATCGTTGCAGTGACATCAGAGGGGTCTACACCAACCAGAGAAGCTGGACTGTTACAGCCTCACATTTCATATGCTGCTCTACATACAACTACTGTCTACTTGCCGGATGTTTCTCGGGCGCAGGCCCTACACTACCCAAAACCTGGCAAATGCCAGGCTCTCATAATACTACATAATACTACAGTGCTGGGCAGCTTTACCAATGCCCCGGTGAACCCACTGCTGCTTGGTGAGCTCACCCTGTGGGATCCCTTTCCCACAAATGTGCATGGGGCCTAGTGACTCACTTCTGACAGAGAATTTGGCAAAAGTGACAGAATGTCACTTATAAGATGAGGTCGTGAAGCCTATGACTTCCTTCCTGTCCCTCTTGCTCCGTCACTGTCTCTTGCTGGGCTGCCCACAGAGAGGCCCACATAGAAAGGAACTGACATCTGCAGCCAGGATGCAGGTCCTCCTGGGTCGAGCCTCCAGATGAGACACAGCCCCAGCTGTAAGAACCTGAGCAAAAGGACCCAGTTGAGCCACAGAAACTATAAGATAATAACTGATTGTTGCTTTAAGGCACTAAGTTTTGGGGTAATTTGTTACACAGCAATATACAAATAACACAACCCCTCAGCACTATCACAGCTTTAAAAATGCAACAACAGGAAAATAAACAGCCTAACTGAACCTGAATATTCAGTTTTGCAAGTCTTTTACAAAATTTCACAAAGCAAAGTAAGTTTTAGAAATAGTAAAGGATATGTCAAAAGAACAAATCAAAAGTAAGTGTTGAGTAAAAAGGTCCCAAGTGTGGTTGTATTTGGCTAATAAATGTTTCTAAGCTAGACCATTCAGGGACACAATTTCGTTGATACTCCATTCTTTGAAATGTTAAACTGAAAACCTAAAGTGGTTTTCTTCTAAGTAACCAAGAAGTGAAGTTGTGGCCTAAAAGAAAATACTGAGCTAACCAATTTGAACATCTCTTGAGAGTCCACATAGCTCAGAGTTTCAGATTTACCCTCCTCCTACTGCCCAACTTCTGGATGAGTTTGCAAGCCTGACCCAAGCTGATCCTTCTACATGTATATCCCACTTCCATCCACTTCTTCATGCGTCACTCATTCTTCCCACAGACACGTACTGCTCCCTGACGTCCGGGACTCACATGCTCTGGCAACACACCAGACAAGGTCTCTGGGCACACTCTGCAGCCCTTCCCTAGTCACAGAGCAGCACATACCACCAGCTCCTCAATGCCTCATGCAGCATAAACACTGCACCCTGCTTTTTCATGACCACTTCCAAATGAAAACACCGACAAGTTCCAGATGAAACGCTGATTCAAAGGTTTCAGAGAAACAAAGACACCTCCCACCCCCAGGATCCTTTAACACCTTCTTTTCCTGGAGTCGAGAAGGTGCAGCATTGCCTGCTCTGACTTTGCTGCCCTGGGCCAACTGCCCCCAAAACACTTGAAGGCGCCCACACTCCCAGTTTGGATTCCTTCTGCCAGCTCTTGGGATCTCCTGGACACTGAAAACACCTCTACACTCAGGATGGAGGGTGCACTCATGCAACCTTGAGCGGGGAAAGGAGGGGTTGAAGGTGCTGGACACTGGCCACAGGGCCAAGGCAAGAAGACAGCAGCCCTGGAGGAGGGGCTGAAAGGGGGGGGGAGTGGGCATAGTACTAGCCTGAGGCGTGGAGCCAGTGTGCACTGGGAACCCCCTAAAACCCTTGAGTCCCTGGAGCCAGAAGGATGAGCCCCCAGGTGCCAGCCAAGGCAGTACCTGCTGAAGATACGAAGGTCTGTGGGGTTGGCCCAAAAACTTATGACATTAAGGTGCTCAGAGGCCTCATGGAAAGAGAGTGTTTTGAACCCATGGTGACCAGGATCCCAGATGCCTGAGCCTTCACAGGGGGTGGGTCCAGTTGAGGGGGAGAGCAGATTCAGGGCACCTCTGGATCCCACCCCAGGGCTCCAGCACCCCGTAAGTCTAGTCCTGGGGTCTACACAGTTCTCAGTGACTTGTTCAGGAGTCCCAGCTCTCCCTGGGACCTGTGTGGAATCTTCATCTCTTATCAGGGTCCTCAATGAGAGCCTAGCCTTCTTCAGGGTCCAGACCCAGCATCCTGACCCTAAGTGACCTATCTGGGGTCTTGTTCATCCTGGAGCCCTCCTTGCAGTACAGTCATAGTGTCCCAGCCTCCCGGGTAGGAGGGGATGTCTCAGGGTCCCAAAAGTGCTCAAAGGACTGTCCCAGGGTCCTTGTCCTCCCCAGTGGGCTTGTCCTAGAGTCTTGATCTTCCCACGGACTGGCCCTCTGTAGTGATGGTCCCAGGGTCCTGGCCCTCTGTAACCTGTCTCAAGTTGGATCCTCCTCAGTGACTGTAGGGCTGGACCCTCCTAGGTGACCTGGAGTCCTGGCATTCTCTGGGTCCTGTCAGGTGCCCAGGCCCAACCCTCCTTAGTGACCCTTCCTGGTGTCCCAGCAATTCTTGGTGACCTGTCCTGGGGTTGGACCCTCCTGGATGACCTGTCTTGAGGTCCTGACACTCTGTGGGTCCTGCCCAGTCCCAGTGGCTGACTCTCCTTGATGACTGGCCCTCCCGGGGTCCAGCACGGTGTGGGGTCCCGGCTCTCCTGGGTGACCCTTCCCGGGGTCCAGCCCTCCCAGGGACCTGCCCGGTCTGGGGTCCTGGCCCTCCTGGGTGATCCTTCCCAGGATTCAGCCTTCCTGGGTCCAGCCCCTCCTAAGTCCAGTCAGGTCTGGGACCCGGCCCTCCTCGGTGACCCTTCCCAGGGTCCAGCCCTTCCGGGGTCCGGCCCTCCTAGGGGCCTGCCAAGCCGTTCCGGGCTCCCCCGGCCAGGCCGACAGGGACGCCAGGGACGCGGGCCCCGGGTTCGGAGCCTTTCAGGCCGGACACGGGCCGAGGCCGCGGCCTGAGGAGCGGGCGCCGCGGGCCCAGGCCGGGCGGGGCGGACTCACTGACCTGCGGTCTCGGGCTGCGGGCGAGCGGGGCGCACGCGGGGGCCGCGCCGGGAGGGGGAGGGGGCGCCGCTCCCTCCAGGTCCCCCCCAAGAGGAGGAGAAAAAAACCCGTCCGGAGTTTAAAACAAAGAGGCGGAAATGCCCGAGCCGAGCCGAGCACCGAGACGGGGGCGCCGCACTTGGAGCATGCGCGTTGTGCGGCTCGGCTCCCACCCGGCAGCCGGGACCGGGGGCGGGGACCGGAGGGCGGGGCGGGGCGGGGTGTGGTCAGAGGGCGCAGGCGCGTCCGAGCAGGGCTCGGCCCACGGACGCGGCGAGGCGGGAGGGCTGGGGTCGGAGTCTTCAGGGCGGGGCCAGGAGGGTGTGGTCAGGGGAGAGACGGGGCACTGGGCGCGGAGCGCGGACGTCGTCTGGGGTGCGGGGGCAAATGCAGGGAGGCGGCGTGCGGCCTGGGCGTGGTCGGGGGCGCTGGGGCCGACTGGGACCGCCCGGAGACTGGCTTGTCTCTGGGGCCGTCTGGGTCCTGCGTCCTTTTCGGGAACCAGTCCCGCGGGAAGGGTGAGCGCCGGCGGGGGCGCGGGCTCACTCTGGATCTAGGAGCCGTGGCCGTGGCGTTCGCGCCCTTTGGGGTCCGCGCTGCAGCGGGGGTGCGATGTAAGGAGGAGGGGAACTGGCGTGGTGCGGGAGGCGGCAGGGGCACGCTGGAAGGGCAGCGCGGAGTGGGGGCGCGCTGGGGCGCACCTTCGGTGTTAGGTCCGTCAGACGCCCGGGTGGGGTGGGGTGCGGCCGGGGGTGCAGGAGTGGAATGTGAGTTTGGGAGTCCAGCTGGTAATGTCTGTAAATGGTCAACGGGGTGACCCCCGCGGCCGCCCTCGTGGAGAAGTTCGGAGCCTGGAAGGAGCCACTGGGCGGGGGACCTCCAGGACTGAGCGAGGGCGGCCGGCGGGCGAGGGGAGGGGCCAGGTGCTTGAGAAGGGCTGTGACCCACAAGGCCTTGGCCCGCACCACGTGGATAAATTGTTGGGGTTCACCGGAGGAGGGCAGAACGTGGAGATGTGACCACAGACGACATTTCAAGGCGTTTTGCTGCCCAGGGAAGCAACAGAATGGGGCTGGGCTGAAGGCGGCGGGGGTGAGAGAGGGCTTTCCTTTGGGGTGGGAACTCCTCCCGCCTGCGTGGTGCAAATGGGCGGCCCAGTGTCTGGGGGGGGGCGGGGAGAGGGTCACCACGCTGGAGAGGAATGAGGGGAGCTTGCTCCTGGGTCCAGGCGGGGCGGCCGACCCTCTGCCTTTCGGGGTCAGGGGAGGTGGGAGGCCCGAAGGTCGATGTCAGGACAGTGACCCAGGAAGGTGGGGACCCAGCGTGCACTGCAGGTGAAGCCAGGTGAAGCCGCAGTCCAGAATTCATTCCAGGCCCGGGTCCCTCGCAGACCCGACGTCTAGGCTGCCAGCTGCTCTCCTAGGTGACCTCTCCAGCAATACCCCAGGCCTCGACCCCCAACCCCAGGCTCCTGTGTCCTACCGCTCAGCCACATTTCTGTTGGGATGTCTTTAGGGGGCTCCTGGTCCCTGGAAGTCTGCTGTCCCTCACAGCCCCTGCCCCCATCTGCCAGCAGGCAGACCAGGATCCTGGGTTCTCCTGGCCTTCCTCTCATGCCCAAGCAGCTCAGCTGACTCATCAGAATCCTTCGGTCACGCCTCCCAACCTTCACCCTGGTCTAAACCATCATCTCTCCCTGGATTTTCCAATAGCCTCCAAACTGGTTTCCCTCCTTCTTTCCCCGGGCCCTGAGTCTATTTTCAACACAAAATAGTGACTCTCATAAAACATTATTCAGGGCATGTCCCTCCTCTGCTCAAAATCCTCCAGGGGCTTCACTCACAGCCAAAGCCTGAGAGTGGGGAGGTCACAGAGGCCCGGAGAAGCCTGGCATGTTGGAAATAAGTACTGTCTTGGTGTAAGTTCACAGGTGTATGCATGTGTCCAAACTCAGCAAAGTGCACACTTTATATATGTGTACTTACACCTCAGTGAAGCTGATCCATTTTTCTGTAAACCTAAAATTGCTCTAAAAAATGAAATGTACTTTTTTTAAAAAGCAAATTACTATTAAATGTAACAAAAGAGCAAAACTAATATTCTAAAAATTATGAAACATCATTGAAAGAGATTAAAGTTGACCTAAATAAATGGAAAGACACCCCACGTTCATGGATGCAAAGACAATATTGTTAAGATATCAATACTCCCCAAGCTGATCACTCAATGCAATCCATATCAAAGTTGGCATTTTTGCAGAAATTGACAAGCAGATCCTAAAATTCATATGGAAATTCAAGGTACCCAGAATAGCCAAAACAATCTTAAAAAGAGCAAGGTTGGCAGATTCCCATTTCTTAATTTCAGAACTTACTACGAAGCTACAGTAACCAAGACAGTGTGATACTGGCATAAAGGACATATAAATCGACAGAATAGAATTGAGAAATTTCAATCCTAGGTATGGAACCTAGAGAAATGAAAGCAAACATGCACACAAAAACTGGTACACATTCATAGTTGAAATATTCATAATAGCCCCAAAGTGGAAATAACCCAAATGTCAATCAGCAGATGAATGAATAAATAAAAGGTAGTATATCCATAAAATAAAATATTCTTTGGCAATAAAAAGGAAGTACTAGTTAATATATGCTACATACAACATAGATGTACCTCGAAAACATGATGCTATGTGAAGGAAGCCAGTCACAAAAGACCATATATTAGTATTACATGATTCTATTTATATGAAATGTCCATAATAGGCCAATCCATAGAGTTAGAAATCAGATTAGTAGTTGCCAGGGGTTGGGGGGTTGGAGGAAATTGGGAGAGACTGCTAATGAACATGGGGTTTCTTTTTGGGGGGATGAAATGTTCTAAAATTGACTATAGTGGGATTGCACATATTTGTGAACATATTAAAATCTATTGAATTTTACACGTTAAGTGGGTGACTTGCATGGTTTGTGAATTATATCTCAATAAAGCCGTTTAAAAAAGAAAATTACAGGCCAGGCTCAGTGGCTCACGCCTATAATCCTGGCACTCTGGGAGACTGAGGCAGGACGATCGCTTGAGGTCAGGAGTTCAAGACCAGCCTGAGCAAAAGCGAGACCCTGTCTCTACTAAAAATAGAAAACATTAGCCAGGCGCGGTGGTGCACGCTTCTAGTCTCAGCTATTCGGGAGGTTGAGGCAGGAGGATTGCTTGAGCTCAGGAATTTGAGGTTGCTGTGAATTAGGCTAATGCCACTGCACTCTACCAGGGTGACAGTGAGACTCTGTCTCAAAAAAAAAAAATTACAAAAGAAACTATAAAATAATGATTAAAAATGAAAGTGCTGTATGTTTATCCCCATGGGAAAAATATTACATAACCAACTCATACCATAAATATACACATTAGATACACATAAATAACCATCTCACACCATGCACAAAACAGATATCCAACCTAAGGCATGAAACCTTAAGAATTCTAGAAGAAGATGTTGGGAAGACCCTTTCAGACATCTTCCTAGGAAAAGAATTTTTGAAGAAGACCCCCAAAGCAATCACAGCAACAACAAAGATAAATAAATGGGATCTGATCAAAATAAAAAGCTTTTGCACAGCCAAGGAAACTATCATTAGAGCGAATAGACAGCCTACAGAATGGGAAAAAATATTTGCTCTCTACACATCTGATAAACAAGAATCTATCTAGAACTTAAAAAAATCAACAAGAAAAAATCAAACAATCTCATCAATAAATGGGCAAAGGAAATGAAAAGAAACTTTTCAAAAGAAAACAGAATAATGGCCACCAAACATATAAAAAAAATTCTCAGCATCTCTAATCATTAGAGAAATGCAAATCAAAACCACAATGAGATATCACCTAACCCCAGTGAGATTGGCCTTTATCAAAAAATACCAAAACAACAAATCCTGGCAAGGATGTAGAGAGAGAAACACTCTTACACTGCTGGTGGGACTGCAAATTAGTGCAACCTCTGTGGAAAAGAATTTGGTGATACCTCAAAGAGCTAAAAATAGGAATGACCATTTGATTTAGCAATAGCACTATTAGGCATCTACCCAAAAGAGCAAAAGACATTCTATAATAAAGACATCTGCACCCGAATGTTTATGGCCACATAATTCACTACTGGAAGGATGTGGAAACAACCCAAGTGCCCGTCAATTCATGAGTGGATTATTAAAATTGGTATATGTGTACAATGGAATATTAATAATAAGAAACGACAGTGATCTAGCACCTCTTACATTTTCCTGGATAGAGCTTGAGCCCATTGTCTGAAGTGAGGTATCACAGTATCGGAGGAATAGACTCCACATGTACTCGCCATCAAATTGGCACTGACTGATCAACACTATGGTGCTCACATGGTAGTAATATTCTCCAGGGATTAGGTGGTTGGGGGAGTGAACTCGCAACTAATGGACGCGGTGAGGATGGTAGAGGGGAAGGGCATGCCTCTAAACCTCGCTTGGGTGAGGCAAAGACATAAAATGTAACCAAAATGTGTGTACCTTCATAATCTCCTGAAATAAAAAACAACAACAACCATATCCATCTCAAACACATATGTAAAAAATTGGATACCCTTTCCCTACCATACATACCAAAAAATGAAATGTGCATTTCATACTATATACAAAATATTAGACATCCAACTTATAGCACACACATATACACACATAAAAATAGATACCCTTTCCCAATATATACCAAAACATTGGGTAACTATTCTATAACATACACACAAAATAGTTACTCCACACAATGCACAAAAAATCAGATACCAATTTCACACCATTAGTGAAAAGAAATTAGACACCTATCTCACATCATACACACAAGCACACACAACCTATTTTCCACCTCAGAACATCCCACTAAACGATACACCACATCATACCTAAATTAGTTAGATACCTATCTCAAAGTATTAAAACAAATTAGACCCTACTGGGAGGCAGTTCTCCATTAATATGTTTCTGTATGGTCCAGGTCCTCAGAGAAAAATCATTTACGGCCAAGTTGAGGATGTTTCTCTAGGAGACACTCTAGGATAGTATAGCTTAAGAAGTCTCCTACCTTGGAGACATTGCAGTGTAGAAAGGAAAAAGCTGTCCTCCCCTCTCTGGAGAGGGTTTACTTACGTTCCAGGGTAGAGATCAAGTTTCTTTGGAAGGGAGGATGAAGAGGTCACCAGCAGACCTATATAAGACAAGACTTTCCTAACTTGAGGATTCTTCTTCTGAAATGCACCCCACCACATGTTCAGGTGTCACCCGCAGCACCCCGTAGAGACGGGGCTGAGGAATCAAGACAAGACTGGTAGCTGCCAATCTACTACTGTTGCTAAGTAGTAAATGCTTTGTCTCTGAGCCAGGAGTCTCGTGTTTCCTGTGTACATACACATGTGAACCATGGCAGGTTAACTTATTAATTTGTGAGTAGAGAAAAATCTCAGACCCTTCACGCTTCTAATTTAATGCATACACATTTTATGCCCCCGCACCCATTTACTACATCTGCCTGTACACAAAAAAATTAGATGTTATTTTATCCTATATAGACACAAAAAACCCGTTTCACACCATCTGTACATACACATGAAAGACAAAGACCCATCTCACACCATTTATATTAATACAAAAAAATTAAACATCATACCACACACACCAAAGACTATATAGCCTCATATAACACAACATGAAGACACCGACCTCATACCAGACACATACACAAAACAGATGAACATTAGGCCCTACATAAAAAAATTAGATACCTACCACATACAAACACAGAATACCCATTTC
Source organism: Varecia variegata (assembly GCA_028533085.1). NCBI lineage: Eukaryota > Metazoa > Chordata > Mammalia > Primates > Lemuridae > Varecia > Varecia variegata. The sequence continues at coordinate 166,240,073 of CM052436.1, read as the reverse complement.
ACACTATGTATCCATGAAAGTAGATACCTAACCACACAATATGCAAAGTATTAGATAATTATTTAAACCCTATACACACAAAAAAACTAATCTCACACCACACACAAACACACACACGATACTACCTCACACCATACACATACAAAAAATTGCCTATTTCACACTAGACACACACACAAATGAAAAAACTAGCTTATTTGACCACTTAGACTGAATAGGTCCAAGGAGCAGAGACAGACTGGACCAGAGAGCTCTTGGAGGGAAGGCCAGAAGGTTGGGCTCCTGATACTTGCTGCCACTGCCTGGGCCTTACGTGAGCCCCATGTGGGAAGGGGAGGTGAGGAGTCCGACACCCGAGGGCTCCTCTCTGGTGGGGGCTGCTGGCACAGGAAACAGTGGCCACAACCTTCCTTTGTTTAGGCAAACACACAGGCTCACATTCCAGGGCAGATCTGTAAACTGGTGGACCTTCCCTGTCCACAAGGATGAAGTCACACCGTCATTTCTGAGGCAGCCTGAGAGTCCGGATCCTGGTCCCTGCTGTGGTATCCCGTGCGTGGGCTTTTAGCAGCTGGGACCTCAAGGGAAGTGCAAGGGACAGATGTGAGTCATCATGTGGGAGAAGAGGTCTGCTTCTGGGACCAGGACAAGCAGCCTCCGCACAGGATACAAGTGACATAGGATGCACGTGAGATGTGGGCCACCTTGTGGAGGAACCCGTCTGGCAGGCCCAGGTGGCGGGGAAGGGCCCGTGGCAGAAAGGCCACGTGCCCCGTGAGATTTCTATTTTCATCCAGACCTTGTGCTGGCCAGCCCTAACCTAGGGAGGCGGTATGGGCAGACAGGCTCCTGCCCTCACACCACTGATGCTCTCTGGGAGGAGCAGATAAAACCAAGTAAATGAAAAAACAGGATGGGCCCTGACCTCTCATTGTAGAAGGTGAGATTTCCTCTCTGGTATCCTCAGAAAAGGTGCCCTGGCCTCATGTTCCAGTCTTGGCAAAGCGACTTCTCTCAGTGGCTTGATTTGAACAAGATACTGTTTAGGGAAGACACATTAGCTGAAAATGTCTCAGTTAATGTTAGTTTGGGGTGCTGATAGAAGCCTACATTTGATTAAAAAAAGAGAGAGAAAGACACTGAAACATAGATTTAGCCATAACTGTGTGTGTAGAAAGTTATTTTACACATCTTTGAAGATCATTTTCAAAAGCAAGATGCTAGGTCCCTTTGTGTGGAGATCACCAAAGCACATCTTCAAGAGGTGACTGTTCCAAAGGTGGGCAGCTGGATTCTGGGCTCAGGATGACTCTCCTGTGGACAGTATATACCTGGATTCAAAACTAAAGCAGCTTAGATGCTTATGTGGAAGATACTCGTGGAGAGTTAAACAAAACTGTTTCTTTAATGTGAGAAGGGAAAAAAAGGTCATTGTGTCCAAATGATGGACTTTCCATATTATATGATTTTTTAAAAATTAAACTTATTTTGAGTTAATTGTAGATTCACATGTGGTTGTCAGAAATAATTCAGAGTGATCTTTGTCTGCCCTGCCTGATTTTTCCCTCAAAGGTAACATCTTGCAGAACACAAATGTATTAATATCACATCCCTGGTACAGACATTGGTACAATCCTCCCATCTCACTCAGGTTTCTTTTTGCTCACACCCATCATTTGTGTGTGTGCATAGCTTCATGCAAGTGTATCACACATGTATGCTTGTGTGTCCACCACCACAGCCAGGATGTGGGCTATTCCCAGCACCGCAAGGGTCTCTCCTGGTGCCCCTTTCTGGCCACGCCCACCTCCCTGCCGCCCCCATGCCTGCCCAGTCCCTAAACCCTGGCCGCCACTAATCTGTCTTGCGTTCCTGTGACGTTGTCTTTTCAAAGTTTTACATAAATGGAATCGTACAATTGTAACCTTTTGGGATTGGCTTATTTTCACTCTGAATAATTCATCCAGGTTGTTGCATTAACAGTCCATTCCTGCTGAGTAATGTTCCATGGTGTGGATGTACTGCAGTGCTTGACCATTCCCCACTGAAGGACATCTGGGTTGTTTCCACTTTTTGGCTATCACAAGTAAAGCTGCTATGAGCATTTGGGCACAGGTTTTTGGGTAAACATAAGTTTTTATGTCTCTGGGATAAATGCCCAGGAGTACAATTGCTGGGCCATATGATAACTGCATGTTTAGTTTTATAAGAAACTGCCAACCTTTTTTTCTGCAGTGGCTGTAACATTTTATATTCTTACGAGCAACTTCCAGTTACCCACAGCCTTCCCAGTATTTGGTGCTGTCACTGTTTTTTATTTTAGCCATTCTGAAAGGTGTATAGTGGTATCTCACTGTGGTTTTAATTTGCATTTTCCTAATGGCTAATGACATTGGTCATTCATCATTATTTGCCATTTGTATATCCTCTTCAGTGAAATGTCTCTTCATATTCTTTTGCCCATTTTCTAATTTTTTTTGTTTTTTTTTGAGACAGAGTCTGGCTCTGTTGCCCGGGCTAGAGTGCCGTGGCGTCAGCCTAGCTCACAGCAACCTCAAACTCCTGGGCTCAAGTAATCCTTCTGCCTCAGCCTCCCGAGTAACTGGGACTAGAGGCATACGCCACCATGCCCGGCTAATTTTTTTTCTATATGTATTTTTAGCTGTCCAGCTAATTTCTTTGTATTTTTAGTAGAGACGGGGTCTCGCTCTTGCTCAGGCTGGTCTTGAACTCCTGACCCCGAGCGATCCTCCTGCCTTGGCCTCCCAGAGTGCTAAGATTACAGGCGTGAGCCACCGTGCCCGGCCATTTTCTAATTTTTTTTAACTGTTGAGTTTTCAGAGCTCTTTATATAGTCTCAGTACCAGGCCTTTCTTAGGTATGTGGTTTGCAAATATTTTTTCTCAGTCTGTGTGTACAAAAACCTTTTGATAGTAATTATATTAAACCTATAGATCAATTTAGGGAGAACTGACATCCTTACTATGTTGAGTTTTCCAATCCATGAACATTGTATGCCTCTCCATTTATTTAAGTCTTCATTGATTTCTTTCAGTAATGTTTTGTCATTTTTAGCATTTAAGTCCTGTACATCGTTTACTAAGTTTGTACCCCAGCATTTTAACTTTCTTTGAAGTAATTGTAAATGGTATTGTGTCTTCACTTTTGGTCTCCGCATGTTTCTTGTTGGTATATAGAAATGCAATTGATTGTTGTGTGCTGATCTTGCATCCTGCAACCTTGCTGAGCTCACCTACTCAACCCAAGAGCCCTGAGGGATGGGGAAGAGGAGTCCCCACACAGTGCATGCTCAACAGAGACACGATGGTAGAGGAAGTAACCACTGTGACTGCCCCATTGTGTGGGGACAGGCTCAGACACCCAGGTGTGCAGCTGGTGAGAGGGAGATTTGCACCTAAGCCAGGTCCCTCGACAATGAAGCCTGTACCACCCCTTCCTGTCTGTCAGGAAGGATGGGGGATGTTGAAGTCCCCAAGCCAATGGCAGCACCCAGAGAGAAAGGCTGTGAGGGACCAGGTCCTTGGGGAAGGGGTGAGCACAAGGTGAGGAGGAGGAGGCAGAGGAGGTTGGGGACAAAGATGAGGCAGGAAGAGACAAAGGGAGAGCTGAGGGGGAGGACTCCTGGACCATCAGGGGTCTCAGAGTGGGATAGCCTGGTGGCCCACTATTCTCTGGGCACCCCTGGGTGAGCTCCATTTTTTTTTTTTTGTTATTGGACAGGACTCCACAAAAGAAATCCCAAAGTGGGTGACTCCATCTGACACACGAACACTCCCCATGCTGAGCCCTCACTGCAAATGCTGGAACCTCATGGTCAACTTGTTCACACTCAGGTGTGGATGACAGATGGGGCCTGTTGAAATAGATGAACGTTTAAGACAAAACATAGGAACAATATTGTGCATGTCAGATAACAGGGATGTGTTTGAGGGACACGTCTCACTGGTGCCTCCACCCAGACAGCCTCCTTGGGTTTCCCCAGAGCAAGCCAGGCACAGCTGTGGGATCAGGCTGTTCTTACAGATATGCTGGGACACCCCCTCCTCTCTGCCTTCCAGCCCACATGCCTCTCCATCCTAAGCAGAGAGACAGAAGATTGTGCCTACTCCTCTGCCCAGCTGTTTCCCCAGCTGCAAAATGCAGATAACAACCAGGAGAATGTGTTGTGGGGCTGTCTACTGTGGCGGGGTGGGGTGGCAAAGGGCAGACAGGCTCTTCCTGGCCTCCCCTTCCTCCCCTTGGCCAGCAACGCTGCCCCCCCCCCCAGTAATGCTTCCCCACCCCCAAGTCTGATGACTAGTCTGGATGTGAGGCTCTCTGCAAATACAGCCTCCTCTTATAGGCTGGCCTCTGCCTCTCCCTGTGGCTTGCTTGGACCGCAGGAATTTGGGGTCCAGAGCCCCTTTCAGGAGATGCAGACTTTTGCTCCGGCAAGTTACTTCAAATCCCCCTTTCCTGCATCCTGCCCACATGGGCTTGTCCTGCATGGCTGTGACTCGGCTGGCCCCTGCAAGGGGGGACTTTTGTCCCTGTTTTTGTAGCAGGGACTTCCATCCTGAGGCTGAGGGAGCAGAGTCCCACTTCACCGACGGGTCCTCTTTCCACCTGATGGGTGGGGACTTCCTCCCCCAGCTCTTCTGGGTGGGCGGGGACTGACCCAATTGCCCCACCTCCGAGGGCGGTCCTGGCGCACGCGGGGCACTCCTAAAGTCTGCACCGCGGGGAGTGGTCGGTGACTGGTCAGGACGCGGCGGGCGATGGCGGAGCCGGCTGGGGCCGGGCCAAGGGTGGCGGCGGACGGGCCTGGAGCCTCCAGGGACCGGACGGAGACAGCCGAGGGCGAGCCGGGGGCCGCCGAGACCCGGGCCCTGGGCGCACGGCCAGCGCACCGTGCCTACGCGCGCCGCTGGGTCTTCCTGCTGGTGGTCAGCCTGCTCAGCTGCTCCAACGCCATGGTAGGGCCGGGACTGACGAGGGGGTGCTGGGACGGGGAAGCCCGCGACCCGAGCCAGCGGCTCTGTCCTCGGCCGCTCCCAGCCAGCTGGGTTTCGTTTTCATTCAGCTACAGCACAGCGCCCAGGTCCGGTCCGAGGTGTGGGCCGCGGAGCAGCAAGGGCGCCCTCTCCAGGCTGAGGCTGGCGGCCGTGGAGAAAGGGGCAAATCAGGGCTCGGAGCAGGGCCGGGTGTCTGGGGAGGGTCTGCCAGTCGCTGGGCCCCAGCCCCCCACCACCTCCTTCCAGACCCTCCCCAGCCTCCCGTGGCTCCAGCCAGAGGTCTAGGGTCCCTCTCCCCAACCCATCATAGACAGGTGGGCTTGGAGAAGGAACCTTCCTCCATGCTCCCCAGCCCCAGGACAGGTCACCCAACTTGCCCCTGGACAGGCTTCCATAGGCACCAGAGTGGAGGGAGGGCTTGGAGCTGCCCTTGCTGCCCTGAGGCTCTTTGAGGGGACTCCTGCTCTCGCACACCTTAGGCTGTTATGGTTCCGTCCTGCCACCCGAGCTTCCAGGCTGTGGCTGCCCCCACATCACCTCCTAGGCGAGCCTCTCCCTCCCTAATGTGTGTGCAGGAACCTGCCTGTGTTTTCTGGCCCTCCCAGGGAACCTCAGGAACTGGTTGGGCAGCATTGGCCACTATGGGATGGGAAGCTGCAGTTGGCAGCAGGACTCACAGCTCAGGGAGGTGCCATGTCGCTGTGGGACCATCAGGACGCCAGACCTGCCAGCAGGGGTGGGGCATGCAGTGTAGGGGGCTCGAGAACGGCGGGCTCTTGCTCTTCTTTTGGTGTCCCTGCAGGCAGGTTCCTGAGGCCGGTTCTCTCCCTCCTTGCTCGGAGGATGTGGAGAGCCAGCCCAGCTGACACCAGCTGCATCCGAAGCAGGGCCCTAGGCTCTGCTGGCTGCCCAGTGGCTAGGCCAAGCCCTCGCTCCTGGCTGGCTCACTGGTCCCCTGTCTGGACACTGGGGAAGCCACAACTGGCTCTGGGTGGTGGTGAGGGTGCAGAGGGTGCTCCTTGGACACTCAAGGGCACTCTACTGCAATTCCGCACCTTCTTATCTGTAAGTCATTACGGAGCAAACAAAACTCTGCCCCCACACCAAGAATTGCCGTGGTCACCACAGGGAGCAGACAGTATCATATTCCCCCAGCCGTGTGCCCCTGAGACCCACAGCTGCTGACCTGCTGCCAGGGACCAGGGATCCCAAGTGCCGAGAGGGCAGGTGGAGCAGAGCTGGGGATGGCCCCGAGGAGGGATTCAGCACCCTGGATATGGGGGTGGCAAGGCTGGGAGCGGAGGAAGAGAGTTCTTGCACATGATGAGTTAGATAGTCGTCCTCCCTACATGTCTCTGCCCCGTCTGGCCATGACCTCAGCTCTGGGGAGGGACAAGAACCGAGCTGGGAGTGGGCAAGGGATGGGATTGGCTTAGCAGGGCAGCTTTGTGAACAGACACCTCGCTTGTCTCATTGGGCAAGGCCAGGCAGGAGGTGGCAGGGCCTGGGCGGGGGCTCTTTCTGAGCCTGGAAAATGTGTCCCTTGCACTGTCCTGAGAAAAAAGGAAGAAAAGGCAGCTATTGCCCAAGCTCACTGTCACGTGAGGCTTAGCGGTCAGGCCTCCAGCCTCATTATGTGTGGGGAAGCCGGGGTCCCACTGCTCTGCCACGGAGGGTGTGCCCTGGAGCACCTCCATCCTCAGAGTTGGATTAATCATGACCTTTGGTGAGTAGCACATCCTTGCCACTGGTCCTTGGCTGCTAGGCACCCCTATAATAAGGCCTGGCGACTCCCCTTTTGGCCCTCCCTTCAGGGTGAGCTGATCACCTCCTCTGGGAAGCCCTCTCCACAGCCCCGAGTGCACTTGTGCTGTTTGCTGTACATCTGTGGGGTGGAGTCGTCCTGGCACCTGATGATGTCGAGGGTGGGAGTGTTGTTGCTCTGGGGACAGTCTCACCTACCCAAACACTGGGGTTTCCTACAGGGGAGGTCGGTTGGCCGTGGGCAGGGCCGGCAAACACTGCAGGTGTTTCTACCTGAGACTCAGTCCTGAGTTTGCAGACAGGCTGGAGGCACCTTTGCCTATCCCCAAAGCAAAGGGCTCTGAGGTCCCTCCCACCTCTGGACACTGCCTTCAGCAGCCCTGCATGGCTCTGGGCCCCCCACGCCTCCTGCCCTTGTCCACCTGGGTATCTGCCATGGTGTCTCCACCACCTTCTGGACCTCAAAGTCTCCCAGAATGTGCTCCCCTGCCTGGCCCATCTCGACACACTATGTGTCCTTGTGACCAGGCACCAGGGCCGTACCCTCCCTCACCCTGGCTTCTCCCCCTTCACTTTCCGAGCTCCAGGGCCACCTCTGGGTGACTCCACCCCTCTGATATTCTGTCCTTGCTGTGTCTCCCTGTCCACAGCCTGTCACTCCCCCCCCACCTTCCACATGGCGCCTCCCGACGGCGCATGCTCCCCTGCTAGCAGCCATCACCTACCTCAGAGGGTCAGGTCAAGTCCTGGCAGGGCTCATAGTCCTGCGGGCTCTGGTCTGCCCCCCAGGCTGGTCCACAGTCAGGGTCCACGATCAGGGAATGGTCTCCAACTCTGCCACCAGTGGGGGTGTCCTTGGGCAGAAAGACCCCATGTCCGTGTTGGGCTGAGTCCCCACGGCCTTTATAGATCTCCCTCAGGTTGGCCAGCAAAGCTGGGGGCAGCAGGGGGCTGGGGCCAGAGCCTGGCGGGCAGTGTCTGTGGCCCCTGGGGCTGACTCCTGCGTGCTCCTGCAGCTGTGGCTCAGCTTTGCACCTGTCGCCGACACCATCGCTGAGCACTTCTTCCTGTCCACGGAGCAGATCAACTGGCTCTCACTGGTCTACCTTGTGGTGTCCATCCCGTTTGGTGTAGTGGCCATCTGGATGCTGGACTCTGTTGGGCTCCGCGGGGCTGTGAGTCAGACCCCACACCATGACTTGCTCTGAGATGGGGAAGGGTCCCTTGCATTTGGGTGGGAGAACTACTGCCTTTTCCTCAGACCAGGGTCCACCACCTCTACCAGCTAGGCCTCCCAGGCAGAGCAGTCGGGGCGGCAAGGAGGATGGTGGTCTGGGCGTTGGGAGGGCGGGCATCTGAGGACCCAGGGGGGTGCCCGTGCTGGTGGCAGCACTCCTGACCCCATCCCTACAGACCATCTTGGGCGCCTGGCTGAACTTCGCTGGGAGTGTGCTACGCACCCTGCCCTGCATGGCCGTTGGGACCCTCCACCCATTCGCCTTCTTCATGGGTGGCCAGAGCCTCTGTGCCCTGGCCCAGACCCTGGTCATCTTCTCTCCAGCCAAGCTGGCTGCCTTGTGGTTCCCAGAGCACCAGCGAGCCACGGCCAACATGATCGCCACCATGTGTGAGTCCAAGGGTGAGGCCACCTGGGTCCCCTCTGGCTATGTGCTCAGATCCTCTGCTGCCCTGGCTCTCCAGCTAAGGCAAGGGACTAGCGCCAAAAAGGCTCCTGTGGCCTGGACACAGTGAAGCTGATGTGTTTCTCTGTCCATCCAGCAAACCCCCTGGGCATCCTTGTGGCTAATGTGCTGTCACCTGCACTGGTCAAGAAGGGCGAGGACATTCCCATTATGGTGAGAGCTCATGTGGCACCTGTATGTGTATGTGTGTGCAGACACAGGCATATTGTATTGTGCATGTGTGCTCTGTGTGTGTAGCCATGTACGTGTGTGTGGTCTGAGTGTGTGTGCGCTGTGCATGTTCTGTGTGCATACACATGTATATGTGTGGTCCATGTGTGCTGTGTGTGGTGTGTATGCATACCTGTGCATGTATGGTATGTGCATGTGTGTGCTTGTGCATATGTATGGTGTGTGCGTGTGTGTCTCTGTGCAAGTGTGATACACATGCTTATGTATGGTACATGTATAATATGTGTGCTGTGTCTGTGCATACCTGTGCATGTGTATGGTATGAGTGTGTGTGTGCTTGTGCATATGTGTGGTATGTGTGTCTGTGTGCACATGCATGGTGGTGTGGGCATGTGTGTGCCTGTGCATGTGTGGTGAGTGCATGTGTGTCTGTGTGTGGTGCATGCATACACGTGCATATGCATGGTGCATGTGTGCTGTATATGCATACCTATGCACATGTGTGGTGTATACATGTGTATGCTTGTGCATATGTATTGTGTGTGTGCATGTGTGTGTATACCCGTGCATGTGTGTGTATACCCGTGCATGTATGGGGTGTGAGTGGGTACATACATGCATACCTGTGCACCCACACCTCTCTGTGTGACCCGCCTGGCTATGTTAAGACCTGCTTCTTATGTGGGTGTGCAGTGGGCAGTTAGATGTGGAGTCTGCTGCTTGGGGAGGTCAGGCTGACGTTTTCAAGGAGGGAGCCATCCTTGATGGTCTGAGGAAAGCCAGGGCTCCTCATGATGCCCTGCAGCAGATGTGGAGGAAGCAGGGCAGCTCTCACAGGCTCTGGGACCCAGTGGCCACCCGAGAGCGGGCAGGAGCCACCAGGGAGAGTGCAGAGTGTGCCGCTGGCAGCCCAGAGCAGGGCCGGGGTGCCATGTGGGGCGTGTGTGTCCATGTGGCCTCCTGTGCACATGCATACCCTTTCCCCAGCTGGGCATCTGTGCCATCCCTGCTGGCCTCGCCTGCCTGCTGGCCACCACCTGCCTCTGGGAGAGTGTGCCCCCCACCCCACCCTCCGCCGGGGCTGCCAGCTCCACCTCGGAGAAGTTCCTGGACGGGCTCAAGCTGGTTGGTGCTGTGGGATGGGGCAGGGTGGACGTGGGGTGGGAGCAGGAGGCCAGGGAGGAGCACCCCCACCCCCACCCCGGTCTGAGCAGCCCCTCCCCTCCAGCTCCTGCGGAACAAGGCCTACATCCTCCTGGCCGTGTGCTTCGGAGGCGGTACTGGGATCTTCTCCAGCCTCATGGCCCTCCTGGAGCAGATCTTCTGCGCGAGCGGCTACTCCAGTGTGAGCCCTGGGCCCCGCCCTAGAGGGGCTCTGCCTCCTACTGCCCGATGTGGCTGCAGTGAGGTGGGGGTGGTGGCTGTGGGAGGGGCTGGGGGGTTGGATGGGAAGGTGGGAGCACCAGGATTCTGTGTGTGAACTCTGTGATGCCCCTTCCTATTAATAGCAAGGCCCCAACCCTGCAGGGCTCCAGGGAAGGGCCACCCTCAGTATTTAGGCATGCAGATGGGAGGCCTTGCTCTGCCCATACATCTCCAGGCTGTGCCCTCTGCCCTCTGGCATCAGTGCTGGGTGTGTCTGTATGTACCTGTGCACGTGTGTGGTATGTGCATGTGCATCTGTGTGTACACGTTTGGCTTCTGCCCTCTGCTTTCTGGCATCAGTGCTGGGTGTGGGGTTCAAGGGACATGTTTCTGCCTCTGCCAGGGGCTCAGAGGCATTAAGGACCCATGGGGTGGGAACAGGCCCTTCCCTTTAGTGATTGTTTTGATCCTGGGGCAGGGGGTGGCATGGCATAGGACACCCCCCTCCCCAGCAGGCAGCCAACAGCGCAGCTGTAGCCTGTGTTTTCATGCCTGGGCCTCAGGCACAGCACAGTGACCCTACTGTGAGCCCCTTGGTGATAGTGTATTGCCTAAGGATGCTAGCCGCCTCTTGGGCCCCTGGCAGCTCCCTACCCCAATAAATTGCCCCAGCCTCTCCTTTCCTCCTCCAGGAGTTTGCAGGCCTCTGTGGGGCTCTTTTCATCGTGTTTGGAATTCTGGGGGCACTGGTTCTTGGCATCTATGTGGACCGGACCAAGTGCTTCACCGAGGCCACCAAGATTAGCTTCTGCCTGACCTCTCTGGCCTGCGTGGCCTTTGCCCTGGTGAGAGTGCCCTCAAGCTGAGACCACCGTGCAGGGGTGGGAGAGGGTGCCCCAGGCAGAGGGGCTGGGTTGTGAGGCCTTGGACGGGGCAGTGGGCAGCTTGGCTGGAATAGATGTCTGGACCTCTCAGGCCCAGCCCCTGCTGGCTGGGGTGGCCCCTGGGTGGGGTGGGGCTTCCTCACACCCATGCAGCTGAGTCTGCTGCCTGCCCAGGGCTGGTGGGTCTGACCAGGCCCCCATCCTCTGCCGTTTGCTGCCCTCAGGTGTCCCAGCTGCAGGGACAAACCCTTGCCCTGGCCGCCATCTGCTCACTGCTTGGGCTCTTTGGCTTCTCGGTAGCACCCGTGGCCATGGAGCTGGCAGTGGAGTGCTCCTTCCCTGTGGGGGAGGGAGCTGCCGCAGGCCTGGTCTTTGTGCTGGGGTGAGTGTCCATCTGCCCCCGCTGCACCCTGGGAGCCCAGAGATCCTCCTCTGTCCCACCTCAGGCTGCCCAGCCCAGGCCCCTTTGCTATGAATTCAGGGACCTGCCTGCTCTGGCAAGGGCTAAGTGCATACCAAGCACCTGGGCCAGCCATGGGGGCCCATGCCAGCCAGAGCTGTGCACTGCCCTCGGAGTGACCGGTGGCACAGTGGGTGGCACAGGTGTTGGCCCCTTCTCAAAGTGGCGTCTGGCTCTGGTCGGTGGGCAGTGATGCTGGCAGGGGCTGAGGGCCATGTGTGTCCAGGCAGGTGGAGGGTGTGATTATCATGGTGGTGCTGATGGCGCTGACTGTGCATCACCGAGACCCATCATTCTCCACCTGCAAGCATGGCGAGGACCCCCTTGACTGGACAGGTGAGTGTCCCTTTGGGAGCCCCGGGGAGCAGAGGCCAGGCCAAGCCTGCTCAGTTGGAACAGCCCTGGAGCCCCCACTCTGTGCCCTGCCTCTCGGCCCCATTGGCTCTCCTCAGTGGGTGGGTGCTGGTAGGGTCAGAGGTCAACAGACAGAACCCCTGGGGTCAGCGTGGTCCGTGAAGCCCAGAGACCCTGACAAAAGCCAAATGCCAGTGTGAGTTGTTTTAAACCAGGGAAAGAGAAAGAGAAACAGAGAGAGACATGGTGGCAGAGATCTGAGAGTGGAAAGGGCGGGAGAGAGGGGAGAGAGAGACAGAGACACAGAGAGAGAGACAGGCAGACACAGAGACAGAGAGGGAAAGAGACAGAGATATGGTGGCAGAGATCTGAGAGTGGAAAGACGAGATGGAGGGAGACAGAGACAGAGGGAGAGAGGCAGAGACAGAGAGGGAGACAGAGAGGGGAGTAGGGCAGAGATCAGAGGTGGGGGTTGCACACCCATTTCCTGAGACCCCATGCTGGTGACCCCAGAGCTTACAGCTCTTGGAACCTGGGTCTGCAAACACCCCCTCACCCTTTGGGGTCTGCCAGAGGCTGGGAACAGGATTTGTTTCCAGGGTTGCTCTGTGGTTTGGTTAGTGGGGTCTGCATGGGTCGGGATCATATCTGCCCATCTGTGGCCACTAGGCTTGGCGGTGCTCTCATGTGGAGAGCTCTGGCTGGCTGTGGTGACAGAGCTGTGTGCTGTGTCCCCAGTGTCCCTGCTGCTGCTGGCCGGCCTGTGCACCCTCTTCAGCTGTGTCTTGGTGCTCTTCTTCCACACCCCGTACCGGCGCCTGAGGGCTGAGTCTGGCATGTCCCCCTCTACCCAGGACATGTGCCCAGGAGCTGAAGACCACGCGTCCAACTCTGAAATCACCCCTTGAGGCACCCAGCACGGCACTCCAGTCGGTTCTTCTGGCTCTGCCTCCCTCCTTTAGGAGCAGCCAAGGTCTGAGAGACTCTGACCAGGGACATCTTGTGAAGGGGAGGCTGGAGGGGCAGGTGTGGGCCACCTTGGTTGTGCCAGCCACTGCTGAGAGCCCATCACAGAAACTCAGGGGCTTTGGGGCACCCAGGACACGGCCAGGCAGGGCAGACCCTGTGGCTGCACGGAGAAGAGCTACTGCCCTGCGGACACTGACCGGGCAGGACGCCCACAGCAGGCCAGACAGGCACACTTGGGAGGGCGGCGCAGCAGCCGCGCCGCAGTCGGCCTGGCACGGGGGTTCGGCTGAGGCGCAGTGCAAGGGTGGGGTCCCGAGGGCCCCTCATGGCCGAGTCTGGAGTGGACAGGTGAAGGGAGTCCCCTCCGCTGCTAGCTGGGAGAGCCGGTCCCAGCCCGCGGCCGTGCACACCCTGCGCCCCAGGCGGACACTCGCAGGCGGTCAGGGGGTGCACGTTTATTGAGTGGGCACGGCCGGCGGGGCCCTCACTCCTTTTCCTCCCCGTGGGTGATCACGTAGCTCAGCGCCTTGTAGCCGAGGTTGCTTACTGCGTCAATGGTGGCGAACTGGAACATCTGGTCGACCTGCGAGCGGTGCGCGAGACAAGCGGCGATTACAACCCATCGCTACACGGCGTCCGCTCTGGTCTGGCTTCTGGTCTGACTTCTGCGCGGGGGCGGGGATGGGCGCCGGGCGGGGGAGGGGCCAGAGGGGCGGAGCCTAGTGGAGGGGCGGGGCGGGGCAGAGACGAACAGACCGCCTGGGCCCTCTGCCTGACCTGAGCCCCTAGTCCGTCCGCCATTCCCAAGCTGGTCAGCGGTCCAGCACCGTGGGGAGGGCTATATGAGGTGTGCGGTGATAGGGTCCTAGCAGGTGGGAGAGCTGTGGTCGCGCCGCTGGCGCGGGGTGTGCGGGATGGGGGGGGATGGGACAGCATTGTTGTGAGCCCTGCCCCTCAGGCCAGGACAGATGGCACCGGCAGCTGGGTGGCCTCCAGCCGCTGACCTAACCCCTCTGAGCGGTTCCGCCTCTCAAATGGGCACTTGCAGGGCCGCGGTGCTGCGGCCTCTGGGGCCAGCGTCTCCCCCGGCTGACCGGGGAGCCGTGCTTGAGAGAGGGCTGTGGGGGAAGGGGGCGGGGGCTGTGGCCGAACCTCATCTGCGGTCATCTTGTCAGCCTGGGACATCAGCAGACGTTTGATGCTGAGGAGAAGGAGGTGAAGGAGCTCAGTTAGGCTTTGAGAAAAGGGGTGGGTCAGGGGCTGGTATGGGGGGCCATGGGGGGTGGGTGCTGCAGAGACCAGAGGGTGGGGCCCACGTGCTGCACCAGCACCCTTCCCCGCAGGTGTGGCACCTCTGAGGTCACCACTCAGATGTCATCACTCCTGGGGGCTTGCCTGGGGACATCTGATGGGGAGGAAGACTAAGGGAGAACAGAGGCAGTGCCTGTACACCAGAATATCCCCTTTTCCCAGCTCTGGGCACCAGGCAACTCTCCATAAAAGGGGCTAAAGACAGAGCACAGGTTGGAGGAACGATGCCCACCTGGGGTGCCTGATGCCTTTACAGGTTGGTCTCCACTTAGTTATTCCAAGGACTCAGGACCTGGGACAGCCGCTCAAAGCCCTGCAGCTGGTCAGAGGCAGGGTTGGTGGGGGGGAGCTTGGTGTCCAGGTGGCCGACAGTCCCTTGCTGGGGCGGTGTCCCTTAGATCCTAGTGGGGGAGGCCATCAGGGAGCCTTGGAGACTCCAATGTACTGCCCAAAGCCTGGCACTCACTATTCCTTGTTGATGCTGCCTTTGCCCTCGAGGTCAAGCATCTTGAAGGCATTTAGAATGGTCTCCTCAGCGTCCATACCTGCCCACAAAGAGGCCTTGAGCCCTAGGCATTTGGGCTCCCAGTCCTGCTCCAGGCTGCCAAGGACAAACAGGGCAGGAGGGAGACCAGCCCTGTTCCCAGGGCTCCAAGCCTCGGTCCACATGGCACCTTCAGCCTAGAAGGCCCCAGGGTTAGCCCAGGCCTGGAGTTGGGGGCAAGTGCTCCATGAGGAGGGACCAAGCCCTCACCAGCTGGGTTGGCAGCAGGTGTGGGGCAGGGGGTGAGTGTCCAAGCTCACACGCTCTGGGGTGGCTGACAGGGGCCCTACCAAACTGGGTCCCAGAATGCTAGGTCCTGGGGCTTCCTATCAAGAGATCGGAAATTGTGGACATTCATGTGAAATGTCTGGATTTCTAAGTGTCAGGAGCCCCACCCAAGGAGGAGGGGGCTGGCCCCAGGCACTCACCGCTCAGTTTCTCCCCAAACAGGTTCAGGAACATGGTGAAGTTGATGGGCCCTAAGGCCTCCTTAAGCATGGCGTCCAGCTCGTCATCCTTGACGTTGATCTTGCCTGTGGCAGGCACGGGGCGGGTGTGTCACTGGGAAGGACCCCACTCTGCCCCATTGGTCCTTGCTGATATGTCTGCTGTTCCACTGGCAGGCAGGCAGGTGGCCCCAGAGCAGTGCCAAAGGAGGGGCGACAGGAGGTGCTCGGCCAGGCCTGGGGTGTGTCAGCCTCACCCCAAACCCTGAGCCTCGGAGACTAGTGTTGAGGGCAAGAGCAGAGGAGGCACAGACCTTTGGAGACACTGTGATCTGCCATTGTTATGAGGGAAGGTGGGTCACTTATGACCCCCCCCACCCAGGTGGAAACCAGTCCCCAGCTCCCAGGGCAGGACCTCAGGCCAGAGGCGGCTGCTGGGAACAGGACACCTCTGGTGAGGAATGGCGGCTGGGCAAGGCTGCGCATCACTTGGGGTCTGCTCTGCAGAGGAGGGGGTGTCTCACACTCTCCCTGGAGCCCCCTGCCCCATAGCCCACCCTGGGTTTTCATGCTTGGGTTGTGCCACCCACCCTGTCTCACCCTGGGATGCTGTCTGGTAGCTCTAACCAAACTGGGCAGCTGCAGCCACCCCCCCACAGCCTGCGGGGATACGGGGTCAGCCTTTGAGGCCAATGCCCTGGCTCCACTCAAGGAGGAGGGGTGAGGGTGTCCAGGTGGACATTCCCCACTTGCCTCCTCTGTGGGCTGTGATGCGTTCTGCCCTGGCACCTACCCAGGGAGGCACAGGTGTCCTTCAGGTCCTCCTTGTCAAGGAAGCCATCTCGGTTTTGATCCATGAGTGTGAACGCCTGGGGACCAAGGCCAGGGTCGCTGTGCTGCAGCTCGCCAGTCCCACCCCTGCCCTCAGCCTCCAGCTCCTCAGCCCCGGGGTGAAGACAGGCTCCCATTCCTACTGGCTCTGGAGTGAGGCCCACATGGGGTCTTCCCAGCACAAGCTTCTGGGAAAAGGGGCTCCTAGTGAAAGAGGAAGTCTCACCTCCTTGAACTCCTGGATCTGAGTTTGCTGGAAGTTGGAGAAGACATTGGACGATGCCCTCTGGGCATGAAGGGCCCCGTCTTCCTTCTTCTTGGACTTTCTGCTGGCCTGAGATGAGAGAACCAAGGCTGAGAGCCCCTAAGCTGGCTGAGGGAAGCTTCTGGGCCACCCTGAGTTTTGGGAGACTGAACTCAGAGGAGGGCCCTTGGGGCTGGAGTGGCCGGGCAGCTAGGGAGCATGCCCGCCCCAAGCCTGGGTGCCTGGGGGGCAGCTGCAGGTGTCTGGCGTTGGCATAGGGAGTGGGGGAAGGGCAGTGGCTCCCAGAGGCCCTGAAAGAACACAATGGGCTCAGCTCACGGCCCTGCAGGAGCCAGCTTAGCCTCTGAGGGCTCGAGGGGCAGATGGACTCCGTTGGTGGGCTTGTTATGGGCACTGGGCTTCCATGATGGCTAGGATCCTCCATCCTGCCCCAGACTGTCACCATGGCAGCATGAGGCACCACCCTCCCAGCCCCCCTACATCCATGCCCACACATGCACACTCATGTGCATGTTCACACACGCACGCACACTCATGCAAGTGTGCACACACATTTAAACACACTTGTGCAAGTACACATGCCCCTGCCCCAGTGCCTGCCTGGCCACCCTCACCATGCCTGGGCTGCCTGATGCGATGCCTCTGTGCTCCTCCCCGCCCAGGTCCAGCCCATCTTAAGCTCCTGTCTGGTCCCCCAGGACAGCTCAGACTTCAGCTCCCACTCCCTACAAGGACAGGGTTAAGGCCACCCCAGGGGACTGGACAACTGCAGAGTGAGCTTCAGCAACCCGGTGGTGACTCAGTCATGCTCACCCGGCCCCACCCAGAAAGCCCCCAGTCTCCCGCCGCTGCCCCGACCAAGAAGGGCACTTGCACACACTCTTGGCTGAGGAGCTGAGGGCCTGTTGGGGTACCCTGAGCCCTGGCAGGGCTGCAAGAAATGCAGGGGCCAGAGGAAGGGGCACCTTTTCCAGGTTTGCACAAAGTTGCTGTGAGCAGCCCCGGTGACTGGTCAGCAAGCCTTTGCAGAACACATTCTGTGTGTCAGCAGTTTCTGTGGCATTGTCCTCACCTCCCTGTCTCAGTAGCAGACAACAGTCAGCCCACGACCCTGGCCATGGGACCCCCTCTCATTCTGGCCTCATGGCTGGAAGCCCCTGGCCTGGCCCATGGAACATGATATTCCTGGCTTGGAAGAGCCTTGAAGGTGGCCAGCCTGCCCTGGCCCAGGGCCTAAATCTTCCTATTACACCATAGCCTTGTGGGCAGAGTCTGGGGAAGGGACCTGGCCTGGGGGCCATTTGGTAGTGCCAGATGTCAGAGGCCACCTCAGGGTCAGAACCCAGATGCCCTGGTCCAGGGTGGGTCTGCAGGCCAAGCAGGACTAAGAAGGAGGCCTGCAGGTTGAGCAACATGGGCAGGTGGGACCCGAAGCCTGGAGAACAAACCCTCAGAGCCTCCTGGGCCTGTGGCAGGGAGGGGTTGGGGGGAGGGGCAGCGGAAAGCAGGACACAGGGCAGCCACAGCCATTGGTGCTGCAGTGGGCGAGGGGTGGGAGCGAGCGTGTGTAGCCACTAGAGCTGGGGGGCCCCGTGGGGCACATGTCTGAACCATGTCAAGTTTGCCAAAGCTGGAAAGACAGAGGTGCCATTGGAGTGCCCACTGCAGCAGAGGTCCCTGGTCGCAGATAGTTTCCCCTAGGTGTCACCTCATGCAATCCCCAGGGTCAGTGGATCTTCAGAAGGCGCTGACACCCTGAAGTTGAGGAACCTGAAGAGGCTTGACCTGCCTGGGAGGGATGTGGGGGAGGCTGCCAGAGGGAAGAATACGTGACCAGGTGTGGGAAGTGGGGCAGGGCTAGGGAACGAAGGGCAAGGATCTGAGTGGGACCCTTAGTGGCACTGGTGGACTGCAGCAGTGGGGATTGCCACACTGAGATCTGCACTCAGAGGGCCCCTACAGCTGCCAGGAATGCGAACAGAGCCCCCTGGGAAGCTCCCCACCACTGGAGTCTGAGCATAGCACTAAAGATAGCAGCAGAGCCTGGGAGAGTATTGGGATTCTGCACTGACAGCTGACCCCAACAGGTGCAGAGGCCTCAGCAGGTGGCCCCAGTGTCCCAAGCCAGGTGGGACCCTCCCCCACAAACTCTTAGGAAGGCCCCTGAGCCACGGCAGGTCTCTACCGCCTTCAGGGGTGCTCCCCGGGTGAGCATGAATGTGTGTGTCCTCTGCTGGTGCCCCTGTCCTGCCTGCCTCCCCTGGAAGCTGCTGTTATGTACTCCGCCACTTTGGCCCCACCATAGGCCCTAGAGACACTTATTTTTGATTCTGGAAGCAGAAGTTGCTGAGGAGTCTGGTTTATTTTAAAATGCAGTAAAGGAAAAACCTGGTGTCACCTGAGGGCATCTGCCCAGCTGCTCAAGGGCAAGAACGGGAGGAAGGGGTACCCAGCTCCCACGGCCGGCCGCCGAGGTGTGCTTTGTGCCCTGTGGGATCGGTGTGGCCAACACTTCCTCAGGCAGCATGGGGGGCAGGGGACAGCATGCTCCTGGCTGCCTGAGGACAAGGTTCAGGCAAGAAGGCCTCAGGCAGGAGTCCTCAGGGGCTCCAGGTCATCCTCACAGAGGATGAGAGGTAGAGAAAAGAGTGGGTGACCCTATAGCATTGGCCTGGTCTCCCCAGCCCAGGAAACAGTGCAGATGAATTCTCATTTCCTAGCTGGCCCAGGGCCTGGATTCCAGATAAGCCAGGAGAGGGTGCAGGCTCTGCCCAGGTGACTGGAGGGCAGCTCATACCTCCCTGGGTGCCCAGGCTGGCCGGGCTCATTGGTCCTCTCCCCCTCAGGATTGTGAGCACCTGCCATGTGTCCTGGAGTTTTCAATGTTGCATTTTATTCACTGAAGATTCATAGTTAAGTTCTCTTTGTTGGCTAGGCACAGTGGCGCATGCCTGCAAATCTAGCACTTTGGGAGGCCAAGGTGGGAGGATCGCTTAAGGCCAGGAGTTGGAAACTAGCCTGGGCAACACAGCGAGACCCCGTCTCTACAAAATATATATTAAAAAATTAGCCAGGTTTGGTGGCAAGTGCCTGTAGTTCCAGCTACAAGGGAAGCTGAGCCAGAAGGATTGCTTGAGCCCAGGAGTTGGAGGCTGCAATGAGCCATGATCAAGCCACTGCACTCCAGCTTGGGTGACAGAGGAGAGACCCTGTCTCTTAGAAAAAAAGTTCTCTTTGTAAACACATGGATTTGATGGTGAATAAGAGTGGGCCTCTCCCCATCCCAGCAGAGGATATTAGTGGAGCCCCAAGCCTTGGTTCCCGAGGAGTTTCTGCCCTGAGCAGTGGAGGGCGAGGAGGTTGGAGCACAGGCAGCCGCAGGGAGGTACTGAGGCCCTACTGCTTTGTTGAGGCAAAGGGAGCTGATGGCAGGAGGGGGGCCCAGAACCCCAGAAGAGCGGTGCTCCCATGTAGGCTCCAGGCCTGCTTTCCATGGGAACGGTGTGTCAGCACAGTGGCATAGCTGGGAGGCTGTGGACACCGCTGGTCCCATTTTTGGGCAGCCCCTGCCAGGGCTGACCACGGGGCTGTAGGACACAGGTAGCTACTGTGAGGTGGGCAGAAGCCAGCAGAGACTGGTGTGGGAGCTGAGTGTTCCCCAGGCCTGAGTTGAGTGTGGGACTGTGGGATCCTGAGGGCTTGAGTTAGAGGGACAAAGGGAACAGCATGTGTTAGGGGTGGTCTTCCAAGACCCCAGCCCCTCCTCTGAATAGGAGTGATGAGGGCTCCCAGGGTAAGGAAGCTCTAGCCTCGCTACGGGGCCGGAGCCTGGGACTCGGTGG
Organism: Varecia variegata; assembly: GCA_028533085.1. Lineage (NCBI taxonomy): Eukaryota > Metazoa > Chordata > Mammalia > Primates > Lemuridae > Varecia > Varecia variegata. The sequence goes on along the minus strand of CM052436.1, from coordinate 166,220,149 downwards.
CCAGTGATCCCAAGGCACGGCGGTCGCAGGAAGAGGGCACCGAAGCGCCATGCTCTTCCTGGGCGGTCTGACGGAGCCCACTGTAAGGTTTTTGGATGGTTGGCGCCAAAGAAAGACGAGCAGTGTTGAAAGCGGTAAGCAACGAGGCTTTATTTGAGGACTCCCGGGCGAGGGTAACGGGTCCCAAGAGAGGGTCCCGGGAGAGAGGGGCCCGAGAGTCACGCCGCCCTGAAGTTTTGAGTAGGCTTATAGGTTTTTAGAGTTGGGGGATGGGGGTTTCTTTGGCGCCAAGAGTTTCGGCGTGAAGAGTCGGGAATTTTTAGGGCAGGTATTGAGAAACAGGAAGGGCTGGTGGTATGTGTGGACTCCAAGAACCGAGACCCTTATCAGGGTAACCATCCAGGTGTGGTTATTCTTTAACTTAGCTGGGCCTAGCAGGCATTGTTTTCGGCAGGTCTCGTGGGCTGCTTCTTTTTTTCATTAGGGAGGGGAGGGGTGCCCGCCACCAGCCTTACACCCACCTGTGCTAGGCTCACTCGGTACCAGGGACCCGGCTCCAGGCCCAGCACTGCCCTCGGGGGCTGCGTTCCCAGAGGCCGGGATGAACCTGGGGGCCGGCCCGGAGCCACCCTCGACCTGAGAGCTCCAGGGCTTGGAGGGTATTCTCCCAGGCAGGGGGCTAGAACCGACTTGACTGGACGCACGCCCGAGCCCTGCCTAGGAAAGAGGCCCGTCCACGCCGCCCGGCTCAAGACTCCGCCGCACAAGGCCACAGCGCGTGCGCAACCGCTCGCGACCGCACGCCCGGCTCTTGTGCGCGTGCGCGCATGTGACGTAATCCGCCGACCGGAGCGCACCTTCACCCTCCAGCTACCAGGGGGCGCCGCCGGAGCGCTTTGGCTGACACGGCGCGTGAGCCCCTCTGGTGCGCATTTGCTTCCCGGGTTTCCGGGCCCTTGGGCTGTCCTCTTCAACCCTTGAGTTGTGCTTCCGGTGCGAAGATCAGGGCCAAGATGGTGCCGCCGGTGCAGGTCTCTCCGCTCATCAAGGTGAACCAGGCTTCATGGCCGACGCAGGGTGCTCGGAGCCCTCGCGTCCTGCCCCGCCCGTCCCGCGACGCCCGCTCCGCGAATCCTGGCCCCTGCCCCGCGTCCCCGCCCCGCGAATCCCGACCCCCGCCCCGGTCCTCCTGCCCAGCGTCCCCGGGCGCGCTGACTGCTCTCTCCCACTGCTCTCTCTTGCAGCTCGGCCGCTACTCCGCCCTGTTTCTCGGCGTGGCCTACGGAGCCACACGCTACAGTAAGTGACGGTGGGGCCAGGGCCGGGGGCTGCTCGGCTTCTCTGTGGGACTCCCAGTGCCGTCCAATAAATCCCAGTGCAGAAAGAGGACAGGGGCGGGTGCGAGGCTGCAGGTCACGTCCTCCATCCTAGACTTGCAGAGGCGCTAGCGGATTTGCCCCCTGGGGCGCAGCCACAGCGCGGACGTAGGGTTGACTTGAGATCAGCTTACCCACTGTGCAGGCTTCTGAGGCCCGGGCGGGGACTGGAAAGCGCCTGGTTCTTGATGAAAACTGGTACTGAGCGGGTGTTGGAGTGCTGAGGTCTGACGGGAGGCAAGTGGACCTCCGAGGGTTGGCAGAGGACCTAGGGAGCAAGTGGGTGAGGGGTGGGCCGCAGGGACCCTGTAGCTTCTGGGTTGGGCTCTTTTTGGGATCAGGATCAGGCCTTGGCCTGCATTGAGGTAAAGGAGAGTAGACAGCAGGTGTATCTGATTCACAGCATCACTGAAGACACCTTGACTTGCGGACTCAGTTCATTTTATGCAGCGTTTTCAGTGAATTGAACACCCTCCCAACAGGTTACCTAAAACCTCGGGCAGAAGAGGAGAGGAGGATAGCAGCAGAGGAAAAAAAGAAGCAAGATGAGCTGAATCGGATTGCCAGAGAACTGGCAGAAGGTACTTGTGTCACTGGTTCTTGATTGTCCCAAGTTTTCAGGAAAAATAGCTGGTCTCCAAGTGAGCCCCCTATTTGAGGGTGAGGCTGCCTCTCCTTTTGTCTAGCAGTGGCCCAGTGTGAAGAAGAGTGCTTGGGCTCTCCTTTGTGGAGGAGGCGGCGGAACGGGTCTTGGTGACAGTCAGTCTTTGTTGAGGCCCAGGCCACAGGCTGCCCATGTGAAGCCATTTTACCCCCGCTTAGAGGCCATGAGATGAACACACTTTCCCCCTGACGGCCTCGGCAGAGTCAGGTCCGGGTGTGCAGGGTTAAGGAGACAAAGGAGGACAGTTTAAGTAGGGTGTGGCTGAGTTCTGCTAGAGTTAGATATTGGATCATTGAAAGCCTGGAAATGTGAAGTCCTTTCCAGTTGCCTAAGAGTGTAATAATGTATGTACTTTCTTTCTAACCTTTCAGCCCAAGAGGACAGCATATTAAAGTGAGGAGTTTGTGCCAGTCTGCTTTTCTCCAGAGCAGTAGTGGATGAATAAAGCTTCCTGTGTTGTGTGATTCTCTGGCTCCCTCTCATCTACTGGCGTCAGTTGTCTTGATTTACTGGACTGAAGCTCGGCAGTTGTACTGTGTCTACACGGTTTGTTTGGGGTGGAGGATGGGGAGGGAGTTTCAAAAGAACTAATTGGCGTTACCAGTCACAGACCCCAAATTTATCGCACAAGCAGCGAGAAGTGCAGAAACCCATTGCTTGTTCTGTCTGGGGCATCTAGCAGGCCAGACCCCCGGGTGGGCTTTGGCCCTCTGCCCACTCCTCACAGATCCTCCCTTTGATCCCAGGAGGTGCCCAGGTCAGACTTAAGACTGAAATCCAGGGATGTGGTCTCCTGAGGATGAGGCCAAGTGCTGCTTGAGCTGTTCAGAGAGGCTGGGCCTGTGCTGCCTGGCCTTCCAGCCCCTGCTGGCTGTGAGCCTGTCAGCCCCTTGGTCTGGTGGTTTGGAATGGAAAAGGTGATGCTGCTATTAATACTTCCCAGCTATATGCCTTGAGCAAATTTCTAGGCTTTGAGCCCCAGTTCCGTTTGTAAAATGAGTTCGTTTGCCTATGGGAGGAGAAAATGAGAAGCCCTACAAGTGTGTTTTTTTTTTTTTTTGAGACAGAGTCTTGCTCAGTTGCCCGGGCTAGAGTGCCATGGCATCAGCCTAGCTCACAGCAACCTCAAACTCCTGGGCTCAAGCGATCCTTCTGCCTCAGCCTCCCACGTAGCTGGGACTACAGGCATGTGCCACCATGCCTGGCTAATTTTTCTATATATATTTTTAGCTGTCCATATAATTTCTTTCTATTTTTTTTTTAGTAGAGACAGGGTCTCGCTCTTGCTCAGGCTGGTCTCAAACTCCTGAGCTCAAACAATGCACCCACCTCGGCCTCCCAGAGTGCTAAGATTACAGGTGTGAGCCACCACGCCCCGCCCTGCAAGTGTTTTAAAGCCTTGTGCTTGGTTAGGGTGAGGTTTGAGTGAGGGAGGTGACATGTGCCTCCTGAGCTCGGTGGGGTGGTATCCAGAGGGGCTGTCTGCTGTTGGGTCCTTCTGAGAACCCCTAGGAGCCCCCAGTCACAGGCTCTTGTTACCAGGGGTCACTGACCAGTGAGATGAAAATTAAACTGGCTCTTCCTTCCAGTGGGCCGTCCCTGCTCAGTGTTGGGAGCTCACATCACGAGTTGAAAATCCTTAATTGTAACCAAACAATACCCATGTGAGTCCTGTGATGTCCCATTGGGCCTCCTGCCTCTGCCCTTCACTCTAGGCTTACCAGTATTAAGTCACTGGGGCGCGTGGTTGCTGCTGTAAGGAAAGCTGCTGCTAGAAGGAGAACCTGGGCCGATCGCCAGGTGCTGCCATCAAGGCCCACCCCGACCTCCCTGTAAGGAAGGGAGCACTCCACATGGCGCTTGGTACCGATTGTTTCTGCTGGCTGCTCTGCTGGTGGCCATGACCTTTCTGGCAGAATTTCCCAACGGGTCAAATACAATTGTTCTCTGCTGTAATTCCACCACATAAAAAACGGGCATGTTGTTTTCTCTTTATTTTAAATCTCTGGTCTTGTGTTTTTTCCTAAACCAGATGGGAAACAGCATCTCTGAACCTATCTGTCTACCTATGTACACATATATACATGTGCAGTAGTGAATGTTCCGCTCAATGATTTTAGACACGGTTCACAGACCTTTTCAGAGATCTCCTGGTGGTAACTACTACATATCCAAAAAATGGATGAGTAATGTAGCCTACACTGTAAATTATTCATAGTTGGCTTTATAAAAACACAAACCTTAACAAACCCCCAAAATATCCAAAGTTATCTTCAGTCCTTTTCTTGGGCTTCCTAACCTCTTGTACCGAACCACCACAGGCAGGGCCTGAGTCCTAGAGTGTGAGTGGAGTGTGGGAGCCATCGGGTCCCCAAGGGACTGGTGCTCACAGGATGCAGCAGGTTGAAGACTTGGGTGCTGGGCCACCATTGCAAATTTCTGTGCCCACTGCAAGAGAGGACAAGACCGAGAGTGAGAACCATGCACTGGCTGCACCAGCCCAGTGTCTTCCCCTCTACTCCCTGTGTCCTCTGCCAGCCCCTGTAGGAGAAAGGACAGAGCCTGGGTCTGTGACCAGAGCAAGCCGATTAGGCGGGGCTGAGCCTGCCTTAGTGCTTTAGCCCTGTTGACACTGTGCCCGGATTACTCAGTCCTGGCCTCCCACAGCCCTGGCCGCCTTGCTTGCGGTGTTCTGATTGCAGGGAATAACAAGCAAAACCCCAGAGCTAGGTGGTCGAGCACAGGCCACACCACGGCGACGATGTCACTGGGGTTCTAATTTGGGGTACACTGACTTGTTACAACTGAGTCCCGTTCCCATAATGTAGGGTGAGGAGGTAAGTGCTCTGGACACAGTATAGGACTTTTTAAAATCGTAGCTTGCCTATTTTCTGTTTTTTTTTTTTTTTTTTATGTTAGGTTTGCTGTTTTGTTTCTGAGGGTGGCATGGGAGGAGGGGTAGCTTTCTGAGTTACTGGATGGTGGAAGAAGGTGAGCTGTTAAGAGGTCAGTGGCTTTCCTGTTGTAAAGGAAAGAACACAGGTGCTTCCTTAGGAGAAACGTGAATTCACTGGCCAGGAGCGCGAGGAAATCCTTCACTCTGGGTCTGTTAACCAGGTGGAGGCCGTGTGCCCTTTCCGTGGGATGGGGTCTCCCCACCACGGCTCCTGCAGTGGGAACCCGAGTGGGCCAGCGACAGGGCTATCTGAAATCTGCTCTGTCGTGTGATTCTCTGCCTCTTCACACGCTACCCGGGAGGTCCACTGGTGCTGCCCCGCAGGCCGCAGGAGCACAGACCTTTCTTGGTTGGCTGCTCCTCCTCCTTCTTCTTCTCCTCCAGGGCCTTCACTTTGGCCTCATACTCGTCAGCCAGCGCCTTCCACTCCTTCCTGTTGTTCTGCAGCCGTTCAAACATGGGCAGAATCTCTTCGTGGAAACGGGAAAACTCCTGGAGGGAACAGAGAAGTTGCTTTCCCTTCCCGTCCCCACCACCCTGCCTCGCTCACCCGTGGGGACCAGCAGGCAGGAGGGAGAGCCACTGAGATGGCAAAGCCCTAAAAAGGGACAAGAGCTCAGGGTTTGTGTTCCCGATGTTAGAACGGGGAGCTTTAGGGTGTGAACGCTCACGATGCGGACAGTGTTGGCAGGGAGGAGATCCAAGAACAGAGTAGAAAATGCCGCCTGCAGGGGCCGAGGGGCAGGATGGAGGGAGGGGTGGTGAACGCGGGCGGAAGAACACGGTGCACGGGCAGGCCCTGCGGCCCTCTTCCCTCTCTCACACACAAGCACATGTCAACGTGCACACGTCACAAGTCACATGTGGACACCGTGCGGATGGAGTCGGGGAAGGCAGTGGGGGGCAGTGCCCTGTGTAGGGGCTGTGACTTGTGGCCACTTCTGGACCGAATGTTCTCCTGGTCCCACCTTCCCCCAGAGGGGCACAGCCCAGTCAGGGACAACTTCATGGAGAACCAGATAACCTCCTCACAGTGTGGAGCTGTCACCACAGAGCACACCCAGAGAGATGCAGCTCTTGTGGGGCCAGGGTGTCATGGGGCATCACACAGGGGGCTCTGCAGTTGGACCCCTGCCTCAGCATGTCCCCCCAGCTCCTGCCCTGTGTCCTTGTGGGGCCAAACGGCAGACCAACACGGAACACTTCCGTGCCACGCACCTTGTACACGAATGTGCACACGAAGTCGATGAAGCCAACCTGCAGCTTGGGGAGCTCGGCTGCCTTGTTCCTGTCCATCATAGGCTGTAGGGGAAGCAGAGGAGGGTCACAAGCCCCTCAGCCCCTGGGGACCTCGCCTAGCCCCCAACTCCACAGCTCTGATCAATTCGCTCCCAGAGACACAAAAAGAGCAGAGCCCAAGGTTGGAGACAGAGCCTGGCCCAGGCGGCCAATCCTGCCTGACAGACGCTGGCCCTTGGAAGCAAAAAGCCAAGATGACCCCCACAGCCAGCTGTCGATGGCGGCTCCTCTGCACATCCCTTGTTGGCTCTAGTCAGTCCAGCCTTGGGGCCCTGGTGGGCAGCAGCCCTCGCCCACGGTGCTGGCGGTGTCTCCTGAGCTGCGTTGCTGACTTGAAGACCCCAGTGTGGTCCAGCTCACCGTGGTGGGCCCTGCATGCCCTGCCAGGGGCCTTCCTGGAGCAGAGCTTGGTCCAGCTGGGCTAACCGGCAGAGCCGCCTGGACCCACAGAGGGGCCCTGGCTCTTCCAGTTTCGACGACTCTCATCTCTGCTCGGGCGTCACCCCAGCCCTGCTTTTTCCATAGCTTTACCCAGGTCCTGAGCTCCCTAAACTCATGTCGCACAGCCTCACAAAGTGAGATTAAGACTCAGGACCCCAGAAGCCCCGGGGTCCCAGCTGCCACTGAGCCAGGCCGGAAGCTCCTGAGGACCATGATGGGGTCTAATCTCCTTGTTGGGGTGGGAGGTTCTGGAAGCAGCACTCACAATGGGCTGCTGATCCAAGACTGTCCTTTCCAAGTCACCTTGTTCCCAGAACTCAGCGGCCACCAGAAGAGCGACCTGGAGGGCACACAAAGGCAGTCATCAGTGGGCTCTGCACTGGTCAGAAGGCTCCGGGCCTCATCTTCTCTGCCCAAGACTCTGGTCCCACCACTCAGGGCTTTGGGCCGCTCTTGAGCACGGGGGCGGGGGGCACTTCCCATGTTGCCTCCCCGGCCAGGCCTGGAGGCAGCCCTCAGCGTTACTTATAAACCCCCCTCTGGGCTGCCCCAGATGTAGCCCCTCAAGGCTCTGAGGAGGCGTTAATTCTGGGTCAGTGTGGCCTGCGTGAGCACTAACCTTGCTCTGGACTTCCCAGGGCTTGGTGATGGCAGACAGGTCACAGGCTGTCATCATCATGGCCCTGCAGACAGACAGACCCAGTTACCAGTATTCACTGGACACCTTCTGAGTGCAGGTAGTTTTTATATATTTTCTTATATGTAAGACAAGCCTGAGACAAGCCTGGGCAGATGTTAGCTCTGAATCAACATTTTTTTGGTGAAGTAGATGAAGAAATGGAAGCTCAGGAAATAAAGTGAATGATTGCTGAAGGCCCCAAACCAAGAAGATGGCCTGTCTGCCCCCAAAGTCCTGCACTTTCTCCCCTGAAAATGGGGAGCGAATAGGGTGGGGTGTTTGTTTCGAGGCATCAGTAGGCTACTGAGAGATGTGCTGCTCTAGTGCCAGAGATCTGGGGGCCGGGGTCTTCTAGCTTGTCTGGGGGAAGGGTCTCAGGATCAAACCGCTGACGGGAGGGTGGGGCTCGTGCTCTGCAGGGGCTGAGCCCTGCCACTCACATGACAATCTCCTTCCGCGTTGTCTCCAGGGACAGGTACTCCACCCAGCTCTTCTTGTCCTCATAGTTCTTGGACTCATCCACGATCTTCTGGAACATCGTCCTCTTCCTGAACCCCAAGAACAAGGGAGGGCACAGATGGGAGCAAGTTGGAGGGCACCCTCCCCGCTCCCCTGCAGGAGAGGCTGGAGGCTGGAATCCAGGCCCCTCTGCACCAGGATCGGGCCCTTCCCCTGGCTGTGCTGCCTGAGCCTCAGCCCCGGACGCCCCCGCCCGCCCCCTCGAGGCTCCCTGTTCTGGCCCCTACGGCCCTCGGGAAGGGTGCCCACTTGAAATAGAGCGCCAGGTCTGTTGCGATGATGGCGATGTCCATGAGGTGGATCACGTGCTCGTGCTGACGCCGGTTCAGGTTCTGGTAGATGTTCAAGCTCTGCAGGAGGCCACTTGGTCAGGCGCAGGGCTGTGCCCAGGGCCATTGGGGTCCCCACAGTCATCTCAGGCCACCAGGACCCAGCCCCTTCCACTCCTGGGTGACCTGGCTGTGCCTTTCAAGCCTGGGCCCTTGGGCCCTTGGCAGGTTGATCCTGTTCCTCTGCAGCCAGGACGGCCCTGCCAGCACCTCCCTCGGGGTGTCCACCCCTCTCCCAGCAGCTTCTACCCTGGTCATCACTCTGGACCCAGGTGGCCACACAGACCACAGCCTGGGGTGGGGAGGGAGGGGTGGCTGGTGTCCTGGTTCCTTGGGAACCACCCTGCTCAGCCACCCCTTGCTCAAAATCCGACCACCCCATTGAGGCTCTGCCCCCCACCAGACAGTCCCGGACCCCTGCCTCCTCGGACCCCACCCCGCCCCATGATGGGGATGTTTCCAAACTCGGAAACATCTAGTCCTGGGGCTCCTCACACAGCCCACTGGTGTTCTCCTGCTGCCAGAGCCGGGCCCACCCGCTCTAGCTTCAGCCCCAGGTCAGAACACCGGCTCCAAACACCGGCTCTTCAGGACACAGCCTCATGGTACCAAGAGCAAGACGCAAACCTCCTCTGAGAGCAGGAACTTCCCAAACTCCAGGTGGTGCCGTTCCAAAATTGAAGAGCCATGGAGCTTGGCTAAGGGATTCTGGGACCTGTTACAAATTTCATTAAAAAACAAATGAATGGTTAGAAGAGCAGCTGAGAGGCGGTGGGGGTGAGGGGCCAATGCTGGGTGCCCCACTGGGGTGGGGGCACCCCTCGGTCCCCCGGGGCTGCAGCTCCTATAGCAGGCCCCACTTTCTGCATCACAGCTACTGGGGTGCTCAGATTCATGCCAAGGGTGCAGAGGTGATCTATCGCTAGTTCACGTGCCGCCCGCGTGCCCCAGCGCGGAGCCTACTTCATCTGGTACAGGTTGTTGGTGCCGCGGTGGTCGATGTCATGGCACAGACCAGCTGTCACCATGGCGAAGGCCTCCAGGTCCGTGTAGTAGCTCTTCAGCTTGCCCGTCTGCGGAGACAGGACCTCCCATGCCCATGTGCCCTGGCTCCAGTGGAGGGCAGGGGTGGGAGTCGGGGTGCTGGGCCTGAGTCTTCTCCCCTCCCCCCGGGTGCCCTCCACCTGTGGCCAGGCTGGCGTGTGCAGTTGGTGGTGTGTTGGCCTCCTCCAATCCCTCTGCCCTTGAAGGGCCTGTCTCTCGCTCTCGGGGCACATGGGGCACTACCCGTGGCACCAGGAGGGGCTGCACAACCCTGGTCATTCAGGAGGCCTGACAGGGAGACCCTTCTCAAGTCCCGGCCACGCACCATGAGCAATGTGAACATCGTCTGGGCCACGTTGAAGCCATGGCGCCAGTTGTGGTAGGTGATTCTCCGGTACCCTTTGCTGATAGAGAACAGGAACCGCACCAGGACCTGAGGGAGCCGAGAGGACACATGGGCCCTGGCACCAGGTGGAAGTCCCACCAAAGCCTCATGTGCTAATGGCTCTGTGGTGGAAGCCCTTCTTTGAGTCCATCATCCCCATGCCCTGTCTCCTAGGCCCCCATGACCTTCCCTGTCCTCCCTGTTCGGCCTTTGTGGTGGGGAGTGCCATGTCAAGCACCTGTGAGGTGGAGCTGGGCAGGGCAGAATCCCATCACCCACCCAGCAGTCCATCCACCAATCCATCCTTCCTTCCATCCATCATTCTATCCATCCACCCATCCATTCATTCATCAATTCACCCTCTCACCCATCCATCACCTATACATCTAATCACCCACTTACCCATCCATCACCCATCCATCTAACCATCCACTCATCCATCCACTCACTCATCTCTCCATCCATCCATCCACCCATCCATTCATTCATCAATTCACCCTTTCACCCATCCATCACCCATACATCCATATAACCATCCACTTACTCATCTACTCATCCATTTATCCACCCATCCACTAACCCATTCATCCATCCACCATCCATCCATCCATTCCATCTATCTATCTGCCTGCCCACCCATCCACTTTTCCTTCCTTCCTTCCATCCACTCATTCATCCATCTGTTCATCTAACCATGCACTCCTCCATCTCATTGTTTATTTTAGGCATACTTGCTGCATGTATTTTACCTGTTCTATGATGAACATGTCTGCCCCCCAACTTCATGTGGGACCTGGGGAACCCCAACACAACCCCCTCACCTCCTGCCTGGGGAATCCAGAATCCCCTACCACATCCCCATCCCCACATCCTGGGGGATTTAGGACCCTCCTATGTCCCTTTGTCACATCACCCACCTCCTGGGGGATCTGGAACTTGCGGACCACGCCCAGCTCGTAGTACATCTGGATGCCACATTTGACCAACTCCAGTTCTGTGCACTCCAGGTCCGAGAAGTGGAACTCATAGATGTCAAACTTCCTGGGCCCCGGCAGCTCTTCCTTCTGTGGGGAGAGACCTTGGGTTGAGGGAGGCAGGCCCATGGCAGCCCTCACTTGTTCTTCCACCTTTCTCCTCTCTGAAGCCCCTGTCCAGCTGCAGACGCCCGGGCATCTCTGCTGACATCTGTCCTCCCAGTTGCTCCAGCCTGGAGCCCAGGACCCTCACATCCCTGCCAGTTCAGGCCATCCTCCCCTCTCCTCTCACCCTGTGGCCCAACAGTGAGGACTGTGCCTAGCTGGGCAAACAGAGTAATGGTGCGGAGACAAACAAGCAAACACAAAGGGATGCACCTAAAAAGAGATGCAGGCACATGTGGATACACAACCACACCTGTGAACACACAGGCACACCCATGGATACACAGGCACATGTGTGCAGACTCACATCACGCAGACATATGCACACAGCCGTACAGTAATACAGATGAGTGACTTTCAGAACCTGCCAAGCACGTTCACATGCTCAAAGGCCTCCTATGGAGGACTGACGGCTCCCAGATGACTCTGGCTAAATCGTGCAGGCAGGCGCAGGGTGATGGAGACACCGTATCACTGCCAAGTTACCAAGTGATGGTCTCTGGGAGACGCACAAGCACACGTCCACAGGCCCCATGTGCACACACACATGCACACACACACACACACACACACTGGGTGTTGTGGGCTCCTGGCCACACCTGTAGCAGGGATGACACGCATGGACATGTAGTTCAAGCCATGCCCACAGAAACTAAGCACAGATGGTTCTGGGAAAGCACAGAAGCAACAGGTGGACATGGAGGTACACACAGCAGTGCAGATGTCGAGTTACATCGTTAGCCAGACAAACACACTCAGAGACACGCTGGGTGAGACTGAAAGCCAGGACGATGTAGACACACACGCGAGGCATGTACACACATGTGAATGCACACGCAGACAGCAGCCAACACCAGAAGATGACGCTGTGTGTGCCAAGCACCTCTGAGCTCAGAGAAAGGAGAACTGTCCCCTCCCCCTTGAGGGGTGGCCAGTCTCCCTGCGAGGGGTGGGAGGGGGCCCCTCACCAAGATTGACCCTAGCTCGTCCTCATCGCAGTCAGCAGGCTCCTTCCCCAGGCGCTCCCTGGTTGGCTAACAGAGAAGAAAGATGTGTCCTGAGGCAGCCACAGCATCACCTCTGCCCTTGTGCATGGGACGGAGTGACATCTGCGTACTAACAGTCAGCTTTCCCCTTGCCACGGCCCAGGTGGTCTCTGGTTCCAGAGATAATGGTAACGTGTGTGTGGCAGCTCACTTTCCTGTGTGTTCCTGTGTCCTGGGCACTGTTCTAAGCCACCCACATGTATGACTGATGGAATCTCCCAGGACGGACCAGGAAGCCGAGGAGACTGGGGCATGGGGAGGGCATCCTGGGCTGGGCAGTCAGGGTGGCTCCCAGGGTGTGCCCTGGCCCCGGGGAGCCCACCTCCCTGCTGCAGCAGGGGCAGTACCAGGATGGCCTGGATTTCGTCCTTGTCACATTTCACGTGGTAGAGAACCATGTCCTGCGCGATGTCCTTGCGATTCTCCAGCTTGTTCATCTTGTCGTAGGTGTCGGTGTTCATCACCGACCAGCCCAAGAACTGCGTCAGGGACTGGGAGAGAGGGAGCAGCGTCGTCCACCCCAACACACCTGGGGCGCACCTCCTGTGCACTGTGCCCCGTGGCTCCTGAGCAGGCCCCCCGGTGCCACCAGGGAGCTTCTGCTTCCAGGAATAGGCCCCACCAGCCCTTCCTGCCCCCACTCTCCCTGGCCGTGTGCTGGGCGGGGCCGAGATGCATGGTGAAGCCCCACACAGCCAGCATCCCACACACGTCACCTCCAAAGCCGCACCTGGTAACAGGTGTTTACCTCCATGAGGACTTCATCCTGTTCGTCAAAGGGTTTCCCATCTTTCCTATTGTAAAACGTTGCGACCCCCACGATCTCTTCCTTCTTGTTGACGATGGGCATGGACAGCACGTTCTTGATGACCCAGCCCGAGTCGTCCAGGGCGCCCTCCTGCAGGGTGGTGTCCAGAGCTGAGCACCCCCTGAGACCGGCCCTGGCCCCCCAGGAGTGTGAGCCTTTTATTCTGCCTCCAACTGTGAGGATTGGGTCACTGCTCCTGTCTCTCCACTCCCTCCTTGTGTTTGAACTCATGTTCATGGTTTTCCCACTAGAGGAGGTGGAGGATATTTTCCCACCAGGCCTGCGAGGGCCACGGTCCCACAGGAGCTCTCTCTCAGGAGGGTCCTGTGCTTGGTTGAATGCTCTGCTGTGGTGCTCTTAAAGTTCTTAGTAATTGCTCAACAAGGGGCCACATATTTTCATTTTGCATTGGGTGCTGAAAATTGTGTAGTTGGTCCTATCTTCTGTCTCTGTGATACTAGGCCTCGCCAGTGGAAAGTGGACAGTGTGCCAATGGCAAACCATGTTTCCACCAGTGCATTTTATTTGACTGTCCACCTCCCCCAGGAATGAGCCTTCGCTGGCCATGTGGCGCCAGATGAAGGCATCTGTAGTAGACTTGAACCCTCAATGGGGCCCTGCCTGGCCCAGCTGAGCCCAGCCCACATCAACTGAGACCAGCCGAGATTAGCCAGGACCAGCTGAGCCCAGCCAAGATCAGCCAGGATCGCCTGAGTGCAGCTGAGCTCAGTGAAGCTCAGCCAAAACCCTCTGAGCCCCGCTGACCTGCAGACCTATGAGCATGAAACATGTGCTTCTCGTCACTGAGACTTCAAGGTTGTTTATGTTGTAAAAACTAATTCAATTCATCATTTCTGCACCAAAATATCTTCTTGCCCAAGTAAAATACAGTTTCTATCAAGGAATGGACAGGTACCTGAAATTGGAACATTTCATCAGCAGAGGCATTCATGATGTTACAAATCTGAAAAAGGATCAGAAAAACGACTTCGGCTCAAGCAGTTGAAGGTATAATGTGATTCTATAATGGACTCTCCATCCCAGTCTCACTTGCAAGGGGTGAACTTCGAAGCTGGCAAAGCGCAGCAGCGGAGGGCTGGCCGTGGCACAGGGAGACAGGCAGGGAGGGGGACTGCGGGAGAGGAGGGGGAGGCACCAGGCCAGGGCAGGGCCACGGCCCAGACAGCGCGGGACTCACAAAGCCACTTTCTGCCACGTAGGTTGGAAGGCCGCTGGCCAGGGCCCAGTGGTCGGCCGGTGGAGTGCTGCGGGAAGAGCAGAGGGTCAGAGGACCAGGCACTCAGGTTGTCAGACACACACACGCAGACCTGGCACAGTGTGTGAGCTTGACATTTGTTCCTTCCTCTGGGCTCCAGGTGGGAGCAGGAGCCGCGGAAGTGGCGAGCACTTGAGCAGGGCCTAAGGTTTGGCGATGTCTGGGCTGCCTCATCTCCCCAGTGCTCTGCCGTGCCAGGGCCCTCACTCTGCAGGAGCCCTCCCCCCCTCCTGGGGACCCCAAGGCTGCAGCTGCCTCCTGGGACTCACACAGTCACCTGTCCTGCAGTCCTGGCCCTGACTTGCATTCCAGCCTGGCACTTGGGTCCCAGTGCTGTCTGGGACCTAGGGCCGGGGTCCTGACAGGCTTGTGGGGTCATGGCCCCATGGCCACACAGCTGCAGGGTTGGAGGGGCTGACCACCTTGCCCAGTCTGTCTAGGCTGGAGTCCTGCCCTGACCTCGGGACTGGACACCCCTCCTCTCCCAGCCCCACAAGGGGTGCAATGCCAGGCCTCCCCGCTAGAGGCTCCACTTGTCTGGGTGGGGCTGGGCTGGACGAGCCAAGGCAAGACCCTGAAGGCCTCCAAGTTCAGTTGCTGCCAATGGGGCCACTGGACAGTGCACCTGGACCTTGGCCATCCACTCTGGAGGTCGCCAGTGCCTCAGCTCACCCCTCCCTCCCCACTGTCCCCCAGAACAGCGAGTCAGCCTCCTCCTCCCTACCCTGCTCCAGGACACCCACAGCGCAGGGAGCATCCCGGGCCAGCCGGGCACTGCTGACCCCACTGTGGTCCTGAAGCCACGCCTGGGGCTGAGGGTGTCCCTCTTGCGGGGACGCCTGTTGTCAAGCCCTGGCACTTACGGAATGACTTTGATGTCTTCCTTGCCGTGGAGGATGTAGTCAATGACTTTGTAGAAGACGATTTCCTAGAAATACACACACTGGTTCTGGGGTTCCCAGCCACGCAAGAGACCCCAGGTGCCCTGCTCCCCATAAACACATAGTTACACACGACCACACACTCACATGTAATTACACACGTGCACAACAGATGTATCCACCATGCATGTTTTACAAGCACACACTCACACATACACCCACACACATGCACATTATGGGCACCCATGCTGGTACCCATGGGGCATGCTTCATGCACTCTGATTTGGATCCATCCTCCCTCTGGGTCCCACATAACCCCATGCTCAAACTGGGCCTGTACTCCTGCACACATGCACACACGCATGTTCACAAGCTCCCGAATGGGGAAATGTTATGACGATCGTGGGTGGAGCACCAGGAGCCCGGGCAAGCAGAACATTTGCTAGCGACCTTGTTTGGGGGCCACCCTGTCCCACCCTGGAGCCAGAGTCACGGAGCCACAGTGTGCAGCTGGCCCTAGCCGGCCACCAAGACTTACGCGGCCATCGGGCGTGCGTGGGCCTGAGTACGGCTGGGATTCTCCCATCAGCACAGGCCACACATCAAAGAATTCCTGGGCAGAGGAGAAGAGAGTGAGGTGGTCAGGGCAGGCGCTGAGCCTGGTGGGCGGGAGGGCCCCTGAAAGCCCCAGGCCTCACCTTCTCCTTGGTCATGTCCAGGAGGCCCACCGAGTATCGGTCGCAGTTCAGATAGGCCCGCACGGTGTAGAAGGCCTTGTGGAACTGCCTCTCGATGTCTGTCAGCTCCTCAAACACCTTGTTGGCCGACCACAGCAGCACCTGGAGGGGGTGGCACACCTGTTAGCCTGTGGCCACACTTACATGCCCACACCTGCCTGATCACACCTGGGAGGGAATGACAAACGCTGTGTCCCAGGGTTTCCTCTGAGCACATGACAACCTACTTCCTGACCCAGGGGACCTGGGCATGTGCGGGACAGTGAGGCCTCCAGGCTTTGGCTGCATCCCTGCCACTCATGGCCAGTGCTGGCCTCGTGCTCGGGTAGCTCAGGTAGAAATCAATTGCTTTGAATGCCAAGACCTGGCCAGAGATTCCTCCGACTGGCTGCTGTGTGACAGCTTGTGATAAGCTGTGGCTTGTGGATATGAATTCACTGTTTTCTGGACTTCAGGCTTTCTGCAGCCTCAGCAAAGAGAGTCTGAGAGTGATGATTTGGTGGCATGCGCATGGGGTCCTGGACAGATCCTGCCTGAACATCAAACATCCCTCCCCATGGGCCCCTGGTGGTGGGTCAGCGCTGCTGCCAGGCTCGGACTAGCCCCCTGGCCCACACCCCCAGCCCGGGCCACACTTCTCTGTTTCCTCAGTCACCGCCCAACACAGGCCCCACTGTTGCCAGGTGTCTCCTGCCTGCCCGGGGCCAGCCCCTCCTCTCACAGGCAGGGATGGCTCCGGGAGCCTCAACTTCCCCTAGACCTCCCTGTAGGAGGCAGCCCCCTCCCTGTGTGTGCCCTGCCCTCCCGCTGGTGCTGCAGTGGCCCCACCCAAGCGTGATGACTTGGCCTCTGGCTCCCTCTCTCCACCCCCAGGAGATACCAATGCCAGGATGAATCCCAACACGCCCAGACTCCCTGCATCTTCATCTTCACATCGGCAGACACTGGCTGGGCATCTCCATCCTTGGACACTTGGCGCCTGCAACGCTGGGCTCTGGACTGCCAGGGCCCCCTGTGCCTTCAACACTCAGCCCTGTCCCCTCCCCCACCGGGCCTCCATACAGCCCCACCCTTCACTGCCCAGCTAGCGTGCCCAGCCTCCAAAGTGACCCTCCGCTGCCTTCCCTCCACACTGCCCAGCATTCTGCCACCAGCAACCTCCAGAATGAAAGGAACATGAATTCCTACATCATCGACAGGCAACTGATAGAAAGATCCAAAAGCCACCTGACACCAAATCCATGTGGCACACACCACGCCCACCATGCAGATAGGAGGCCACACAGAGGAGGTGCTGTGGCCACCTCTACTTTCCTGTGTAGTGCTCGTGCCTGGAGGGTGCCCATGGCCAGTCTCTCCTGCTGCCCAAGGCCATGGGAATCTGTAGCTTTTTTTTTGCAATGATTTTATTTTATTTTTGTTTACTTTTAATTGATAAAAATTATGTGTATTTATGGAGTACAGTGTGGTGTTTTGATCTGTGTATACAGTGTAGAAAGATTCAATAAAGCTAATTAACTTATCCATCACCTAACTTACCATTTTTTTGTGGCAAGAATGTTGAAAATTTACTCTTTCAGCAATTTTGAAGTATACAATACAGTCACCCCTGATGTCCTGGGGGATTGGCTCCAGGACCCTAGGGACACCAAACTTTGTGGATGCTCAAGTCCCTGATATAAAATGGTGTGTCTGCGTATGACCTCCCGCACACTTTATTTATTTTTTATTTTTTGAGACAGAGTCTTGCTCTGTTGCCTGGGCTAGAGCGCCGTGGCGTCAGCCTAGCTCACAGCAACCTCAAACTCCTGGGCTCAAGCGATCATACTGCCTCAGCCTCCCGAGGAGCTGGGACTACAGGCATGCGCCACCATGCCCGGTGGCCCCACTCGACCACGACCTCCATGGGGTTGGGAGGCACAGCTCTTCATGCCCAGAGCACCTGAGAACTCAGTGGCTGTGGATGCTCAGCCCAGACACAGACTGTCTGAGCTCTGCCACTTGCCCCCAGCTGCCGCCAGAAGGCCCCATGATCACCCCCCATGGCTGTCCTTCATCTGCTGGCTGGAGATACGCCCCTCCATGCACCCAGGCTAATGGCCTGGGAGCAACAGCCCCTGGCAAAGAGTGACAAGAACCACGGACAGGGAGGGAAAGGCTGTGCAGCCACTTCTCAACAGCTCTGCAACCGCAGGAAGGAGATTTCCCCACTGTGAAATGGGGGTGATGCCCTTCTTCCCTGTGGGGAAGGCTGCCATGAGCTGGGAAGAGCACCTGTGCATGCACGTGTACATGTGTGTGTGCATGCGTGAGTCACCTGTGCATCTGCCCCACGATGCTCCACTGCAGACAAAGCCCTGGCAGGACCAGAGCCCATGTCAGTTGCTCAGAGATGTCAGGGACAGCTGTCCGCTCACTCATCTGAGTCGCCTGAGCATGTTGGTCCCCAAGACCTGTCCCGAGGTAGAGGGACAAAGTGAGGAGGGGAGAGGGCTTAGTGTCTCAGGAAAGACCTCACCTTCTCCATCCCCTGCCCCAGCCAGAACATCTGCTGTCACCCTCTGCCCCGACCCACACCAGCTACCACCGCTGCTAACACGCTCATTTCTTGTAGCCAAGCACCGTATCCAAGGTGGTCTAACCCCAGGCGGCCTGACCCCAAGGCCTCTGTGCTTTCCTTCTTGTTGTTTGTGTTTTTAACTTTCCCAGCGTTGTCTGGTACACACACGGCAATCAACTGAGTGCAGGCATCTCAGGGGTGCAGCTGGATGGATTTTTATGCACTGCCACATTGGGATTAGGGCGTCCCCTTTGCCCCTAGTCAAGCACACCTGCCCCTACCCCAGCCCACTTTGCAGCTTCAGTGCGTGGCGGGCCACACGCAGTGTGCAGCATCCTCCCTCGCCGCCCGGGCTGTGACTCTCTGCCATCTGCTCCTCCCACCCGCCTGTTTGTGGGCACTGGAGCTGCTTCTGTCTCGACCATCAGGACTCTCGTATCTGGGCAGTTCCTGGCAGAGGGCCCTGCCCCACCCTTCGGCCTTCCAGAGCCTTCTCCTTGCCTGCAGCAGGTAGCTCCAGCTTCTTCCTGGGCAGCCCCTGACACCAACTCCAGACCAAGGGGAGCCCCCTAACGCGTCCAGCGGTGGCTCATTGCCCGCGGGAGGGAAGCAGGCCGTGAGCCGGGTACCTGGAGGCCTCCTGCCTCAGGGAGTGGCGGGAGGGTGCGGGGGACGGGGCCCAGCAGGGAAGAGACGCTGGCAGCTCAGACCCTTATGTGAAATCTCTCCACTTTAAGTGATGGAAACTTGTTAAATCAAACGTTAGTAAGGGTGGGGCGAGGGACACGTGCGCTCCTGCAATCACCCGGCCTCGTGCCCCCGTCAGGGAGCTGTGACCCCTCCCGGCCTGGGCCTGTGCCCACCAGCCCAGTGTGCCCAGCGCTGCCACACGCCACGTCAGCAAAGCACCGGGTGATTGTTTGAGTGACCTGAGCTTCTGGTCAGCCTGAAAGCTGTGGTTTTGCCCTTCATGGACTGATTAGGCGAGTTCTGGTTCAATGCTCAAAGGTGAGCCCGGGGTTATGGAGTTGGCCCCAATGGACTTGGAGACGAAGGGCATTCAGAGGACAGAAGTGGAAGGGGAGCATGGGAAGTGCTCATTACTTACGGGAGAGGGGTCAGGGTGTCCCTGGGTACGGGGGCAGACAGTACCGCAGGAAGGCAAGGCTGGCTGCCCCTGCACAGGGGAGAAGGACCCCAAGTCTCTGCCCCAACCCAGGGAGCCCTGGTCTGACAGCCACGCTGCGGGGAGCGGCCCTGCCTGAGGCTCTCGTGGATCCACCTGGGAAGAGCCTTCCCGGCTGCGGTCAGCGCGAGTGCCCTGGGCTGAGCACCTGTTGGGCCCTGGAGTGGAGGACACCACCTGGTGCCCCTTGGGGACCCAGCCACTCGAGGGCCCAACACTGGGCCATCTCCCTGCCACAGCCCCACCTACAGGGTCCTGTTTCTGGGACGTTTCTGCACTGGGCCCACGGTGACGGCCCCTAAATCTAGTGCGTGTCCCAGCGTCAGCGCCGGGGCCACACTTTGCTGCGTGCGCCTGAGAGCTGGTTGTTGAATTTGCAGGAATTCTGAGAGCTGGTTATTAAACATAGCTGTCATTAAAATCAAATCATGTAAATCTATAAATTACAACATTATATTGAAAACAAAGGTGATAAGTACCCAGACCCACGGCTGCCTCATAATTCCACTGCGGTTCACCATCCTCCATGCTCTTGCGGCCTTGCGGGTGGCGACTGCCGCGTCACAGCATTTCTTACCCAGCTCCGAGCCTAGCACCCCGGGGGCTGCAGTGATGGAAAGTGGCTGCACCAGCCAGGCCCCCCGCACTGCCCTGGCGCAGACTCTGGCAGCCCCTCCTAACGGCCTCCCGACTTCTGAACATTTCTATTTGCTCGTGTAGCAAAAGTGTGAGCTCTTCTGACAGTGAAGGCCCCACCCCCTTCCCACACCTGTCCTGGGGTGGGCAAGAGTCCTCCCACCTCAACAAGGAGCCATCGGGTCCCAGACACGGCCAGCCTGGAGGTGGGCAGGCCACAGTCCTGTGCCAACAGGGCCTTCGTCCAGCTTTTGGTGCCACTCAGACGGCTGGACAGCGGGCAGAGGCGCTCGCTGACCTGAGCAGGCCACTGTGTGATAGGTCAGAGGGAAATTCTAATGTCCTGGGGCCAAACCTGTGGTTTCCTCGTTGCTTCTCTTGGGTCGGACAGAAGTGGGCGAGGTGCTTCCCGGAAAGGCATTGGCAGGCGCCGGCTGGGCAGGGTGCTCAGGACGGCAGCAGGTGAGGAGCCTGGGTCACTACTGAGGTTTTGAGGGTGGAGGAGGGGGACCACCTTCATTGCAATGGCTCCAGGAAGAGGGTCAGAAAGCCCAGGTGTCAGACAGGCCCTGGGAGCTAAACTTTGCTCATTACAGACGTTTCTTTTCAAAAAGAGCCTGTGCTTTGTGCAAATTAGGTTTCTTAAAAATGCTGTTCAGAGATTAAGGCCTCAGAAACAGCCTTTTCCTAGGACTAGGTGACATCCGGGTAGAAAATCGAAAGTGCCGAGTGCAGACATGAGCTTGGGAACTCCCACTTGTCGTGAGGTCGCAGCCTGACAGCCTGGAACGTGCCTTTCCAGGTCGGCTGCGTTTCCAGCAATTCGCCTCCTGCTGGGTGCAGGTGGGACGCGTGCCTGCTCTGGATCTTATTCCCCAGTTTCTGGAGGGGCCTGTGGGGAGCAGGGCAGCCGGGGCAGGGGTGGGGGGGGCTTGGTGAGAGAGGCTGAGAAGGAGCCTGGGGTGTCTGGGGGCTCTGGAAGGGGACCCTGGGGCAGCAGCAGTCTGGTGCCCGAGGAGGCCTGGGTGGTGGTGGGGAGGTGGGAGCCCCTAAGGCCAGGCAATGACAAGACCTGCTTTAACAGTGTGGGTCTGATCGCTGAGCCGGCATGGGCCAAGGGGCATAGGAGGACAGGGACCCCCAAGACAGTACCCAGGGGCCACTCCCAAGAAGGCAGAAGGGTGGGGCAGTTGGGAGGAGCCCGGATGTCAGTGGTGGGGACTAACCCATCCTGGGGGAGCACGGCCCTGGTGAGACCCCTGGGGGGAACGAGTATATGGGGGGGCCCAGAAGATGCATCCAGACCTGCTGCCCATGGCCTGTGGCTGGGGTCTGCGGGTTGATCTGGATTTGGGCTGTGTTAGGAGGCCCAGTGGGATGAGGCCCTCCCCACTCCTTGGAGAAAAGGGGCTGCAGAGAAGGGGGCTGCTGAGAACCAACCTGGGAGGGGGCCGGACCCCTGGAGCAGAGGCCCTGCCTAGATGTGAGGCCACCACCTGGAGGCTGCCGGCCAGCTGGGTCCTCCTGCCTGGGTGTGAGGCCCACTTGGACAGGTGCACTCTAACTTTTGGTGCTTCTGGGCCCAGACAGTGACCCTGCGCTGGGCTGTATCTGCCATGTCACCCCAGAGGAAGCAGTGTCCTGCTTCTCTGCAGAGATCAGGGAGCCTCAGGTGCCCCTGGCACGTTCACCCCTGGGAGAAACTGGAACCTGGAGCTTCCCTGCAGCTCCTTACAGGGCAAAGGCTCAGAAATGTTTGCAACTACTTTTAAAGTTATCAAGATACAGACTGAGAATCAATGGCTTTTCCTAGACCTGGCATTCAGAACACAATTATCACTTAAATTGTTAACAAAAATGAAATACTTAGATATAAATCTAATAAAATATGTATAGAACCTATATACAAAAATGATAAAACTGATGAAAGAAAATCAAAGATCTAAGAAAGAGATTCTATTTGCTTAGGATTGGAGCACTCATTGTTTTTACGATGGCAATTCTTCCCGACTTGATCTACAGATTTAATATGGTCCCAATTCAAATACCAGTAAGGTATTTAGTGGATATTGACAAACTGATTCTAAAGTTCGTACGGAAAGGCAACAAACCCAGAATAGCCAGCACAATACTGCAGAGGAAAAGCAAGGTTGGAGAACTGACATTTCTAACTTCAAGATTTACTAGGAAGCTACAGGGATCAAGACAGTACGGTATTAGTGAAAAAATAAACACGTATATCAGTGGAACATAGCAGAGAGCCCAGAAATAGACCCACACTGATATAGTCAACTGATCTTTGACAAAAGAGCAGGAGCCATGCAGTAGAGGAAAGATAGTCTTTCAACAAAGGGTGCTCGAGCAATTGGACTTCCACAAGCAAAAACATGAATCCAGATAGAGATCTTTCACCTTTCACAAAATGAATCATACACTTAATGGAAAACACACAACTAGAAAACTTCTGGAAGATAACATAAGAGAAAATCTAGGAGACCTTGGGTTTAGTACAATCTAACTACAAACTAAGTATAATCCATGAAGGAAAAAAATGATAAGTTGAATTTCATTAAAATTTAAAACTTCTGTTTTGCAAAATGCACTGTTACGAGAATAAAAAGACAAGCCATACCCTAGGAGAAAATATTTGCAAAACACTGTAGTGAATTCTTACAATTTTAGGTTGCCTCAGCATCCACTGTGAATACAAGTTTAACTTTCTCATACCCCCAGCGGTCCTCAGTCACCCTTGCGAGTTTGCAGTTCTACGCCACACCTGAATGGCCCGAGCTGGCTATAGAAATAAAAACTTAGAGGCATCTCTTGTGCCTAGCAGACTGGGCTCCCTGGACCATTCAGGCACTTGCCCTTGAACTTAAAGTGACCAAAACCCTATTCCCTTGTGTACACTGCTAGTTGCCTCCCGATTTTGCAGTCTCTCTCCCTCTCCCACCTCTCTCTCTCTGCCTGGCCCTTCACTCCGGCCCCCGTGACCCGGGACAGATGGAGGATGTCCTCCCATCTCTTGGCGCCCTCCCTGCCAGCATCTGCAGGTAATAAATCTTGGAACCTGTTTCCTACTGTGCTGGTGTAATGAAATTGCACCTTCCACATGAAGACCCAGGGGCTGCCCGAGGCCGAGTTCCCCCTGGGACGCCAGTGGGGACATAGCCCGGGCTCCCAACACCACAGCGATTCTCAGGCGGGCACAACTGGACACGGGTCAGCCGAGAGCCACAGGGACACCCTCCGGTCTAAGCAAGCTCCTCGGGCAGGGGACCCCTGGTCTTGGGGATGAGACAGCCAGGCAGTAGGCCACCCCCCAGGTAAGTGGAGTCCCCCAAGGCAGGCACACTGGGAACACAACATCCAGCCCCCTTCATGTCCTGTTGGGGTGGGGCTGCCAGCCACTCTGGCACTGGAACCCCAATTTACATGAGGTGGGTCTCAAAACAAACACAAAGGACTTGTATCGAAAATATACAAAATACTCTTTAAGCTAAACAATAAAAAACCAAAAAACCAAATTTTAAAAAGGGCAAAAGATCTGAAAAGACACCCTACCAGAGAATAAGATGCACAGACAGCAAACAAGCACATGAAAGGATGCTCAGAGCAATAATGCGATACCACTGCACACAGACTAGACTGGCTAAAATTCAAATAGGTGAGAGCAGCAAATGCTGGCAAGGAGGTAGCACATCAGGAACTCTCGTTCACCACTGGGGGAACCAAAATGGCACAGTCACTCTTTGGCAGTTTCTCATAGCGTCAAACATAGTCACACCACATAACCCAGCAACCGTGCTCCTTGGCGTTTACCCAGTTGAGCTAAAAACACGTTCACAGGAAAACCTGCACATGGACATTTATAGCAGCTTTATTCATAATTCCCCCAAGCTGGAAGTTACCAAGATGTCTTTTAGTAGGTAAGGGGATAAAGAAACTGCGATACATTCCTAAATGGGACCTTTATTCGGCAATCAAAAGAAACAAGTGACCAAGCCACAAAAACACATGGAGGAAACATAACTGCATATTACTAAGTGAAACAGGTCAATCTGAAAAGGCTGTACACTATGTGACTCCAACCATATGACTGTCTGGAAAACGCACAATTGTAGACACAGTAGGAAGATCAGTGGTTGCCAGGGTTTGGGTGGGGCTGGGGAGGGCTGAACAGGTGGGGTACAGGGGATTTAGGGCATTGGTGCTATTCTTTATGATCTGTGATGGGGAATGCATGTCATTATGCATTTGTCAAGACCTATAGAACTTTACAGCACAGAGTGAATCTTTTTTTTTTTTTTTTTGAGACAGAGTCTCGCTTTGTTGCCTGGGCTAGAGTGAGTGCCGTGGCGTCAGCCTAGCTCACAGCAACCTCAAACTCCTGGGCTCAAGCGATCGTACTGCCTTAGCCTCCCGAGTAGCTGGGACTACAGGCATGCGCCACCATGCCCGGCTAATTTTTTCTCTATATATTTTTAGTTGGCCAGATAATTTCTTTCTATTTTTAGTAGAGATGGGGTCTCGCTCTTGCTCAGGCTGGTCTCGAACTCCTGAGCTCAAACAATCCGCCCGCCTCGGCCTCCCAGAATGCTAGGATTACAGGCGTGAGCCACCGCACCCGGCCATGAATCTTAATGTATGTAAAAAAATCATTTAGTAGGTTGGGGGATCCAAGAAAGATGCAGACTATGATAAGATAATCTTACCGCGTTACAAATGTCTGGGATGGCCTCACTGAAGGGGTTGGGGAAAGAGCTGGCCTGAGTGATTTTGGAAATGAGTGGCACCTCTAAGACTGAAGGCAAAAGGAATTGTTTATAAACACTGAACTCTACTTAATAAAGTTACTTTCCATGGAGGTAGGTTAGCAATTCTAACCCTATGATACATGCGCACCGAAATTAAACAAGTGAACGGATGGCGAGGGTTCCCGAAGTGGGAATTCACATATCAGAGCGACCATGTGGTAGTGGACTAGGGTCGGAGATGTCAGTCAGACGCATGCTTTACTTAACACAGACACAGAAGTTGCATGCAGGAATATTTATAGGTATGTGTATGGACAAGGGCTAGACACACATCTCTCCTGGCTCTGTTGGCTGAGAGCGCACAGAAGCAGTGACCCCCAGCAGCAATGAGCACGCCCAGCACCCTGATCTTGGCTTCTAACACCACTCTCCGTAAAAGGTCCTGGGCTCCTCAGAGAAAGGCCCATTCTAGGCCAGGTAGGAAATATACAAATGAGCTTGGAGCACCTTGTAGTTCCAGAAAGTAAGGAAGTTTAAAACCAAACCAAAACAAAACAAAGCCCTGCAACGATGGGAGTATGTTAAGGGGTACAGGACCCAAATGAAAGAGTTCCCAGTGGTCAAAGCCGAGACCATTTGCACAGCAAGACAAAATAGTACTGGATCATACCCTAACCTAAAGCATGAAATAAATGCCCATGAGTTCCCACTGACATAAATAAACGATTGGATGAATTACTAATGGGAGAGCAGAGAGAAATCTCTTGTGTAGAAGAATTCCACATAAACTACATAGCTATTCCACCCTACAGGAGGGTGGGCATTCCTGAAGTGTGGGCTGTGCACGGTGCCTCCCTCCCTGAGCGCGGCGTGGCAAGGGCCATGGGGTGCAGCTGCACGACGGAGAGACCTCACAGGCACAACTCAGTTGGGAAAACAGGTTCACACCATAGTCATGTTGACATAGGGGCCTCTCATATCATTCCATTAAATGGCACTTTACCTCTGTGATCTTATTCCAAAAACCCATAACCACATAATTATAAGAAAACATCAGAAAACTTCCAGTAGAGGGGAATCATGCGCTACGCCCAAACAGTGTTTCTCAAAACTGTCCAGGTCATCAAAAACAAGAAAACTCTATGAAACTGTCACAGCCAAGAGGAGCCCAAGGAGACGTGACAAGGAAATGTGTGAGATCCTGGTTGGGATCTTGGGACAGAAAAGGACGTCAAGGAAAAACTAAGGCAATCCGAAAGAAGTGTGGACTTTAGGGAAAAATAATATATCAGTATTGGTTCATTAATTAAAGTTGCCAATAATGAGGGCGGCTGTGCGCCTGCGTGGGGAGGGGGCATGTCCAAACTCTGCTTTGTACGTGCAATTGTTTCTGTAAATCTAAAACTGGTCTAAAAAATTCTTTAACATGGAAAATTTATATGAAATGTCCAGAACAGGCAAGTCTATAGAGACAGAAAGTAGATTCGTGGTTGTCTGAGCTAGGGGGAGGTGGAAGTGACTGCTAGTGGGCGAGGGCTTCTCTTTGGGGTGATGAGAATGTCCTAAAAGTGATTGTGATGATGGCTGCACAACCCTGTGAACGTATCACAAATCATGGAATTGTTCGTGACAGGGCAGAAACCAAATCTGGGGTCTGAGGAATGGCACAGTTTGTGCGACCAATTCCGGGCCCTGATGTGGCAGGAGGGTTGAGAGAGGATCTTCCCTTTTAAAGTAAAGACAGAATAAGCAGATTTATAAAAGGCAGGGAACTGGCTGACATCGAGGGAATGGTTGTCCATGCCAAAAAGAGGCTGCCTGGGTGTGCACACCTGGAGGAGAGAGGCAGGAAGGGACCTGGGGGCGGGGGGCAGGTGCAGGTCACATGAGCACATTGGTGGGGGAGGGGAGATGGAGAAGCCCCACTCCTGAGACCAGAGAGCAGAAGGACGGATGCATCTGCAAGGGTGTGTGGTGTGAGTGTGGTATGTCGTAAGTGTGTAATGTGCATGTCTGTAGTGCATTTGGTGTGCAAATGTGTTTGCTGCATGCATAGTGTGTTTGGATGGTGTGGTGAATGGCTTGTTTGTGGTGTGTGTGGTGTGAGTGTTGTGTGTGGTGTCTGTGATGTGTCTAGTGTATGTGTTGTGTGTAGAGTGTGATGTGTGTGGTGTGTGGTGTGTGGCATGTGGTGTGTGTGGCATGTGTGGTGTGTGGTGTATGATATTGTATGTGTGGTGTGTGTGATGTGTGCTGTGTGTGGTATGTGGTGTGTGTGGAGTATGTGTGTGTGGTTTGTGGTGTGTGTGGTGTGTGGGGTGCGTGTGGTGTGTGGGGAATGTGGGGCATGTGTAGTGTGTGTGGAGTGTGGGGTGTGTGCTATGTGAGGTGTGTATGGTGTGTGTGGTATGTGTGGTGTGGGATGTGTAGTGTGTGTGGTGTCTGTGGGGTGTGCTGTATGTAATATGTGTTCTGTGTGGCATCTGGCATGTGTAGCATGTGTGGTGTGTGGTGTATGTGGTGTGCGTGGCATGTGTGGTGCGTGTGTAGTGTGAAGTGTGTTGTGTGTGTAGTGTGTGTTCTGTGTGGTGTCAGATGTGTGTTGTGTGTAGTGTGTGCTGTGTGGTATGTGATGTGTGTGGTGTGTAGTGTGTGTTGTGTGATATGTGATGTGTATTGTGTGTTGTGTGTGGTATGTGGTGTGTGTTGTGTGGTGTGTGTGGTGTGTAGTGTGAGGTGTGTTGTGTGTGTGGTTTGTGCTGAGTGTGGTGTCAGGTGTGTGTGTTGTGTGTGTTGTGGTTGTGTGTGTGGTGTGTTGCATGTGTGGTGTGAGGTGTGTTGTGTGTGGTGTGTGGTGTATGTAGTGTGTGGTGTGTGTAGTGTGAGGTGTGTTGTGTGTGTGTGGTGTGAGTGGTGTGTGTGGTGTGTGGTGTGTTGCATGTGTGGTGTGAGGTGTGTCGTGTGTGTGGTGTGTGGTGTGAGTTATGTGGTGTATGTAGTGTGTGGTGTGTGTAGTGTGTGGTGTGTGGTGTCAGTTATGTGTAGTGTGTGTGGTGGGTGGTGTGTATTGTGTGTGAGGTGTGTGTGGTGTGTGGTGTCAGTTATGTGTGGTGTGTGTGCTGTGTGGTGGGTGGTGTGTGTTGTGTGTGAGGTGTGTGTGGTGTCAGGTGTGTGTGGTGTGTGGTGGGTGGTGTGTATTGTGTGTGAGGTGTGTATGGTGTGTGATGTCAGGTGTGTGTGCTGTGTGGTGGGTGGTGTGTGTTGTGTGTGAGGTGTGTGTTGTGTGTGAGGTGTGTGTGGTGTCAGGTGTGTGTGCTGTGTGGTGGGTGGTGTCTATTGTGTGTGAGGTGTGTGTGGTGTCAGGTGTGTGTGGTGTGTGGTGGGTGGCGTGTATTGTGTGTGAGGTGTGTGTG